>CM062816.1:909924064-911124064 GCA_031772625.1 Pinus tabuliformis
TTAATGCCTTTTATATCTATATGATCAATATCCCTTGTGTTCTGCTTGTTCTTATTTTCATCATCCTTCACTACAAGAGCATGGGAATTGGGAGACTTAATGGTCCTTGTGTGGATGAACTTAATCTACTCATGCATCAAGGATTCAATAGATGGAGTCTTCAAATTTTTATTTAAGGAGACTCTAGTGGTTTGGAATGTTGAGATAAAGACACAATATTCATTTAGACAGTATTGAGAGGATAGGTGGCTCCTATTTCTTCTTTATGTCATAAGATTTTACCTACGAAATCAAAGTATTGAACTTATAGAAGAAGTCATGTAGGGTTTCAACATGGTTAGTTCAAGCTCTAGAGTGATCGTCATTCAATAGATGATGTCCACTCAACTCATCCTACTTCCTAAAAAATCCCTCCAATTTTGTACATACATCGTGAAGAGTTGTGCATGATTCTACATGAAATAAAAATCAATGGAGATAGAAAAACAAAATATGCCATAGGCTTCATCCATTCTTTTGAAGTAATTTGACTTATCTATAGCTAAATTGGGATCTATTTTAGTCCCCATAGTGATTCTATAGAAGCACTTAATGGAAATATAAATATGATATTTAGCTTCCAATCGAATGAATAAAATGGAGTTAGAATCGTGTGAATTGTTGGTTGATCCATTCACTTTGGTTTTTTCAAACTTGTAAAACCTGTAATAATATGTTAGTATTCTTCTTATCACTCTAACTCTCTATTAGTATGTTGGATTTTAATCACAAACATGAGATCTACTATGTAAACAAATACTACAAATAGCAAGTGCATAAGAAGAAAGAAAATAATAAATTACATTGAAAAAGACTACGTAGCTTAAGAGGCCAATTCAAAATACGCTTAAAATATTGTATATATTATTTCTTGATGTGGATACATATTTATAACACTCCTTTAGGGGGAACCAAAGTGCACTAGGATGGGGTTCCATAGTGCATGCACACTAGAAAATAAAAAAACACTTTACTAATTAGCTAGTAGCCTGAAATTAGAGTAGGCCCATATTAAAATAGAGTGAGAGTCTAAAATAGGATTGAATAAATATGAGTTGAGTAAAAAATAAACTATAACTAAAGTGCAAACTCCCTCATGCAACTCCTAATTCATAAATAGCAAGAAACCTCCAAAAATAAGAATGAAATTCAAAGGATAAGGTTGGTAGGTGAGTGGATAATGTAATCTCCAAAAATAAGAAAGGGAATGTGCATTAGTACTTACATATATTAAGGATGACATAATGCACAATAATGGAGAGGAAATTTCTATGTCATTACCTAGCTAGTGACTAGTCACTAGCACATATCATCCTAGACATCATCCCTCCTAAAAAAAGACTTAATAAAACTAGAAAAAAAGGTAAAAATAAAAGATGATCCCAAATGGTAGGTAAGGTCTAGTAGTGAAATAAAAGTGGTTTTATGTGCCCCTAGTAGTTTATGAAAGAGGGTGAAATGAGTGAGGCCCAAAAGAGGTTCAAAGCATGCATGTACTACAACTATGAGGCATTCTCAAAATATTTGTTAACTATCATGATGCCAATGTTGTTGTTTCTAGAAACAAAAAGAAGAAGTGAAAGATTGTGATAGATAAATATTAATATAATATAGAAAAGAGGAATGATTTTAGAGAACCAAGGAGTCAAGATTTGATAATACTATAAATTAGATGAACAAAATCATATTTCTCATTCTTGTAATCCCAATTTTAGGTTTTTGATGTTGACAAGGTTAATTATTTTGTGCAAGTTCATATCTAAACTTAATCAAAGAACATAGGAGTTAGAAAATTTCACCAAGCTTAGTATAGTTTGTAACATGTTTTTAATCCCAAACATAACCATTAAATAGTTATAAATGAAACGTAAAGAAAACAAAAAAATTATGCATTATCTTTATGATGAGATTGACCAAACCTATAAAAATCAGTGGATTGTTGAGACATTTACATTCAATTCTTAATTATGCCTTTCATTTCCATTATCTATTATTAGTGGGATGCCATGAATCGCATGTTATGTTGTTGAGAGGCATGTCAATGTGCTGAAATAATAATCATACTAAATACTAAAGCTATAACCATGTTATTTTTAATAGGAGAACACATAGCAATATAAATGCAACAAAATAACTATGAGTCAATATATCAGATACTATTAGAGAGATTGAAGATGTGGACATGAAAAAATAATGTTAACTTGATTTCCTTGGGTTCACTCAATTTCTATTATCTGTTCTTTAAAACTAACATCAAACAAATAATTTATAATTAGTATTACTAATAAGATCCTAATATCATCACAATTTACATCCATAATCTATGGCTAATTTCTTTAGTCTTTTACAAAGCTAGGAGTAAAGGAAAATATAACAAAGAAAATCACATTATGGTGAGTGTGGAGGCAAATATAATAAAGAAAATGACATTATGGTGAGTGTGGAGACAAAGATAATAAAGCAAATGGCATTATGGCATTTGCGAGATCAAAAGACACGAAGAATGTAAATTAAATCCAATGCCAAATTTCCATATTGACAAGAATTGATAGTTCTCATTATACATGAATTAAAGTGAGGATTCACAAACTCAAGATGTTTAACCTTGTTTGGGATGCTTTCATTAAGTGACACAAAAAAATGGCACATACATTAATATAATGGTAGCATATTTATCTACATGTGAACTATGTGATGGATCTAGGTTGTGAAAGGGTGCTATGTGGTGAATTTAATATTATGTAAGATTACAAAGTATCACAAAATATATAAGAGCTAGTTAGAATATAAATGATTTTAGTATTTAGATGTTAGAGGTAAGTATTGTGTGATGAATCAATGCTCATAAAATAAATATTGGAAAGGAGGATATTGATAAGTATTGGAAGAGAGGATATTCACGGGTTATTGGGAATATGATTCCTTTTTTTTCATTTTATGATATTTGTTTCCCATCAAATGATTTCAAAAATTTACATTCTTGTTAAAATGTGTCTTTAAAATTACTTTTTAAAACCCAAATTAACCTTATGAAAAGGCGAAAAAAGATTCAATTTTGATCATTAATTAGAGTAGAATCTGAGGTAATCAGTCAAGAACTCATGAAACCTTTGTTTTTGACTTTTCATTTAACCATTCGACATTTTGAAAGGGGATGAAGGGTGAGAAGAGTCAATGAAGATATAGTTAAATGAAGCATTAATGATTAGGAGAAAGGTAGAGTTTGGGGATCAGCTCCACTCGTTAGGTAAACTATGTCCCCATTGAAGAGTTCTTGGTTAAGATACTCGGTCATTGAAGTAGGAAAATTACCATAGGGTCAGTAGAGGCTCTTAATCCCACAACAAAAACTTAGTATATTAAGAGCTCTATATATATTTCCATAGAGGAATTTCATTATGAAGTATTATTCACCATGGAGAGAGAATTTAACGAAATTTGTGGGAGGCTTACCAATGGACATGACTACATGTTCATGGTAGTTGATATGTTCAAAAATACGTGTGTTCTAAAGCCCTATAGAAATACCATCAATGGGAAAGAAGCAACAAACTTGTTCTTTGGACATGTTTGGGTGCACTTCGAGATACCAAGGAGCATCATTTCAGACAAACACATGATATTTCTTAGTGTATTTTGGACTACATTGTGGGATAATATGGGCACTAAGTTGAAGAGGTCTACAACATTCCATCTTTAGACAATGGGAAAACAATAGTAGTCAACAAGACTTTGGTGCAACTTTTGATGGGTTATAATTAGAAGCATCCAAAGACCTGGGATGAAAATATGGTATATATACAACACTCTTATAACAAATTAGTCCACACTTCTACTGGTAAGTCCCCATTTGAAACTTTTTTTGGATATTTTCCACCTTCACCTTTGGATATTACATATGGGCAGCATGGAGGAGTAAGGGAGGATCTTACAAGGGATGCCTTGAGGGCTGAAAAATTTGTTAAGATCAGGTAGATCCATATGTAGGTAAGGGAGACAATGCATAAGTCATAGGAAAAACACAAGGTTAGGCATGATCAACATAAAATAGAGAAGTCGTTTAAGGTGGGAGATAGAGCATGGTTAGGTTAAACAAAGAGAGACTACATGTTCTTAGTAAAAAAATAAAGGCTTTGAGGTATGGTCCCCTTGAGATACTAGAAAAGGTCAGAGATAATGCCTATAGATTCAGTCTACCCCCATGTGTATGCATTTAATTAATTGTGAATGTAGAGAACCTGAAACATTATGAGCCTTCCATCCTAGATTAGGAAGAGGAACAAGTCCTACCTTTTGTAGAATATTCGATAACAGATTCTCATGTAGAGTTGACATAAGATACAATTTTTAAAAAGAGGTCCATAACAATAAGTCAAGGGATGCATGACCTTTGGTAGATTGGGTAGAAAGAACAAATTCTAGGAAAGGATAAATGTCACACTAGAGAGAAGATGGATAAATGGTACACCAGAGAGAAGATGAAGGAAACAATTCCTCACCTCATTCTAAAATGGGGAAGTGTGATCCAAATTGGATCATTTATATTTTTTTTCATCCATATTGATTCTTTTAGAGTGGAAAAAGTGGAGGAATCATCTCACTCGACCATTTTTACTGGTGGGACCCAGTTTGGAAAATTTGGGTCTGAAACCTTCCGAGAGCATTTTGGGGCATCAAATGACATTTTTTGGGGTTAAAGCTTTGTTTCTTTAGTGTTGCATCCTTTTTCATATTCTACACTTATAAATTTCCAACAACGCAAGAATCACCTCAATCAGAGTGAGTATGCAAAAGTTATGCTACCCAAAAATTGAACTTCCTGTTTTGGCCACCATAATTAGAGAGGATGACATGTCATCCCCCATTATTCACGAAAAAAGGGCTATTCATGTGACTATGATGAAGAATAATCTAGAAAAGCCTATATTGTAATCTTCTTAAAAGTCAAGGTAGTCACACCTGACCACTAGCAGGCTATCAGGTTGTGTTATAACCAGGCTACTAGGAGGAAAAGGGGTTCCATTCTTTTTGAGTGCATTTGTTCCATAGATGAGAAAAATAGTAGAGAGGAATAAGGAGAGAGCACACAAAGAGGGTTTATGCATTGTAGTAGCCTATGAACCACATGCCATACTTTTTTGTACTCGCAACTATTTTCTATTCAGAGAAAGAGAGCATAGTGGCATCACCTTCCAGCTGGGTTTTCTCCTGAAAGGGTTTCCCAAGTTATATCTTTTGTCAAATCATTGTTTGTTATTTTTTATTTCATTGTTCTCTATGTTTTTGCATAAATTTCAATTTGCATGCACACACAATAAAAAATAATATATAGATTCTAAAGAGAAATAAAACCCTAATAGTGTAGCTTTCATACTTTTATAAATAGTTTTATCAGATCTGTTGTGATGAACTGTCCAGTAGAATATCCATGATAATTTACAAATCATCATTAAATAATTATATATGAAACAGAAAAAAAGAAAAAAAAAATGTATGTTTTATGTTTATAATGAATTGACCAAACATGTAAATAATTGGTGGATTGTTGAGACATTTACATTCATTTCTTATTATGTATTTAATTTCCATTAGCAATTATATTAATGGGGATGCCATGAATTACATGCTAAATGGTTGAGAGGCATGACAATGTGCTGAAATAATATTCATATTAGATGAAATAATATACATATTAGATACTAGAGCTATAACCATGTCATGAATTTTAATAGGAATAATTGCAATAAAATAACTATGAATCAAAACATTAGCCATTGTTAGAGAGATGAAATATGTAAACGTGAAAAAGAGAGATAACTTGATTTCTTTCAATTTGCTTAATGTCTATTATTTGCTCTTCAAAAGTGAACAACTCATTTGTAATTAATTTTAGTAATAAGCTCTCAATATCATTACAATTTACACTCATAACCTATTGCTAATTGTTTCATTTTTTTACAAAACCAAGAGTGGAGGCAAGGATAACAAAGCAAATGACATTATGATGAGTGTGGAGGCAAAGATAACAAAGAAAATGACAATATGGCACGTGTGAGATAAAAAAACATGAAAAATGTAAATCAAATCCAATGCCAAATTTCCATATTGACAAGAATTGATAGTGCTTATCATACATGAATTCAAGTGGGGATTCATGAACTCAATGTGTTTAAGCTTGTTTGGGATGCTTTCATTAAGTGACACAAAAAATGGTGCATACGCTAATGTAGTGGTAGGATATTCATCTACATGTGAATTATGTAATGGATATAAGGTTGTAAAATGGAATTGTGCGATGAATTTAATATTATGGAAGTTACAAAGTATCACAAAATAGATAAGAACCATATTTGGATCGATGGATTTTTTTTACCTTTGTCCTAAGGATGAACCGCATTAATTGGTTCGAAATGTCGACGATATCTTAATGATGTGATTAATCCGAAAGACATTCTCATTTAAGACAAGAACCAACTAAAATATAAATAGTTTTAGTATAATTTTAGATGTTAGTGATGTTTTCATTGACACAAAGAATGGTGCATACACTAATATAGTGGTAAGATATTTATCTACATGTGAACTATGTGATGGATCTAAGGTTATGAAAAGGTGTCATAAATATGAATTTAATAGTATGAAATGTTATACAATATCACAAAATAGATAAGAACCAACTAAAATATAAATGGTTCTAGTATTTAGATGTTAGAGGTAAGTATTGTGTGATGAAGCAATGCTAATAAATTAAGTATTGGAAAATAAAGTATTGATAAGTATTACGAGGATATTGATAGGTTATTGGAGATATGACTTTTCTTTTGTCATGTTATGATATTCCTTGTCCATCAAATGATTTCAAAAACTTACATTTTTGTATAAAATTATTCAAAAATCTTGATGATGAACCATACTTAGTAATTTAAAACGACTTAAAAATATATAATGTAAATTATTCAAAAATCTTGATGATAAACCATACTTAGTAATTTGAAAAGAGTTATTTTGAAAAAAAAATTATTTTAAACCCAATTTAACCCCGCAAAACCTTGTTTCTGGCTTCTCTATCTAACCGTTACACATTTTGAATGGGGGTGGAGGGTGAGAAGAATTAACGAAGATATGGCTAAACGAAGCGTTAATGGTGAGGAGAAAGGTACAGACCAGGTATCCGGGTCCACTCTTTAGGTAAATTCCGCACCCAACGAAGAGTGATTGGTTGATGTAGGGAAACGAACCTAGGGGTCGGGTAAGGCTCTTAAGCCCACGACAAAAACTTGGTATATTAGAAAGCGCTATATACATATTGCCCTGGATGGATTTATTTAGGAAGTCATAGCGTCGTGGAGAGAGCATCTGAAAATTTCAGAGAATTGAGGAGGTTGGGCAATGGATTTGTTCTCTAGAAAAGCTCTGGGGATGCTCAAGGACGTGGGAAACATTGGGTATGCGAAGCTGAAGAGCAAAGTTGCAGACATAGACGTCGCTGTCGTGAAAGCGACTCGTCACGATCAAGAACCTCCCGACGAAAAGTATGTTCGTGTTGCGTTGGGCGCAGCCGAAGAGATTCATTTGCGGGGTCATCTGAGACACGTCATCGAAGCGCGGTTGAGCAGAACCAAAAACTGGATGGTGGCCATAAAGACCCTGGCACTAATTCACAGACTCATCAGGCATTGCCAGCAACCCATTTTCAGTCAAGAAGAAGAAGAGCTTCAACTTCGGAATCAACATTCTTCTAACAGAAAATTATTAGCTTGGATGTCTCTGCGTTTCGATGACTGTTCCAGCCCTGTTGCCCTCGAATGCTCTCTCTGGGTTCGCAAATACTCGCATTATTTGGTCCAGAGGCTGTACTGTAACAAAATTTTCAGCTATGATATTGTGGCTGAAAATCAGAAAAAGAGCACAAGGGATCAGAAAATTGGTCAGCTTTTGGATTCTTTGACATCCTTTAGATTTCTTTTATGTTGCCTTTTAGACTGCACTCCTCCTCAGGAAGGCCCTGTTCCAAAGAGCTCACTGGTTCAGTATGCCCTGGATTTGCTTGTCAAGGAATGTTCATATGTTTATCCAGCCATTAGCTTTTGTTTGTGCAAGCTCATGGATTCTTTCCTGGACATGCCCATCAACAGAGCTTTGAGATTAGTGGATGTTTATAAAGAAATTTTGCAGCAATCTGAGAATCTTTCTGAATTTTACCAGACATCATGTGTGGTGCTTGTAAAACATGGAGGGCAAAGTGAGTACCCTGCTCCTGAGACATTCATGACTGAAGTTGAGCACAATGTGAAGAATTACAGACACCGTCTTTGTGAAATGGAAGCTATGAGAAGTAGTTCCTTTCACTTGGAAGAAAAACGTGTTGTTGCTGATAAAGAGAAAGCTGCTGTGAAAAAGGAGGATTTGCAGGGCTCTGCACTTGGGAAGAGTATGAGATGGGATGCTTGTGATGATGTGGTTTCTATCAAGTTGGGGGCACTTAGTGGGTTTAGCCCTTTGAATAATACTGTCTATGCAGTCAATGCCCATGATTTGAGGATGCCTTCACTGATTAAGAGTGGCGTTATGGCTTCAACTAGCAGTAGTAGTTATCAGTCTGCGGACCGTGTGTTGTGCAGTGTTATTCCTGCATATTCATATGATTATGCATTTCAGCTTGCAGCGGATCAATCGTGGATTGACCCTGATGATGTTATGCAGTGGCATTGTACGAACCCTAATTCTCACCTCACACATGATATGGCTTCACCTCTCTGTTCAGATCCTTTGCCAGGTACTGGAATAGAACACAACATGCAAAAACCAGATTTGCGTCATGAGCAAGAAATGGATGACCAAGGACAGACTATGGGCTGTTTGCATGGTTCCTTGCAGACCTATGATGCTTGTAATGTGGGTGGAGCTATGGAGAGCAGTGTGAGAAAGACCAGTGAACCCAGTGACAACACATTGCATAATACTGTTCATGCAGGCAATGCCCAAGATTTGAGGATGGCTTCATTGATTAAGAGTGGCCATATGGCTTCAACTAGCAGCAGTAGTTATCAGTCTGGGGACCGTGTGTTGTGCAGTGTTATTCCTGCATATTCATATGATTATGCATTTCAGCTTGCAGGGGATCAATCTTGGATTGACCCTTCTATTATGCAGTGGCATTATACGAACCCTAATTCTCACCTCACACATGATATGGCTTCATCTCTCTGTTCAGATCCTTTGCCAGGTACTGGAACAGAACTCAACATGCAAAAACCAGAGTGGCATCAGGAGCAAGAAATGGATGACCAAGGACAGACTATGGGCTGTTTGCATGGTTCCGTGCACACCTATGATGGTTGTAATGTGGGTGGAGCTATGGAGAGCAGTGTGATGGAGAGCTGTGTGAGAGAGGCCAGTGAGCCTAGTGATAACACGTCGCAGGACCTAAGCGACGAACCGTCTGAACCATCTGTTAATTAATTGGAGTGCATATCATTACTGCTGTTATATCTGTTGTTTGGGTTGTATTAATTTATTTGCTTGATGTTGCTACTGGTGTATTTTATATTAGGGTTCAATAGTTGATACACTCTGCAATTGGTATAAGTTATAAGTTCACTAATTGTTCCTCGGATTTTGTGATATTTTTGGAACTTGTAAGTGAGGTCTGTTTGGCTGGCATGGTTGATTTTATTTTTCAAAACATTTATATGTTATTTGTTCGTGTTATTTTATGTTTAAAACATTTATATGTTATATATGTTATTTGAACTTGTTCATGTTATTTTATGTTTAAACATTTATACGTTACTTGTTCATGTAATTTTACGTTTAAGTTGTTTATGTCATTTTATGTTTAAGTTATTTTGTTATATTTGTTACATAAGTATTTTATTTTTCTAAGTGTTTTTTTAAGGTGTTTACTTCGATTTTTTTATATATTATTATTCATGTAATTTATCAAGTTAATATTTATATATAAAAAAATAGATGATTTAGATTTATGGTTTAATTTCTAAAAAATATTTCATATTAGTATATTATAGATGGTATATTTAAATTTAGGTTTCTGTGACCTATATCATGGTATATTTAAATTTAAGTTTCTTTGATCTATATTTAAATTAGGTTATGTCATTTTATGTTTAAGTTATTTTGTTATATATGTTACATAAGTATTTTATTTTAAATTATTTTGGTATATTTAAATTTAGGTTTCTTTCATCTATATCATGAAAGGTAAGAAAATCTTATGTAAAAATCACATCATTTTTCAAACTCATTGTCAAGATAAGTGTTGCATGTAGTCGTTAGTCCCTGCCTATATAACCGGAAAATTAACAAGTTATCTGAAAAGAAATTCTCGTGGGGTTGGGGTTGACCCAGTGTGTATTACAGTTGTTGCAAGTGTGTGACAGTTGTTGCCGTTGGCAAGCACTAACTGGAACGAATTGTCCACTCCATTACTCGCCGATGCCAACGCTGTTGCAAGTGTGTGACAATTGTTGCCGTTGGCAAGCACTAATTGGAACGAATTGTCCAAAACGAAATTACTCGCTGATGCCATGGAAGGCACAAGAAATTTTGGGATCTTGGATGGTGATGGGGACAATTCCTACCAACAATATTTCCTATGTAGAAATTCTAGTAATTCATGCTCATAAGTTCACTCTATTACTGAGCATATTAAGAGATTCAGAATTTTGACAATCTCTCCTCAAAAATGTGAGTTGTAACTCAAATATACTCCATAATCATTGCACAATAACCATCCAGTTACTGAGAATTATTGATTTTTATACAATAATGAACTGACAAGGAGGGACATTGGCGCTGGAACCGAGAAAGAAAGAAATGGCAGGGCAGGGGACTTTTATTGCTAAGATTAATGGCGTGCATCGCTGACTTGCATTACTCACTTGGGATTGCTCGCTGGTGCGAATCTATTGCTAGTTGGTAGGCTGCATTGTCCTAGTTATAATTTGTGTACAGTTTCTAGACAGATACAATATTGTTCTATATTTTCCCTGCAAGATGAAAAACAGAGCAAGCAACCACGGTGGAGACAAAATTAGCAAGCCCAATCCAGTTAGGTAGTCATCAGACTTACGCAGATCACAATGGATTTTTATTCCATGTATGGATATACAATAAGTATTGAAGGATAAATCTCAATGATTTCTTATCTCATGTAAGTATAATAAAACACTAAAATCTTGGGCATGACTTATTCATTCTGCAAACACAGAAACCCCTCTCTAAACTCAATTAAGTGTGACAGAATAAGAATGAAATTACCTCGAGCGAGTTCATGGCTCTGATGTCTATAATTTTGAGAATGTTACCTTCAGGCAACAAAATTAGCTTCATTATGGTTAAAGCTACCAATGAAACCACAACATTACAATATCAATATGCTAGCAGCGATTGTACAAAGTAAATTGAAAACCAAAACATCTAATTACAAGTACAGAGCACCGAGCGGAGGCGACCACTATGTTATTAACATTAATGAAATCTTGGCAACCGAATTTGGATTTCAAAATGTCACTCTATTACTGAGCATATTAAGAGATTCAAAATTTTGATAATCTCTCCTAAAAAATGTGAGCTGTAACTCAAATATACTCCATAATCATTGTGCAATACCCATCCAGTTACTGAGACTTACTGATTTTTATACAATAATGAACTGACAAGGAGGGACGTTGGCGCTGGAACCGAGAAAGAAAGAAATGGCAGGGCAGGGGACTTTTATTGCTAAGATTAATGGCGTGCATCGCTGGCTTGCATTACTCACTTGGGATTGCTCGCCGGTGCAAATCTATTGCTAGCTGGTAGGCTACATTGTCCTGGTTATAATTTGTGTACAGTTTCTAGATAGATAAAATATTTTTCTATATTTTCCCTGCAAGATGAAAAACAGAGCAAGCAACCACGGTGGAGACAACATTAGCAAGCCCAATCCAGTTAGGTAGTCATCAGACTTACGCAGATCACAATGGATTTTTATTCCATGTATGGATCTACAATAAGTATTGAAGGATAAATCTCAATGATTTCTTATCTCATGTAAGTATAATAAAACACTAAAATCTTGGGCATGACTTATTCATTCTGCAAACACAGAAACCCCTCTATAAACTCAATTAAGTGTGACAGAATAAGAATGAAATTACCTCGAGCGAGTTCATGGCTCTGCTGTCTATAATTTTGAGAATGTTACCTTCAGGCAACAAAATTAGCTTCATTATGGTTAAAGCTACCAATGAAACCACAACATTACAATATCAATATGCTAGCAGCGATTGTACAAAGTAAATTGAAAACCAAAACATCTAATTACAAGTACAGAGCACCGAGCAGAGGCAACCACTATGTTATTAACATTAATGAAATCTTGGCAGCCGAATTTGGATTTCAAAATGTTATCAAAATCAATGCAAAGGATACGCAGACTTTAGAATTACCATCATATAAACCCGTGTTATATCATATGCACAAGTGCACAAAATGATCAGATTCTGAGTTTAGATGGGTTTCTCTAGTGAAGACGAAAAATCAATTTAAAGAATTTAAAAGGAACAGAGAATGGCATTTTTTTTTAAATTGCAGATTTTAAAGCATTTTCCGAAATTTGATACACAGGGATCTAGGAATATTCTTGAAATTTGAAATAAATAATTTTATAACAACATTGCTCATAGAAATGTTCAATTATATTATATTATTCCACAGCTCTCATATGCAGTACCTTCGTATGGGCTTCCAAATATGGTAGACTTCAATTTTCTCCAGGTTGTGAAGAGGCATACAAATATGACAAACTTCAAGCTTCTCCAGATTGTAAAGCGGCATACAAATATGCCAAACCTCAAGCTTCTCCAAATTTCCAAGAGGCATGCAGATATGGAAGAATCACAGATATGGAACATTTCATGCATGTCCAGATTTCAAAGAGGCATATAGATATGGAAAACATCAATCTTTTGCGTGTCTCCAAAACACATACTTTATTTGTTTCCCTTATATGATCATAATCACATGTGAAGCCTACGCTATGGAGAATGAGCTGAATGTTGAAGGTATTCTGGTGCGCTCAGCCTAAGGTATTCTTGTGTGCTCAGGAAAATGAGCTGAATGTATTCTGGTGCGCTGCACTGAGGAGAATGAGTTGATCCAGGCAGAGAGTTAATATCTTAGCATGAGGAATTGTTTTTGTATTGTTTTGCGTTTTTAGCAGCAGGTGAAGGTGTTTTCGTGTTTTTTTAGCAGATGTGAGACTGCCATATGGCTACCATGCCAATACCCATGTGGACAACGAGTTACATGACACCTTTTCAGATCACAAAAAGTTTGATGAAAAAGTTTGACACGTGGTTCTTACCAGAGACACGTTATCAACTGCATGAACCAAGTTGGTCAAATGGGGCCCGTTCATCGGACTACATGTGGAAGTTTTCCATTAATGTTTTATTTGGGATAAGTTTCAGCGAGAACCGGCACGCCCGATTTTCATCTCCTTGCTAATCAATAAACTCTGTTAATGTTCGTTGAATCTTGAATTGTCCGTCGAATCCTAATTACATTCTTCCGAGAACAGCGTTGTTGCTGTCCGTCTGTTAAAGAGAAGACCGAGAAGCATCTGAGAGTGCGACCGTTATATTGACGGAAATACTGGCAATAACGGCGAGTCTGTTGGCGTTTCAGGTAATTTTTAATTGGCAAAATATGACTTATTTTTCATGGATCGCTATGTGGGCACTGTTCAAAACCATTAGAGTCGTGCTAAAACAGCTTAGCGTTTCAGGTAATATTGGAGTTTAGCGTTTCAGGTAATATTGTCGTTTAGCGTTTAGCGTTTCAGGTCGTCTTTGCTTGAGGAATTATAATATAAAAGAAATTGAACAGGAATGGAGTAACTAGGAGTTTGGATTTTCGAACTTAAATAAAATAGTTTTCATTTTTTGTTGAAAAAAAATAGTATTCGTTGTCTCATGTTGTTGTTGATAATTCGGTTTCTAACTAGCTGAAAGCTTAGATTTCAGTGAAAGTTTGTTAATAGAAAACCAACATTAAGAAAAATGATTTATATGTGAACAGAGAATGAAACTAAAATATAGAAACAAAATTTAGTGGAGTGTAGGTTGTCTGGTTCGGAAGCTTAGATTTCAGCGAAAGTTTGTTAATAGAAAACCAACATTAAAAAAAAATGATTTATATGTGAACAGAGAATGAAACTAAAATATAGAAACAGAATTTAATGGAGTGTAGGTTGTCTGGTTCGGTTGGTTTGTCTATAAAGTGATAATTTATCTTAATTTCTTAAAATAACAAGTAAATGGCGGATTATCTATCTTGAAATAGCAAGTAGAAATTATCTTGATTCCTTGAAATAACAGGTAGATATTGTTATACCATACTATACCATACTATCAGGGTAAACCATATTTAAAAAATTAAATATAAACCAAAGAAACGGGGTTTAATGGCAGTCTACTGAAAGTATTTAGGATTGAGTCTTACCGTGGGTTTTACAGGGGAAATGGCCTTTGGAAATGAGCATATCTGAGTGATAATATATTATATACGATGCAGCGGACTGAGTCCACAACGAGATGAGAGGAACGTTGAATTTCTTGGCAATGAGCACTATCCATGGCAGAAACGAATCTGCAATGATGCGGGAAATTTGATTGTCCTCCTGTTTGTTCAGCGTCTCGATTACTTCGTCCACTGGCTGCATCATTGTGTTGAGAGTAAACTGTAAAAATCCTTCGTTGTACAAAGACCTATCAAAATCCATGGCCAAGTTATTTGAAATCTCTGCACAGCGAATGTCTAAAGCAGTTGTTTGAACAACATTGTTGATGTATGCTTGCGAATCAGATGAAGAACATGGTAACATATTCGACTATGAGCATTAACCATTAAACTTACCTCACTTGGAGCGATTCTCACAGTTAATCGTGTGTTTTTTGCAGCGATTCTCACGCATGTCTTTTCTGCTCTCAGTGCTTGCCTTGTCTTCTGTGGTGCAGGTGCAGATGAAAGGAGTCTCCATTTCTGCCACTCCTCCATTGCTGCCACTCCTGCCATTGCAGACTTCAGCTCTGAAGCCTATCCAACAACAGTCTCACCGGAAACCTTCCTCCGCAGATGGTAAAGACTAATTTGATATTGTGTTTGGTGGCAAGAAATTGAGAGGCGGTGGTAGCCAGCAACCTAAGAGGTGGCAGACGGTGGTAGCCAGCAACCTAAGAGGTGGCAGACGGTGGTAGCCAGCTGCCTGAGAGGTGAGAGGTGGCAGCTATATAATAAACTTTGCATGCGCCTAAGTTTCATGTTTGTCACCACAATTTTCCAGACTTTGGATAAAATATAACTTGTCACCACATTTTTACATTGGTATAAGCGAAGCCTGCAATAAGAGGTCCTTTCTTGCCCAGCCAAAAACCTTCGTTAAAATTTTGATAGACGAAAAGGGTCATTCTAAAACATTGGTTAAACGATGATAACGCAAAAAAAAAACATGGTCAACGAATGAATTAATGCGCGGTCAACGATCTATCGATCTCTATAGTCCCAGGCAGGGACTAATAAGATGAAAAACCAGATCTTGACACACCATCAAAATTTTGTAAAAACATTTTAAACTACCAATAAACCACACTAAATAATTCTAAACTCGTCAACAAAATTCTTATATATATTTAAAACTATTTTTATGATATAATATTTCATTATTTTTCATATAATTATATTATAATGTGTTTCATTAATTTTTTTATAATATTTTTTTTTATATATAATTAAGAAAAATTAATACTAAAATACATGATCACCTAATTCAATAAGGATAGTTCCACATCCTTGTTACTATAACCTCTTGACTTGATACGATAACCTATGAATCATGCCAAGGGTGACAATAAATGACTTTCTTTTTTAATATATAATTTATCGTGTTTTAGTAATTTATTTATATAAATCTCTGATAAGCTTTATCATTAAAAAATAAACAAAATTGTAGCAAAATTTATTATATGGGATAAATTGTATTTTAGAAGGTGTTTAACCTAAAAAAAAATTATGTTAAAAAACTTATAAAGATATTGTATTTTGATTTAGAATAGTTGTAAATATTATAATTTTTCTTTACATTTTCACTGTGTAAATAGACAAGATTGTTTTTTTATTAAAATTTAATATTATAACAAATATTCCAAAATTAATTCTTAATACCATAAAATAAATTTATACAAAATTAGATAGGGATCACATAGCTAGTGTTGTTAAGCCAAAATTAGTCTCAATTAAGCATGGTGAAAAGCATCAATGAGGGGTTGCCTGGTGAGTACCTGAATTGGTTTACATAGATCAAAACCTTTCATGGTTCAATACTTTTAAAGGATTAGTAGTGAGCGTTCTATTTGGTTATTGTGGAAATTTATTTTTAAATTAAAAAATAAATAAAATATTATTAAAATGAAAATAAATTAATAAAAAATTATTTTATTTTAAAATTGTTATAGTAGTATTAGAATATATTTTTCTTCGTATTTTGTAAATTAAATATAATATTATATATTTTCCAAATATTAATGAATTATATAAATTTGATATTTTGTATTAATTAAAAAGAAAAAAATTATAAATAGAAATGATGTTATTTAAGTTAAATGTGGAGATGTTTTCACGATAGGGTTTTTGTCATATACCTATAATGAAAAGAGAAAAATTCTTCAATAAATAAATAATTGTATATGGATAATTCAGATTATCGAATCATTCTATAGTTATAAAACTCACAACTACCACTAATCTAAGTGTGTCTCTCTTTTATAAGTACAATGGTAAATTGATTCAAGTGTTTCCCTTCCCCAGATTTCGTATTTGCTAGTTCTCTATGTATTAAAAATCTTGGAATTATTGTTCGTTTTTCAGACTCGAAATGTGGCACTGTACTCTTTTATTCACTTGGAACATGCTAGTTATGGCTTTTACAATGGTTATGGTTTTGTTGAGGTTGTCTCTTTTAACAAGCATATCATGCAATTATTTTCTTGGATGAAAAAGTTTTTTTTCTTAGAATAATGTTTAGCTAAATATAGTTTTGTCTCTGCCCTTTCTAAGTTAAGTTGGTTCTTGAAACCCTCCATTTTGTCTTCATCTCACCGAGGGTGATGGTGGTTCACGGTATTGATTTTACTCTATTGGATTGGTTTTTTCCTGTTCTGGGAACAAGGCCAAAAACCCTCGTGTCTCACCCAATCTTTCGAGTTATGTTTACTCAAACACTATGAATAATGTTAGTATTTGTTTGCATTCTTCCTAACTTAAAGATTATACACAGGCTTCTCCTTTTTGTTGAATCTATGGAACAACAGTATAAATGGTAAGCATTTACCCTATATATAGGTTACATACAATCTTTTATTCATCCACTAAATCTATGACTTAACGGTAAATAATTTCACTTATCCTGCTGTATCTGTGAATTAGGAGTGAATAATTTCACTTATCTACAAGTTCACAGTCTTTTCTTCATTTAGTGTATCTATGAATTAAAAATACATAATTTCACTTACCTACAGATTCACACACAATCCTTTCTTAGCTATTGTGTCTATAGTTTAATAGTAAATAGTTTTCTTGAAACATATCTATCATGTCAATTAGAAGATAAATTTTATGACTATGTAGCTAGGATTTCTAGATTATACTTATCTATCTCACTTATGTTTTAGTTGAACTGTATTTTAATCTTCTATTTGTCTTGCCTCCCAAAAGTGAGACTTGCAGTTCCATCGTTGCTGCTTCTGCCTAAGTCTCCCCCCAACTACCCCTCATAGGGTTTCTCCTCAAAACTTTTCGTCTTTAGCAATAGTAGTTATCTGGTCTTAACCAAACTTAGCTCCTTCAAACTGTCTATCCTTCCAGCGCAAGTAATACTTCCCAAAATATTTATTTCTCTCTCTCTCTCTATCTATTTCTTTTCCTTTGATCTCAGATACCTCTATCCTCTTGATCCCTTCCTTGAAATAAATTTCTCAAGGAGGTAGTTAGGGTTGGGTAACCACCCATCCTAACTACTTGAGAAAGTAAAATTGTCATCCTTTAGACATTTCACTCCCATGTTAAATTAAACAATTACTGCCATTGTTCTGGCATTTCAATTTTCATGCATTTTTAATCAAAATAAACTAATTATATAAGCTTAACAGTATTTAGTTTGTTTAAAATGCAGTAAATAAATATTTACATTCACAGGGGACATCACATCTTCCCCCCAAGATCGAACATCATCCCGATGTTCCTCTACTGAAGATAAATTCAGAAAAATTTCCTTCATAGTTTGTTCATCTTTCTAGGTGGCCTCCTCTAGCCCAAAGTGCTACCTCTACACTTTTAACTTGGGTGATAACTCATCTCAGTAGCATTACTTCTCTCCCATCGAGTATACCCATTGGTTCGACCAGGAACTCACCTTCTAGTTCGACCTGTATGTCAAAATAGAACTTTAGTCATCTCATGAAATTAAAACATAAATCGGCTTTGCAATTTTATATACATATATATAAGATAGGCCAATAAGATTTTAGCTCCTTGACTCACCTGTATATCTTGCCAAGTTATTATGTGTTTGGGATCATATATATATTTCTTTAATACAGAAACATGAAAGACATTATGCACATCAATATGGTTGGGTAAAGCGAGTTGATAAGCTATGGGTCCAATTCGAGCTAAAATTTGAAAAGGGTCGCAAAATCAAGATGCCAATTTAGCACATCCATTCCATTGTAGTGTACTTTTCTTGCCTTGAACTCGAACATAGACATGATCTCCCACCTGGAATTCCCAGAAACTCCTTTTCTGACCAGCATAATTCTTTTGTAGGTCCTGAGAACTTTTAAATTGGTTCGTACTCCTTTGAACATTTCTTCTATTGTTGCTGGCATATCAGGTCCAAGTATTAACTTATCTTCAAGACCACCCCAATTCGAGGGAGTCCTACATTTACGCCCGTACAACACTTCAAAAGGACTCATTTGTAAAGAAGTGTGATAATTGTTGTTATATGCAAACTCTACCAGATGTAAATACTCTTCCCACTTAGACAGTTGTTGCATTACATAAGCTCGAAGCTTATCCTCCACTACTTGGTTTACTCATTCCATCTACCCATCCATTTGCAGGTAGTAAGAAATACTAAAATGTAGTTGATTGCCTAGTCCTACAAACAGGGCTTTCCAGAAGGCTGATGCAAACTTTACATCATGATATGAAATTATAACTTTTGGTATACCGTGCAACTTAAAAATAATTTTCGTAAATATGTTAGCAATTTGAACAACCTTGTAAGTAGATTGTATTAGTATGAAGTGAGCAGATTTGCTCAATTTGTCAACTACCACCATTATTGAATCATTTTGCCTTTTTGATTTGGGCAACCCTGTTATAAAATCAATAGAAATAACTTCCCATTTCCATTTTGGAATAGGAAATGGGTGTAGCAACCCAGTTGGGTGATGATGTTATTTTTTTTACTTGTTGGCATTCCAAATAGTGGGTCAAATATTTAGCTACCTCCTTCTTCATGTCGGGCTAGAAATATTCCTTTCTGAGTGTGGTAATCAATTTCTGATAACCGAGATGACCAACATAAGGAACTTTATGATACTCATCTAAAATTAAAGTTTCAATAACCTTTTGGTTAGGTACATACATCCTTCCTCTATAGATTAGTTTACCATCTTGATTTATTTCATACCCCAGCTGTTGTTCTTTGTTGTTCATAATTTTAGCTTGCTGCCATAAAGATTGATATTCTGGATCCTGCATTGTTGCCTCCTTGATTTTCTATTTGAATGTGTTTTGCACTTCACTGAATGATAATTCATATAAACAGTTGAATTTCCTACTTAAAGCATCAACAACACGGTTCTCTATTCCTTTCAAGTGCTTAATTTCAAAGTAAAACTCGCTTAAAAAATCAAACCAACGAGCTTGCCTAACATTCAAAGTGGGTTGTTTAAAATAGTTAGTTAAACTATGATGATCAGTCATTAACAAAAAATTCTGACCCATCAGGTAATGTCGCCACATCTTTAATGCATGAATGACTTATGTTAGCTCCAAATTGTAGGCTAAATACTTTTTTTCATGTTCCTTAAGCTTCCTAGTCTTGTAAGAAACGACCTTGCCTTCCTACATTAATACACCACCTACACCTTCTTTGCTATCAATGCTTAAAATGGGCACAGTGGTGAGTAAATGTTTAAGCTGATCAAAACTCTTTTGGAAATCTATGCTCCATTTAAAAGCCTTTCCTTTTTTTGCAGCGAAGTAATAGGATAAGATACCTCGGAGAATCCTTCAACGAATCACCTGTAGTATCGAACTAGACCCATAAATGACCTTATATCAGCCACATCTTTTGGCACCAGCCATTCCATTATGGTTTTTATCTTTTTTGGGTCTACGACTATTCCATCCTTAGTAATGACATGGCCAAGATATTGGATTTTTTCTTTAAATAAATCACATTTACTGTATTTGGCGTACAAATAATGTTCTCTTAAAACTTGCAGGACAATGTGAGAATGCTCTTTATGCTCTTCTACCGTCCGAGAGTAAATTAGTACATCATCGATAAAAGTTAATAAAAATTTATCCAAATATTAATGTAATACACTATTCATAAGGAACATGAAGGTTGCAGGTACATTTGTTAACTTGAAAGGAAACACAACGAACTTGTAATGCGCATATCAAGTTCTAAAGATTGTTTTTGTTATATCCTCTTCCTTGATTCTAATTTGAGGATAACCTGAGCGAAGGTCAATTTTTGAAAATACGGTTGCTCCTTTCACTTGATCAAACAACTCATTTATACGAGGTATAGGATATTTGTTTTTGATGGTTAACTTGTTTAATTAGCGATAATCCATGCACATTCGCAGGGTTCCATCCTTCTTTTTAACAAAAAGAAACGGGGCTCCCCAAGGTGACACACTTGGTTGAATATATTTTTTATCAAGTAGTTCTTGTAACTACACCTTTAGTTTTGTTAAATCTGGTATACTCATGTGATAAGGGGCTCAAGATACCAAAGAATCTCCTGGTATTAATTCAATGGTGAAATCTATATTCCTTTTTGGTGGAAGTCCTGGAATTTCTTCACGAAATACATCTGAAAAATTCTATACTACCGATATATTTTCTAAGGCGACATACTTTTCTTTTGAGTTAGTGTACCCTACTTGTATTGCATAAATCTAACATCCTTTCTGGATACACTTGGCCAATTGGGAGGTTGTCACTAGTCTCAGCTTTAAGGGTCTTATTATTCCCTGAATTTTTTGCCTCTTTCCTTCATTGTCCATATAGTTAATAGTTTTTATTTTACAGTTAATGAGGGACTAATGTTTTTCCAATCAGTCCATGCCTATTAAAATACCATACTATCCTAAGAGCAACACATTCAAGTCTACCATAATAGATTGACTTGCTAATTGTAGGGAACAATTGCTGACCTTGGCTAGCGATCTTCTCTTGGCTCCCGTAGCTAATTGCACTAACCAAGGACTTTTAAACTTAACAACTTGCAAACAACATTGTTCTACTATTTTGGGACTAATGTAACTCAAGGTAGCTTTGGGATCAATTAAAATAGACAGTTTGGTTGAAATATTTTACCTTCAAACTCTATCATGATTGGCTGATACTCCACCTGATGGTCTTCAAGAGCAGCATTGATTTTAGGCATGCTTTTTTCCACTTTTCCCACCGTTGATGCTTCTTGAATCTGTGCCACCTGATCATTTCCTTTGCGATGTGGACAATTTTTTACATAATGGGGTCCTCCGCATCCCCGTCACTATAATGGGGATCTAGCTGCCATATCCACATCAGTCCTTACTGATTGTCCATTCATCTTAGACTCATTGGGAAATTTGAATCTGGTTGATTTCTGCTCATGTTTCTATTTGCCCTCGCTTTAGGGGGTTTATTGACCATAAACTTATTCCCCTTACTGCTAGAGGAAAATTTACTCCCTTTTTTTTCATTCCATCTCTTACCTCCTTCCCCTCTTAGCTTGTTTTGTTGGTAACATATTCGAGCCTTCCATATGACTTCATCAATGGTTTTCAGATTATTGAATTTAAGGCGCTCTTTCATAAATAGTGGCAAGCTGTTGATAAAACAGTGCACCTTAGCATTTTCTTCCATATGTGTGGGACATATCGCAGTAAGGATGTAAATTTTCTTATGAATTCATCCATAGATAATTGACCCAATCGAAGGTCATGAAACTCCTTGGATTTCTCATCATAAAATATTTCAGTTAAATATTTTTCCTTAAAATATCTTTGAAATTTTTCCCAAGTTATGCTCTGCTCATTGTGGTGCAAGTAAATTCTCAATGTGGACACAAACAACTCCTCTAGCCCGAGAGAGCGGGTCTAACCACAAACAAACGATCTATGGAAAATCTCCTTAAGCTAGAATCAATTAAGAGGGCCTACCTCTTAGAACACTATTCCGCTTAGTGATGATCCTGCTTCCTCACTATAGCTATCTTTTGTTTCCTTCCTTTGAATACCTAAAACAAGCAAACAACAACAACAACAACAAATGTGATAACATACAATATTGTATTCAACCCGCTTAATAGGTCAAGGAAAATTAATCCACAAAGATGTAAAATGACATTTCATGTAGGAAATCAATCAATAGTTTCATTTATAAAAATCAAAAATAGATTACAATCAGTGCCTTGATGTTGTTGGTCTCCTCTAACATATCCGTGTTCCCACACTTCTACTAACACTTCATGGATAGCCCCAACAATATAAGTTTTAAGGCCTCTTTCCCTCTAGTCTCAAACCAAACCAAAATCACACTATTCTCCCTCAAACATACACTAGAAAGCTACAAGCTATAGATGACTTGCTGATTATTCAAACTTTCTCCAAAACTCCAATGAGCTTTTGCTTTGGAAAAAGAGAGGTTTATATAGCTTGGATGGATGGGAGATGGTTCCTTTCATCATGGGAGAAGATATTATCTCTTGAGGTTGTTCTATCCTAATATGGGAAAGGAACCCAAACTGACTTCCTCAGCTCTATCCGGCCCAACCATCTGCCAGACTTCCGTTACAAAGCTTTTAGTCATGGAAGCTTCGGTAATCTGAGCCCAGGGTCTTGTGCTCCAAACGACCTGATCAAAGTACAAACCCTAACATGTGAATGAATGTGTTGAAGTCGAACATGTTAGGAAGTTGCATGATTATTGGTCAATGACGTGAATTGTTAACAAGCACGAGAGAAACCACCAATAATGACAATGGCTCTCAAGGTACTGGCACCACAGTACACAGAATTGTTGAACACCCATGAAATCACCCGATCGAAATTCAATTATGTGAACTTGTCATCGAGTGCGAAGAACTTGCCATTAGGGCACGCAAGATCTAAGGTACTAGAAGGGAGTCTCTCGGTCAACTTCCTAGATAATGAGCTGAAGTCAACAGGGAGCAACCATGTCGAAAGAGGGCCCTGATGTATCCCACGTCATCGACATGAGACAAAGGGATGAGAATGATTTCAAATGATACAGAGAATGAGAAGTAAGTGTAAATGCAGAAGGATCGACTCTTGAACATATTGACAACACGATTCTAGAGTTTGGCAGCTTTTAGATCCATAAGATTGGTGGTCATGATGACGTGGCAGAGATCAAATGGAAGGCAAAAATGAGCCGCCCAACCCAGGAAGGTCAAATGAAAAGGAGGATATCCCAACCCAACACGAAGCAAAATGTGTCATGTTCAAGAGTGAGCTACCAATGCGGCTGATAGAATTTCCAATTTTTCCCCCGCCATTTCTGGTAGGTACCCCAATTATTTTTTATCACAAGCTTAAAGGGGATAGCATATTCTTGCACTGTAAGTTCATCCTTTGGACGAATCTAACCTAGTAATTTTTAATGAGCCCTAGGAAGGAGAAGCTCACGTTCATCATGGCAATGAATCTAATGTTGTTTAATGTTTTAACGAGTCCAACAAAGGGGTAACTCGGTATATTTTTCATGTTTAGAGAGTTTGAAAAAGACATGGAAAATAAAACTCCACATGGTCCCTTTTCATACATTTGTGTCTCTCGAGACTAAAAAGGTTGAAAACAATACTTGAGAGAACCACTTGACCATTTCAGTCAGGGAGTACCTTTTTCGTAAATAGTGCATCCCAGCCCAAAAATGGGGTAAATGTATACTGGGTGAATGACGTTTCACAACCTTTAACGAGTTCAAAATGACAAGATCTCGACACTCTTTTTGTGTTTAAAGAGTCGAAAAAGAGCTTGTAAGCATACACCAATTTTATTCTCTTTTACGAGTCAAAAAGGGAAAAATACTCGGCGATCTTTTCATTTGAGTTTTACGAGTCGAGAAAAGAGCTGAAATGCGACTCCAATACCATCATCAACAATATGTCACCTGTGGCTACACAAAAAAGGTAAATGTATTATCCAGTTCTGAGGCAAAATAGGTCAAAAATACTCAAAAACACTAATATTTCATGAAAAGATGAATAAAATGAGGCAAAAGTAATTATTTTTTACCATTTACCATTTTACCTTTGTGTGAAGATTTTTTTACCCACTTGTGTCCTAATTTTTCTAGAGCAGATTGTGGGAGATCTGGGAGGTCATTCGCTGAGTCATCAATTGCAGGTAAGAGCCAAGACCTTAAGCTCCATTTTCATACTTATTTCACCTATTTTTATCCACTTTTTGGATTTCATGAGGAGGTTTTGGCAAAAAAAATTCGCCCTCGATTGACACGATTTCCAAGCACGAAATTGCACTGATTGGGGGTTGCTAAGACAGTCAACAGCGTCGTTGATGCTACTATTTTTAAAACAGTCACATCGACACCGTGAACAAATAATTTTCTTGATTTTTCTCAATTCGACTGTTTTAATCCAAAATTTTCTAGCCAAAGATGATTATTGACTTGATTATATGGTTTTTGCAGGGAAAAATTCATGAAAAATGGTGGATTGGAAGGAACGCGAGCATGAGGATATTGACACCCAAGCAATGGCTGACCCAAATTGCTTGGATTCTTTGAGGAACTGGATTGGAAGGAATGCGAGCATGAGGATATTGACACCCAAGCAATGGCTGACCCAAATTACTTGGATTCTTTGAGGAACTATGGGCTCCTAAAATTCTTCCTTAGACCAAGTCTACGGGCTCAACCTGAATTGCTACGGTACCTGATCAGTCTCTGGGACGTGAATCAATAAATTTGCATCATTGGTGACCAAGAGCTAGAGTTAGAAACTTTAGACATTTATTTCATCACAGAACTGTCTCGGAGAGGAGAGCCAGTCAATCTATATGGGTCGAGGCCAATTGGGGCAAGTGTGACCATGCTACTTGCCGAACATTTCCCAGAAGCTCTCAAATAAAAATGTGGCAAGATTGAGATTATGACAGTTCGGGATCTTGTGTTGAGAGTGTTACTACTGACCATCAACAAAGTGGTTGGGTCCCAATTGCCGCATAAGACCAACAAGTCAAAGTTTCAGTATGCTATCGACTACACAGAGCCCACTATCTTCAATTGGGCAGAAGCTATGAAAGTCAACATGAAGCGCCAGCTATTAAAAGCTAAGGTGGGAAACCTGAAGTAGTTTTTGTATGAGTCTGTGCTAATGACCTTCCTATAGTGGGTTCCGTTGTTCCACTACCAGCTGGCTGAGGTGGACCTACCAATGCCACGAGACCCACGGATGGTCCGTTGGAGTGAGTTGATGCCCAAGATTATCGAGGGCCAACATATGTCTTATAAGCTCGCCTTTTTTTGTGGCTATGATGACAGTTGATCGTAGTGGAGGATTGGCCTTACAAAGGTACTGAATTCCACAGAGATCCAGATATGCCACTCCAAGAGGGGGAGGATTATGATGATGGAGGTAAAAAAAAACAAATTTTAATTTTTGATGTTTTTTATTGTTTTTGAGATACATGTGTTCATGACATTTTGATTTTATGAATGCAGATGTTGGACCAGAATGTCCTGTCAGGATGTCCCTGATTGTCAGGCGTGTTTCTCGGCAGTTTGATGTCACTCCTTATCAGGATGGAAGTGACAATGAGGAGGAGATCACTCGGAATATCGAGGGTTTGACCCATGGGATCCCAGAGTATGCCTAGATGGTTGATGTCCCACCCTAGTACCAGAGGCATATGGTGGGGTTGTCAGATCGGATTTGTTGATTGCTGATTCGCATAGTCTGAGAAGTTACATGGTACCATGAGCATCATGTTGTTTAGTGCATAGGTCTAACATTCCACATTTTTTAGGCCTGCGATCCACCAATGTATAAGGCCTGCGAGCCACCGACGTATTTTGAACACACATATTATTTTTTGAAGTTTTGATATATGAAAAACATTACCGACACACACACACACACACATCTGTGTGTGTTGTAGTTCCTTACCTACTATGGTACAATTTTTTTTTCTTTTGAGTTTTTACATGTTTTGCAAATGTCTATCCAACACATAATTAGCTAACGCATCTGTTAATGTATTCATGTGTCTAGGAATATGATGATATGTAATGTAATCAAAATTTATCTCTAGTAGATGAATACGTAGATACATTCTCAATATCTGAGAGTTTCTGATGGAATATTTCCCATTGAGTTGAAAGACGACAAGTTGTGAATCAAGGTTGACAGCAAATTGTCAGATGCCAAGAGAAATAGCTTCTGAGCGTGAAGGAACAGATGCACTACATTTCTCTCTGACTTGGCCAGCAACCCAACTGTTGGGATATATCATTGGCATATTTTATTGTAAATGATTTGGATAAGGAACTCTTCTACCATTCAATCATCTGAATTCTTTCCTATCACTTTCCCATGTCCTCCTCTTTTGTTCATACAATGCGACCCACGGTTGTGTCACTTCCCAATTGTAAAGAATGAATTTGTTGATGGCTTCAATTTCAGAATTCGCTAATGAAATCAAACCGACATATGTAGTACGTATGGGATCAAAATATACATTATGAAGTTTAGTGTGAATAATTACTATGTATAAATTTGACAAATGATAAGTCACTTACTCTTTATCACGCGCCTTTTTCCATTCCTTTTGAGAAGCTCCCCTTCTCTTTTGTCTTCATCTCTTTCATCATCCCAAATCACTACACCTCGTGTGTTGCCAATCTACTTGATGCACTCACTAGCATAACAGAAAGACTCATATGATATGTACCCCTCTGCCATAGACCCCTCAGGTTTTGCCATTTGTTGAACAAAACCTTTCAATTTCTTCATGTACCTCTCTAAGAATAACATCCAACGACAATAAATCACTCCAACTAATTTGACCTCATTTACTTGTTGATTTAGAAGATGAACCTGCAAGTCCATGAAACTTGTCGGAAATTCCTTCTCAAACATACAAACAGTTTAAGCTATCTCTTTATGCAACTGTAGAATGTTATCCATATGAATATCCTTTGATGTGATCCAACATACAAATGAAGATAATTTAGATATGGGTATTGAGGAAAGTCATGGTTGACACACCCACACACGAGCAAGGATAATGACACTACAAAGTAAACACATACACAAATTAATTATATTTTATCCCATGGAATAAAAATAATAAAATCATGTTTTTGGCATACATACTCTTAGAAGGTTTAAATGCTCATCTGATTTCAACCCCTAAAAATGGTCTTCAGTAGTGAAGCAACACCGTAGTGAAGACCCATATAAAGTAGGCACCCTCACACCTATTATAACTTCCTTTTCCAAAGAAATATCATAGTTATTTAAAATCCATTGGACATCACCTTCTTTTAAAGACTAAGAGGGACCAACCTCTCCTCTACTTTCTTGCCTTGGCCAATGTTTTTTTCTAGTTTTTGAAGACATAATATCTCTCCTAGAATGTGTCATTTTATTTTGATGATATGCCTCCATAAAAAAGATATTTTTTTTTTAATATATGCATGGGATCTAGTAAGTGGGAAATCTTAAGATGCTCCCAATATGGGAGTTCATAAAAGACAGATTTCCTTTTCATCCCAACGAGAAATTTCTCAACATAGCTATCAAATAATTATGGATAATCTAACATAGGCTCCCTATGTGAATCGAACATTTCTATCATCTCCTTCTCCTTCTCTCTCTCATATGATTTAAGTCATTCAACTAATGTCATTATCGTAGGCCTTTGGGTTCTCTTTGGTTTACCATTGAAACTGGATGTTGCTCTTCTATAAGGGTATCCTTCTAGGAGGAATACCCTAGAGGAGTCATACACTAGTTCTCGTAGGTGGTTGGACCACCTAGACGTCAGAGAAGGTCCACAACATTTACATCCATGATACCCTTTTGTCAGAAGCCCTGTGATATCCATGATATACATGCCACGTTAGCAATTTGCATGAATATAAAAACAATTGCGGTGAATTAAATTAATATGTGAAACAATACTTTTACATATAAAAACAAATCAATAAAAATGTAATTTACCAAACAAAAATCCTAAGCCTGGATAATCATGTGTGGTGTAAGCACATATGACATACACTGTAAAACTTCTCTATGTTACAATGGGTCTTGATACATTGTATACATGTATCCCTTCCCATAATTTCTTCAATTCATCTACCAATGGTTGTAAGTAGACATCGATATTCTTCATTTGTCTTCTACCAGGGACTATGAGAGCTGACATAAGATGTTCATTCTTCACATAAAGTCATGGGGGGACATTGTTATTGATCACTACTAAATGCCAAATAGAATATATTTTTTCTTTGGAGGGAATATGGGTTGACGCCATCCATGGCTATGTTGAGTCATAGATTTCGTACTTCATCCTTGAACTTTTCAAGCCATGTATCATCTATATGCTTCATGGCTATTGAATCTATTGGGATTTGCATAAATCCCAACTCACTTGTTTGTGAGGCATGTCATCCTTGCAACATAGCTAATTCTATGTAATGAAAGATCCTTTGAATCCTTGGGATTATAGGCATCTGCCTCAATGTCTTATGAGGAGGACCATGTGATGTACCCTTTTTTTCTTTATGGTACCTGTCATGCCCGCATTTTGGACATATCACTTTGTCTACATATTCTCCTTTATATAGAATATAACCATTCTGACATGCATGATATGATATGTACTCAACACCCAACATTTTTAGAAATTGTTTTGCCTCTTTGTAGCTACCTGGAAAGACATTATCACTCAGAAGAAACTTATCTTTGAATAACTTATAGTTGGTGGGAAATATAACTGTAAAATGTCAATATTTAATGTTCATAAAATTGATCATTTTTAATGTTTATTATGTGACAATATTTCTCAAAATATAAGGGAATTGATCATGCTCAATTACCTCAATATTTATGAGAATCATGCATTCGACATGCCAAAATTTTCTTTCAAGTTGTATACTAACATCATTTTCCCTAGTTGGGTAGACTTTGACTGGACCCATATCCAAAGAGAGGGTGGTGGAAGCAGATTTTAGTCTTTTGAAAAATGTATGAGTGATATGAGCATCATCCCCTAGCTCATTGTTCTGGAATGCATCTAACAACATTTCCTCCATGGTAGTCGTATCCTGTATGTAATCATCCATACTAACTTCTATTTGATTGCCTCTATTTCCAACTTGTGATGATGAAATACTATTGTTGTAGCCATTTATAATTGGAAAATATAGACATAGTAGGAATTGAATAGGTGGTTGATTCAACCATTGTTTGTATGCTTCCTCTCCAAATCTTTCTCTTAATGCATCCTTCTCTCGATTTGACATTGTAGTGGGGTGCACCGGAAGATGGTAGGTGCGTCACTTATCATTACTAGAATCCTAATTTCAAAAAATATTGATCAACATCAATACATCAATGAAATTAGTAAGAACAATGCACTTGGTTTGTTGAAATAACATTATACAAAACAATTATAACCATCGTTGATCCGGGATTTTGGTGAGAAGATGGCATGTTACAATTGGCAGAGTAAAGTGCTTGTCCATTTTCATCTTCCAACTTCTTGTGGTATGCTGCTCCTAATAAGAACTTCCGACATTTTTGAAGTGGTCAAATATTTTCTACATCTGAACACGATTCTAAATTAGGATCCTGCAAATTTGGATACATTTTTATTCAAATTGACATGGATTAAAAAAATCAATTTTATAATTGAAATATAAATAAAATCTGAACTTACTGGAGATGGAAAGGGAGAACTCCGCTAAGGACTTTGAGAAATATGGAACAAGCTGGAATTTGAAGAATTGGCCATTTAATATTATGAGATTTTCTCCCTACATTTGAGAAAAATAAATAATAAATTTTTGTGTACATACCTAAAATTAATTTCGAAAACCATATAACCACATTCTAAATTTCAATATGGTTTTCAAACCATTTTTCAGAAGTAAAGCGACTTTAAGCAAAAAATGTATACTATGAACTATTGTAACTCATGTGGATGCATCCTAAAGGATAATTTGAGATGAATATGCCATTTGATGTGAAAATAAAAATTCATATAACTTTTAAAGAATATCAGTGCGTTTGTAAAACTAACCACACCGATGTGTTTAAATAATAATAGAATTGATGCACTAAAATAGTAACCGCACCGATAATTCATCTTAATCGGCGCACGTTATTATTAAACGCATGAGTTATTTTTAATATGAAATGCACCGATGTTGCGAATTTTTTTTTAAGAAAAGGGCGTGGTTTAATATTTTTTAAATTGAAAAATGAACAATGATTTATTTTTCGAAATCTAATTTCATAATTTTTTATGAATAGTAAGAAGCTATTCACAATTTCATTATTTTTACCAAAACTTCAAGGGAGAGATTTGCAGAGAGAGATACTGGGAACATTGTGGAGCAAAAAAATACTTTGGAATAACAAAACTATTCATAAAATCAAAATTTGATTAGTATGGTGATTCACTCAAAACCCTACATAGTAAAAATATTAAATTTTACTAATAATTATTTTTACTTTTTTTGTTAGATTTAATTAAAATCTAGAAAAAAACAAAAAACTATGTATAGTAAAAAATTTACTAGTGATTTTGCTAATAATTTTTTTTAAATCTCTGTTGCTATTTAGATTTAATTAAAATTCATAAAAAAAAAACAAAGAAATCAATAGTTAATTTAAACCATTGCTTCTTCTTGCTTATGTGGTTGCAAAATTTCACCTCAGGGATTAACTCCCTTTACCACTTCACAATTAGGGCTTTTCATTTTAGGCATTTTAGATTTAATGAGTTTGTGTTACTATATATAAGACATTTGCCATGTAAAGCAGGGGGCCACTTATAGAATCAGATTCAAACCCTGTCGACCATGTTTGTTTCTTTAAAAAATGGCTTTTGTTTATTGGCGTGCCCTATGTAATATAATGCATCGGTGCACCTCTGTCAAATAGAACCATTATGTCCAAAAAACTTGTGTTTAATTCTTTATGTCTTCATTTTTTACTATGATGGTAGTGATTTTATCATCACATATTGCAACATCATAATTTAAATCTTTTTTAAAAAATTTAATTTTCATTGTTGGTGCTAAACAATTAAAGCACCGGGGCATTTATGCACATAAACTCACTCGCTACCATACCTCTTTTTGGCTTAAAATTATGTGATTTATTTATAAAATATATTTAATGGCTTCTATATTGAATGTTACAAGTTGTCTATTGATAATAAAAAAATGTCTAAGAATTTATCAAGTAACAAAAATACTAATCGGCACAGTGATAGCACATCCAAAAAAGAAAACAAGACAAGTTCTTTGTAATTTCTTTACAAAATTAATATGTTTGAACTATATGTAAGTTTGACTAATATGTATTGGTTAGTGTGTGTCCTGCAAAGCCACAAAATGAGGAAGCTCGATAAGATTCTTTCTGATCTAAGTGTAGAAGAGCACAAAATCCTTATAAAAAGATTGCAAAAGGATGAATCAGGTAAATGAAAAAACATTATTCAATATGAGTTTTTTTTTTTTTTTGAATTTTCATTAATAATATAATTAGGTATATTAGATAACATGTTTCAAATAATATATTAATTCACATATGTTTAATGTTCTACTGGGACCAACAACAAAGGAAAAGAATGTCGTTCTAAGATTTTTTTTATATAGAACATGTAAATGACAATGAATTGGTCTTTAGCTCATTGGGATTGGTGTTGGAGGTTAATGAAAGGGGAATTATTTTTATAAACCTATGACTCAGGATATAGTGGCATGAACGTATAGACATACTTTCCACTTACAATGCAGAAATCAATCCAATGATTCCAAGAACCAGGTTATGTTTAAACTGCAAGAAGCATTTCCAGAGAAATGGTCAATGGGATCTGTCAGACTTGCAATAGAAAAAACATAGAACAAAAAAAAGAATCATTCAAAAATTAATATTCCTAATTAAAATGTTTTTTTTGAATTATATGTATATATTACTACAAAGCATTCAATTATTAATATCAATTTTGTGATATTTAATTTTCATATATCAATAGAAGAATAGTTTATTACTTTTTCAGGAAGATTATGGAAATCCCAAAGGATCAAGGGGCTGATATCCAAAACATGCCAGTAGGAATATCCAAAAAAGTGTATAAGGAGATGGTCAAAGAAACGAACCTACAACATGCTTCAAATGTATGTAATCATTGATTTTTTATATTAGGTATATATAAACAAATAATTTAGCATTAAATATTAGTTTTCAAATCTTTTCTTGCAGAAAAGAAAACAAAATGAAACTCATTCAGTACATAAAATATGACGACAAGGAAGAAAAGGGTTGATATCAAAGTTTGTGAGTAATTGTTAATATTTTCTTATAAAAGCTTACAATTTCGGTTTTGTATATTTTAAGTTCTTTGACAATAACCATCCTTTAATGTCTTGAAATAGGTGCTAACATACAAAGAAGAGCCATCAGAAGAATTAATTGACATTGGGTTAAACATGGGTTGTGAGAATATGTTGGCATATAAAAAATTGATTGTGGAATTTGTAAGTATCTATGTTGTTCTACTTCTTTGGGTTTATAATTAATAAAAAAAAAAATATCATTTATATTAAATTTATGATTTATTATGGGGTATAAAACTTTCAAGAAACAAAGTATGGAACTACGCCAACAAAAGAGTTGTTGAAACAAGGCATGAGATTTGGTTTTGAAGGAATGTGTATAATTAAGGATTCACTTCTTGATATGGTACATTGGTATTCAATTTACATTGATGTATAGTATTTATTTCAATTTTCATTATTCTCGGGAATGTAGTTATGCTCATTACACTTTATTTTTATGTTTATAGATGGAACTTGAAAAAGAAAAAGAAATCAATGTAATCAACAAAACATTCATCCAAATAACCCAAATCATGGAAGTATCTTGAACACTGACAACCGTTCCAACGAAGAATGATGATCTATTTGGATATCAATGCAGGTTATCGTAGTTTTTGAAATAATTGTCTGTGAAAATCAGACATTTTGTTTAATGTAATGGACATAGTGTCCCAATTGAAAGACAAGTGGTTACCTATAACTATCGCATTTTGTACGATAAATAGTCTCTTATTCATATATAGTAAAATACATTTTAATTTATTAGATTACATTATCCAATGTCATTGTGAAATGTTACACCATTGATTAAATATATGGATGATTAAATATTATAATGAAAAGATGTGAAATTTGATGGTATAACAAATTAATCCAAACATCATATACAAATGCACTAATAAAAATTTAATTTATATGAATATTGTTATAAGATATATGTCGATTTTTCGGCGAATAACATATTTTAAAAAATCACAATAATTACATTGTCTCAAGTCAATTTTTTTGAAAAGGATAAAATGGATATCAGGGCATCGTATATTACTGTGCACTGCTCTACATACAAGTTTTTCATTGACAATATTTACAAAAATAAAAAATGGTATCCTAGTGCATTTGTAAAATAAATATGCACCAAGAAGATACACATTTCATGCACCAGTGTGACTCACCATTAACATGTCAATACATCATTACCTTAAACACACCAATGCGTTAGACTATGTAAAAGCACTAATACTGCAAGATTTTCTTTGACTGCCCCGGTGCCTTTGATGAAAAGTATAGCACTGGGGATTTTTCAAGAACAAAAGCACTGGGGCATAATAATATTGAAGCATTGGTGTTGTTTATACAACTCATCATCACCAATGCATTGTTACAAATAACTACCTAGTGTGTTGGAGAAGATAAAAACACCAACCCTGCAAGATTTTTTTGCTTGCCCCAATGCCTTTCCTGAAAAGTAATGCCTAGGGCAATTTTGGAAGACATGAGAAATGGGGCAGTATAATTTTTAGGAACCAGTTTTATTTGCATGCAACACCCTAGTGGATGGTATCATAGATTGTATGAGCAAGTGAATTTTTATTATTAAAGTAACAATGCTTTTATAAATTTAACACATGTTGGGCAGTTGGCATGGCCTGGATTGCTAGTGATAGCAACTGTGTTGGCATTGATGTCAACCAGAATAGAATGGATGTTAGTGGCATTAAATGTTGGCATTGACATGATTGGTGTGTCAATCTCAAGAGGAGTCTCATGGTTTATACAGTATTTTGTAGAGAATCATCATAGTAGAAAGCTTAGTGGCAAAGCCATAAAAAAGCAACTATGATGGTTGGGAGTCCTAGGATTTGGGGGAGCTTCTACCTCATTTTTTTGTCTTAAAGGATCATGGTAGTGGCATACTTGGTTAGTGATTTGAAATATATTTCCAATAGTATGTGGAAGTATATAAATAGCCTCCTGGATCAAAAGATAGAGTCAGTCAAATATATGGACCCCACGAGTCAAAATGTGTAGAGATAAAAGGGTTGGAGATCCTTTTGGTGCATAGCCAAGTCTGGCACAGTTTCTAAACCCAATGGGAAAATTAGCAGAGTAGCCAAAGGAGGATCGAGCTAACGTGGTTGACAATGCAATAGTGGGAGCATTTGTTTATTAGCTCAGGTAAAGCCCACCTGGTAGAGTTACCCCAATGAATGTACCTCGATAGTTTGCCAAGGGCGCACAAGTTAAAGCATCAAGATCCAATCAGGTAGGATGACTTGGAGCACCAACAATTCAATGGATTTCCCTCTTGTTGGTGCAAGTAGATCCCACTTAGTGGAGGCAAGCCAAACAGTATAACCTCAGTGCAACCTTAAGACACACATAGTGAATGCACCAAGAGATAGGCCCTGAGACACAGCCACAGAGCACAAAACAATGACAGTTGAGTGGGAGGTCCCCACTCCAATATCTCATCTCGTTGAGGGCTAGTCTAGAAGGATTACAAAGAGGCATATGGAGGAGAGTCGAGCTAGAGGAAGATTTAAAGAAGCAAGTTGGAACCCTTTGGAAATTTTATAAAGGAAATTGGTGCAAAACCTTGGGTTGTAGGACCTTTCTCTTTCCTATAATAGAGGATAGGTGGTAGCATATTAGTGGTTAGAGGATGATTTCATCATGACATGGTGTGTGACATGTGCTAGGTAGTGTAGGTATTTTCAGGTTCCCAAAAGATCTGTTTCTGGTGGACATGTAGATCATTCACAGATCGACACGTGGTATAGGTAATGCCAGCATGACATCATCCTGTTGGTTGGAGAACAACGAAGTTTCTAGGTGAAAAAAGTGGAATCATTATAAAGCGGGAGTCAGGACATGTAGGCATTTACAACTAGGAAGCCAACAACCAATGAGAAGTGAGCAAGTGGACCCCGCTTACAACTAAGCTTGCCAAAGAATTTTTCAAAAAGTTTATCAATGGTGCATAGAAGGAAAGCATTGGGAGGAGGTTGTCGGGCCATGATGGAACTAACATTACAATATGGCAGTCAGCAACCAATGAGAAGTAGTCCTAGTGGACCCCATTGATAGTTAAGCCCACATGAATGATCCCGTAGGAATTTTAAGGTTGCAAAGGAAACACACCAGGAGAAAAGGCGTAAAGACATGGAAGACAGATAGGTTGGCAGTGACAGCATATCAGAGGGAGACAAGTGGCATCACCCTGGAGGTTTATTAACCAAGCACAAACAATATCATTAGGGTAGAGAGAGCTTTGGCCTTACAGTTGGAGGTTGGTCATTTTGTGTAGAAATAAAACCAAGAGAATAAATCATATGATAAAAGGAATTTGGATCATGAACGACATAGAGCAGCTTAGCTGGCAGTCACAAGAAGCAGTCCTATGGCAAAAAATCAAATTGGTGCTAGTGTGAAAGATGTTAAACGCCGAAACAACTTTTGCTAGTGCTATTTAATAAAATAAAATAGGGGTTGAGGTAAGTTAATTTTTAAGCACATTTTTTAAAAGGCCTGTGGGTCTATAGAAAAATTATTAAGCACTTGGATGAATGGGCCAAGAGCTAAGTAAATGCACATAGCAAGGTTGGTGATTGGATTAATCACAACTGCATATTTTGGCCTGAGCATAAGAAAGTCTCCTCCATTCTCACCTGCACGCCATGAGGAATTAAATGAAGAAAATGGCTCAGGGGCACCATACTAGTGATTTTACGGTCTTTGATGGTGTGTTGCAGCTAAAGCAGAAGGGAGAGACATATTTGGAGTACATTCTGAGTTATGTGGGAATTTAAGAGGAAAGGAGGACCCAGTTATTTGTGTAGGAAAAATACAATGGAGGTACTTCTTGAGTCTGCAAGTGAGAATTAGATTTATTTCTTAGTATGAGAAGTCACTCAAATGTCCATTATGCAATTTAATGTAACTATGATAGTTGAGTGAACAAATCCCATTTCTAGAGTTTAATTCAGTTGTCATGGCATTACTACTTGATGTAACAGTACAATGGAGATCCATGCAGAAGCATACTTTCAGGAACTATGTTGCAGAGATAGCATAAGCAACATGAGGAAAGTTGAGACAACATCAACCATTTTGCAGTAGAGGAAAAAAAAACCTAGGATTTCCATTGAGAAAACGGGGGGAAGCATCATAATTGTGTGAGTTGTGTGAAGATCTTTATGAGTGAGTGTTGTTAAGAAGAAGGCGAAATGTGTTTGGGCTGTTAAGAAGAGGCTGAGAGTGATAGTGCAGAAGAAGAGGGTTGAGAGAGGAGATATTTGTGTGAGAGTGCATGCTACTACAGAGTGGACAGAGTGCTGCTAAGTGAGATTGAAGTTTGTTGAGCATAACAAAGGGCCAAGGGAAGAGGAGAATAGAGAGCTGAAATCAGGGAGAGTGGTTGCGAGTTACAAACTGTAGTGACGTCCTTATTGAGTGCGGGTTGGAGCTTACAAAATAGGGAGTTGGCTCTTCTATCTGAGTGGATATATGAAGAAAGGTTGGGAGTTGGTATCTCCTAAAATTTGGTGCTTACATAAATCCAAGAAGCTACAAGTTTGTGCTTGCAAAAAATCCTTGAATTTGGTGCTTCAGTTGATGCTTCTGGTAAGTTGATCAGGTGTTTGCAGAAGAACGAATTTAGTGCTTCCTACTATTGGGTGCTATAAAACAATAAAAGAGAGTTGGTGCTTCCTCTGAGTGGTGACTCACAAACAAAAATTGATGCAATAGAGTAGAAGCTCATATTTACATCAAATAACAAACAAGATGTGGTTTTTCTCCCAGAAGGTTTTTCACATTAAACAATTGTATTCAATGTGTATGTTGCTCATGGTTCTTGTGTTCATGTGTTGATTTATGTTTCTACACATGATATGTTCTTCATTGCTCACATGAATGATTTCCAAGTTTTAATGTTAAATATAAATTGGAAGAAAAGTAAAATTAGCTTTAGTATTGGTTCACTCCCCCTCTCAGTATTAACATTGTTTCCAACAACGCACATGTACTCCATACATTTGTTTCTAGTCTCGGTGCTTTTCTTTAAACTTATAGCATCGGTGATTTTATATTAGTAGCACATCAATGTGATTTTTCCAGTAAGCACGGTGCTATTAAGAAAACATCCACTAACACCTTTGACTGCCCATATTTTTTTAGTTGTGATGAAGTTCCATTATCTTCAGTGTTAAAACATCCACTACCACAAATAAATGTTGTAGCAGAGGTCTTTTTGACAATTTTTGTCAATTTTATAACTCTAAAAACCTCCATTATAACCTCCTTTAAAAGGTATTTTCCTTGTAGTGAAAGCACATGAGGAGAAGGGAGAGAATACAAAGTTTTAGAAGTTATGACTTGGGCCTTTCATTATTACAAAAAAGATTGTCCCTAACACATTTCAACTACAAAATATGGAGGGATAGCTAGAATCCCTTCGAGTCAATTGGAAGCTTCTTAAAAAATAATTTTCCTGAATCCCTTTGAGGAAGTTTAATTTTGTAAAGATTGCTTTATTATTTTCATGCAATTTTATTTTGAGTATTTTTATGATTTTTAGTTTTTCTAGTTTGTTTTGATATGACCACTATTTAAGCTAAATTTTCTTATTAAATCTCTTTGGAAGGAAAACTTTGAGTAGATGTTTTTTTTTTTTTTATGCTCTAACTTAATGGATTGTTTTCCTCTGTTTTTTGCAGAATAGAGAAGTGATTTTATTCTCAAAGTATCTAAAATTTTTATCATCATTACATATTTTTTTTAACCCAATGCATATTTTATTAACGGAATTCATTATTCATTCAACGAAACCTAATAAATAGCCTAATTGATGCAAAATTAGTGACGGTAAACTTCTTACGCCATATTCTACTCTTAAGGATTTTTTTTTCATATTTGCTTCCCCACCTATTAGAGGATCCCCTTCGGAGTTACTATTCATTAAGTCAAATCATTATCAATAGAGTTGGCTAAGGGATGGGAGTTATAATCATGTGCCAACCTACCATGATCATGGGTGATTGGGAAATGAAATTACCATATTTGGTCCCCAAGCTAGGGTTATGGCTTCCAGTCATAATACTAAAAGACAAGAGTTCTTATCACAAGACAACTTGATCATTTCATGATCTTCTGTGAATGGCAGTGTCTTTATTTGGCTATCAAACTAGTACACTAGTCTTCCAGTCATAATACTAAAAGACGAGTTCTTATCACAAGACAACTTGATCATTTCATGATCTTCTGTGAATGGCAGTGTCTTTATTTGGCTATCAAACTAGGACACTAGTCTTCAGCTAAAACCTAAATAAGGAAAATAAATTAAAGAAATTTATGAGTTAAAATCCTAAGAGTGGGATAAAAGCATCTGAATTTAGGTTAAAAGTTATCCCTATCGAAGCTATGGACGCCTGACTGACATCATAGGAAATTCTTGTCACTATTGAAGTTATGTTTACACCACTTGTCTGGTTAGTTGTTCCTCTTTATAATCTGTTGTTTATAAATTACCTGAATATCTATAAATAATAATAGATTCTAATTTATTTAATTTTTTGTATAGTGATGAAAGTTATGTGCAGGGTTTTGTGAACAACATATTTTAATCAGTTTTAAACTGAAGAATAGCAATCAATTTCCAGTCCGCTTGGCATCTAGTTTTATTTAATATCTAATTTATTTTTCCTTAACATTATATAGGTTTCTGGTAAGAGATAACTAGTTCATCTAGTGAGTCACCATTTGTTTCCCACCCAACAGAATCTCCTTCCATTTTTCAAATGAAATGGGTCCCTTTTATGTTTTTGTTTATTTTATGTTTCTTTCTTTCCTTTAGTGATCTGAAGTGATGACTCATTTATTTTTTCAAGCATATATTTTATCAATGTGATGATTGTGCTAGTTTTGTTTTAAATTTTGACATAACCCTCTTTTCATTGGCTTTATTATTCTAATGGTGATCTCAAAATAACTTGAAGAAAATCATAAATCTTAACATATATGGTTTCATGCATGTCTTTTGCTTCTTGGACAATGCAACATCATCCTTATTCAGTTATAGACATCACCTTCCTTCTGTGTTTATGAACAACCTTGATAATTTTGGTGAAGGCCCACATACGAACCAAGTGTTTTGAATATTACTCTTGCATAGTTCCTTTGCGCTGGTTATGGATTGAACTTTTTCTTATGACATTATGTTTTTTTATGTTATATGGTTTTGGAATATTCATGATTTAATTATATTTTTGGACTTTATTATAGTATGTAACAAACTTTTTCATATTCTTATTATATCAAAAACATCCAAACTTAAACTTGTTAAAATCACCTAGCGCTATTAATATCGATAATTATGTTTTGATGGTAGTTATTATAGACAATGATGGTATATCCTAATGCTATGTACAATGGTTCTTTTCACAATCAAATTAGTAATAATTAATATTTATACACTTGTACAATGGATAGGTTATAATCCATAGAATTAACACTTCGGATAGCAATAGGTCTTGTATATCCATGTGGCAAGTGTTGGTCACTATAATTGCTTATTTAATTAAACAATCAAGTGCTACATAAATTGTCAACCCAGGGAAGTCTATTTATTTCAAAGGCAATCACACACTGTATATGCTCAATCTCAAAAGCAATCCAAAGTTGTAGTAAAATTTACACTAATCACACCTTGCTTTGAAGTAGATTGAAACTCTACTTTGAATTACAGTAAAAGCAATCTTTCTATGGCAAAATTCAAGATTCAAAGGAAAACAATTATCAAAAGAATCCTGGATTATATTAAGAAACAACAACCTAGGAAAAGGGAACCTTTCAGCAATTTGCAAAAGAAAATACTAACTATGTTGTAATAGAGAGCAGGACATTATTCCCCAAAGTAGGAAGCTTCAACACCTGTCTCCGACCATCACACTTTCATCAACTCATTCGGAAAACAGAATCACCAATAGAACTGAACAACAATTACCTAGGAGTGAATTGTATGAAACCGACACAAAAATCATTTGAAATAGAGTTTCAGCAATAGAAAGCAGAGTTCTAACAAGGCGTGAATAAAAACAATAATTAACACACTACAGAACTAATGGGTGAATCTTGTGAGGAAGGTGGGCCCTCTCCTTCTCACAAGATTCCCCAGAAATGAATGGGAACTAAGAAAAAGTGCTCAAAGTGATCTTTTATTCATCTGTCAAATGTAACATGTTACAACAAGAATAAACACGCCCTTCTCTGTAATTCCCTTCTAGCTAAGCCTTCCATATTCTGTCGTCCCGCCCTAATGCTGATTTCTCCTCTATTTAAAGAGGAGAAATCCTCTTAATACAATGATTACATGTGTACATACAAATCCTATTCTTAGTCTGATCTAATCTTCTATGCTACAATAGGATATTCTGATCTTCCATAACAAAATGTTGTTACAGTGGTTATAATGGTGCTAGCTTTGAGGTACAGCTATTGCAGCTAGTGTAACAGCTCCTTTAATTATCCTTTCTTGTTACTATTGTATATGAAATACTGTTTCAGCATCATAAATCACGAACTGTTTCAGCATCGCAGATCACAAGCTGTTTCAGCGTTGCAGATCACGTATTGTTTTAGCATCAGAATTTGCGTATTGTTTACTGTTTCAGCAATGTGGTCTTCAAACAGCAACAATATATTAACTGCAGTCTTCAAACTATTTTAGCAACTATATATTTCCGATTAGTGGCTAAGTATGAAAGTAATGTAAATTTACATGTAAAACAAGTTAAACATATAGCAAAGAGAATAAACGTTTTATACCTTTGAAAAAATAGATTAATGTGATAATGTAGGCTTAAATGTGAGTAGGAAAAGGATGTAATAGCAAAAAGTATGAGCAAAAAGGTACATTATAGGGTCCTAACAGCAGGTTGTGATGTTGAATTAACCAAAGGGTTATATGATGATATGGATTTTCTCCTCCATGTTGGTAAGTGTATGTTTTAACACTTGGATAAATATTATATGATCAAAACATCTCAAGGTTTGTGGTTTTATTACCGCTCTAAAATGCTATCAATACAATCTAGTACTATCAATATTGGCTACCAGTGGGTCATTTCCAAACTTAGGGTTCTATTCTACCATACTTTGTATTCGACTCTGGAATATTTTCCTATGCATTTTATTATGTGAGATTAGGTTTTATTCCCTGAAACCCTACCTGGCTTGTATGACCTTCCTTATGCACAAAACCACTGTGAGTTATATCGACTATTTTCCAATGGCCCCTGTGATTCGAGCAAAGCTTCTCGAAGATCAAATTATTGAGGCTGACGAAGGATACCTTACTTTGTTCCAAGATTCCAGATGGTAGAATTCTATTCAGATTTTCAAGGGCCATAATGAGGATGCAATTAAGGGTTTTTCCTCCACTTATAATAGCTAAAAATCCAAAGTTGGAGATGTCGAGTTTCTACTTGATGAAAGCTTCATTGTTGAAAAACCACACCTTTCCACCAAGGGAAAAAATTGGTCAAAGAAATTCCCAGTACAAGATATCCCTTGGTGATAATTTTTTGTCTTGAAGGATGCCACTTACAATGTAAAAGCTATTCATGTTCATTTCTTGAAAATGAAATGGAAGGATTTACTTTACTTCATTAGGAATTTCATTACGTAGATGGTGTTTATTTCATCAGGTCATGGTCTTTGGTTTGTATTAATATCATATTTTCCAACCAATCTCTTATTCAAAATCCATATTTTCAGATCTCAGGATTGGGTTGGGAGAAACTTCTATTCTTGATGAGATTCACCTTGATGCTCGGGACATGATGGCTACTTGTGTAGATTTAAAAAATGTTGGCTTACATCTACACAGTCGTTCTGTTTGATATCTGCACCAGGTTTGTTTTGGATCTTCCATTGATCTTTGATATGAATGATACCTATCAGCACTTCTTTTGACCCATCAAAACCGATAAATATTTCTTTCATTTAGTCATTTAAGTTCTGGTGGATGTTAACCATTATCATTATTTTTTCTTTCTCTTGCTCCATTTGAAGGTTTTGCTTCTGTTTTAAACAAGATATGCTGTTCATTATCATATTAATTGCAATCTTATTATATTTTATGCTTGAGTTAATATATTGACTTGTCAAAGCTTCATCAGGATCTTGTGGTAGGCAAGCTGGTCAAGTGTCAGCACTCCAAGCGAATGAATTCTATTGACACTAGGGAATTTCTAAGACATAAACCTTTATTGCTTAATTTAGCCAATATTGTAGCTATTTTTTGTTGTACAATGCTACTATTTCCTATTTTTTGTTTACAATTAGTGTGATTATATTTGTTAATATTGTTATGACACCTAGATTGTTTTGTCTCTACAATTTGCATGTAGAGATACAGAATAATATTTACCAATTCTGTTGTACGTGTATAATGCTTACTAGTAGTTTTATTGTGTAGTCAGTTTGAGTGATATAACATAAATTGGAAAGGAAAAACATTCTTCTTTTGATGAAAACAGTTAGCAACTTAGCAGTAAGCTATGATTTGCTAGAAGTCTTAGGGGGCATGCCTTTGGAACCAAAAACAGATGCCATCTCCAAAGGCATAGATATTGAATACACACACTATGTGTTGTTGCATATATGGTTGCATTACAAATTCAATAAGGGGATGCCAATACTAGATTGACTAGCATGTACAAGACCAACTAGTCTATGAAACTTCAAATGTGGACAATCCTAACATCCTTGAAACTAGTCCTTAACTAAGCAGATTACGTGGATGTAAATTTTCTCTCAAATTCAAGTGTTTATCTGTATAGGGAACTACATAGAGTAGTTTTTAATGTCTATGTGGATTAGCAATGTTATCTTCTGAGCCTCGCCTTGTGATCCACATTTAGAATGGAATCACATTGTACAAGTTTTCATGTGAAGTTGCTAATTGAAGACTTCTATTGGAAACAACATCCCACCTTCTTCTACAAATATAATTAATATTTTTCCCATTTTTTGGAAAGGCATAACTTGAAAGTTGGTATCAAAGCGTAATATGCCTTCAATGGTCACTCCTGATAGTAATATTACTATGGAGATTTCTACCTTCCCCTTGGAAATAAGGCCTGTTGTATGCATCATTTATGTAAAGAATGTTTGTTTTATATTGCCCAAATACAAACTGCGTTTACAAATTATAATGTATAAATTCTCTGTTTTAGCTTTGTTCCACTATATATTGGATTTTTATGCATTCTGATAATTTTGTCCCATGTTTTAGATGAAAGGGAAATAAATTACTATTGAGTGCAAGTTTGATGGCGATCGCATGCAAGTGCACAAAGATAAGTCTTGCATCCAGTTCTAGGCAAGGTAAACTACTTCCTGCCTGTGCATTTTGTTGTGTATGTTGATCCTCAAAAACAGATGTGAAACAACAAAATATATGGATACATGCTATGAAAGGATTAAGTCTAGCAAATGAACATTGTGTCATAACTAGAACTATTCCTCATTGCAAAGGATAGGAAGTGCAAATTTATTTGACAGCAAAGGAATGCAATAATAAATTCTGAAGGATAAGATTTTAGAACTCATAATTGACTTGTCTTAGACATCATTATATGATTTGTAAAAATTTAGCATGGTACTAGCATAAAGCTTATATATGCAATCTTTGCCTTGATATTTTGAAGTAATTTGTGATATATTGTTTGCAAACAAATTAGCATGTTCTCTTTCAAAGCTAGAATATCAGTTTTAAACAGTCCTCAAATTTAAGTGGAGTAGTTTTTTTATAGAATATCAATTTTAAACATTCCTAAAATTTAGGTGAAACAACTTTTTTATGGAAGTGGGGAGTTGTTAAAAATTTTCATCTTTGCCTTCACCTTTTTTGTTTGTCACAATACCCAATGACAGAATATTTGTAAACAAGAGTCTTAAGCTATGGAAGCATTGAATTATTTATAAATGGTGCTTCTCAAGAACTCTCTTATGAATGGGCCACAATAGAGAACTGTATCCCAAACATGCTGGAAATTTATGAAATTAGTAGGAAACTTGAAATTTCAAATGAAATTAAGATTGGAATTATATTTTAATAAATCAAGATAGAAAAGACATAACTCTTCATGTAATTCTTTAAAGTGTGCTAGCTCAATGGAAGAGTGTCTGCCTTACAAGCAGGAGGTTGGTGGTTCGATTCCACTGTGCGCTAACATGAATTAATCAACAATTTTGTAGTTTATTTTTAATTAAATGTTTTTTATATCGATTTATTTCAATGGTGAGATATTTCTGGATTCATTTCTTTATATTGTCTCTAGAGAGAAAAAAGTGATCTTACAAATTGTATTGTCTCTAGAGAGACAATAGCTAGTATTAAAGACATATTGTCTCTAATCCGAGTGTTGTCTATAGAGAGACAAAAATGAAATTGTCTCTGGTGAGCTCCAGTATTGTAGCAATGATGCTACAACTCCTGGAACTCCCTTCTTTAATTTTATCAACCCGGTTGTTCGTAACAAACTTGGAAGCGACGGTGCTGTATGCACAAGTACTAGCTCTTGCTGCAGCTGTCACTTGGTCAGCTGGCACAAGTCCGCTAGGGGCTCAAGCCAACTTCTATGAGCTCTTAGAAGAAGCTTTTTAACTGATGGACGAAAGCTAACTCAAAGGAAGCTAATCTACTTGCGGAAAGAAACTGAGAGCCAAAAAGAAACACAAACCCTAGCAAACCCTAATTCTACCAGCCAGTCCTACTGACGCAAAGGAGAGCATGCAAACTACTGAAAGAGATACCATTACTTCTATGAAGGTAAAATACATGTGTCTAGACTACCTCTACTTGAAGAAAACATCTTTTTGTATTTTTGATTAAGTTATTAGAATTATCATGCATGTGCTTTTAACTATTTTTGACTGTGAAGAGGTGGATCAAGGAGGAGAAATACTTGGGAAAGGTTGGGAAGGTTCAGAGAGGGTCTAAGGGGTCCCTACCACCCTTCCAGAGGGTCTCACAAAGTTTGGCTGCCACGAAACCGTGTTTATGAGCTTCTACAGGAAGTCTGCAGGGGTTCTACAAGATGTTCAGAGATTTCTACAGGATGTTCTGAAATGGGATTTTGGAGAATGGGTGAGTGAGGGAAGATGCATGAGTGGATATGGAGGTAGGATAGGGGTCTGAAGTGGCCTAGGAACTGATGGATGGAGCTAAGGAATGGCGAGGATGGTTCAATTTGTTCAAGGGAGAGTGAAGCAATGTTGCACAAAAATTAGGGTTTTGGGAGCGAATGGCAAACATGAAGCAAGGGTTCTAAGTAGAGGGTGGAGTGGATGGTGCTGATGGAGAATAAGCAGATGAAGGAGTGGTACAGGTGCTCTGCAAGTCGTTTTTCCAATATGAACCAACAAAACTTACAAATTCAAAGACCTAGTTACGTTGACCTAATTTGCTAGCTGTTAGTAAAGAGAATGAACAGAAGTGTGACCTGCAATGAAACCATGTATTTTAACTCATGCAAATAAGAAAATGAAAGTTTGAACTTGTAACCAACTTCTACACATGAAAGTCAAACACTAGTGATTGCATGGCAAAGCAAAATCAGTGTTTTTGTGGGCAGCAAAGTCATCCTAGTCACAGCTCCTGATCCCACTAAGGGAGAGGTGAAACCACAGATGTTTGTTGGCCCTTTTCTTGAAGCTTTTTCTGTTAACAACCTATCAACTAAATCTGAGCATGAAAAGCTATTTTACACATAAAAAAACAAACTAAATAACAACACAAGAGTTAGATCTAAATAGCATATTTTATTCTAAGAATGCAGCAAAAACACATAAAGATAATCAAAGGAGGTATTGGGCGCTTGAGATGGGCCCAACCCCAAGAGCTACAGCCTCCCAAGAGAGATTTAGAGCTGGTGCAAAGCTGAATTCATCTTTATTAATCAAGAATGAAGAGTTACATCAAAACTGTCCACAAGGAGAGCTTGAGAATGAGCTGAAAGCAAAGCTAATCTATTGCATACAAATCGAATTACAAAATGACTACAACAAGGCTATGCAATGACTAACTACTAGCTACTATCTACTGGCTAACAAAATGACTAACTAGCTAACCAAATTGACTAACTGAAATGAGGTCTTAAGCCCTCTTATTTATACAATTTGAGGACCCAACAGTCCTCCTAGAATTTAGGGACTCGGCTGCCCAAAACTTGGAGTTAACAGCAGTCCTACTTGACTTGCTTGGCTGCCCTTGTGTTGATTGATTCGGTGGCCCTTGAACTCCGAGCTGATGGTGGAGAATTCGAGGTAAGGGCCCATAAATGAACGGGACACCTTCCTACAAATCCTCTAGCTTGTTCTCCCACGAATTTGGCTGCCAAGTGCTCATTAAGACCTTCAATTTTGTCTCCAAGTTGACCAAAAAGGCTACACAAAGCACCCATTAGACTTGTTGGCATAATGACTAACCAAATTCACTCTATTAACATAAATATAATCAAAAACATGCAATAAACTAATGAGAATGGTGGATTAAGTCAAATTAGGAGGTTGAATGAGCCCAAATAATTGTCCATTTTTGGGGCTCATCATCACCCCCCTACTGAAAGTGTTGCTCATCCTCTGAGAAACCAATCTCTCTCCTCATCTTTGATGGCCCTGGTGGCTTCTTTGGCTAACATCTCGGCTGTTTTCTCCTTTGGCTTCCCTCTTTTCAAACTTCCTGTAGAAACAGTTCACTGGCTTCCTGTAGAAACAGTCCTCTGTCTTCCTGTAGAAACAGTCCTGTAGCTGAGTTCTGGCTTCCTGTGCAGAAATCATGTGCCTCAAATTGACCTGTCCTCTATTTACTTTGGAAAGATCACAGGCAATGAAATATGTATTATGACTTACTGCTGAAAAATCATATACACTGAATCGATGCTGAAAAATCAGATGCCCCGAACAGTATGCATACTGTTAAGAAATCTAGAGACTGAAGCAGTGCTCTTTTTACTATCGTAATCGAAAAACATCATAGGCAGCAAATACAATATGCCGTGTTTCTGAAATATGTCTCAAATAGCATGCTGTGTATTGCTGAGAAATCAGGTGCCCAATATCAGTGCTCTCTTTTCTATACGCTGTATTTTCCTATCATAGTTGGAAAATATCACACAGGGTAGCAGAAACAATATAATGTATTGCTGAATTCAAATGCCCCAATTCAGGTGCTGAAAACAGAGCTTTCCTTAAGATCATTGATAGGAAATGTCACAGGCATTGAAGACAATACGTTGTATTGACAAGTGACAGAAGTAATTGCAAGCATAGGGCAGTGGCATGATAATGCAGAAAGCTGAAATACAATGCTGGCAGACTTCAACATTAACTCTTAGGACCCATATTTTGGACTAGAATGCCAGAAGGTAATATTTTTCACTTAAGTATATTTGATCCGAGTCAACATAGAGATAAATGCTGCCATTGCACCTGCTTTTGTTGGATTATTCTCTGTTAAATTCATTTCAAGGAGGACTAATCTATTAATTCGTTGATGTACAACCCTTCAAAAACCAGAACACATCTGGAAGATACAACGTTGATTCAGGAGAGGTCAAAATGTTGTCCGTACTCTCAAAAGATCTGTTTGATTTTTTGTTGAACTGAAGTTCCTTGAGCAAACATTGTTCCATGGTTCTTGTCCTCAAAGGTTGCACAGGTGTCATTTTGGGCTTTCTGCCTTGGCCGGAAGAAGTTGAAGTTGGGGAAAACCTAGAAACCTTTTAAGGGGATGGAGGACAAGATTGAATCTTTGATAAAAATCTTGCTTCAAGGTGTCTTTCCTTGGACAATCTGCTTTTGCACAATCACCTTTTTGCATCATGCCCTCGTTTCTTCGCTTCTTCCAGATGCTTGGGTTGAATATCTTTGCATGGATTGATTTCCTATGAGCTTCCTTCAAGACATTTTTATGACTGTCTAAGCCTTCCATGTATCTCTGAGTCTCTGGATTTACTAAATTCACAGATGTGCCATGCTCTTGACAGGGAATTGGTCCAGAAAATGAGTCAGCTGAAGGGGAATCCCCTCTGTTTCTTACTTTCTTTGCACAAGGATCATCGGCAACACCCAATGTATCTCTGCCAATTTCTTCCATGTGAACTTGATGATGGTCCTTTTGATCAGAAATGGAAGACGTATTTTCCTTCTTATTCGAATCATTCATACTCTGTCTCTGATGAAGAGATTTTGGGCAAATCTTAGCAGTAGCTTTAATGCCTCTGTGCCGAAGCCAACCTGTCTCCATTGGTCCAGATTTAATGCATTTATCTGGATCTACAACATTGTTAGTTATATTGACCTTAGAGTTGTCGGAGTCGTCCTGAATAGATCTTTCAGATGAAAGTACAGATAAGCAGTTACCATCAATATCTTGAGCGTTTTTTCTTGATCATTCAAGTGCTTCTTGTGCTCAAGACTTCACGCTCTATCCCTGTTTAGTCTGTCCAAACTCTGCCGCGGAGAAGCAATCCATTTGTTCCTGGGCTGTAGTTGTTTTGCAACGACCTTGACTACATTTCTTCAAGCTTCAAACTGGATGAGCGGGAGAATTTTGAACAGGCCAAAAAAATCAGCGAAGGATGATAGGTTAACTGATTGTGGGAGAAGAGGATGCATCTTCAGTTGAACAGGTTGCAAGTGCGAGTTGAATAACAGTCCATGAATTTCAGTTGAGCGCTCATTAATTTTTGTGTGATTTTTGGTGGAGTGAGGTGGCAAAACGTGTGCTGGCCCATATGAACTGTTGTGCTATCATGAACTCTTCTATTTGTTAATTAATTGATGCCCTGTGCACTGAAGTTCAACAAATCTACCACTAACTGTGTTTTTCAAATTTTCCATGAACGACCATACACGTATGCTGCGTGATTTTTCCTTGAGCGCTAGAGAACTGGGTGTCTTGCTACATTCATGGCTTAATTCACCATTCCATTCGTTCATGCAATGCTTAGACTAGATTCATGCAATAGATGAACAAGGTTTAGTCACGTACCTGAAGTCAAACGGCTGCTTGTGAAGCTTTTTGCTGCTGCATGCTCTGATTCTGTTGCTGCATGCTTGGATCCCTTAATTGCAGGAGGGCTTGGCTGATGGTTTTTTATTGCTTTTCCTTGTGCAGGTGTCCTCTGGCTGGATTTGAGCTGCATGCAATTGTTTCCACATTCAGATCTGCTCCTTCAAGCTGCTGCTGCTGCATGGTCACAAAACCAGAACTTGTTTTCACCATTGTTCTCAAACGGTAAACCGGATTGATCTGAAACTCGGTGAGCATGTTCCTATCATCATTATGCATCTCCCATAGAAAAATCGTGATCAATGGATGCACGGATTTCGAGAAAAATGGAAAATGGCTGAAGATTTCAGAGATCGATTTCTCGGAAACCGTGCATCGGAATCGGCTGAAACTGCTTGGGTAGGTTACCATTACTCACATGCATATCCCCATGAAACAGGTTTTGAAACGGATGCACGGATATGGAGAAAATGCAAAAATGGCTGATGGTGATGGACGCTGATTTCTTGGAAACTGTGCACCGGAATTGGCTGAAACTGCTCAAGCATGTTGCCATCACCCTTGTACAATTCCCCATAAAACGGTTTGTCAAATGGATGCATGGTTTTCAAGTTATGGCAAAAACAAATTCTGTTCTATGTGTTTTTGCTTCAAGGCACTTTGCATGTGTTTGCATGGAAGGGAAAACTGAGCTTGGGTTGTGATGCAGGTATGGAGATGATGGAGGAGGAGTTGGAAGATTTCATGAGGGCTTCTGAACCCTTGAGGAAGCTACCATGTTCGCCAAACTACTTTTTGAAATCCATGTCTGGTTTCCCACAATTTCTACAGGAAGTTCCTGTAGAAGCACAATGAGGTGGAAAAAATGATGGAGAAAGGCAAGGGATGGCCACACAAGTGCTTGCAGGTCTAATCAACAGATTCCCACCATTAGATTCACTTTTGAAATTGGATTTGGCTCGTCCAAAGGTTCTACAGGATGTTTCCTGTAGAAATACAGAGCTTCCTGTAGAAGGCACAAGCAAAATTCCTTTAACCTTGATTTGAGTGCTCCTCCTGTCATGAAACGTCCTTCTTGCAACCTGCAATTAGCCAATGGAATTAGTTTTATTTTTCTTTTTCTTTTTCTCTTTTTTTTTTATTTTATTTTTTTTTTGAAAAAAAACTAGGGCGCCTCATGGAGGTTTTCACCCTAATTGCCTGCCTTGGGCGCCTCCAAGGGAGGTTTTCACCCAAAGATCTTATTCTCTTTTCTCTTTTTTTTTCAACCCATTGACCGCCTCATGGAGGTTTTCAATCAATGAGCCAATCTAAGGCGCCTCCAAGGAGGTTTTCACCTTAGATTTCTATTTTCCTCTTTTTTCATTTTTTTTTCTTTTTTCTTTATTCTCTTTTTCTTTTTTTTTTCTCTTTTTTCTACCCTACCCTACTTGAAAAACAAAATCATTTTCAAGTATAAGAATACTTCCAATGGAGCCATGTGCACATCGAGATTAGAGACAAAATGATGTGAAGGCTCGAAATGCATGCTTGGACAGGTATCCAGATCTCAGAGACCAAATGATCTGGCTTTGGAGGGATCAAACAAAGATGAGGAAGAAAGTACCGCTGCAACTTAGTGACCTTCTGAAACCATATCTCAATATAACTTTGATATCCTTGGTTCTTTTGCTGATCTCAATCATGTTTCATGTCACCTTCTAACATGACTTTCTCATCTTCCTCTTTTTGCTGACCTTTCTCTTGAATACATGGAAGATTTGATGGTAACCATGAGGGAACTCTCTTGATCTCTGATTCTGATCTCCTCTCTTCATCAAGTGCAGCCCATGGTTCTTTGATCTCCTCTTTGGAATCTTCTTTTTCCTTTGGTCCTACAATGTTGTCAATATAATCTCTGTTTTGCAACACTCTTCCTGAGCTTTGGTGAACATCATTGAGCTCAAAAGGAGTCATTTGCACATGTTGTGCCTCAGCTTTGCAATTGGGTTGAGCTACTCCATTGTACGGCTTTGGAAATGGTACGGGTAGTTGAGTGGAGGTGTGAAATTGAGATGGAGATGGATGGCATTGTGGTTGGGTAGGCATTTGGGGTTGCCTTGGTGGAGGAGGAGGCGATGGTTGTGGATGAGCAGGTGGTGGAGGAAATGAAGTGGGAGGAGTGTTGTACTGGGGCCTCCACCCCTGATAAGGTGCATTCCACTGAGGCTGTGGCTGAGCATAAGAGTGAAACGAATGAGCAGCTGGTTGGGCATAATATGGATCTGTGAAGGAACAAGGAGGAGGTGTGAACCAAGAAGGATGAGTAGGGGGACCCCAAGAAGGCATGAAAGTGGCTTGATAGGGGTCATAATAGGTCTCGGATGTCCCTTGCAGTTCCTGCTGGTAAGATCTAGGTCCATGCGGCCTCCTTTGGTTCATATAATGGAGTGGTTCAGTGGCTCCTTTGGCTCTCTGATATGCAACTTTAAGTCCAGGCAAGGAAGGGCACTGATTTGTAGGATGGTATTCTTCACAGATGAAACACACTTCTAGGGAGTGCATTGGACATTCGTTCCTAGGATGCTTTCTAGTGCACCTAGGACAAAAGATGACCAAAGCCCTCTTGGCTTCCTCTTGCTTCTTTTGGATCCGCAAGGTATCCAGTTGCATGGCAAGAAACTGCCTCATATCACTCTTGAAATCTTTGATCTGATTGTCAAATTCATCTTTGGACAAGATGTTGCTCCCAACATTTCTACTTGTAGCCATTTGCTCCAGAGGAATGTTTTCTTCTTCTTCTCCCCTAGAGGTTCTTTAAATATGCCTTGATGTCCACCCAGGGGTTCTTTAATCACATCCATCGAAGAAGAGAGAACGTTGGCTGTGTGAAGCAGTGGGGGTGTTGTGCAATCATTTTTCTAACTTATCTCTACTCCTACAAGGCATGAAATGAAATCTTTTTGGTTGATTTTTTCTTTTTTTTTTTCTACTTCTACCTGCAAAACTGAAATAGACTGAACTGCAACTAACTATCTTGCTAAAATGAAAATGCGGAATTGAAATGAAAGCAGGAAAGGACTAATCTATTTTGCTCAAATGAAATTACAAGAATGAAATGCTAGTCTACACTTGCGGAATTGAAATGCTAATCTACGCTTGCAGAAATGAAATTGCGGAATTGAAATGCTAATCTATGAAAGCGGGAAATGCTAATCTACTTTTGCAGAAATGAAATTGCAGAATTGAAATGCTAATCTAGGAAAGCAGGAAATGTCTATGCTACTTTTGCAGAATGGAAATGAAATAAACTACTTAGCAGAAGGCAAGAGTAAGAAAATAGAAGAAAAGCAACAATTACTAATACTCTGACGCTTCCCCGGCAACGGCGCCAAAAAGATGGTGAGCTCCAGTATTGTAGCAATGATGCTACAACTCCTGGAACTCCCTTCTTTAATTTTATCAACCCGGTAGTTCGTAACAAACTTGGAAGCGACGGTGCTGTATGCACAAGTACTAGCTCTTGCCGCAGCTGTCACTTGGTCAGCTGGCACAAGTCTGCTAGGGGCTCAAGCCAACTTCTATGAGCTCTTAGAAGAAGCTTTTTAACTGATGGACGAAAGCTAACTCAAAGGAAGCTAATCTACTTGCGGAAAGAAACTGAGAGCCAAAAAGAAACACAAACCCTAGCAAACCCTAATTCTACCAGCCAGTCCTACTGACGCAAAGGAGAGCATGCAAACTACTGAAAGAGATACCATTACTTCTATGAAGGTAAAATACATGTGTCTAGACTACCTCTACTTGAAGAAAACATCTTTTTGTATTTTTGATTAAGTTATTAGAATTATCATGCATGTGCTTTTAACTATTTTTGACTGTGCAGAGGTGGATCAAGGAGGAGAAATACTTGGGAAAGGTTGGGAAGGTTCAGAGAGGGTCTAAGGGGTCCCTACCACCCTTCCAGAGGGTCTCACAAAGTTTGGCTGCCACGAAACCGTGTTTATGAGCTTCTACAGGAAGTCTGCAGGGGTTCTACAGGATGTTCAGAGATTTCTACAGGATGTTCTGAAATGGGATTTTGGAGCATGGGTGAGTGAGGGAAGATGCATGAGTGGATATGGAGGTAGGATAGGGGTCTGAAGTGGCCTAGGAACTGATGGATGGAGCTAAGGAATGGCGAGGATGGTTCAATTTGTTCAAGGGAGAGTGAAGCAATGTTGCACAAAAATTAGGGTTTTGGGAGCGAATGGCAAACATGAAGCAAGGGTTCTAAGTAGAGGGTGGAGTGGATGGTGCTGATGGAGAATAAGCAGATGAAGGAGTGGTACAGGTGCTCTGCAAGTCGTTTTTCCAATATGAACCAACAAAACTTACAAATTCAAAGACCTAGTTACGTTGACCTAATTTGCTAGCTGTTAGTAAAGAGAATGAACAGAAGTGTGACCTGCAATGAAACCATGTATTTTAACTCATGCAAATAAGCAAATGAAAGTTTGAACTTGTAACCAACTTCTACACATGAAAGTCAAACACTAGTGATTGCATGGCAAAGCAAAATCAGTGTTTTTGTGGGCAGCAAAGTCATCCTAGTCACAGCTCCTGATCCCACTAAGGGAGAGGTGAAACCACAGATGTTTGTTGGCCCTTTTCTTGAAGCTTTTTCTGTTAACAACCTATCAACTAAATCTGAGCATGAAAAGCTATTTTACACATAAAAAACAAACTAAATAACAACACAAGAGTTAGATCTAAATAGCATATTTTATTCTAAGAATGCAACAAAAACACATAAAGATAATCAAAGGAGGTATTGGGCGCTTGAGATGGGCCCAACCCCAAGAGCTACAGCCTCCCAAGAGAGATTTAGAGCTGGTGCAAAGCTGAATTCATCTTTATTAATCAAGAATGAAGAGTTACATCAAAATTGTCCACAAGGAGAGCTTGAGAATGAGCTGAAAGCAAAGCTAATCTATTGCATACAAATCGAATTACAAAATGACTACAACAAGGCTATGCAATGACTAACTACTAGCTACTATCTACTGGCTAACAAAATGACTAACTAGCTAACCAAATTGACTAACTGAAATGAGGTCTTAAGCCCTCTTATTTATACAATTTGAGGACCCAACAGTCCTCCTAGAATTTAGGGACTCGGCTGCCCAAAACTTGGAGTTAACAGCAGTCCTACTTGACTTGCTTGGCTGCCCTTGTGTTGATTGATTCCGTGGCCCTTGAACTCCGAGCTGATGGTGGAGAATTCGAGGTAAGGGCCCATAAATGAACGGGACACCTTCCTACAAATCCTCTAGCTTGTTCTCCCACGAATTTGGCTGCCAAGTGCTCATTAAGACCTTCAATTTTGTCTCCAAGTTGACCAAAAAGGCTACACAAAGCACCCATTAGACTTGTTGGCATAATGACTAACCAAATTCACTCTATTAACATAAATATAATCAAAAACATGCAATAAACTAATGAGAATGGTGGATTAAGTCAAATTAGGAGGTTGAATGAGCCCAAATAATTGTCCATTTTTGGGGCTCATCAGTCTCCTAAGAGACAATAATGATTGTTTTATATATTGTCTTTATAGAGACAATTTTTTAAGACAATAATCTTTAAGACAATATTTTTTAAGATAATAATCTTTAAGACAATAATTTTTGAGATAATAAAATTTAAGAGAATAATTTTTGAGACACACACTTAAAGACAATATTTAAGACAATAGACAAGTTCTGTTTTTTCTCAATTTAAGACAATTTACCCAAAAATTGTCTCAAATATTGTCTTAAAACCCCACTTTATGTAGTAGTGTACCTACAAGGGTTGATATGGCCTTGTGTTTCTATATATAATACGTCTTTTGATGGTACTTATGGGTTTTAAGTTGAATCTTCCATTTTATCTACATAAAATCCTTTTGAAAATGGCTAGGTTTTATCAAAGGGATTGCAAAAACACCGAACACTCCCTGTTCCACCACAAGTTAATATTCATACTAGTCAAACATCCTAGGGTTTCACCTGTTTCTCGAGCAACTATCCCACAATCCTCTATGTCTCACAGTCATGATAATTCAATCAATGATAACCTTTGTCATTCAGATGAATCAAATTTAGGTGAGGACTCAATGGGAAAACCCCAAGTTTTTTTCCTGCTCACATAACCCATAGTATGGAAATGAAATTAGGGTTTCAACATGTCGAACTACAACTTGAGTACAAGGATGATACCAAGCCAAGTTTGTCGGACTATATTAGCTAGTTTTGACCTACATACAAGAAAGAAAAGAGTCAGACAAGACTAGGCCTTCAATCTCAAATTAAACATAAATAGATGGCTCGTAAAATAGCTCAGGCTCAACAAAATAGAGGTAAACAGGTCGTTGTCACTCATGTTTATGTTGATGTTCAGTCTCTCGAGGAATTTGTTGGCTCACCAATAACCCCCCTACATTTTTTACTAAAAATGTATGCCCCCCCTTCTCCTTATCAAATTTTCGAAATTAGTTTTGATTTTACGTTTATGGAATAAGCTTGATGGATAGGTTTAATTGGTAGGTTTATAAACTTCGAAGTACTTGAGGGATTTTCTCTTAGTGATTGCTTGGTTTTATCGATCACTCTCTCATTTAATAGCAATAGCATGATCATGTTTCTTTGGGTTATTGCAAATAACTTATGAATGGGCTATGACTTTATACAACATGTGAACTTCAAAGTGTAAAGAGCCGCTACAAAATCTCTGATTCTGTAGTACTCCTCCTTGATGCCTATCACATACCGCAATGTCTTCATACCATTGTCTTTCATATGTTTTTGACCAAATTTGAGCCCTAATGTGGTTTAGGTTGATGATTTTCCCCTCATCCTCATTATCGCACTTCTTGCTTCTTCTAGATTTTGGTTGTGCCTTGATGTATCCTTCATGATCACATATTTTATGAGCTGTTGGGTAGCGGAAGCCCCATGGATTGGGCATGGGGTGCGAAGCCCGTAATTTTGGGTAAGAGCAGGGTAAAGACTCCGCGAGAATGCGCGGAGCGCGATGTGTAATAATTCAAAGTCAAAAGGGTAGTCCACCCAGAAATGGTGTAAAGAAATGTAAGTTTAGTTGGCCTACCTATGGATCGCAATCCATGGAAAGGTATAAATAGAGCGAGGCTCTATGGGTAGTGTAACTAATTTTTTGGTATGATTTTGGGATCTGAAATGTAATGGGTGTCTGAGAAGAACATTCTAAGAGCGTCTGTAAGTCGGAGTCGGGGGTTTAGGTAGAGGATAGAGGCTCTATAGTTGTGTGCGCAGAGGCCCGGAAGAGTTCGCAGCTATGTGCACGGACCCCTGCAGCTGAGTGCGCAGGGCAGATCTGGATGTAAGGGTGATAAGTGGAAATAAAGATAAGTTTCTTCTGAATTATGTGTCAATTCTGAACTATCGCAACTCTATTCTTTTATGGTTTATGAAACTGTGTTGATCGGCACATAGATGCTTATTGAGTACTTGTGAATTGGGTTTAATCTTAATATGCGAACTAAATGAAAGTAATAAATGTTTGCTTAAATACCTCTCTAAGTAGATCTAGGTTATAATACTTAATTGAATAAATTAGATCTAGTTAAGATTATCAAGATCTGCACGGATCTAGTGTAGCGCGAAGCTACAAAATGGTGCGCGAGCCTCTCAGACCACATCTAGATATCCCAAGGGTGTGGAAACCTGGTTCCAGCACCCACCCCCCTTGATGCCTTGGGTGAGACCTTAGTCCGCGCTTCACGGGCTATTGCCGAAAGGGCCAGTAGCTGTGGGATTTCCTTGGCTATATAATTCTTCGAAACCTGGGTTAGGCCCATATAAGCCAACAAATTGTTCTGTTGCCGGGACCGGGATCTGCCTAAGGGGTGTCTGATGTGGGAACACTGGAACCCTACAAAGAAAGAGATTGAAGAGTGGTGAGATCTGAAATTCCACAATTTCGCAGTTCAAGAAAAAAGAAACTCGCGAATATCAAAAGAAGATTGGTTGGGCCGGTATATATTCATAGACATTCACGAGATCTTCTTTGCGTCATTCTTGGTACAGCTGTACGAGTGGATCGCAGGGCTAGTTGACAGCATGGGAAGCTGTTGATTGGACCAACCTATTGTGTGGACTCCGAAACTGGTGCGCAGGCTAGAAGCCACCGAGGATAAGATCGCAGCGCAGTAGATCATTGGCTAGATTGGGTAATAGGAGTATTTATCACTGAGTTTGCAATAGATACCACCGTGAGCTATAGCGAGGCGGAAAGGCGATTTCTTCAACGACCGTGAGGTAGTTATATCAAATCACTAAATACGTGGACTAAGATGTTGTTATGTGAAAAAAAGATTATGCGTGTTGATTAATGTCTGGAGTAACACGGAGCAGAAGAGGTTATTGTGGAATGGGAGGAATAAAGAATAGTCCATTAGCGTCCATTTCCCGAGAAAGCGAGGAAGAGCTCACGAGGTTTTCACCAGGAAGTGTGGTCCAGTTGATCAAAGAGCGCTTCCCCTTGATACCACCTCCATCCATGCCACCACCCGCTTCACCCACATCAAATCCATCCACTCCAACACCAACCCCAACCCCAATAGCCTCAAAGATCAGGATGGCAAGTTCAGTTAGGCTGTCGATATTTAAAGGTGTAAGGAATGAGGAACCAGGACGATTTTGGTTTGTGATAAAATCTGTATGGGATGCTCAGGGTATCATAGATGATAATATCAAGAAGGCTACCCTAGTTAGTGCGTTTCAGGACCATGCACTGACTTGGTACATGAAGTATTCAAGAGATCATCCAACTAAAGGCCTTACCACAATCCAAAAGGCACTAAATAAGAAATTCGGGCGCCCAAAGTCAGGGGCCTAATCGGTTATTGGTTTCAAAGAGATGGTAATGATGCCTGGTGAAACTCCATGGGATTTGGATCAGAGGTTGAAAAGCGCTATCCACAAGGCCAACATGACATTGACAGATAAGCAGCATTGCGCTTGGTTTGCCGCATCATTAATGCCATATCTAAGATCGGCCATGGCACAACAAAATATCTCAACCCAAGTTGAAGCACTGGAAGTAGCAATACGGCTACACGAAACTCTGATCCAGGATCCAGGGTTGGGAGTACAAAAAATCCAAGCGCAAATACAAAAATTATGTCTGGAGATGCAAAGCTTGAAACAGGGACAGGCGCATAGGACTGAGATACGAGAGGTAGTATGGTGTCTCAAATGCAAGGGATCGAACCATGATAAAGACCGTTGTCCAATTTTTGCGAATCCTATGACAGGAGGGGGAAGGGCGCATAACATTGCGATCAAAGGTACAGGTTGGGCCAAGCATAGCACCCGCACTCTGGTGCGCAATATGTGAAGTTGGAGGAATGCATGCCACAGAAAATTGTCACCTATTGCCAAATCTACGACAAGCTCCTCTTCAATGTTTGTTTTGTAACTTCTGCTGGACGGTGGGCCACGAGGAAAGAAATTGCCGCAGTTACCAAATGTTGATGAATCAAACACCGGCGTATAGGATGCAAACAAAAGTGCAAGCGCAAGATTCCACTGCACCATGCATACGGGGAGGATACCAAGGGCGCGGACGGGGCCATGGAGGCATGGGACTTGGATGGGGGTGAGGGCAATTAATTTGTTACAATTGTGGAGGAACAGGGCACTATGCGTGGGATTGCATGAACCCGACCAAAGCCTGTTGTCGTTACTGCCACCAATTTGACCACAAAGTTGTCGATTTCCCACATTGATCACTTGGATGCACGAAAAAGGGGTGCTCCCATCCAGCCCCACTCAGAACATCCAGATGATGAAGGCCGAACCCCGTGCAAAGGAACCGACCATAAATATGATGCTCCGAAGTGGCACAACCATTGGAGAAGATAAGGGGAACCAGCTAGAGACGGATGCATGGGTCTGTAAGGTCCCCCCAAAACAGCCAGACTTTGATTTAGAATGTGCGAAGGAAACCTTTATGGAAGCCAAGAAAATCTTAGCAGAGGCTTCTACATCGGGGAGTAAGAATCAATTCGAATCAGAGAAGGAAACATCTGTGTTAACTACCTTCTTGAAAACATAAATGCATATACTGAGGGATGCAAAAGTGGTAAGGGGGCTGCAGGAATTGATAATTTGGTGTGCAGGAGCGGATGAACCACGAATGATCCGAAAATTAGGCAAACATGCTTTGCGCACTGGGCGGGAAATGCGATTAACAGTCCAGATCGGGGACTATGAGATGGATCAAGTCATTTTAGATTTTGGGTTCGATGCAAATGTCTTACCAAAGCAGACTTGGGAACACATGGGCATGCCTTCACTATAATGGTCACCGATTCAACTAAGGATGGCTAACCAACAAAAGATTCTGCCTATGGGACGTCTGCATGGAGTTATAGTAGACATCGATGAAGCCAGCACCCAAACCGATTTTGAGGTTATCAAAATTGTGGATGATAGCAACTCATATCCTACACTTTTAGGGATAGATTGGGTGACTGATATGAATGGAGTCGTCAATCTAAAAAAACGCAAGATGATCTTCGAAAAGAAATCTCTTTGCGTGGTGGTCCCATTGGACCCAGCAGAAGGGGCACGATATACCGAGCCCATGTGCGACGCGGAAAGCGACGGCGAGCTGGACTGTATATACCAAATTACTGCACAGGATCAAGACAATCCAACAGCGAATGGTCAACTCTCATGGGACCGCGATAGTTCTTGCACATCAAACTCAGATGAAGAGGTTGAACAATGGCAGAAACGACTACATGAAGTAACCACGCTCAATTATAATCGGATGGTGACAGTGGGGGTAGAGGAACCGCCGAAGAGATTCACGAAAACACTCCGTGCAGCTACTACTCCTGGACAAAGGGTCACCCCAAAGATGCAAACGACAGGGCGCAGATGTCGAAGGAAGGCGCACGCATGGTCGCAAGCATGAAACAAAGTACGCATTCCTCACCAACCGAGGCTACCAGTATCTGAGGTGCGGGTATCTACCCAACGTGGAAGTAGTAGCTTGAAGCCCCCTCAACAGACCAACGCCAAGGTTAGCAGAGGTTCAAGGAAGTTGCGGATACCATGGGTACGTTGGGCCTGCAATAGATGATAGAAGGAAGCTCAGAAAAGACTAAATGGCCATGGATCCTCCAAACAGGAGCTACGGCCGAAGAAGCAAGGTACACTGCGAAGCCAAGGGGCACCGGAGCACACCGCGACATTGCTACTGTGGCTGCACCCGCACTCATGAAAGAGCATAAACCCCAGAAAAATTACCCAATTGCTTCAGAAGTGCTCGCAGCCCGGGCTAGCAGGGATGAGCCGATCTCGCACCAAAGGTGTGAACACCTGACTAGCAGTAGAAATTACAGTCTCATTACCTCGATTGAAAGAAGGTGCAGGACTATAAACCAGCCTATGGAGAATCCGCACGGAAAAATGAATCGTCACCAAGCTAACCATTCCCAAGTCCACAGTTGCGCCTAAAGGATAGTGCTACCACAGGGAAAAATCAAAGAATAGTCATTAGCCACACAGGCCTTGACTAGCTAGTCAAATCACGTCAAACAGGAGTAGGCGACGAGACATTAAGGCGAAAGTTCTGAAGGAGATACGCAGAGATTTTTCAACTTAAATGTCCAATGGGTGAAAGAGATTTTTTCAAATCTCATAGTGTGTGGCCGGTACTGGATGTTTGGCGCTTTGAACTAACAAAAAATAGTAATTACGCATCTACCTGATACTCCATGAGCACTATGGCAAGAACCCAAGCGCGAGTCACTAAAGAGATGCAGTTGAACCAGGAGGAGCCCTCTCAAGTTCCTGAAGTTCCTAAATCCCCACGAACCCTGCAGCCCAGAAAGAATAAGCAAAAGATGGGTCTCGTCCGGGCCTCCCTAAGATTCAACAAGCATTTAGTAGGTGACAAGGAAAAAACAGGGATCGATGAAATCACTAAGGAGGAGGATGACCTGCAAGACTTGATCAATCAAATTGATGCACAGGCAGAGGAAGAAGAACTTGCATTCTAGTTCCCATCATTACCCCCATATCTTTCTCCATGGATCGGGACAACCAAGCTAGCGAAGGACGTAGACACTGCAAAAACTACACTCCAGAGCCTGCTCCTTCCAGACGATATAAGGTTCGAAGGGTTACCCATGGGGTGTGTTCAAGCACCAAGTTCAAATATTAGGACCTGACAGACAGCGACAAGTTCCCCGAACTCGCCAAAGGCACCCTATTGCAGCAGAAATGGTTACTAGGCATTGAAAGGGCCGGACTGCTGAACCTTCGATGGATCCCCCACTACCACCGCACGACCATCACCATATTCATCATTCGACAGTTGCTAGGTCTCATTCATGATGGATATCTCTAGTTGAAAGAACCAATCCCGATCAAAACTGACCTAATCCACCAGGTTACGCACTTGCCATATAAAGGGAATAGCCCCGTAGACATAGCTGAAACCAGTAGCGAGGGAGGCATTGTCGAAATAGTCAAGGCAAGGTACCATATGGAGAAAGGGAAGCAGGGGTATGTCATATCAAGCATCAGCAACCACACAATACGAGTCGTTACGTAGATCCTAGCTGGGAAACTTATGAGAAAATGTCGATCTAATGAAGTGCTCGCCACTATCATCGCATTGGCAGGACAGTGTGCCGAAGGGGTTCAGTTCAATTGGGCACAGTTCTTATGCGACGAATTTCTGACCAATTGTCGAGAAGCACAGGACAAAGGTAAGACCTTTCATTATGCATGGTTGCTCTTATCAATCCTTCTGGTTAGAGACGACTTGCCGCCAGAGAGCTAGTTTCCCAGCATTGAGGATAGTCTACTTGACGTAATACAATATATTTCACTTGGGGCTACAAAGGATGCAACAAGGGCATTTTTCACCTCCATGGAATGAAAGATATGGACGTGGATTGCTCGAAGACTATGCATGTCCCCCACAATCTACAACAACTTTCAAAGCATGGCCGAGTTCAAGGCAGACATGCATTATATGTACATCCGTGCGCGAAAGGACCCATAGCGATCTTGGGTTACATTGTTGTTCCTTGCAATGGATGATGCCATTTATGCAGTATTAGCAGCATGGCCTTTGGAATGGCGCGCCCTGGATAAGACCATTCTCAACCAAGTGGTCGCACAACAATAGAAGAAGGAAAGCCAGCAGAGACTCATCCAACTGGAAGAAAAATCACGACAGGACCACCAGGCCGCTTTGCAGCAAGGAGCTACCACAAGTCCAATCGCAACGGAGAACTAGACGAATCAAGGAATGGATTTGGACCAGGATCCACAAGACGAAACAGAGATGCAGGACCACCTCAAGCGGTCACACACCGAGGAATCATCGGTTGCACAGAAAAAGTCCAAAACAACAAAGGCACTCAAAAAAGACTTCATGGAGAGCACCGAGCCCATTAACAATGTTACCACCAGTATGTTGCCCGAGCTGATCATTGCACAGACAAATGTGTTGGGGAAGATCAAAGCGCAGTTACAGGCCTTAAAAGCGCAACCCACGAGATGGTTCCCTCATGAACCCGCAGATGATACAAACGTCGCTGCGCAGGAGGTAACGCACATACCACACATCATCTCATTGCCAGCGGAGGTTATCCAAGCCACCACCACAGGCGACAAAGGAAGTTGGGAATTAAATCTTGCCACTATGTCCCGAGACGTACTATACCTGCTGCAAGATGGAGTAACTCAGGAATTTTGTGCCAGGGAGGGCTGCGCGTTCCACATCTTGACAGAACAAAAGGAAAAGATAGAATAGATACCTCTCTAGCATGATGAAATGGTTGCCCAACACTGGGAGATAGAATAAGCTATGACAGAAGCTTGCGGTATGATCCTTGAGCTAGCCATCCCCAGGGACTCCCCCCTAACTACCAGGATTCAACACATGGCAGCCGGATTTCGTATGGCCCAAGAAAACGCTGCAAGACACCAAGAGGAGCTAACATTACAGGTTGTAGAACTCCATCTTAAGGCTCAGTCGCCCACACCTCCGACGGGGAACATCGCTGCAGCGCAGTTGTAGCTGGACTAGAAACAATGAGTAGTGTTGTTCGCGACTGCTCGGTACTACTCGACTAGTCACTTGGGATACTCGTCGCCCTCCAGGAAGATCCAACCATACAGCGAGTAGAAACTGAGGTGCGTGAGGTGCAACAAGCTTATGACACCGCCCGGGGCATTGATCAGACGATCTCTATCACACAGCGGTTGGCCAAGATGAAGGAGGTCCAAGCGCTCAAGTCCCAGGTTGATGCAGTGCGACAACAAGAGGTCGCCCTTAAAGAGCATGTCCAGTCCTGGCTCGACAAAGCGTTTAGCGTATTTACAACAATTGAAGGCAAACTCACATAGATGCAGGCCATCTATACGACGGAGCAAGCCATTGCAAATGAGACGGATACCTCAGCAGGTCATGTCGAAAGGGTATAGAGATTCGCATCCAAGTTTGCTACAGACACAGGCGAGATGCAGAAGTTGCTGACCGACCTACACGCAAAGATTCTCAACCCAGCCGAGTGACTCGGGACGAGTCACAATGATTGTGTTGTGGGACTGTTGGTTAGCTGAAGCCCCGTGCAATGGGTATGGGGTGCAAAGCCCGCAATTTTGGGTAAGAGCAGGGTAAAGACTCCGCGAGAATGCACGAAGTGCGATGTGTAATAAGTCAAATTCAAAAGGGTAGTTCACCCAAAAATAGTGTAAATAAATGTAAGTTGAGTCGGCCCACCTATGGATCGCGATCCATGGAAAGGTATAAATAGAGCAAGGCTCTATGGGTAGAGTAGCTAAGTCTTTGGTATGATTTTGGGATCTAAAATGTAATGGGTGTCTGAGAAGAGCATTATGAGAGTGTCTGTAAGTCCGAGTCAGGGGTTTGGGTAGAGGATAGAGGCTCTACAACTATGTGCACAGAGGCCTGGAAGAGTCCACAGCTATGTGCGTGAACCCTTGCAGCTGAGTGCGCAAGGCAGATCTAGATGTAAGGGTGACAAGTGGAAATAAAGATAAGTTTCTTCTGAATTTTGTGTCAATTCTAAACTATCACAACTCTGTTCTTTTATGATTTATGAAACTGTTTTGATCTGCGCGCAGATGCTTATTGAATACTTTTGAATCAGGTTTAATCTTAATATGTGAACTAAATGAAAGTAATAAATGTTTGCTTAAAGACCTCTCTAGGTAGATCTGGGTTATAATACTTAATTGAATAAATTAGATCTAGCTAATATTATCGAGATCTATGCAGTTCTAGTGCAGCACGAAGCTGCAGGACAGCACGCGAACCTCTTAGACCACATCTAAACATCCTAAGGGTGCAGAAACCTGGTTCCAGCACCCCCCCTGCTACCTCGAGTGAGACCTCAGTCCGCGCTTCATGGGTTGTTGCCGAAAGGGCCGGTAGCTATAGGATTTGCTTGGCTAAATAATTCTTCCAAACCTGGGTCAGCCCCATATAAGCCAACATGAGTTTCTTTTGATAGTCTCCTAATGAATGGATTTTTTGCGTTTTTTGGCAATTTCAAAATTACACTACTTTCATTGCTTCAGTACTTTATTTTGACAACTTCTCTATATGAGTTGTTTGTTGAATTCCAATTTAACTTGATCTTCACGTGTCATCTTCATAATGACATGCCCCTATATATATATATATATATATTATTCTTATTAGTCCTTGCCTTCAGTAGGACTCTAGCGATCGTTCGATCGTTGACCACCAATTAATTCACTCGTTGACCTAATTTTTTTTTTGGCTTCTATCAATTTAAACTAAGTTTTATGTTGGCAAGTTCATTCATCAAAATTTTAACCAAAGTATTTCGAGGGAAAACATTCAACCTCTTATTGTAAGCTTCACGTACCTCGATGCAGGAAGGTTCGCCCAACGTTATTTTAACCAAAGTCCTATGTTATTTTAACCAAAGTCCGGTTGTGGCAAAGTCTTTTATCATGCAAATCTTTTTCCATATCCAAACAGTTTTATCGTGCAAAGTTTTTTCTATATCCAAAACGTTTTTAGAAGGGCATACATCCAAAGTTACTGCAGCCAATGTCCTTCCAAGGCCCTTTCCACATGTCTTCCAAGGACCTTTCCACATGTCCTTTTGCATGCATGCAACATTAGTATTGTTAAATGACACCATCCTTAGCCGGTGCATACCCGAGAGAGCAGTGCGCTGATTTTCACCTTTCAAGACATTGTTGCTCGAACTTTGGCTTTGACAGCCAGCAAAGGAGACATTGTTGCTGCAACTTGAGGCTTTGAGAGCCAGCAAAGGAGAGGTGCAACGATTGGCCTCGAGTTTCTCCATCAATTTCATGAAGTTTACTGTAAACTTATTAAATCTCGCTTCCTTATTTCCTACAGTCTGTGTAGCTTTCTCGTTTTCAGGTCTAGTTTCCCTTCTTGCATGCCGGTCTTTCTCACTGGGCTTGCATTCTGTGTTGCTTTCTCGTTTTCAGGTCTGGCTTCCCTTTTTGCATGCAAGCCTTTCTCACTCTACTTGCAGTTGGTATTTTTAATTAACTTGAACATCAAGCGCCTCGATCTTGAGATGCTTACTCCACGCATAGTTACCTGCAACCAAAGCTTTCAACTAACTGGGTAAGATCTTAAATCAGCTTCTAAGGGGAAGTTGTTATCTCTAAAATGTTGCACCTGCTGCAAAATCACTAATTTATTATTTGTAAAGAATAAATAGCAGACATATATCTCATCCACAAAGAAGCCAAACAGTTGATGGCCATTGTCACATTCTATTTACTGAGGGGATGGTACAAGTGGTGTAATTGAGAGGCATGTTCTCTAGCCTCAACGATATTTATTTATTTATTTTTATGTTTTTTAATTTTCAGAAACAAGGTGGCTTCTAGTGCATGCAAAAATTTAGGGCAGAGCACAAAATTCGACATCGATTATCATATACCATTTATTGTTGTATGGCTCATGAACTTCGATGTAATGAACAAATCCTATGATGCATTATTCGCATCAAATGACAAATTATAGGGAAGGTTGCTTCATTAGGAGTAGATTAAGAAGGAAAACATAGTTATGGGATGAAATTTCAATTTTATTGCAAGCAAAAGGTAAATATGGTGAATTGGGAATAGGACAACAATAAATCTGTATAACGTCTGAAACCTATCAATGCAGGGTATGAAACCTGGCCGTGCAAGAATCTTATAGCATGTTATAGTTTTGAGACAGAATACAATAGGATTTTCATGGCCGGGCTACTGACACTGGTAGAGATGTACTAAAGTTCTCATTGTTGCACTGCCCTCCGGAAAATTCATTTGTCAACAACCCCTTTTCGTCTAAATTGGTGAACTTTATCGAGATTAAATTTGAGGGAAAAGAAAAATCACTCACTTATTTGGTGTAGAAGTTACAAGAACAAAAATTCAGGAACGAATATGTTACAGTGCTTCCAAGGAGCGATGCTCTCTGTGATTATTGCTTTCTTTTCCTCTTTTGAAAATTATCCGTTGTCTCTCGCTAACTAGTTAGTTAGATTAGTGGCATATTAGTAATAACCAATGAAGCAATTAAGGGAATCACTAGGTGAGACTGTTGTTTTACAACCCACTTCAATTCATTCCTCGTGTATACTATTCTCCTCTTCGCATTCAACAATACTTACACTGTCATTCCTTCCTTGTAAAAGAAAAGAGTTGAGACACGTGGGCCGCATGCCTGCCCAATCAGCGCTTTTAGTTATTTTACTTATTATTTTATTTCTTATTAATATTTTTAATTTCTAATTTCAATTATTATTTTTGTGGCATAGTATACTTTAATTGAATAAATATAAAAAAGATACTACACATGGTTATGTAACATAAATAAGAAAAATATATAAAATGATAACTAATTACCAGAGAAAAACACGTGCAGCCAGATGCATACATAAGTCCACGTCTCTACTTCATCATCTGTGCAGATATGGGAAGGAAACTTTAATGAGAGCCCCTCAACACTAGCTCTGGTACTTCATTCATTTATCTAGGTTTATGGGCTTCCTGTGGTGAATGATTGGCCTTTGATTGCTTGATTCCTATGCTTATGCCTACTAACACTAGGACTTTGAGGTCGTGTTCCATAGCATGCATTCATTCATTAGGCCCAAATCGTGAATGGCTGGTCCTTGTATGACCAGCATGCCCAGTTTCCAAATTAGAATAACACCATACCTTACAACAATAGAGTAGGTTGAAGTGTGGACAATATTTCTCAAATAAGGAATCAGAATACACTACATTAAACTTCCTTCAGTCTTATTTTTCTTGTCTTTTCTCTTATTATTTGCAGGTGGGAAGGCCAAGTTGTTGGGTCGGTTTTAGAAGGGGTGAGCTAGCATGTGTAAAAACGGGTGTAAGAGTATCATGTACGAGAGGGACTCACTTGCAAGTAGATTAGTAGACATTCCAGGGATATTGGTAGAGAGGTACATTCTGACTTGTGTTATTTTTTATTTTATTTTTTATAGCAATGTCATATTTCAGAAAATTCATGAAGTTTGAAGCGTTGGCATTCTCTTAGGCTACTGTTTTGAGGGCTAGGAAGGCATCTCTACTTACGCAGATATTGGAGAAGTTGCACTGGGGAGAGTGGAAAGGAGTTGCAGGGAGTGGGAAGAAGTTGCAGGCGCTACAACTGGAAAGCCTGCCTACCTCGCATAAAGGAGTCAAAATTAATTTCAGTGGACGAAAATTGTATCTTCTATGAAAAGTTTCCTCACCAAATTGGAGATGGGCTTGTCAGCACCTTGTGAGTCTCACTATGGGAACCTTTTCTGGAATTTTTGCATATCATCTTTCTTTTTAGACTGTATGGGCCCAAAGGCAAAAGTATTCAATGAAGGTATAGAAACAACTGATGAGAAATTGTATCTTCTATGAAAACATTTGTCAATATAGCAATTATTTCTGGAATTTCTTATTCTAACTGTTTATGGAATCTCTGCATATCATCTTTTTAGACTGTATATATGGGCCTAATGGCAAAAGTATTCAATGAAGGTCTAGGAGCAATGGATGAAAAGATTGTATTTCTGTATTTCTGCATATACTTTATGGGCCTAAAGGCAAAAGTATTCAATTATTCAATGAAGGTCTAGTAAATTAACAATCATGCTCTGTATTATTTTATTTTTTTCTAAGTTGATTTCTTGCCAATTGCAGTAGACCCAGTATATAATCGCTGGGTTTTAAAGCTTTTAATTAGCCATACCATTTATTGGCTGGCCACGGTTATGTAGTCATTTTGGATAAACTGATAAAACAAAATGAGTGAAATACCATTTTTCACAGAATGAATGGCACCGACTCCCTCGCGATGGCAATGCTCCTTGCAAAACCATTTCTGTATAAGTAGAAAGAACTACATTTTTAATATGCCTGACTAATCTCACTAAATAATAATATTGAAAATAAACAGACCTAGGTAAAGTAGTTCTATAGGGAGTATATTAAAAATACTTTATTAACGGCGAAATTGAATTTGGTCACTGGCATTGAAACTGAAGAGCGTCGAGTGGTCAGTATCGACAGAGAGATGGATTTCACCACCAAATACATTGGCAACTCTATTTCAATGTTATCACAACTGAAGCAAAGTAAATTAAGCGAGAATTTTATCGTTTATCCTTTCGAATGATTTTCAGGGATGAGAGCCTGCAAACAATATTTTAGCTCTGCAAAGAAAAAACCCAATTCAGGAATAATGTATCAGGCATGCTATTCATGTTATTCCATTTTAGAAGAATATAAACAATTAGCTGACACATGACATGAAATTGGAATAGTTGATCACTCATGCATTTAGAGCTCCTTTTTTCAGAGATAAACAAATCCTTTGTTTTGTCGTTGGAAGACAAAGTGATCGACATGTGTTCAGGCAAATGCAGGAGTAAGTTGTCTGTTCATATTGGCCCATCACGATAATGAGAATATATATACTTTGTCTGTTATATTTCATATAGAATATACCATGTGGACTTGCGGCTCAGCCGGTCCTGCTAATAATAAAGGTTAATAGGCTCATTTACACCAGTGAGCTTAAGCAAATGCAGGAATAAGTTGTCTGTTCATATTGGCCCATCGCGATAATGGGAATATATATACTTTGTGTATATACTTCATTATAGAAAACCGATGGACTTGCGGCTCAGCCGGTCCTGCTAATAATAAAGGTTAATAGGTTCATTTAGGTTAATAGGCTCATTTATACCAGCGAGCTCGATCAAAAAATTGACCACATCTATGTCTATCGGATTCCAGAATATTTTCGAGAAATCTGCAATTAACTTAAAGATGGCCCATTTACATGGCATGCTCAGATATAGTAAATGAATATAAATTGCGATCAAAAAATTGACCAAGCCCATGTCCTTTAGATTCCTGCAATCATCTTAAAGATGACCATTTACACAGCATGCTCAGATATAGTAAATAAATATAAATTGCAAAATCTGTGAAGCAATAGTTGCCTGCATAAATGTACCGTACAAATTATTCCACTACCTTAATGATCACTGGAAAGCCAGGCCCAACAATGCATTTACAAAATTCACAACAGAATTGTTTGGCCCTGGTCAAATGATAAACCATTCATCTTTTCCGCATGGCATATTTTTGTTTTTGCACCAACGTTTCCTTTCAGTTACCCGAGGGTTCTCTCCGTACATATGTGGAGTGACCTACCTACACAATCGTTGATCACTTTACCGTTGAATCTTTGAGTTGCTTCTAATATATCGTGTATTATCTATCCATTAATGCGCAGGGTAGTATCCATAATCGTTGACCACTTTACCGTTGGATCTTTGAAACGGATCTTTGAGTTGCTTCTAATATATAGTGTGACGTCTATCTATTAATGCGCAGGGTAGTATATGTCCATTAATGTCATCTATTGGTTTTCTTTCCAATGTATAAAACGACTTCAATTGCAGTTTTTACCCGCTGTATTGCTACTTGGACCGCTTTTAGCCGTGGTTCCTCTTATCAGGCATATTCACTGGATTTTAAGGGGAACTTGGACTTCTTCAACATGATTTATGGCAGCTGAGCGCTCTAGTTGTTGGGGTGATTTACACATATGTTGACTGATTTATACCCTAGCACTGTGGTTGGTTGGAGGTTCCTTTGTTGACAAACACATCAAGCAATTATAAAATGCAAACAAAAAATAAAAGATCAAAAATTCATTATATGGAAAAGACTTTTATGGAAAGACCGGAGGGATAACTAGGAACCAAGTATTTAGCCTCGATGAACTACAAATGACCATAAAATTATTAAAATTGTATTATAAAATTCAAAGAAATGCAGAAAGAAAACATGTAAACATATTATATCATATGTGTTATATTATATATATAATCTCAATCCAACTTGAAATATTTACGCAGTATTAAACGGGGCAAGAAGCCCAATAACCTCGTTATTAAAGAGATCCCATCCCAAATCACTTACTTAAAAGTTTGCACATACCTTACTCATAGAGTACCATCAATATGTTTGCAGTAATATAACAGAGAGTGTTTTGATATATCCCAGTTATTTTTGTTTGACTTGTGTAGAGAAATACTTTCATTATGCCTTGAATCTGCAAGGCCAACTAAGATAACAACCATAATTCATGCTCTTTTGGACCTGTTGTAGATTTGTATTTTTCAATAAACATACTTCTCCAAGAAGTGGCTTCGTCGAAGACTCGATGCAATCCAGCTGACCATGTCTCCAAGCACCATATCAAACCAAACTTTTGGCTCCTCACAACCATGAACCAAGAAAGCTAACCAGCTTTTGAACTCAAAATTTTACTCCACTCCTAAAGAGCAACTAAGTTGAACTTATGTTCGAACATATGAAGTATACGCATGAAATTCTGGTCACTATAGGTCAAGCCATTCACAAGAGAGTATTCAACCTTCAACCACAAGTAATGGCAGGATAGAACTCTGCAACTTAGCATTGATAAAAGGGTTTTCGGGACTCTCCATAAGAAGAGGAAGAAATCTCTGCACTCTTGATATATGATTTGTCAGATCTCAACATAGGTGGAATCAGAATCCGACCTGACCGTGCTCTTCACTTCAACATTATATGAAGAAATTTTATTCTGCAATTGAAAATCATCATATGAGGGTCTTATCTTTGGAGCGTTGGATGAGCGTATTTTATCCTTGGCAGACTGTGTAGAGCCATTTGATGTCTGCATAATATTTCCAGATGCTGTCCATGCAGTAGAATCAGCAGAAGGCCTACAACCATTGGCCATAGAAGTCTTTCTTGAATGCTCAAACTTCAAATTAGAAATATTACCTCGCCTTTGGCTGTGCGTGTAAAGGAGTGTTTCACGATGGTGATCAAGCAGCTTGACCAAGAAAGCAAACAGGATTTTACATGTACCACTTTTTGTCATGTCCTTCCAAATCTGAGAACTCTTCCCTGTTTCCTGTTATAAATTTATTTGCTCTTCCTTCTCACTTATGGTTTGAGGACGCCTAATAAAAGGTCCATTTGGTTTTATTTTTTAATCTCACATTGTTCAATAGCTCTTGTGGGTTGATGAAATCGATAGCACCTACAAGTATGTTGATAATTGTTGATGACTGTTATTTAGGAACTGGTTACCTGCTTATCGTATTTGTATTTCGCCATTGATTTCTTGACCTTTGACGTATTACTTCCAACTATGCAGTGGCTGGAAATGAATGGGAAATATTTATGAAATTTCCCCCGTAAAGGTGAAGACTATGTTCAATATGCACTACTATCCTGGACATTTAAGAACTTTAATGAATAATGTATTTTTAGGCACATATTATGTTGACCAGGAAAACATGCATTTGATGTTGGTAACCAAAGCCACCTAACAGTGCAAGTGAAAAGTCTTAGCCTTCTTATATGTTACATGCCTTGTAGCTAGATGACCCGCCTAAGCGGGAGTGGAGGCAAAGTAGCTTACCTACCCTCACTCTCTAGAATTATTGCCAAGTAGCTATCTGCTGGTCAACAACCCCGTGATGAAGAAAGCGAACCAATATGTCATAGACATGATGAGGCAACGTACAAGTGAGTGAAATCGCTTGTTTGGTGATGAATACTACTTGTGGAGCTTCTTATGGAATAAATCCTTTGGTGCGAGTGGAAGGTTTTGCTTCAAAATACCGAGTCACATTGTAATTAGCCAGCTCTCAGCTTAAACCCCTTTTTATATCCATCCAAGATATAAATATCTAAGTGTAAGCATTTATCACCAAGTTGGTCATCCCTTGCAAACGACTACACAGTTGTGTTTTTATAAACTCTCGGAAATGATTTTCATGTTCAAGAGGCCTTTAGCAATCTTGCTCCATCAGCGTATAGGTGTTTAATCCATTAGCGTATAGGTGTATATTAAACACACAAGGTTGTCATTTTTTTCAGTTCTGTCAAGGATATATTGCCCAAAGAAGCCTATAGCAATCATTGGGACACAAGCCCAGTGTATTTCGAACTCAAGACCTCTGGCTCTAATGCCACTCATTGGAGTCACGATTGTCGTTACACCAAAACTCGCAGGTGTTAGTAAATAGACACATCGCTAGATTTAAGCGCATGCCATGAAACACACAGTGTTGACCTTCTACACCACCATTAACGGGGAGCCAACAATTATTTTATCTTCCATTGCATAGTTCAACTGGAAGTATAGGTAGGGAATGACAGACATCTATAGTCTGAATTTTGTTCATTGATTGGTAACAATTCTTAACCTAATTGTTGCAAAACTTGCAATATCTGTTGATATTGTAGAGTTGCAATACTTGTAATATAGTGCATTTATGTTATTTAGGGGAAGATGTTCCTCGGAACTTGTAAAGCATCATAAATAACTTAATATCATTTTTTTTAAGCACTTGTTGTTAGCATAGCATCCTTTAATATTTCAGACCCGGCAGGGACTGCCGCTACGTGCAGCCCTTGTTTTATTAACCATTTATTTCTTAGTTTATATATATATATATATATATATATATATATATAATGAAATACCACGTATATATATAACAAAAGAAATACCATGTAAATGAGTAATCAAACATCAACATATATATACATAAACATAGTGTATTTATACATGCATTTTATCTTATATCCATGTGTGTTTTAACCTATCCATGGAAATACTTAAAAAACTACGTTATTATACTTTAGTAACATGTCTATGGTGTAAATATTGTAGCATGGGACAAATTTATAGGGTCAAGGGGAAATTTAAGCCACATAAAGATAGACCAACAAACTTCGCAACCTTAGAAGCTTAGAAAACAAAATACAGAAGTATATTATGGTGTGGAAGAAAATATAAAGGATTGTGTTTGCAAAGGCTTTATAATCTAGTGACGTTATGTTGCGAGGAGAAAATTGCGCGATTCACATGGATTAGTTTCCCAAAGATTTAACGTGTTTCATAACTTACATTGTATTTTGAATGCAGGATTGATGTGCATTGATTTCCACACATATGTTGGAGTTAATGCTTACATTCTATATTTAAGAAGTTGGTTTGTGATGGTTGAGAAATTCTCTCAACCTCTCTATCTAATTTAGGAATAAGTTGGATCTCAGAAACTCTATTTAAAGAGTAATCTGAATGTAATCGTGTGTGAGTGTGTTTACACATACACCAGTTGTGCATAATATGATTGTGTTTCTGTAATTGTGTATGATTTAACGATTTCTATCTTGGTATTAGAGCTAGTATGGACCTGAACCTGGTCTTCCTTATGAAATAGAGAAATTGATTATCAAACGCCTGTACCCTAGGGCGAGAGGGGATGACAAGAATGCATCTAATCTCGAACAGTTTGTAGAAGGTCAAGACGGCTATTGGTGCAGCCGGCTGCTGATCAAGGGTAACATTTGTCACCATTCCACTCAGGCCACGGATGCCATTCCACTCAGGCTGGGATTTGCCATCGAGGAATGCAAGAACAAGCCGTTTGATCCGTCAGTAGTTGATTTTTTTTGAAGCCCTCAGTTGTTCGTCTCTTGACATACTCTCGTATGTTGTAATCAGGGAACGTGATAGCAGTGCGTAATAGCGAGCGAAAGAGGGATCGAACCTGTGGCATCGAGGGTGGGCATCCAACCATCGTCGCCATGCTTGACAGTTTTCATGTCAACAAAATGTTGCTCATTTAAACCCTTGATGAAGCTGTGCGCCAATGTTGTGTTTTGACAGCCGATTCCAAATGCCCAGTTATAATTGAATTTGATCGAAAGAGGTGAGGAATGCACGGTTTTTTCCAAGCCTGTAAGATCATTTTCTTTTCCTCAACAGGATTTTTCTCGCCATCTTAGAAAAGGTATTTTATTTTTTCTTCTCTTTTATCATGGAGTTTATGGTGTTAGACAAATTCAGTGGTTTGAATTTTCCCTCGTGAAAAGTAAAAATACAACTGCAATTAATGAATAAAAACTTGTGGGGAATAGTGAATGGTTCAGAAGTAGCACCTACAGATGCCAAAGAGTTACTTGAATGGAAAAATAGAGATGACAAAGCTAAGTCTATTATTGGAATTGCTCTTTCTGATTCGCAATTACATCATGTAGATCTTACTAAAACATCAAAGGAAATATGGGAACATTTGGCTCAATTGTTTGGTGTAAAATCTACAAATGCAAAATTTTCCATAAAGCTGCAATTATTTAGTTTGAAAATGAATGAGGAGACATCTATGTCCAATCATATAAATAATTTAATGTCTCTTTTAAGAAAATTAAGTGAAGCTGGGACTAAGGTGGAGGATGAAGATGCTAAAGCTATATTATTAAATAGTCTTCCTTCAAGTTATAGTAATGTTGTTTTCACTTTGAGTCAAATGTATACACAAACATTGCAAGAGACAATTACAGCACTTCTAGGGGAGGAAAAGCGACTGAAACTAGAGGATGCCGAAGAGAACTCTCATGTAGAAAATGCCTTGTGGACAAAGTCAAGGATGAGAAAGAAAAATTCAAACAAAGGTGACATTGGATGCTACTATTGCAGGAAAATTGGGCATACAACGTGGAATTGCAGAAGTCGTGCTAGTGATGTGTTAAAAGGGAAAGAATCAGCAAATATAACCACAGATGAATACCAATTGAATTCCGATGATGAATTCAATGAAGAGAGTGAACCTATTAAACTCTTTTAAAAATAACCAGCAGTTCAACTATGTGTCTGATGCCAGTACTTAAAGATCAAGTAGCAGTAAGGCTCAATATGGATGGTTATCCAGATAGTATGGTAGTTGCGGATCTAGGGAAGGATCCCTCATTAGTGGTAGACATGGAAGTGGTTTCCTAATGAGGTTATGCGACAGATTGGGATGCTGTCTAGTAATTGACTTCGGGAGGTCCTTGATTCAGGAGTTGAGGGAACTCAGGAATCCAACTTGCCAACTACACCTTTCTGAGGGTTATGAGGCAACTTGATGGAGCATCTACTGATAAGCTTGATTATTTTGTTATTTTCATGTAATGTAATCATTAAGGGGGGATGTTGGAGTTAATGCTTACATTCCATATTTAAGAAGTTGGTTTGTGATGGTTGAGAAATTCTCTCAACCTCTCTATCTAATTTAGGAATAAGTTGGATCTCAGAAACTATATTTAAAAGAGTAATCTGAATGTAATCGTGTGTGAGTGTGTTTACACATACACCAGTTGTGCATAATATGATTGTGTTTCTGTAATTGTGTATGATTTAACGATTTCTATCTACATATTCTTCAGATCCAAGTTTCTCACGCTCTTCATGTCCATTGCTTTTAATTCATTGAAATATTACACATATTTATCACGTTGACCACAGAATTAGATACATATTGTTTGGTTTAACTTCAATAATGTATTTAGTGGTGAAGTAATATATATCAAAATCTATCCACTGTTAAGTTTTTGATAATATAATTTATTGTACATACATTCAGTTAAGTTAGACATTACATTGATGTATAAATTTTTTTGTTTGTATAAAAAAAAATATTTAGGTAAAGTGATTCGACTGCTAAATCTACTATGAAAACATAGATACTATTTTCTCAATTTTTCTTTTCATGTGATCTTCCTGATAAACATAGTACCTAAGCTATTGATCATTAATTATACAATCCCTCAAGATTTCCAAACTGCTCCACTAGTCTTAGATTTCTTGTATCGCAAATCACTATTCCAAGATGTTTATTGTCTCTCTTCCTTTCGAAATCCCACAAGCATTGTTAGAAAACTTTGTATTTTTATCATGACCCTAAATAGCGATGGTCATTCCTCAATATTTTGATGCATAAATATTGACTTCCCATTTAGATTTTGATAATACAAAATGGCTCACTATTGGATCATTATGTTATGCAGGTTTCATTTCTTGGCCAATATTTCATATCGAGACATTGTTGAAGAACTCGTAGCTACATACGATGAATATTTTCTTTGGAGAGTAGACTAATTCAGTTAACAAATATTTGCAATTAGATTTTTCAAGAATCGAAAGAACCTTTGATTAGAATTTAAACGAATTATTGCTAAAATCTTCTAAACTAATTTACAAGATCGCAGGCAGTGGAACCAAATCTTGAGGAAGATCATTTGTAAATTCTTTATAAAAAAGAGTGATTGCAAATGTAACGAGGAGGAGGGTTTAGTACGAAAAATCCTTGATGATGTCATCACGATAGATATTAGTGGTATAGGGGGTGACCGTTAGCTATGTGCTATATCAGAACAAGACAAGACCAAGCATTTGGTAGTTGTAAACTCTTTGAATTTGTTTTAATACAATCGAATGGGAATTACATACTTGGCATTCCTTGTTGCATGGTTGTTACTTTCTCTTTTTGATTATTTCTTGTAACTGGATTTCTTGAGAAACTTTGAAATAATGATGAACATCGTTGTCATCGTTGTTTATTGCGATGAATATACAGTTGTTTGAAAGGCCTTTTCTTCATCGTATTGTTTCTGTTTTGTGGAGCCATTGGTTGTAGTTAGCCTTGGATCTCTGCATTAAGGTATAATTGCAATCAGCTCAATTATCTTAGTTCTGGTGAATTCGATTCTGAAAAGATTGTCTTCATAATTGTCTCCATATGAACAGAAACAATATTTAATGTTATAATAGATTCTGCATTCTTATAGCCTTTTGTCTCTAGTTTATTGAATGGTTTCATAGACAAAGGATTGGAATATTGATATATTTACAATAGATGTTATAGTCATTTTGTGGCCTCAATCATACCTTCCCTTAGTATAGTCATGGTCATTTTCGTTCTTGATGCAATGCCACAAAACAAGTTTTTGTTAAGGATTAGGGGGTTGTGTTGTGACATTGTTGTGTCCTTTCATCAACTTATTGCATCAAGATATTAATCAAAATCTAATTGCATTTGTAATTTAGAAACAACATCTGTTTATATACGATATTTTCTTTATTTCCTAAGATATAACTCATTTTTCGTTGACCAAGTCACTCACATTATGGCTATATTTTTTTATATATATGTATACTTGTATAAATTAACTAATAATAGTTTATATATATATATATATATATATATTGCATGTATTTAGGATAGTGTTGCATTTCTTTTGTCTTTTTTTGTCATTAGAGGAAGAGGCACAAGGCCAATGGAGCTTCTAAACTTATCAAGGGGTGACTATTCCAAATGGCTTGGGCTATTAAAGAGCTTCAGTTTGAGTGATTAGTTCCTCCTTATTGACTAGAGTGCATAAAACCGGTATCAACAAAACATGTGTTGAAAAAGAACAAAACCTAGTTTGATCTAACTTTGAATTTTTTGATGAGAATATTCATGCTCAAGATAGTAATAATAATTGTGATGACCACTGCTAATACAAACCTAATTATGATAGATGTGTACAAAGCATGTACTTTCAGCAAAGATACTCAATTATGGTTCCTTTCCTTGAGCATAGAATCCATTAGGTTCATAAGGAAAACAATCCACTCAAGATGTTGAACCAACTTATAGCCAATCAAAATGATATGAAGGTCTCTAGATTAGAGGAGAAAATAAATTCTTTGGAAACCGAGATAATTATTAATTTTGCCAACATTAAAGTTGTAATTACATCAAATTCTCAAAGTCAAGGTACGCCTAGATATTCGATTCAGTTTATATGTTTCAAAGGTAGCTACAGAGTCTTAGATTTTGTGGCCTCCTTATTAGTCCCTGCCTTCAGCAAGACTATAGCAATGGATAGATAGTTGATTGGCAATTAATTGAGTCGTTGACCGATTTTATTTTGCCTTTATTACTGTTTAACCAAACTTTTAGAGTCGCCATCGTTATTCATCAAAATTTTAACGAAAGTTTCCAGCTAAAAGTAAATAGACCTCTTATTGCAGGCTTGGCAGGTTTGGCTCATCCCAATGTAAAATATTGTGACAATTTGTATTTATCCAAAGTCCAGGAAAATGTTGTATTTGGTTTTAATATGTTGTATGTAGCATGTTCAAAGTTTTTTAAGCCTGATACTAGATTCGCCATCGATGCGCATGTTACTTCACGACAATCCTACTACTTCCTCCGCGTGTAGTACATGTTAATGGACACTTGTAATACATGTTATTGGACATGTTAAGTGTTATTGGATATCTTACTTCTTGACGGTTGGATAAGTTACTTCTGGATGGTCTTTCCCGTGTAGCTATTCTTTTTTGTATTATTTTTTTGTGTATTACTGAGATGGGCAGGCTAAGATACCTACAGGTAAAGGAGTTAGAAGCAGGTACAGGGGACAAAAACAAAGAATGCTATTCCTGAGAAACTAATAAAGTTATTCCTGAGATTCATGAACGCCCAGGTGCGTTTCAAAAACTTGTTCCTTGCATTTCAGCGGTTCCTTGCTTTCTGCATTTCAGCAGTTCCTTTTTCTGTGTACAAATGATGGGCTAGTTTTTTGCTATTCTGATTAGGATTCCAAGATGTTATTTTTTAATGGTCCAATGTAATAGATGGTCAAACGTGTAAAAATCATTGATATCTATATTGTTGGACCATCAATGGTAACTTCAAATGATTATTAAAACTGCCTGTGCTATTGCCTATGCCTATGGTAGATACTGCCTTTGCCCATGTCACTAGTGCTTTCTCCTCTATTTATGGTTCTTATACAACAGATGTTGCCTAAGTTGCCTATGCTGCCACCTTTGATGAGTAAGCATGTTAAATTGTTCCATGTCTTTATATCTTGTAGTAACAAATGATGTATATAATGGCATAATGCAAATATGAAAAACTCATTCACTAAAATATCCAAACTCCTCTTTTAGCTTTGATGTTCTCTTGCCATTGACTAGACCATGTCAACAGAGGAATCCATCTGCAAGATGTAAAGTTGGTAACTTAGAATTCTCAACACAACTTCTTCGGTTTTGCTAGGGTGTTACAACCTGAAATTGAGCAAAAATGCAATGCTTCTGGTGAAGAGTCCTCAAATTTTGGCCAAAATATAGGCATGAGGAAAATGGGAATTGAACTAACCGATAAAGCAAAGTCTCAAGCATTGTCAATTACTTCTCATGTGAAAAGAATATCGAGCTATGTTCTATTTTTCCTTTAAGGCTCATGTCTCGAACTTGGAATTTATCAATTTCTTTATCTATTTTCTTTCCTCCACTCAGACCCAAGAAATTTTTGAATGGTCTTGTTTCGCCTGCCTTTGTAGTAGAATATAACTTTTTATTTTGATTTTGAAAGTGGTTGCCATGGCTTTGGTGGACCTCCCATGTTGCTTAATGAAAATTTAGATCATTAGTATCTATGAATTTACTATTATGGCCATAGTGAATTTCATATTTTTAATGCAAATAAATGTTGACATATAAATTTGTATTCACCTATCAACTTTATTTACTTAACTGTCAAATACTTTTCGGGAAACGTCCAAGAACATGTCAAATTCCAGGCGTTTTAGGAGAAATGGTTTAAGCAATCTAAAATGTAAGACCATAAATATACTATGTAAGACTGACTTTAAGGGATATTAACCAACGACAGAGTCTTATTAACACAGGTTTGGATTTTTTTTAACAGCAATTTGGTTACTACAATTTTAAAGTAAGGTTGTGTTTTTGTCGTAGTCTACCTGTTAGACGGTTTAGAGCTTTTCCGTTAGAAGGGTCGAAAGAAAATCCGTATTAAGTATCTGGTTGTTCCATATGTATGTTTGTGTGCAATACAATTACATAAGAACTCATTTGTTCCATTCTTGTAATATTCCAACTCTGTATTTCAAGCAAGCATGCAGAGGAAGGCGTTGATCGAGACTCCCAATTCATAAATTGTGTAGAGGCGTCAGTGGTGCAGGGACCACGAAAAAATTGTTAGTGCATGGGCACTTGCAAAATTTTATTTGATTGTTGTTCATTTGATTTGATTTGATTTTAAAATATTTGCTAAATTGACGATGGCTTAATTCTATAATATTTCAACCATATTATCGTTGGGTGTTGAGTTAGTTTAATAATTTGACTAGACAAATTCAAAAGTAAGCACATGTAGAAGGAGCACCGCATCGATGGAGTCGGGGTTACCGAGTCTCACTAATAGCACTTAGCCTAGCATCACAGCTACCAGCGGCCAATCTAGTCCGGTCCCTGATCTCAAACCTGAAGCAGAAAACCAGCTTACCGAATTGAGAACAAAATCCTGCTTACCCTTTTAAGGTTATTGTCCATAACCTTGCTGCCAGCGCCTTCCTCCAGAGTTAGGTTTTCGTCTTAGATTTAGGTTGGTTTTATTGCTTCTCTCCACCTTGCTTTGCCTTGGCCTTCTTCCTGAAATAGAATATTTTTAAGTAATGTTCAAGGAATCGGGCTGCTAGCTCAGTCGTTGTTTCTCTCGCATCCAGTCGGGTTTGGGTTTCCTACCCTTTTAGGTAGGTTCAAATACATAATTTGTGTGTCATTCGCTAGCAGTTCACGTGCTAGAAGTAGTAGTTGCAGGTCTACCAGTAGAGACATACTAGTTCTTTCACTACCCCTTATTTCCATACCCATATGTATGAGTTAGTATGGAAGAAGAAAGCACAAGTTTAGTGATATTCGTGGTTCTCTTGCCTGTCACTGTGCCTGCCCTAGCCTAGCAAGAAGGATGAAGGAAGATTGCCCAGTATGGGCATATCTCCTTGCGTGGGTCTATATAAAGGAAAATGATTCCTCACTGTAGAACAAGGGCAGAGTTTTGGCTTTCTGGAGTAGAGAATGCTACGGTAGTTGGGTATACCTGTAGCGCGCCATATGCTTGATGCCACTGCCACTATTCCCTTTCAGTGGGTCACTTATATCGTGGGGTTATGGATTCACATTCAGGAGATCTGTTGGCACCTTCACTTCCATCCTGTAATAAACCGTTCCTTCATTCCATCCCAACAGGGGCTTCTACCCTGGTGCTATGTGACAAATGAAAGATACGGATAGTTAAATAAATAATGTTAAGGCAAATGCAGAAGGTGACAAGCGACTTCTGTTTGTTTATAAGCCCCTGTCTTTTCAAAGAAAGGCTAAAGAAAGAGAGGTGACAAAGGCACAGGCTTCTAGTGAATGTCTACTGGCTAAAGGCTTCTGTCTTTAACGCGGCATGGTGCAGAAATTGCATGATATATGATGGAGATGGAGTGAAGAAGCACGTGGCTCTCATGCGAGGGTCCTTGAGGTCATCTAATTTAAAAAATTGAACTTTCTTCCAGCAGGTCGAGAATCATTAATTTCTAGAATTTTCCTAAACTTTCTTTAGCTTCACGTTTCAGCGCCCCACCACATCTGTTAGATTGTTGGAATAATGTTCTGGTGCATTGATCAAATTTGCTTTCAAAACAGCCTAGAAAATATAGCATTCTACTTGCTTCAATATTTTCTTCGTTGTAGTCCCAATAATAAATCTCTGATGCACTGGTAAATCATTTAATATATTGCCACTGGTAAGTCATTTAATATATTGTCAGGATGCTTCAAATGTAAAATTTGGCCATCTTCTTGATTGAGATGTGTTTGCTTCATCGCATAATGATCAAATAAAACACATCAATGCTTGCTGTTGCAGTTGTCTATGCTACTCAATCCTCTTTGCAAAAGGATTGAGGCGGTCTTTTCTAAATTCTTGAACCAAGATGACAGTCTTGGAACTTCAAAAAACTTCTAATAGTAATAGTGTTTTCTAAATCCTTGAACCAGGATGACTGTCTTGGAACTTCAACAAACTTCTAATAGTAATAACAATATAACCATAGGATTTATCTTCAGTTCTTTTGCATGAGAAAGATTTGTCTCTTTTAAGTTTTAATGAAGGATTTAGATCCTGCCGTTTTCTAATGGTATATGGCAGTATGTATTTCATCATCAGCGCTCCAAACATTTGCAACAACTAAGCGGACAGGGGAACCAAGTTTTAACGAAGGATTTAGGGACAGGGGAACCAAGTTTTAACGAAGGATTTAGATCCTGCTCTTTTTTACTGGTATATTGCAGTATGTATTTGATCTTCAGCGCTCCAAACCTCTGGAGCAACCAAGTGGACAGAGGAAACAAATACACCTTATGTTTTATTAATTGTTTTCATACCCGGCAGGCTGACTGCAGCTCTTGTTTTAATAGTAATGACAATTACTGATTTCCATTTCTTTGATTTGTAGCATGTCTCCCTCGTCTTCCAGAAGTTAGCATTGGTTTTGACTACGTAGGATTCTCTCGTCTTCTAGAAGTTTGACTACGTAGGATTCTCTCGATATGGGTTGGTTGTTGCGAATCACCTTTTCATACCATGTTAGTTATTTATGTCATTCTCTTTTAAAATAGTTATGATTCGACCCCAAGTGGTCATGATAGTTAGATTATGGTTCAGTTTCTGGGAAACTTAGTGGTCATGATAGTTAGATTATGGTTCAGTTTCTGGGAAACTTTTTTTATTTATGAGATTTAGTTTTGTACAGGGATGACTCATTGACCTATAAATAAAGCCTCAAGTTTTGACAGAAGGGGAGGAAAGATGATCATTTAATTTTGGTGACTGAAAATAAATAAATATGTGTGTTGGTTTTGTTTGAAGGATTTGTGCTCATGAATATTTTCTAGATTTATTTTTAACTGCGCCTTGGGAAATTATGAAGATTTAATTTTGTTATTTTTTTTATTGTGATTTGAAAATAAATAGTAGTTCATTACATCTTTCTTTATAGCATTTATTTTGTTTTACATACATTCGATCACATTAATCTTTTAAGTTTGTTTTCTTAAAAGATAATCTCGATTTGTGTGCATTACTCAGATCCCAGTTCTTATAATGTCTTTTGGGAATTCACGTTATTCGAGTATGTGATTTGTATGAAAATGGGATTAATAATATGATTGTAATAATTTCTATGTTTCATATAATATTTTATTTCCTACTTGTTGAACGAGTGCAAACTTTTAAGTAGTGAAACTATTGTGGTAATTTAGTTTTCTTGGTTTTGGATAGTATTAGATAATCATTTATATTTGGATATGCATTGATTCTTGATGTCAAATAAGGAAGAAAAATTTACATTTATCTGCATTTGTTTAAAAGATAATGGAATTATGTCTTTGTCATTTTCTGTTTTTTAATGAAAAAATACATTAAGAGTGACTTGCATTTAAACAATAATTTCATTTATAATTTTAATTAGTTTTATGCAAAATATCTTACATTATATTAAGAATAGAAAGCATTCTTTTATATTATTTTTCCACTTACATAAGTTTCAATTTATTTTCCTTTTTGTGTATGTTTAAATTATTTCTTGTAAAATTTGTTTGCGAAATTATTTATTGTATTTTAGCATTACTTAGTACCATAACTACTAATTTTATTATTGTATCATATTATATTAGTTAGGTTAATATGTATTTTAGATACATTAACATTAAACATTGACTCTTAGTTTATGTATATATAACTTTAGAGTTACATTAGGATTTCCACACGCTTCCTCTGTCTACAACAAGAAGAGATTCATAGGCTAATGGAGCCTCTAAACTTGTCGATAATGGTTTATCTATAAGACTTAGGTTGTGTGAAGAACTTCAGTTCGAACCACATCCTCTTGTTGACATATGGTCTGAAAGGCCCATCAATAGGATGTGATCATCATTTTCCATATAAATAAAAGCAGAATAAGAAAGGAGAAAGAAATGAAATAAATAGAACCTAAAAATACAAGAGTAGATAGAGGATCGGGAAACAAGGACAAAAAAACATCAATCTACTAAGGCTAGAAAGGTTACTTCCAAAAATTTTGAAGTTGAAGATGAAGAATTTTTTATTATTAGTGACAATGAAGTTAGAACTCTCATTGAAAAGGCAAAGAACCATAAAAAATAATAAATAAAAATTCCCGTGGGTGTTTCTATTACAGTTGATGATGAGGAGATTATTAATTTAGAAGAAAATATGTTAAATGATAGTAGGAAGAAATCAAATGTTGTTAGTCATTTTGAAATTATCATGGGTGTCATTGAAGATCATAGTGAAAGCTCTAAAGGAAGCAGGGAAATCATAACACCAAACGTTGATTTAGAGGATGGTATTATTAATAGAAAACAAAATTCCATTCAAAATCAATTGAGGAAGATTGACTTGGTTTATGATGGCCATAAATTTTATTTAAATGTAAGATAGCTTTATAAATCAATAGAAAGACAATCTAAATACCAAATTAGAAAGCCACGCCTCTTGCATGATCATAACTTGAAAACATTGATCAAGTACAATCCATATGCACATGTGGTTGACTATGTGGTTCTTGTTGATCCAACTGAAGTTCCCAACAAAGAAGCATTCGATAGAGCAAGAAGTTTTGACTATAAATATCATGTAATTGGGGGAAACCATTCTGCGGAGGCTGGAAGAGACTTGATGAAAGAATATCCCAATAACATGCTTTTTGAAATAGTGAAATGTATCATTTGTGTTAATTTAATAGATACATAAGAAAAGTTATTGGCATGGGATCATAATATAGATAATGAGTATAGGATGTCTATGACATTCATCTTTAGGGTTAGATTTATTCATAGTGAATTTGAAGAAACATGTGGCATGGATAAGCAAATGTTAGTCAAAGCTTTCAAAAGCAATGTTGTATAGGAAATAGATTGTTCAATTGATAAGGAAAATATTAATGCAAAAGGTTGTAGATTAAGTGATGCATTCAGAAGTGTGTATAGTTTTTTCCAATTGGAATTTAGAACCGAGGATATTCAACATGTGGGCTCAAATATTAGCATAAAAAATCATAAGGTTAAAAAGTCTAGATCCTTAATATGTACCAGTAGTAAGGCATGTCCTAAAATCAAGAATCTTCTAGATGATATGACTATCACACCTAGAGAACATTGCAAGGAGTGAAGGATGATAGACTTGTCAAACCAATATTATGTCATGTGAAGTTGGGTGAAGTATCAATGGAAAATATGTACAATGAATTTAAAAAGTAAGTTTGTTGAGTTATTTTTATTTATTTTTGGATTACAATTTTCTTTTCAATTTAACATATTGTTGTTTGTAGTATTTATTATACATATCACTATAACATTTTTTACTTTATTTGTTCAATCTTAAGGTTTATATGAAAATACAAGAAGAGATGGTTAAAATGTTGAATGAAGAGAGTTGGGATGATGTCACATACAACTATCTAGATGCAAGTTCTACAACAACACTAAAACAATTTTTTGTTGCATTCAAAAATGTATGTTGATTTAATACATTCATTTTATTCATTTGTAAAATATTTTTATTTTATTACTTATACATAAAAAATAAAAAATAAAAAATAAAAATAAAAAAATAATAATAATAATAATAAAATTATTTCATTAAATATGTCAAGGAGGAATATAGATGGAATACCAGAGACTTCGAAAGTTTTATTCAAAAAATTAAGTTGGAAAAGAAAATAAAGCAACATCTGCATAATGTTGAACTTGAATCTAGTATTAATCATTACATTTGGAATGGGCTCAATATTGTCTGTTATCAAATAATATTAGGTGATTGTGAAGACATTGAAAATTTCATTCCTAAAATAAAATATTCCCTAGTTATTAGAGATATCCCTCATGGTTTCAATTTCTCAAACATTGGATATGATAGTAAGCCTTATACTTATTAATATTTCAATAAAGTGGTTACGAGACTTCAAGAAGTCACAACATCACCACTTTGGAGATTTGTGACATTTCATTCAGACACACAATTTGGATTGATATTATTAGGCTACAAGGGCAACGCAACATCAAGGATACAACTTACATGGTAAGACATTGAAATTGTATGTTTATTGATTAATACCAAAAAAAATTCTTTATGTACAAGTTAATTGAATTTTTACTATTTCCTGTTATAGGAAAAAGCCAAATCTTATTAGTCCCTAAGATTAGCCAATTATAAGTGATGTTGAGTTCATGCATGTTTCATCTTGGTGTTGTAGCGGCTACAACCATCCTCCAAATTTTTTTCCTTAACTTCATTTTGGAGCCTCCCTACCTACCTTTCACAGCAGCATGTTTTGCTTCATCAAGTACACAAACTTCAGTGATTTTCTTGCAAAATGATAACTTGTCCAACAAAGCTTGTTGCATGCCCCTCATAGGTTGATTCTCCAGAATTGGTCCAGCTGCAAGCCGAGCAGCTCCCTCAGGAAATTGCACAATTCTAGAGGTGAACCAGCCTTCCCTACAGAAATTGTGCAATTCTGTCTAGAAGCTTGCTGGGCTCTAGAATTGCACAAACCTGCCAGTCAAGCTTCACTGAGAAAATTACGCAATTCCTCCTAGCAGGGTTGCTCAACCCAGGAATTGCACAATCTTGGGCAGCAGTCAGCTGCTCTGCCCAGAAATTGTGCAAATCTACTGGGCACCCAGCCCAAATCCCTCCAACAAATGCACATTTTTTCCTCCCAGTTGAGAAGACTCTTGCATGTGCAGTTGAGTTGACCAGTTCCACCCGGGACGAAGAAAACTTGACTTTCATGCATGGCCTAATTTTTCCCCGAATAGACAAATCCAAATGCAAAAAGCATCTCTAGATTTTAGTGAGCTATTTTTAGCAGCTAGAGGTTACATGCAAATATCGTTTTAGAATATTTCCTCCAAGTCTCGTTTTTTCCTAGATTTGTGGCATGCGCGTCATGAGCTTCAAACTTATTTATTTGACACTTCAAAGATCATTTCTTCACATTGATCTTGGAGTTCTGACATCCCTCAGCACATCCAGGACTCTTCGACACATCCATCTCAGCTATTCATGGGTAAGTGGTCTTAACTTGTCTTTTGCAGCATTTATGTCGCTTTTTTTGTTTTCGCTTGTGTGAGTGTTGATTTTTTGATTTCTATGAACGCTTGTTATTGTTTACATGTGTACTAGCTTGTGCTAGCACCATTTCCATTTTCATTAGCATCTCATTGTTGTTGCATGCATGAAACTATTTTGCACGAATGGTCGCTCATTCGACGACTCGCTTCACCCACATGCATGTTGTTCCATTTTCTAAATCTTTGATTCACTATTTGCATGCATGATAATTCACTCCTGCTTACACTCAGTATCGCCATGAATTCACAATCACATTCGCTTTCAGTTACCCGCCAGCGGGTCAGGTCAGCCTTGGCCTAGACTTTGCCTCACTGAGACAACATTTCGCAATCCTGAGAGGGAAGGCTCTATCTTCCCCTCAAGAAATTCACATTTCTGCCTGGTGACTGTCCTCCAGGCTTGCTTTGTACAATTCTAAAGGACAGTGACTACTGACCCAGAAAATTGCGCAATGCAGTCACTGAGCATGCAACCATTGCCAGCTGAAATTGTGCATTGCACAATGCCAACAGCCAATCAGCCAACCTGGATTGCGCATTACACAATTCTAGTAGTCAGTTAGCCTCCCAGAAAGCCCAGACTGCCTTTTCTGCAGTTTTGGCAGCCAGTCAGCCAACCTCCGAGAAGAAATTGCGCAATCCTTGCAAGTCAATCCCAAGGTATGTTGCATGTCTTTCCTTGAGTTTGTTTTGGTTTTCACTGACATATTTCTTACCATGCATGTCGCTTTGTCTCCAGATCTTGCAGGTGTTCGTCCGTCTCTTAGCAGTTCAAGTTCAATGGCCTCCAAGAGAGCAGGATCAAAGGACACTAACGGAAGTGAAACTAGAGTAGCAGTTGAGCAAGTGTCTAGAAGTCTGTCGATCTATGGAGACACCAAGCTGATTGTAGACAAGGACATCAAGCTGAAATGGCAAGAGGTCAATGATGCATTTGCAGGCACATTTGGGGAAGACCTCAAAGACAGCCAAGTATATGTGAACCCTCACAAGTCCGACTTGTACCATATTCCATGCAGATACCTCGCATTTCTGTGTGCAGGCATGATACATTGGATCGTCTCGCACGCTAATCCTGAGACGATGACATTGAGTAGTGTTAACAGGACGAAGATCGCTACCTTCAAGGCATAGGATTATGATGAGATGTATCAGCTTTCAAAACCTGTGATCATCATGGAGACACCCTTCAGCTTACCCAGTAGCAATGCCAACTCTAGAGACATTTTGAGAACTGGGTAAAGGAGTCAGCTAAATTCAGGATGACACCCAAATAGATCTACAAGATGAAGATATTGCAAAAGGTGTATCAAGACTTGGTCATCTTTACATGTCGACTGTATGGCCAAGAGAGCACGAAAACCTTCCCACAGAGTTGGGTGATCGCACTGGACCAACTGGCTAGAGAAGGCAAAGTATGTAATTGGTCTGGCATGTTGGATTATCAGTTGAAGGAATAGGTAACAAGGGCTCGACAACTTCCCAAAGGTATGCAAGTAGATATCTACATGTCCGCCTACATCTCGGATGCAATCTCTGCCCGACAGGAGTTCGCGAGCTTGAAGTGGGCATGGACACCTGCAGAGACCACTTTAAACACTTATTGTAAGGTGTTGTTCTAATACAACTTCAAAGGAGTTATCACACAGTTTTCTGATCATTTTATTACCCTAGTTTACAAGATGATATTCGAACAAGATCCACCCTGCATGTCGAAGGTAGCAATGGAGGAACTAATACACATGGCTGATTGGTATGCCTCACTGTCTAGCACCTTCATATGGATGTACTATGTGGAGAAGCCTCCACATGTTCTACCAAAGTTTTCCTTGGACATACTCATCATGCAGGAAGTAGCATATCGCATCTCGATAGGATTGATAGCTAGGCTGCACTGGAAGAAGAAGGCACATTGGCCCGCTCTTCCACTGCGCACTGGGTTATACGAGATTCAGAGTTTCAGGCATGCAAATTTCGAAGCAGAATAGGTGAAGAAGTGTCCTTTCAACCTCTAAAGTTACAATCTGTATGACTCACATTGTCTTGTGAAAGATCACTGCACGAGAGTATAGTTCAACTGGATCCATGGGGCATGTCATTGGGTGGAGGAGGACCCATGGAGATATTCTTACAACTCCTCTAGACTCAATGAACTGGTCAGCTTTGTTGTGGAATGGTTAGCAAAGAAACGTGAAGTAGCATCCCAGAGAGCACCAAAAGTAGCAGCAACAGTAGAGGTGAATGTACCAGCACTCAACAAGGGCAAGAGGAATATTATCAACCACATGGAGGAAGAGAAAAGTTTTAAGTTCCAAGCAAATCCACTTGTGCAAAAAGAAACTATGGCTATAGAGGCAAAGAGGCAACAATGCGACAAGAGAAATGCGCAAAGGTAGAGAGAGAAACAGAGGATGGAGGAAACAAAGAAGGATTTGTATGAGTTGAAGGAGAAACTCTAGACGGAATAAGAGCTGCACAGAGGGGAGAAGGAGGCGCAATAGGAACAAGGACAGAAGGGGGCATAACTTGTATAGACATATGAAACTGTGCCTGTACTGGTAGTGGACTCATCAGAATAGTTGGGATCAAGCAGATAGGGTGAATCATCGTAGGAGTAGGACTTCACTCAGGAGATAGAGCGAGCACTTGAACAGGTGGATATAGATATGGAGCAGCATTAGTTAGAGAAAGACACTGACCTCATGCCTCACCACTAAGAGTTCGACCCACCAGCTTCACTGCATCCCAAAAACAAGCAAGTCCAAAGTGACCAAGGAGACACTGAGATCCTTAGAGATCAGCCGGAAGGAGAGTTGCACAACATTTAATTCGACGAGTCTCAACATAGAGTTATGCAATCTTGCAGAGTGTCAACTCCGGAAGATCATACATCTCCTGCGTAGTATGAGGAATGAGTGATCGTGTCTGATGTGCACAAACATACAACAACATTGGCTGATGCTACTAGAGCATATGCTGAAGCCACTAACTCGAGTGTTCGCTTTCTAATAAGTGAGAATGAGTGAATGGCTAAGGAGTTACAGACGGCCAAGCAAGGAGGAGAATTGGTTACAACGTCTGCCCGAGCAGAATTGAAGAAGGCAATACTAGATGAAGTATTGTCCCTTGACACAGTCATGTGGGCATTGTATTCCAAGTTCGGTACCGTGCATAAGGCAATTGTCCATCTCAACGTATGGCAGCAACGATGTGCTAGAAAATCGTGTATCTTGTCAAACGTGCATGTTGTTTTTGGTTACATGCAAACATGGACAATGAGATACAATGGAACCCCGCTTCACTTGCCTAATATGATGAAGCCCAAAGAGGTCGAGCTAAAAGCACGCATCTGGAGCCAGATCAGAAACTATGAAGAGCTCCTACAACTCATCACTAGTCTACAGGCTTCCCATGCACATGTATTCAAGAGTATGGATATTTTTGTGCATGCACAAGCGATCCCATCTATTGGGACTCTCACGCAGGTGAAGACAAAGGCACGGGTCTGGCTAGAGCTTGACTCATACTTTGACGAGTTGATGCGGATAGCCACTAGCCCAGACTTGTCCATCAATGCAGACACCATGCACAAGTATGTTACTGGTTTGGCCACACTCAAGACAAAGATGTGCATGATATCAGACAAGTTGGACAGAGGATCCTGATTAGTGTACCTGAATGTTATGGAGGCAAGTGTTAGGTTCCATAAATATGTCACCTTAGAGTACATGGACAATGTCATGGACTACCGATCTTGGCATCAGTTTGCTACAGTCGATCATCGCGAGGCTGTCGAACAGTAGGACTTCCCACAGTTTTCTGAGTCATAGTTATGTCTTGCATCGCTTGCTCAAGCCATTTTGTCTCACATGGGTACATGTGCATTGTAATGTAATGTCTTGTCAAGTGTAAGTTCAAAAGTCGATAGTTGGATATAACAGTCATAGAGTATATGAAGAGTCATGAGGATAGATGCACTGTGACAAAGGGGAATGTCAAGGGTGACCCCACCCTTTGCTATAAATATTCCCTCATAAGTCATTGTAAAGGCTTTTGGTCATCTAAGCTTCAATAGGAGTATCTTAGAGAAAGCTTGGATAGTATAGTAACACGCCTTGGCTTCTCCACTGCGTAGAGCTAGTATATCTCTTTGGAGGAGTAGGTGATTGTGGCTGTAAAATTTCACTATCAGAACTAGTGGTTGGACATTGATGTATTATATGAATGGAACTTACACTTCTTAATATAACAGAGCCATCATGTTTCATGCATGTGTTGTATTGTATTCCATCTATCTCATTTACTCTAATGACATATGTATTTGTTTGCTTACGCATAACACGCCTTGGCTTCTCCACTGCGTAGAGCTAGTATATCTCTTTGGAGGAGTAGGTGATTGTGGCTGTAAAATTTCACTATCAGAACTAGTGGTTGGACATTGATGTATTATATGAATGGAACTTACACTTCTTAATATAACAGAGCCATCATGTTTCATGCATGTGTTGTATTGTATTCCATCTATCTCATTTACTCTAATGACATATGTATTTGTTTGCTTACGCATAACACGCCTTGGCTTCTCCACTGCGTAGAGCTAGTATATCTCTTTGGAGGAGTAGGTGATGTGGCTGTAAAATTTCACTATCAGAACTAGTGGTTGGACATTGATGTATTATATGAATGGAACTTACACTTCTTAATATAACAGAGCCATCATGTTTCATGCATGTGTTGTATTGTATTCCATCTATCTCATTTACTCTAATGACATATGTATTTGTTTGCTTACGCATGCATGTATGGACTATTCTGTATAAGTATGTATGAATCTTTCTGAAATGTGATGTTGGTTTAACCATCACTTTGGATTGCTGGCTAACTTGCTTTCCATCTCATGATGCATCTTCGCTCGTGTATTCCCTTCCAAGTTGCGTACTATTACCTGTTTCTAAGGGGCCCATTCATCTCACCCTCAGTGTGTTAGAACCTCTCATGCACCTTCCTTGACTTACTATAGTTGTCACACCCTTGCTACCAATAGGTACACCTTACTTGCCTCTGTGCAAAATTGCGGTCAAGGCATTACCGTAGGACCCATTGCTGGGACCCCTACACCAAATGGTCTAAGATCTAATTGGGACTTCTTACCAAGGAGATCGCCTGACATGTTGGTGGGTCTAGCACTGTCAACATTTCTGGGTTTAGAAGGAAGGCCAGATGACAAGCTATGTCCTCTCATCCTATTTTGAAACTTTGCATATCTATCACGGAGTCTTGCACTCTCCTCCCTCCACAATGTTTTTCGCATGCTGAATCTGTTACCATCACAAGGGAGATTTTTTATCTCTTTTCCACATACACGTATGATGGTGAAGGCGAAGTGGCTTGGCCTAAGTTCTTACATGAATTCCTTTCCATGCTTCATGAGGAAGATGGATGTTCTAACAAACATGCCAGTCTACTGCTTGCATACACATTTCGTAAATCTCCACATCGATGGTTGTGCAGCCTACCGGCTAACAAAGTGCACTCACTTGAGCACTTACGTGATCTCATTGAAGAAAATTTCTATCATTTTGATCCAGAACATCATGACCAAAAAATGTTACAAAAACGAAAGGATATACATGAATCGCCCATGGATTTTGGGTAGCACTTCCATGATTTGCAGTTTCAAGCTCCGAAGAGCCAGATGAAATTTTTCTACCTTTGGGACCAGTTCGAGTATTGTCTTAAGAAATCTTCCCATCCCAAGAAGAAGTTTGAACTCAAGCCTCCCTCAACATTCTTCAATGGTGGATCCGCACAATCACATACATACACGGTCGCTGTCACAAGTGACTGTCCATTGTCCCCTCATCAAATAGTTCCACCACTACAGAGTGATGTAGGAGATCATGCTCACACATTTGTTCAGCTGTTACATCCTCCCAATATCACTCCACTTAATTTTCGCATAGATTTGGTTGTGAGTCCATCGAGTTGTCATGTGCATTTTGTACCAGAATCTCTCTCTTCATACTCAGCTAATCCTCTGGATGATACTATCTTGTGTTCTTCCATTCCGGACTCTACACTTGTTGTGAACGAGGATGAAGCCATCGACAGAGTTGGTGTTGCACAACCAACATGCGATATCATTCATGAAGAGTATGATTGGGAGCTTGAGAATCAACACTCGATGAAGGATGACTCCCTTCCGTCTGAGCCTCCTTTGTTATTTCCTAACATCTTTGGTGAACCTTCCATCCATGATTTAATATGTGTATCTTCATCTACGAATGCACCCATTGTTGATTACTCGCAGGACACACCAAATGTCAATCCATCATCTGACAATGGAGAGGATGAGTTATTCATTGAAAATCCACTTGATCTTTCATCTACCTTTTCCAGAAACACAAAGGATGAATTTGTTCGCTTCTCATCTACCCCTCTGTTTGATTCATCAGATCATGAGGATGCCGATGAAATCATTGATTTTTCTGATTGTGGTTGTCGTGATCCATTTACTCCCATATTCGATAACGATCATGATTCTATCGCAGTTGATTTCTCGAAGCCACTAGTTTATGATGATCTATCTAACGATGAAGTCGAAACCCCCTAGACTATCAAGGCACTTCAACTCGAGCTGATGGTTATGTCAGGCACTCGCTATCCTGAGGTTGGTTTCATTTCTGATCAGGAAATTGTTTAATCACCTGAGGATCCCCATCACTCATCTATATGCATTGAAGATCAATCTCACACACATATCATGCTTCCTCCACTCGAACTACATGATCCCATCGATCATGCATTGGAGGAATCCTACATTGCAAGCACACGTGCACGATGCAAGTTGTCTTTGTTTCTTTCGTTTGCTTGCATGTCATAGTAAAGAGTTGCAGGGTCGTACAACACCGTGACAAGTCCATGAACCACATGTCATGTATTTGCACTCACTTATTTTATGTGGACACTTTGAAACTTGAAGTGTGTTTGTCTTCATTGTTATATCTTTCTTGTTTGTTGGTTCGCACAACCAGGTTTCTCGTGGGCCAAGCCTTCACCAACATGGGTCAACCAATGCTCTGATGACTGCATTGGAAATATCAATTCACGTGATTCGGCCCATGCACCTTTAGCTTAGGAGTAGGAGTAGTGTTTTCTTTCAGTTTGTTTGCTTGCATGTTTGTGTGCTTACTTGCTTTGCTTGTTTGTTTGCCTGCTTGTTTGCTTACTCGCTTTGCATTTACTTCTGCTTCTGCTTTTCTTTGTCATTTGTTTGCTTGTTTTGTTTGTAGGTTAGTTTCGCGTGAAACCATGTATGAATCTTGAAACAAGTTGGGTAAAGTACAAGAGGCCTTGTGAAACTATCACTACTTGGTTATGTGTCATCCTGCCTCTTTATGAAGAACTTGTTACTTTTATTCCATGATACGTTGATGGAAAATACGTATTGTTGAACCTTGGTGAAAACACAACGCTTTCACGCTAACTAGTGTCACCTACTCTAGTCGATTGTTTTTGGGTTAACCCTTATCAGCTCAGTCAAACAAAGTAAGGTCAGGGGGAAAACCTTAACAAGAACGTCATAGGTATACAATAAACTAATTCTCTGAAGGAACAACCTCTTCTAGTCTCAATAAGTTGAGATCCCTCTTCCACCTCTGAAATGAATAAGTGTTATGCACAGTTATGAAGAAAAATGAAAAAGTGAAAAGTGAAAAGTGAAAAAAAAAATTTGAAAAAGGCAAAAGAAGAGAAAGGTTTCCTACGCAAAGAGGAGATGCAAGTAACTCCACCAGGGTACTGACCAGGCTCGTTGCCAGCGGAACTATGCTTGTGTTCCTACGTGACTCCATTGGGGTACTGTCGAGGCTTGCTGGAAGCGGAGCAACACCAGAGATAAAACTGAGACTCTAATGACTATACTGTTTGTGCACCAATATACCCCTCAACCCCAATTGGAACAAATGTGTTTCCTTGGCTTGGAATGTGTATCAATCGACGAAGAGCTTGGTAGATGCTACATCTTATAATCAAGCTAGTGAAAATCCAAGACGAACTGAGAACTATACAATACTTCCGGAGGTGTTAGACTTGCTTTTCACGAATAAGGTCCATTCAGAGAGTTGGAGTTCTACCAGTGTGTCGCCAAGTGTTGTAGTGGCTACAACCATCCTCCAAAATTTTTTCCTTAGCTTCGTTTTGGAGCCTCCCTACCAACCTTTCGCAGCAACATGTCTTGCTTCATCAAGTACACAAGATTCAATGATTTTCTTGCAGAATGACAGCCTGTCCATCAAAGTTTGTTGCATCCCCCTCATGGGTTGATTCTCCAGACTTGGTCTAACTATAGGCTGAATAGCCCCCTCAAGAAATCATGCAATTATAGAGCAGAACCAACCTTCCCTCCAGAAATTATGCAATTTTGTCTAGCAACCTACTCGGCTCCAAAATTGCACAAATCTGCTAGCCAAGCTTCATTTAGAAAACTGCATAATTCCTCCCAGCAGGGATACTCAGCCCAGGAATTGTGGAATCCTGGGCAACAGTCAACTGCTCTCCCTAGAAATTGTACAAATCTCCTGGGAAACTAGCCCAACTCCCTCTTAGAAATGCACATTTTTTCCTCCCAGCTGAGCAAAGTGTTGCATTTGTAGTTGAGTTGACCGGTTCCACTCGGGACCAATAAAACTTGACTTGCATGCATGTCCTATTTTTTCCCAGAATAGAAAAAGCTACATGAAAAAAGTATCCCTGGATTTTAGGGAGCTATTTTTAGCAGTTGGAAGTTACATGCAAAGATTGTTTTAGAATCTTTCCTCCAACTGTCGCTTTTTCCTAGATTTATGGCATGCACGTCATGAGATTCAAACTTATTTATTCAACGCTTCAGAGCTCATTTCTTCACATTGATATTGGAGCTCTCACATCCCTCAGTACATGTAGGACTCTTCGACACATCTAGCTCAGCTATTCATGGGTAAGTGGTCTTAACTTATCTATTGCAGCATTTCTGTCGCTTTTTGTGTTTTTGCTTGTGTGAGTGTTGTTTTCTTGATTTCTGTGAACACTTGTTGTCGTTTACATGCATACTAGCTTGTACTAGAACCGTTTTAGTTTTCATTAGAATCTCACTCATATTGCATGCATGTAACTGTTTTGCACGAACGGTCGCTGATTCGGCGACTCACTTCACCCACATGCATATTGTTCCATTTTATGAATCTTTCATTCACTGTTTGCATGCATGATCATTCACTCTTGCTTACACTCAATATCGTCGTGCATTCACAATCGCATTCGCTTTCAGTTGCCTGTCGGTTAGTTTGGGCAGCCTTGACCTAGACTCTGCCTCATCGAGACAACTTTACGCAATCCTAAGAGGGAAGGCTCTGTCTTCCCCTTAGGAAATGCACATTTATGCCTGGTCACTGTCCTACAGGTTTTCTTTGTGCAATTCTGAGGGACAGTGACTATTGGCCCATAAAATTGCATAGGCCTATAGAGGGATGCTTCAATCCACTCCATAGCCTGCAACCATTTCCAGGTGAATTTGCGCATTACACAATTCCAGTTCCTAGTCAGCTAGCTTGGATTACGCATTGCACGATTCCAGCAGTCAATTAGCCTCCTAGATAGCCCATACTGCCTTTTGTGCATTTATGGCAGCCAGTCAGCCAACCTCCCAGAAGAAATTGTGCAATCCTTGCCAGTTAATTCCCATATATGTGTCATGTCGTTCCTCAAGTTTGCTTTGGTTTTCATGGATGGATTTCTTTCCATGCATGTTACCTTGTCTCCAGATCTTGCAGGTGTTCATCCGTCGCTTAGCAGTTTAGGATCAATGGTCTCCAAGAGAGCATGATCAAAGGACACTAACGGAAGTGCAACTGGAGTAGTAGTTGAGCGAGTGTCTACAAGTCTGTTGATCTATGAAGACACCAAGCTGATTGTAGACAAGGACATCAAGCTGAAATGGCAAGAGGTCAATGATGCATTTGCAGGCACATTTTGGGAAGACCTCGAAGACCGCCAAGTATATGTGAACATTCACAAGTTCGGCTTGTACCATATTTCATGTAGATACTCTGCATTCCCATGCGCGGACATGATACATTGGATCGTCTCGCACACTGATCCTGAGACGATCACATTGAGCAGTTTCAGTGGGATGAAGATTGCTACCTTCAAGGCATAGGATTATGATGAGATGTATCAGATTTCAGAACCGGTGATCATCATGGAGACACCCTTCAGCTTACCTAGCAGGAATGCCAACTCCAGAGACATTTTGAAGAACTGGGTAAAGGATTCGACTAAATTCAGGATGACACCCAACTATATCTACAATACGAAGATACTGTAGAAGGCGTATCAATACTTGGTCATATTTGCATGTTGACTGTATGGCCAAGAGAGAACAGAGACCTTCCCACAGAGTTGGGTGATCGCGCTGGACCAACTAGCCAGAGAACAAAAAGTATGTAACTAGTTTGGCATGTTGGCTCCTTAGCTAAAGGAACAGGAAACAAGGGCTTGACAACCTCCCAAAGGTATGAAAGAATAGATCTACATGTCTGCCTACATCTTGGATGCAATCTGCGCCCGACAGGAGTTCCCGTGCTGAAGTGGGCATGGACACCAGCAAAGCCCATTGTGAACACTTATTGTAAGATGTTGTCCAAATGCATCTTCATTGGAGTTATCACATGGTTGTCTGATCATTCTGTCACCCCAGTTTACAGGATGATATTTGAACAATATCCACCCTACATGTCAAAGGCAACAATGGCGCACTAATAGACATAACTAAATGGTATGTCTCACCGTATGGCACCTTCATATGGATGTACAATGCAAAGAAGCCTCCTCATGTTCTACCGAAGTTTTCCTTGGACATGCTCGTCATGCAGGAAGTAGCATATCACATCTCAGTAGGATTGAAAACTAGGTTGCATCGGAAGAAGTAGGCACCTTGGCCCACTTTTCCGCTACATATTGGGTTATACGAGATTCAGAGTTTCAAGCATGTGGATGTCGAAGCATAACAGATGAAGAAGTATCCTTTTTACCTTCAAAGTTACAATCCATATGACCCACATTGTCTTGTGAAAGATCATTGTGTGAGAGTACAGTTCAACTAGATCCACGGGGCATGTCATTGGGTGGAGGAGGACCCATGGAGATATTGTTACAACTCCTCCAAACCCAATAAAATAGTCATCTTTGTTGTGTAATGGTTAGCAAAGCAACATGAAGTAGCATCCCAAGAGCACCAAAAGCAGCAGAGGTGAACATACTAGCATGCGATAAGGGAAAGAGGAAGATTTTTGACTGCATGGAGGAAGAGAAAACCTACAAGTTCTGAGAAGATCCACTTGTGGAGAAAGCAGCTATGGCTATAGAGGCAAAGAGGAAATAGTGCAACAAGAGAAACACACAAAGGCAGAGAGAGAAATAGAGAAGGAGTTTCATGAGTTGAAGGAGCAACTCCGAAAGGAACAAGAGTTGCATAGATAGGAGAAGGAATCGTAGCAGAAACAGGTACAGTAGGGAGAACAACTTGTACAGACATATGAAACTGTGCTCGTACTGGTAGTGGTCTCATTAGAATAGCTGACATCAGGCAAACAAGGTGAACCATCGCAGGAGAAATACTTCGCTTAGGAGATAGAGCGAGAACTTAAACATATGGATACAAATATGGAGCAGCAGGAGTTAGAGCAAGATACCGACCTCATGCCTCACCACCAAGAGGTCGACCCACTAGCTTCACCACATCTAGAAGATGAGCAACTCCTAAGCGACCAAGGAGACACTGAGATCCTTGGAGATAAGCCGAAAGGAGAGTGAAATCTCGCAAAATGTCAACTCCAAAAGATCATAAATCTCCTACGCAGTATGAGGAACGAGTGATCGTGCCTGACGTGTGAAAAATTCCAGCAGCATTGGTCGATGCTATGAGAGCATATTTCAGAGCCACTAGCTCAAGTGTTCACTTTCTGATAGTTGAGAATGAGAGAATGGCTAAGGAGCTATAGACGACCAAGCAAGAAGGAAAATTGGTTACATCGTCTGCCCGAGAAAAATTGAAGAAGGCAATACTAGATAAAGTATTGTCCCTTGACACAGTCATGCGGGCGTTGTATTCCAAGTTTGGTACCATGCATAAGGCAGTCGTCCATCTCAACACATGGCAATAGCGATGTGCTAGAAGAGCACGTATATTGTCAAATGTGCATGTTGTTGTTGATTACATGCAAACATGGACGGATGAGATACAAGGGAGCCTCGCTTCACTTGCCTAAGATGATGAAACCCAAAGCGGTCAAGTTGAAGGCACGCATTCAGAGTCAGATTTGGAACTATGAAGAGCTCCTGCAGCTCATCACTAACCTACAAGCTTCCCATGCACGTGTATTCAAGAATATGGATGTTGTTGTGCATGCACATGCAATCCCATCTATTGGGACTCTCAACCAGGCGAAGACAAAGGCACATGTCCGACTAGAGCTTGACTCATACTTTGACAAGTTGATGCGCATAGCCACTGACCCAGACTTATCCATCAGTGCAAACACCATGCACAAGTATGTTGTTGGTCTGACCGCACTCAAGACAAAGATGTGTATGCTATCAGACGAGTTGGACAGAGGAGCCCAATCAGTATACCCAGACGTTATGGAGGCAATAGTCAGGTTCCAAAAAGATGTCACCTTAGAGTACATGAACACCATCATGGACTACCGATCTTGGCATCAGTTTGCTATTGTCGATCATCATGAGGATGTCGAAGAGTTGGACTTCCCACAGTTTTCTGAGTCATAGTAATGTCTTGCATGGCTTGCTCAAGCCATTTTGTCTCACATGGATGCATGTGCATTATAATTTAACGTCTTGTCAAGTGTAAGTTCAAGTGTCGATAGTTAGATGTAACATTCATAGAGTAGATGAAGATTCATGAGGGTAGATGGACTATCACAAAGGGAAATGTCAAGGGTAACCCCACCCTTTGTTATAAATAGTCCCTCATAACTCATTGTAAAGGATTTTGGTCAGTGAAGCATCGATAGGAGTATCTTATAGAAAGCTTGTACATTATTGTAATGCACCTTGGATTCTCCATTGCGCAGAGCTAGTATATCTCTTTGGAGGAGTAGGTGGCTGTGGCTGTAACGTTCTGCTATCGGAACTAGTGGTTGGAAATGGATGTATTGTAAGATTGAAACTTACACTTCTTAATATAACAGAGCCATCACCTTTCATGGATATGTTGTATTGTATTCCATCTATCTCGTTTACTCTAAATGACATATGTATTTGTTTGCTTATGCATGCATGTATGGACTATTTTGTATAAGTATGTATGAATCTTTCTAAAATTTGTTGGTGGTTTAACCATCACTTTGGATTGCTCACTAACTTGATTTCCATCTTGTGATGCATCGTCACTCATGTGTTCCCTTCCAAGCCGCATACTATTACAAGTTTCCAAGGGGTGCACTTAGCTCACCCTCAGTGTGTTAGAACCTCTCATGCACCTTCCTTAAATTACTGCAGTTGTCACACCCTTGCTACCAATAGGGACATCTTACTTGCCTCTCTGTGAAATCACGGTCAAGGCATTACTGTATGACCCACTACTGGGACTCCTACACCAAATGGTCTGAGGTCTAATTGGGACTTCTTAGCGGGGAGATTCCCTAACATGTTGGTAGGTCCAACACCGTCAACACTTGGACAAAATATGATATTTATAATCTTATTCTCAAAAATCTTGTAGATATAAAGACTCATAGACAAATAATGGTTCTTGATGTTGTGGTAAGTAAACTAACACATGAGAATAGAAATGCAAAAGGAGAGATCATTAACATTTATCAAAAGCCATAAGCATTGATGAATTATCTTTTAGATTTATGTTCAAATTAAAGAGATTGTTTTTTGGATTTGTTCACAAGTTCAAGTAAGTTTTAAGATATGAAATTGAAACTCGATCTTATTAATTTATTTTAAGTATTTATACTAGTTTACTTAATTATTTATATGTGCTTGATGATCTGAGGTACAATGCAAGCATGTTTCCTACAAAAATGAAGAAATTGCATAGTCATTAAAAATGACCCACTACAATGCAATTTTAATCAACAAAGAATTAATGCAATTAAAGATATTACAAATGTACTGCAAGAATTTAGTTTGAGGAAAGGGGATGTTAATGAATCATATGTGGCAAAAAACGCTAAGGAACCTCAATGACCATTATATGGAATGATTGGAAAGGGATACTTTGAGAGATTTGTGGACATCAAAGATCTAACAAGAGAGGAAAATGACTAAACAATGGAACATAATACCGTGGAAGAAGACGATTATAATGAATCACTTGAAGATAATGGGCATGTATTATATATTATTGTTAATTAAATTTAAGTTGTGCTTGAAAATCAAGTTCAATTTTGAGAATTATTCATAAGTTATACTTGTAATGTTTTGAATTTAAGATTTTATGATAAGAATAAGTATTCAATTATTGTTGTTATATGTTAAATATTTTTATTATCTTAGTTTTAATTTATTTTTCATGTGAATCATTATTTTTGGAAAAAAAACATTGAATGTTAATATTTTTTGACATAAAATTCATAAAAAATGTTATTTTTAAACCATTTTTGTTCAATTTTTCCCATAAAAATCATTAATTTGACATGCCATTTTTAGCGAAAAGGTCCTAAAATGTGTATTTTTTTGTCAAATTTTTAAAATTATTTTTTTTTAGTAGCAAATATTTGATGTATATTGAAATATTGATTAACGATACATAAATATATAGAAGATCCTACATTCAAAATATTGACATTTTTTAAACTTCACAAAAAAATTGAAAAGTTCATTATAAAAAAAAAAAAAAAAAAAACAAAAAAAAAAAAAACGCAAAAAAAAAAAAAACAAAAAAAAAATACTGAAAAGAAAAACAAAAGGGATGCAAACTTGAAAAGCAATTAAAAAACAAACATCTCAAGCAGAATAAAGAAAGAAGAAATAGAAGAAGAGGCTACTTGGAAAATTGTTAAATAACCAACATTTAGAAAAAAAATTATACATACTTAATATATAAGACAATTTAAAGTGTCAAAAATAAGCCCCCCAAAATAAGCTACATCAACAATTTTCAAAATCGGCATGAAATTAAATCACTAACATTTAAAAAAAATCATATTTAATACATAAGAAAATTTAAAGTGCCAAAAAATGCTAAAAAAAAAAAATTGATGTTGCATTAACGCTTTTCAAAATTGGCATATTGAAAATCATGTTTTTTTGCAACCTCTACAGAAATGAGAACTCAATATAGTTCCCGTTAAGTTGGTAAATTTGTTTAGGTCTCTCAAGTGATGCATAAGTGTTAAGGAAAGCAGCAGTTTCCCCTAATAATATGGATTAAAATAATTTTACTCCATTCCAAGGATGCTTTTCTCTAGTGGGAAAGGTGAATTCTAGTGGTTTCTGTCCACTTTTCTTATTTTCCACCCTTATGAGAATTTTGGATGGGGGAACAGAGGAACCAGCTGGGTGTGAATCAACTAATTGAGAAGAGGTTCCTCCAAAATTTTGTTTGATTTGTTTTCTAATATTTTGAATTTCAGGAGACTCCTCTACTATTGAGGAATACTTCTAATGGTATTCTCGAGATAGTTCAAAATTAAGAGTTTTAGAAGTGACCTTGCAACAAGTAGCTTCAGGTTGGGGTGGATCAGTTTATGCTTTTGATATTAAAGGTTCTACCTATGATTGATCAACTTCAAAAAACATAGGATATGATATGTGCAAAGTGCTTGAAGTTGGTTTGAGAGTTGAAGGAGATGATGATCCTAGTGAATGGATATTAGTTGTGGGAAGTTATTGTTCCATTCATCATCATATATCCCTTCTTCTAGCGTAAATTTTTTTATGCTTGGAATAATATTGACCAAGTTAACAATAAGATAAATTGCCTAATGAGGGTCCTAATTAGGCCTAAACCTGTTTGATATGGCAATCCTCACCGATATGTGGGCCCAGTTTCTACCTAAAGAATTTTCTCCTGGAAAGGAGACTTTATAAAGATAATGTTAATGGGTGATGGATGTATTAAAATAATATGGGTAGGTTTAATTATGACAAGCATGAAGAAAAATACTTATCTTAAATTTTTTATCTATCCTGGGAGCTATCTATTACAATGCATGAACGAATTCAATCTTAAATAGGTTGAGATGCAAATCATCAAACTATAAAAGTTCTTAAATCTAACTATAAGTGATATGTAAGCCTAAGTAAGAAGATATATGGAACTAAACATACAACTATAATATTTATACATGATAATTTAACTTAATCAATTATAAATAATCTACAATGATTAGTGAATAGCAATAGTACAATCGCTAATTGTATATTGATAAAAATATTGATCAATTAACAAAAATAAATGAGATTTCGTTAATAATGTGAAAAAAATAAGGCAATAGTACCACATTTGCTCCAAGAAATGACAAAATGAAATCTTTGTTGGCTCCTTGTATAAAGCCTTATAACATTGAAAAAGCCTATTTTTTGAAGATCTAGAACCTTGAGTAAGTTCATGGGGATACCTTTAAATATATTACAAAAAAATTCAAATAAATAAAGAGTATAATTTTATTGCAATTGAAAGGATTTGGAAAGCATAAAATAGAAAATGAAAGATAGGTTTGTTGAAACAATAAGCAAAACAGGTGAATCATTTGTGGAGTGTAGTTTACCCAAAAGCCTCCATGTGTAGTTTCCATCATGAGTGGACTTTTATAATGTGAGAGAATAAGCTTGGAAGATAAAAATAGAAGTTGATCTAGCATTCTAAGACTTGATTCTCCATGGTTGGAATCTCTTGTAGGATTCTGGAAATAGTTTGTTGGGTTAGCAAGAAACAACTTTGTAGTTTGACCAAGAACTGAGAGACAACCTCAAGGTATATATTTTCCAACTATTGTATTTGTTTCAAGAAATATTGCATATGTGTTTTCACATCAATTATGAAGCGTTCTACCTTTGTCGATTCATTTATGAATGGAGCATCAGACAAATCAACCTCTTTGATTATTTGAATGCTTGCATCAATAAGAGTATTGCAATATTGTTTTGCATTCTTCACTAAATATTTTGAGCCTCGTAAATTTCTCTTCCAAATTTTTAGGAAATTTTTCCTTTCAGTATACCTGCATCTGAAATTTTGGTTGATCGTGTCGAGAAGTCTTTTCCCTAATTTACCAAGACATTAATTGAGGAAGTAGTTATTTCTTGACTAAGTTCTATAGTGTTGTTTGAAACATCACTGAAGAACTTATTTATTAATACCTATTGTGTCTGATTAAACTCATTTTTTTCAAAATTGCTCCTATCCTTGCAAAATTTGTTCGTTCATATGCAAATCCTTCTCCTTGAATTGCTTGAGATTAATCATATTACCACTGAATTTATTGACCTAAAGTTGTAACTCTGCTATCTGTGTATCTTTCCTTTGTTCTGAAGTGATGAAATCTTTTTGTACTTTGTCAAGATCAACCTTCAGTTATTTCTTTAATCTTTTCATTTGTTGAAGGTGTTTCCACTACTCCTCTAAAAGCTTTATCTTGACTTTTTCATCAAACTAGATTTCTCTTCTAACCAGTTGTGCCTCAAGTTCGGTTATTTTTATATTTCTTTGGCTAACAATTTCAATTAGATTATTCACTGACCAAATGTTAGCATTAGATAAAGCTCCCATTGAACTTTCTAATTTCCCCCATTAATTTCTCATCACTCTGCTCTGATCCATCAAAAATAAACTTTTGTTGACCTTTACCTATGTGTTCAATTTTTCACCTTTTAATTTTTCCCTTTACAACAACCCTTTTATTTAGGCTAAAAAACCAATTAGTAGGAGGAATCTCCTCCTCTTCAATTGGTGAAAAATCATTAACATAAATAACTTCTGAGGAATGCACACCAAGTATAGATCATACGCGAGTCTTAATAACAACTCAGGATGTGACCAGGATGGTAACCTCTTCAACTTGAGCCTTCTTATTAGGAGTTTCCGGGCCTCGAGATACTATTTTAGGACTCTTTGGTGTAGCATCCATTGGGTTTTTACCTTTTCTTTCAATTAAATCCTTCTAAAACTTTTCAATCAAACTCCATTCTTCCTCCATCTTTTTTTCATCTTCCTTTGAAACAATAGTATTTACTATCATGTCAATGCTTGATTCAATATTTTTAGATCCCTAGTGAGGTGAATACATTTCCTTCTATTGGGGCTTTGTTTGTGTTGTATGTTCTAGAGGGAGAGTGGTAGGCTAAATTAATGTCTTCGTATTTTGTGCTTCAGTATCTTCTTAAAGAATAGGTGGCAAGCACCTCCTTCTTGTATTTTGGAAATTTTGGAATTCAAGTTGGTGATGTGCAAGAAGCTGCTAAAACGTTTCTAGGACTTCCTAAAATACTTGAAGTCCTTTGAAAATATCATCATAAATTAAATCCTCATGACTATATTTTTTAGCTCCATGGTATAAGTAGTGTTTTTCCATAATCTTGGTGGGATCATGCTTTTTCACTTCAATATATGACAATTTAAATTTATTTAATGCCTTGGCTTCTGATCTAGCTTGAGGGATATTGGATAATCCATAGACACCAATTTGTATAGGTAAATCTAGCGAAATCATTTTGGATGCAAGGTGCAGGTATATAGCTACACTTATGGAAATTCTTTGGTGCCAATCTCTCTATATATGAGACTATTAGGGATAACACTTGGCAAAGTGTGAGGAGAAGATAGGAAACCATAGATTATGATATAAGAGAAGGCTTCCTCTATATACCAACCCCCAATACCATTCAAACCCTTTATAGTTTCATCAGTTTTTATAGGGAGTGGGTGACCAAAAAAATTCTCATGAAGGGGAATCATCACATAGTGGAAAATTTCATAGCAATAATAATTGGCATTCTCCTTCCATAACTTAGAATGATAGGTATGTACTAGTGGAAGAGAACTATTGGTTCATTCCCAACCCATTTGAGGAAAATGCATGTGTAAACATATAACATCCATAATGTACATAGACATAAAAAATGGAGGGGTACTTCCATCAACTCTATATTTAGGAAAGGAATTTAATTGACTTGAAATTTTATTACTATATGGAAGATAAGAATATTTGAAATTATAGTTAAATTATTATTATTATTAATTATTGTTTTAAAGATCATTAAAATTGTTAATTTCATTTTTCTTACAAGCATGATTGAAATGATTACTAATTGCATTCATATTGTAATTGTTCAGAACTCTTATCCTCTGCGTAAGGGGAAAATGTAGTGCAAGGTATTGAAGGTGATTACAGGAGCAAGTTTTATGAATGTTGTAGTTCCATCAACTTTATTTTTAATAAAGGAATAATTCATTTGCAAAGGTTATTGGAAAGGATGGTTGTCAAATTAAATAAATACTCATTGAGAGCCCTGTGAATAATAGGGGTCCATCCCAATTTGAAATTATTGGAACTATTTTCCCCAAATAACCTACATACATTATGGCCACATACAGAGGTTTAGGATGATATGAGGCAGTAGAATACATTTTATAACTTTCCTCCTTTAATTTTTTCTCGACATACAACCATTCCCGAATTAGGTTAGGAAAATTTTGGGCATACTAGGCACACTCATCCTGATGAAACTTTTTGATAAATTCATAATTATAAATAATCTCAGGAGCAAAGAGTTTATACATTACTTGGAGGTATTTTGGCCTGAAGAATCCAATGAAATATTTTTTATTGTTTAAAATTACTCTCCTTTTTAGGTCCACATGGTCTAGGGCCTAGCATACAATGTTTGTGTAAGGCACCATCTTAGGTCATGCAGTAATTTTATGTAGCTTATTTTGGAAATGTCCCTGAAGGTTTTATCAAGGATGTACTCATCCTCTTCATGTTCAAATTCTGCTGCAATCTCTTCCTCAAACATTTGATAAATCTCATTCCAAGATTTGCCTATGTTTTCAAGCCTAGACATGGTATCCAAAAATAGGTTGGAATTAGGGTTCTTTACATTTGAGCCATTGACTTGTTTGACCTATTTCTACTTCTACACTTTCTTTCCCATTGCTAATATTTCTATTTATATTAGTAGTAGAAATAAGAACGTGAAAAAAAATCAAATATGACATTATTAATATCCTTAAGCAATTAATAAAAATACCTTCGTGTATCTAGCAAGCTTTGAATAAAATGAAATCATAAAAGCTCATTAATTTTGACTTCCTGTAATCATAGTGTGGCTAGCTTCATTAATTATAGGTAGAATGGCCACTACAATACGTTATTCATTAGCACGTTCAAATTTTAAAAGTTTCTAATGTTTGATTATCGAGAGGGTATGACGACCTAAAAATTGATTAAATTTAATCATCGGGTCACCAAGGACTAAATAGGACTCATTTTGTCATGCAACCTCATTACCAATCTAACGTGACCTGGAAATTGTGATGTGGAGGATCAATGTCTAGGATCCATGTCAATATCATGTGGTTTCCATGTGTATAGAGGAAACATGAGACAAGATAAAGACTTGGGATTACAATTGGCTCATCGAGCCATCGGTCTATCAGAGGTTTCAAGCTATGTAATATGTTCCTTTTAATGAACGGTGGGCTGACATACAAGACTTTTCCCTCTAGTGATGTGAAAAATTATGTCTCGTGCCAGATCCATTTATCAGGATCGCCAAACTCAAGGGTGATGTGAACTGACATGAATAGTAATATGTTGCCTATTTTTTTTGTTTATCGAACCACCAAATTCTTGAGATAGTTGAAGCCTTAAAATCTCACGGCTGAAAGGTGGTAGGAAGTGGCCCAAGAAATGAACATATTTATGTCAAGTGAGGAGCTATACTTGTTTGTATATTTACAAAAATTCTTTGATTACTAAGGCATAAAGAGTAATTACATAGAAAACTTAGGTAAAGGGACAAAAAATAAAAAAATTAGGAAATTAAGGATCCCAATTATTTTACTGAAGAGAAATAATTGTGGGGGGTGGTTGTTCGCTACAAAAATTACATACTTCATGTGGATTCTTATCATCCAAATTCGATGAGGATGATCTGTTTACCAAGTAACATGCAATATCCACTACCTCTATCCATAATTCTTGTCCTAAGCCAGCACCACTAAGCATGCTCCTTTCTTTTCCCATTAATGTCTTGTTCATTTTTTGTAAAACTCTATTTTGTTGGGGTGTATATGGGGTAGTCTCTTTTGTTGTGCTATACCATATTTCTTACAGAACTCTTCAAATTCCTTCTTGCAACACTCTCCACCATTATCTTTCCTCAATACCTTATTTTCTTCTTTGCCTAATTTTCCACCAGAGCCTTAAACTATTTAAATATGTCAAATACTTCATATTTCTTCCTGGGGAAATATATCCATGTATTCCTTGAGAATTTATTATAAATGAGACATATTACACAGATTTATGGAACTGAAATAGGTCCAAACACATCATTGTCAACTAGTTGTAGTATTCCCTCTCCCCTCTTAGCATTAAAGGAGAATCTCACCTATTTTTGCTTCCCATGTAAATAATTTTCACAGAAATAAAAATCTAGAGAGAAATTAAAACTATTTTCTACCATACCCTTACCATGTAGTACTCAAACGCGCTTCAGTTTGATATGTACCAATATTTAATTCCATAACATAATCTTTTCTCCCAAAGCTACAAGATTTTTTCCTTCTTCTGCTCCACTCTTAAGAACAACCTAACTAATGCACCCAACACCAACATTTCTTCCAAACAACTTATACAACTTTCCAATCCAAAATCCCCTCAACAATATCAATGCTCCTTGAACCATCTTGCAGATATACTTTTCAAACCCGTATCTCTCATCTTGCTTACAAAAATAAAACTTATAGTTAATATTGGAATATGTTGAACACCAGGGAGTGTCCTAATCCTTTCATCCATGAGATATAACTTGAATTTTCCTCATCCTATGATTCTAGCTCTCGAGCCATCTCCTAAGAAAACATCACCACCCTCAAATATTTCATACTCGCAAAACCATTCCTTGTGTGTAATCATATGAAAAGATGCACATGAATTGACCAATCATGCCTCATGATCTACCTGTGTACTTGAAGAAGCCAAGTACAATTATCTTCCTTAATATGAGGAGGTTTTCTCTTCTATAGAAGAAGCATCTTTAAATCCCTTCCCTTTCTCTATAATTTTGGCTTTAGAGTGATTTGTGTAATGCCCTTATTTTCCACATATCAAACACACCTTTATGAACTTTCCTATAGATTAAGATCTCCTAGTTGAGGAATTATTTCCATTTCTATTTTGGAAGCATCCTCTTATAGATAAGGCATCTCTATTATGGCTCTCCACGATTTTTTGTTCCATCTCCTTTGACAACAAGGATGAGACTATTGTGTTGAAGGCATTCAAATGCTCTATCATCGAGTCTCCATCTATCATCCTTAAGTTATACAACTTTTTTCATAGTAACAATTTGTTCACCAGGGATTTAGACTCATAAATATCCCCTTAATCAACTCATAAACGCTTTGTTGTAGCTTCCCCTAAGACATTTAGTAATGTTAAATATGAGAGACACAATCCTATTGTGCTCTTTGCCTTTTAGTCCAACTTCATCCATTGTTCTATTGACATCCATGTCAGTGTAGTAGCTAGATCCAGAGAAATCCACTGATCTCTATGCGCCAAAAAGTATTCCATTTTGAGCTTCCACGGCTTAAAAAATTTCCCCTTCAATTTCTCAATCTCTATATTCAATTTCTTGCCATTTCCTTTCACCACAAGAATCACTCTCGTGGATCTACCACTGTAACACAGTCTATGACAAGCCCTAGTGAAACCCCTTAGCCACAAAGGCATCGCCTTGAAGCCAAAATTTCTTTGATACCAAATGTAGGTTTTAACCTTGTACAATTTATCGCAACAAATAGATTATTAATAAAAATAGAAAAGATATATTGACAAACACACAAAATTACACAAATATTTTATCCTACATATCTAGTAGCATGAACCACCAATCCAAACATAGTTCCATAATAAAAACTACAAAACCATGGGAAAAAACACCATATGCCACAAAACCACTTTCAACAAAACCATGGGCCAAAACCAACAAAAATAAATGGAAAAATTGTCCAGAAACAAACCTTAAGGTGTTGCCTCATAACATGTGGACGGGGGGGGAGGGGCACGCCTAAATAGAACCCCTCGAACCCCCCTTTGTTTGTGGTGCATATAAGTATGCAAAAAATATAACACATACCCAACATTATATGCAAGAACGCTACTTATAAATCATATTTTTTATTTTCACACATAAAATTATGTCACATATATATATGGAGAAGTATTAAAGAAAATTATCTTTAATTCATTGGTCTTTGAGTGTAGGGTGAAAGATGAGCTTAAGGTGCCAATGGAGGTAGAAGTATTAGATTTCTTATGTGTGTTGGTTGGTAACATTGGGACACCTATTCAATTGTTTTGTCAAATAATTTAAATAATAAAATAATTAATGTGTTAAGATTTTTTTTTAAAGAAAATTAGAAATATTATTTTTTGTGGTTTAGATCCAACTATCTTAGAGTAAGATACAAGGAAAATATTTGGGCAATTTGGGAAGCTTGTATATGTCAAAATACCTCTTAAGAAGCGATGTGGAATTTGTAGCTTGGTAATAGGTCTAAATGATGCACTTTATTAATTCTAATTATAGTGTATTCATTGCTTTATATACCCAAATCCACTACAAAAAAAGACTTTAATGCTTGGGCATGCATTACCACAATTTGTGTGTTCAGTTTAATTACCAAACTAGTATAGTTTTGTGGAAAAATAAACTAAGAAATTAGATATTTTTATGTATGGATATACTGAGGAAGCTTTGCAATGAGTGCATGGCATTGTCGCTAGTTAATAACTACACACCTTTACTATGGTTGTAGTCATTTAATCAATCTTACAATTAATATCTAAATCATATTATTTTGTTTGTTTGTTAGTAAAAAGTTGGTGACTATTTTCATTTACTTGTGTGGGTGTAAGGAAAGAAAGCGACCTCCCTCTCAGACCAACTCAATAGTGAGATTCTTGGTACCAAGCTAGCCCACAATTATACTCATGTAATAGTGCATTTCTTAGGCTTTAATCCATTACAACAATACTCATCAAGGCATGAAATCTCAACATGTCACTATTAGGGAATTGAACCTAGGTTGGAAGGATAATAATCCTTCTACCCAATCACCCAGAGGTAAGCCCCATTAATTTCATTGTCACTAGAAACAATTATGTGCCTTTTCTAGAGCCTTGATCCTTCAATTAAGTAGGTACATACTTATAATAAATATATAAATCATACTATTTTGTTTTTTCATCAATAAAATTGACCAGTATTGGGATTTTTATATTTACTACAAATTATGAACTCGTTTCATTTTTGCAATACCATCCAGTAGGTTGGGGTCACACTCATGCATATCCAAATCAATGTATTAGAGTTTTTTATTGTTATGGATAAGGGTATGAAGCTTAATATTGTTCTACACATCAATATATATATATATATATATATATATATATATATATATATATATATATATATATATATATATATATATATATATATATATATATATATATATATATATATATATATATGTATGTATGTATGTATATATGTATATATAATATGTATATATATATACATATTATATATACATATATACATACATACATACATACATATATATATATATATATCTATATATCTATATATATATATATATATATATATATATGTGGTTAGGGTTTGTACCCTACCTCCAAGAATTATTTGTAGCTGGTAAGTGTGGTTGTTCCTCTTACAAATTTATGAGCCTAGATTCTTATGATTTTTTCTATGTTTTGTAGAATTAATCCTAAATCTTCTTTGAAGCATGACTTTGAATGTCTTATGATGGCATTCAATTCTCACACTTGATGTATCTCACGAAATTGCATATTTTCATGAGTAAAGTAGGGATAGGATAACACATTGCGACATCAAATGTCAAAATATCATTCGTCCTCCATAATTATGATTTTAAAATTGTACTTATCTCTAAATTTTCCAATATATATGAGTGTGACACTTTAATATAAACTAATGTGAATCACCAAAAAAAATATCTATATCATAAGCTAAGCCATTATATCCTAATATATTTACTAGGAAACAAAATTACCTTGTTCAAATTTCAATGAATGAATAGATTGAGTGAATTTCTTCCTCTGTCTGGTTATGTTTAGTATGATGCTTTTTTGTTAACATATTTTTGGCTCAAAGCATCTTAGGATATACCCATATCTACCACCACCTATAAATATAGTTATGTAAAGGCGCACTGGTGGTAAATTAGTTTACACTGAGACCCCTATAGAAGTGTTGCCTTAGATGTTAATATTGTTGGGATAGGGTCCCCTGGGTCATTTTTGGGGAAAAAGCCCAACTTTTGGGGGGAAAGCACAAGTTTTGATGTAAAAATATGTAAAGTCTCCGCAAATTGTGGTCGCGGAGCACATAGCTATTTAAGAGGCAAAAATGGTTTTGACTCTTCTTTTATGTAACTCGAGTCAGCTTTTAAAGATCTACCCATGATCTGCAGAGCATGCGATTGTATAAATAGATGTGTCTTAGAGAGTCCAAGGCAAGTAAGTAAGAAGTCTATGGGTATGAGCGAAGAGTTTTAGCATAGAGATAGAAGTCTTAGAGGAAGGAAAGTCTCTGCAGCTGAGTGCGCAGAGGCCTAGAGTAGTGTTTGTCGCTGAGTGCACATACCCCTACAGCTGTGTGTGCAAGAAAACCTTAAGTTTGTAAGCTTAACTGAATATCTATAAAGAAGATTGTTGCAGAAATTCCTGTGTTTTATCTATTAACTTTTGTTATGTATGAATGCACTTTATGCTGTGATGAATAATGGTTTTATGAAATAATGATGTATTGATGCACAAATTTACTTGATCTACATTGTTATCTGAACACAATTAATGTTAAGTGATTAGGCTAATATTATAATGCCTTCTGCTAAATTTAGTGCACACTTAGGTAAATCTAAGCAAATAATGGTCTAAGAGTAATATAAAGCGCGCGTAAGTAGCTAATTTATCTATTCAGGGTCTACGAATGTTATGTCCCTATACTACCAGTGTAACCCCTATTGTTTTTAGTGAAAACCCCTTATTATATTGTTGTTCCCATGTAGTCTCCATATTGTTATTATGTGCCCCATAGAAGCAAACTATTGTTATTGTTGTGCCGTTATATTATTATTGTTTTATCGGCTCTGATTATATTATGACCCCTTAGACTCATATATATAGAAAGGAGGTCTTGTCATTTGTATCATCCAAGAATTGTTCATTTTTGTAATGTAAAGGAGGTTTCCCCCTCGAAGAGGCCGAATTCTAAGGCGTTTATATTTATTTTCTATCTTTTTGTGAGTTGGTTTCATAACATTTGGTATCAGAGCTTTGGATTCTAGGGCTTCGCTGTTCCAAACAGGTCATTGTGTAATTTTAGCTATAACGGTTTGGCTACGAAGTTTCAGAAGCTAAAAAAAAAAACTATTTGAGAAGAAATCAGTTTGAACATCGGATCCGAATTTCAGATCGTGTCTCACTATATTTTCGGAGATATGATCTGAGGAAATTAGGGTTTTTGCAAGCTCTAGAATTTCATCTCAAACAGGTCATTGTGGAATTTTCACTATAATTTGTTTTCTACGGAGGATTAGACTCTGAAATTAGAAACCATTTGAGCCGTCATCTTGGTGAAGCTCAGGTCCAAATTTCAGATCTTTTGGTGCTATATTTTTGGAGATATTATCTGAGGAAGTTAGGGTTTTTGCAGATCCTGAATTACATTCTAAACAGGTAACCTTAGGAAAATCGTCATAAATTTCTTGTTGAGCATCAAATTGAAATTTCGTAAGAAGTTATACAAAGAGGACAGACTTTAGTTTTCTATGTATATTTTTTAGATCCTAAGATCGAAACAGTGACACGTGGAACGTCACACAAGTTCGCTCTACTAAAACATTATATAATCAGGTCATCTTAGGATATTGGGAATAACTCTTTCTTCGAGAATCCAATTTTTATCAAACTGGTGGCATTGGAAAGAGAACTCAAAGAACTACCGCAGGAAGCAATTTCAAATCTTGGAGAGCCACAATTACAGAGATATAGCAAATTCAATATCGATCTCTTACAAAATGAAAAAAGAGGAAGAAATGCAACTTGATATATCAAAATTACGAGACCAAGTGCAACAAAATTCACTCTCATAGAAAGTAACAGAAGCTAAGATGGATGGTTTAAAGAAAGGCGTGGAAGATCAAATGGAGGGTTTAAATAAATACATGGAAGCTAAGATGAATGCCATGGAAGCTAATTATGGATGGTTTGGAAGCTAAGATGGAAGGAAAAATGGACGATTTGAAGACATATTTGACAAAGTTGCTACAAGGAATGTTTACGAATGGAGAAAAGGTAGTAAAGGAAACTCATGATGAGAAAAAATTAAATGTTAATCATGATTTCATAGACTCTAATGTTGGATTGAAGACCCACCATGTTCCAAAGACCGATATGAGTAAGTTTGATGGCAAGGATCCCAGAACATGGATATTACAGATGTAGCAATTTTTCGATCTCCATAATGTGCAAAACACACAAAAGGTACGTATTGCAACTTTATATTTGGAACCAAATCAGTTTGTATGGTATCGATGGATTTTCTCTCGTAAACAAATTGTCTCTTGGGCAATTTCTATGGAAGAAATGATAGCACATTATGAGGATACAAAAAGCAACACCTTTTTTAGCCAATTGATAAATCTCAAACAAAAGGGTTCAATGATGGAGCACATTGAGGACTTCCAAAAATTGAACGTAAGGGTAAAAAAGATATTCCGGAGGAGCATAGGATTGTTGTGTTCATAAGGACTTTAAAGGATAACATCCAACATGAGGTTTACCTTTGGGAACCTAATTCATTGGAGAAGGCATTCAGGTTGGCAAGAAAAATGGAAAGAAAAATTATGGCAACAAGGAAGCCTACCACTCACGACTATGGAAGTGTTGTTTCCCCTAGCCTTCCACAACCTACAAGGTTGATACCACAATAATTGGAAGAAAAAAGAGAAAAAGGGATTTGCTACAATTGTGATAGAAAATACACTAAAGGTCAAAAGTGTTCCGAGAAAAAATTAATTTACATAGATTGTGAAGAGGAGGAAGAAAAGGAACAAGAAATGTCAAAAGAAGAGGATATACACCAAGAACAAACCCTAGAGAAAGAAGAAATTAATTTGACCATATCTTTTAATGCATTGGTCGGAATTACCACTCCTCAAACTATCAAGATAGAAGGACATATCAAGAAGAAAAAGGTAATAGTGTTGACTGATTAGGGCAGTACCCATAATTTTATTCATTGTAAGATAGCCAAGGAATTGAATTACTTCCTATATCTAGCACTAGAGTGTCAAGTGATGGTTGCAAGTGGAGGAACCATAAATTTCTCTGGAAAGTGCCATAATATCAAGCTATCCATGGGAGAATATGTATTGAATAGCCCAATGCTTTCCATTTCAATGGGTGGTGTTGATGTTGTACTAGGAGTCCAATGGCTACAATCCTTGGGTACAATAGCTTTTAATTTTCAAGAACTTTTCATGAAATTTTCTTCAGAAGGAAAGGAAGTTGAATTAAGGGGTATCACAGAGAAACCGGGAAAGATAATCAGCTCTAATGCAATGACAAAGCTTCTAAAGAAAGAACAAAGAGGCGTAATTGCACAATTATGTTCACTAGAGTTTCCCACATCGAAATCTTCTATTTCTCCAGATATCAAAAAAGTCTTGGACAATCATTCCAAGGTATTTAAGACTCCTAAAGGCCTCACACCTATTTGTGATCATGATCATGCTATTCATTTGATACCATGAAGTGTTCCTCCAAAAATTAGGCCTTATAGATATCCATATGCCCAAAGCAGTAAAATTGAACGTATGGTTGCAGAAATGCTAGAGGTTGGTATAATTATCCAACCAAATTTGATAAATGAAGCAAGGGATGAATGGAAGAATGATGAAGCAGGGTGGGAACACATTCAAAAGTTGGAGAAGATCCCAGTTAAAACAATATTTCCAGAACTTGACAAGGAAGGAAAAGTCATATTGGAACCTGAAGCAGTCACAGAACTGAGAAATCAAAATCTACGAAATCGATCAATTTCAAAGTATCTCATCAAGTGGAAGAACTTTTTAGTGTCAGTATTTCTAGCCTTCCTCCAGTGATCAAATATTCTCTTACAAAGTGGTCTCAGAGTGTCAAGGTCAAATTTTGTCATTTCAAAGAGTCTTCAAGAAAAATTTGGTCACTAGGCATTAGGTCTATGGTTTGCTTTCACTCCTTCTAAAGTTGTCCAAATGTCGGTCCATGTCATCATTCAGCTGAGTCTATCATCATTCATATGGTTGTCCTCATCATGTCAGGTTCCATTGGGTCATTTTACACCTTGTTCATGCTTTAGTTGTGCCTAGGCAAGGTTCATTTCCCTCTCCTAGGGTTTTGGAGGTAAATTCTCTTGGAGGGTCAAATCATCGGAAAAGTTTGTATCCTGATGTTCATACACCTTCCCCTATCATTAATGTACCTTATTAAACACTTCCCATCACTGAGATTCCCCAAATTCCTCATTTTTCCACAAACCCTAGTTTCTTGCCACAACTTGGCAATTTTCTAGGCTAAGCCTGTGTTTTGCCCTTTTGGACCCCTTCCCCTCACTCCATCTCTAAGATTCCACTTTCCCCTACTTCCTAACATCCCTCCCTACTTCCCAAAATTTCCCCAAGAATTTACAAGCCCCTCATCCCCTTCATTTCGCTTCATTTCCACAAAATTCCTTGTTTCACACATCAGGATAAGTTTCACTCAAAAGATGTTTCAGAGCAATAAAAGATGAATTTTGGAAAATTGAGAGAGGTTTTTGTCCAAAACATGTCAAAGAAGAAAAACCTCCCTCACTTTTTACACAGGTTTCATGGTTTTAGAGAAATGTCAAAAATATAATCGCCTCGGGAGAATTGATGCACCTCTGAAGTGACCTTGGGAAAATTAGGTTTTCTCCTACCTTGGTTAGCCAAATAACTTTCTTGATGAGTCAAAGGATAACTAGATAAACATATCTTTCCAATGAGCTATCATGAGATAAATTTGGAGTTGAGGAAGGCATTCAAAAGTTGACTGCAACAGCACTTTACCTTGAGGCAGCCTCATTTGGCACATTTGGACTAGTCTTGGGAGATTTGATTTTTGACAAGGCAAATGAACTCAAAATTAAAAAATTCCAATTGGGTTGGAAATTAGACTCAAAGGCCTTTCCAACAAACTATCCTGCGCCAGATTGCAACACTAGGAAGTGCCCCAAAATTAGGCTGAAAGGTGCGCGACGCATTGGACTAGGCGCGCAGCGCATCAGGCAAGAAATTGCAGTGCAAAAATACACGCGCGCGGCGCCTCAGAGGCGCACGGCGCATTGGGTTAGGCGCGCGGCGCACTGGGGTTTAAGCCCAAAATTTGATTAGAAGCACATGAACTCACCTCCTCTCCGCACAAAATTGCAGGATTATGATAGTGATTCTACACCGGAGGTAAACGTGCCAAGGAGGTATCACAAAGGTGGCAAAACTGGTCAGCATGTCAGGGAGGAGCCTACTTCTTTGGCTCAATTGCAAGCTTGTCCACTTGCAATGGATTATTTTCAGTATCAATCATGTTTTGAATACTGTGAGCGGATCTCACAAATCCAGCATCATCGGGAACTAGTCCTGGAGCAGCGCAACAAACAGCTGGAAGATGAACATACACTTTATGAGTTGCGGCAAATCCGGGAAGACCAAGAATTGGCCCGAAAGAGACCCGGTGATTTGATACCGATTGATCGAGAGTCTATGCTCATCCGGGTGAACACTCGTTTGGAGAAATTGTTGGCGAAGGCAAACAGAGACAAGGACATGCTTCGTCATATGAAAACTCACTATTGGGCTCGCATGCATGTTTGCAAAGCAAAAATGAATATCCTTAAGAGGCAATTGAGCAAGACACTAAAACGGCGAAAAAAGCCCGATCCACTCCAAATTTTTGCCGAGGCTTCATTGGCGGGGCACAATACTTGATGAGGCACCTTCAGCCCAAATTTCAAGGAATTTGGAGAAAATTTTGTCAATTGTGAAATTTTTGGTTAAAAAACAGGTTTTCTGGCTCAACGCGTAGCGCGCTGCGCGCGACCCATAAGATTGGGAGGTCCAAATCACAAATGGCTTGCGCTTTTGGATTTTTCATGATGAAATATACATGCTCAGCTATTTCCAAGGCATTTCATCAAGGTTTGGGTCCCCAAAAGGTCAAAAAACATGCAAAAAATGACCTCACTGCCCCTTTTTGGACACACAGGAAGAAGTCTTGGGAGAATGAACATTTGGAGGGGAAAACGGACACCAAATTGGAAAATTCCACTTGGGTTGGAAAGTAGACATCCCGACCTTTCCAATGAGCTATCGTGATCTCAATTTGGATGCCGGGAAGTGCCCCAAACGTAGGTGGAAAGGCGCGCGGCGCGTTGGGTCAGGCGCGGCGCATCAGGGTTTTTTGGCACAATTTTCATCTTCAGCTCAGGAAACGAAGCCAGTTTGACCAGTTTTGACTTGTGATGGATTTTTTCACTCCTATTGATGTAATTAATGAAACATGATGTAATTTTGGCACTTTATTACTTGTTCTAGAAGATTCATTCACTAAAAAGTGAAAATTAAATGAATGAATCAGTTTCCTACCTTATAGAGGCAAGTTGTTTTGACTGCCTAGATTGTAGTGCTTTGTTTAGAATTGGTTGAAACAGCTCCTAGGATGATGAGCTCGACCCCTAGAGGCAAGGGAATGAGTTAGCTTGCCTATATTATGTATTTTCTTAGTCATTTTCAGGGTTGGACTCTTGGGGAAGAGGCTTTGAGACTTTATTGTACATTTTACTTCAACATTTTGGCAAAGGAAAGACCAGGGTTTTGCAGCACTGTTTGGAATTCTTGTGGCTTTATGTCTTGATGGTGTGCTTCTTTCAGTACTTGTAAGTTTGTTATGTGTATCATTTTCCTTCTCTCATCTTCTGCAATTGAACAAATGAAGTGTTAAGGTAGAATTCATAATCTGTAATGCTCTGCCTTTAAGTTTGTTTGATCTCCTATGTTTTCATCTATTTAAGGAGAACTCTTGAGGTTTTCTTGCTCTCCTTAGCTCCTCACCTATCTAATCTATTCACCTCATTGCTTTTAAGGCATCAAAACAATTGCCTACCTTGCTCCAATCAGACCTCTGCAGAAACTGTGTCTCATCCCCGCACCCAAAATTGCTTTTCCCTTTGATTCAACAAAAACCCCAAAAACTCACCTTTAAACTTCTGCACTTAATACCTAGCCTAAAATCAGTTACCGTTTTAAAGTCATCTCACACCCTATTGCTCATTTTCTCGAGATTGACTGGAGAGAGCCCTCTCCTGTCCTCGTAGGGCTAGCTACGAGGCTGAGCGTGGTTTGATGTGGCCTCGAGTTTTTCCTTCCTCAGCCTGAGGCAGAATTCGAGCGCTAATAGAACTTACCCGCTGAAGATTCCACATGGATGGATGATAACTTTATGCAGAAGAATCTAGAACTACTCAAGCATTGAGGACAACACTTTTTAAAGGAGAGGGGCATGTTATGTCCCTATACTACTAGTGTAAACCCTATTATTATTAGTGCAACCCCCTTATTATATTGTTCTGGCCATGCAGTCTCCATATTCTTATTATTGTGCCCCATAAAAGCCCACTATTGTTATTGTTATGCCCTTATATTATTATTGTTATGTCAGCTCCAATTATATTATGACCCCTTAGACTCCCATATATATAAAGGAGGTCTTGTCATTGTATCATCCAAGAATTTTTCATTTGTGTAATGTAAAGGAGGTTTCACCCTCGAAGAGGCTGAATTCTAAGGCATTTATATTTCTTTTCTATCTTTTTGTGAGCTAGTTTCATAACAACGAAAGCCAATCGTAGACCTTCATGAAGGTCTAGAGGCTGGTTGAAGGAAGTTACAAGAGTAGGCCATAGGAGAACAAAGGTCTACGTGAAGGCATATCTAGGTCATCAAAAGTACATCACACTGATCTCTGGGTGCAGAAACTTGGTTCCAGCATCCCCCCATACTGCTTTAGGTGGGACTTCAGTCCACACACTGCAAATTGATGCCAAAAGGGCCAGTAGTGTAGGGATTTGTTTGGCGCAACTAACTCTGAACTTGAGTCCGGGATCTGCATAAAGATATGTGTGATGTTGCATCATTGGAATCTGACCAAGAAGGAAATTAAGAAGTGGTTGGATAGAAAGATCCACGAATTCGCGGTGCAAGAAAACATAAATCCGTGCCAGACAAAAGAATGGTAGTTGGATAGATATTTATACACAGAAATACATGAAATCATCTTCTACACCTTCCTAATCGAACTATACGAATGGATCACTAAATTGGAAGACGGTCAATGAAGGTGGAGGCTTGACGGTTCAATAGTGTGGACCCCGGAGCTCATGCAAAGGTTGGAAGCTTCTAAAGATAAGATCATGCATGCAGTTGATCACTGGCTTGATCAAGTCATCAGAGGATTTGTTACAGATTTTGCGGTTAATACATCAGTTAGTTACAGCGAAGCAGAGATACGCTTCTTCAAGGGACCGCAAGGTAATTATTTGAGATCTTTGAATATTTGGATTAATATTCTCTTGTGTGAAAAGCGGGTTATGCCATTACCTTGATGTTTGGATCTACGTGAAGTGGACGAAGCTTTAGAAATCAAGGAAAAACAGGTCCTGAATATAGTCCATTGATTGGACCTCCTTCAAGTGACGACGAGGGAGCAACACAGGCTTCACCATAGAGCATTGTCCAGTTGATAAGGCAGGGTTTTCCATAGATACCTCATCCATCCACACCACCTCCACCTTCGCCTCCACAACATACACCTTCACCCACACCGCCACCACCACTACCACTGGTCAACATGTCGAATACGATGAAGTTGTTAGTTTTCAAAGGCTTAGGAAGTGAGGATCTGGATCAGTTTTGGTTTTTTGCGAAGGTTGTGTGGACAACACAACAAGTTATGGATGATAATATAAAGAAGACACAGTTACTCACTACTCTGCAAGACCACGCACTAGCATGGTATGTTAAGTATTTCACTGACAATCTGTTGGTGTCGTTGGCAGATACTCAGACCACTTTAAACAAGGAATTTGGTAAGCCTAAATTTGCATCGCAGTCGGTAATTAGATTTAAGGAAATCATATGAGGCTAGGTGAAATGCCATGGGAGTCAGATCAAAGACTAAAGTGCGGGATCCGTGAAGCTAATATGAATCTCACAGATAGCCAACCCCGCGATTGGTCTATAGCTACACTCCTACCCACTTAAGGATTTCTTTATCTCAACAAAATATAGGAACTCAGGTGGAAGCCCTGGAAATTGCAATGAGATTGCATGAGACACCTATTTGGGATGCTTCTTTGGGAGTTCAACATATTCATGTAGATTTGCAGAACCTCTACTTGGAGATACAGAGCTTGAAAAAGAAAAAAACAGCTCGACCGGAGGTGCACGAATAAGTTTGGTGTCTCAAGTGTAAAACAATTGGGTATGATAAATATCACTACCCTATCTTTGTGAATTACATCAAAGGAGGGGGGCCTATGCCGCTAAGGCAGAAAGCTGCAACAAGACCAAGTGCAAGGCCTGTGCTATGTTGCGTTATTTGTCAAGTAGCTGGAAAACATGTAACAAACAATTGTCATTGGCTGCAAAAGTTTGTACAAACACCACAACAATTGTTCTGCAATTTCTGCAAATCGATGGACCACGACGCGTGCCACTATCGAAGCTATGAATTAATGATGGAAAGAATGCCTACGTATCGAATGCAAGAAGAAACTCAAACTCTGGATTAAGGTGCTGGGGGAGCGCATAGAGGATATTTGGGGCACGGACGAGGCCGACGAGGAGGAGGACCTGGTAGGGGTTGGGGGCTGGTCATTTGTTTGTGGAATGTCGGGGCACTACACGTGGGAGTGTACAAATCAGACATGCCCGTCATGTAAATATTGTACTTAGTTTTACCACACAATTGAAGAATGTCTTGTGTTGATGGCCAAGATGTAGGAAAAGAAGGTGCAACCTCAACATCCTACCCAGAACTTACAGATGATGAGAGCCGAGCCCCGTGAAGAGGACCCAAATGTGAATATCGTACTGCGAAGTGATATCGCCACTGGTGACGATAATCGAAAGCATCCTGAAGAAGGTGGATGGGTCTGTAAGGCTCTAGAAAAGAAGGTTTGGTTTGATCTGGAGCGTGTGAAGGAAACTTTCATGGAAGTGAATAAAAGCTTCGTTGAGGCCTCTACCTCAAGAAGTCAGAATAAGCTGCCTGTAGAAGTTGACCCCTATGTGCTTACCACCTTCTTGGAGAACTGTAACAAACTGTTATGTGATAGCAAGGTTGTGAAAGGGCTATAAGAGTTAATAAACAAATGTTTCGGTAAGGATAATACTTCTGATGGACCCCGTGTAGTTAGAAATATCGGTAAACATAAGGCAAGAACAAGGCACGAGATGAGTCTTATTGCACAAATAGGAGACTATGAGATGGACTAGGTTATTTTGGATTTGGGTTCCGACACGAACGTATTGCTTAAATAGACTTGGGAGAGAATGGGGGGACCTGCACTGCAATGGTCTCCAATTCAACTGAGGATGGCGAAACAGTGGAAGATTATCCCTATAGGACGATTGCAGGGAGTTACCGTAGATATAGAAGATGCAAGCACGCTGGCCGATTTTGAAGTAATAGATATTGTTGATGATAGAAATCCATAACCCGTGCTCCTGGGAATTAGTTGGGCTATTGACATGAATGGGGTCATCAATTTGAAGAAGCAGACAATGTCGTTTGAAAGGAGATCGCTCCATGTTGTAGTAACATTGGACCCTGTAGAAGGACCACGCTATACTAAACCGGTTCGCGGCTATGAGAAGAGTGTTGATGATTTGGATCAGATCTATAAAATAATAGTGCGAGACCAAGACTGGGTTAATCTGATAGTTGATGGATGAATTGCATGGGGCAGTGAAAGTCCTTGTACCTCGTATTCAGACGAAGAGTTGGAACATTGGCAAAATAGGCTGCATGAAGTATCCACATTGCGTTGCAACATCACGACCAAATCAATTCATTGTGTGTCGTTGGAGGTAAGAAATTTGTCGTATTACAATGGTTTAACTAACGTAGATAAATTTTTGGATGCTTTTGAAAGAGAAGTTCTAGAGGATTACAGATTTTAGGCATTGGACTGGGCACTATGCGCTACGCCCGCTCGGTGGTGGGGTATGCACAAACACAACTTTGATGAGTGGCACGATTACAAAAGGACGAGGAGAACACGATTTGGTCATCCTAAAGTATGGGTAACTGAGAAGTATGATGGGATGAATGATTCACGCGATCATTTGGCCAAATGGACTAAGGTATATGGAACAGAGCCACAGCCAGAATGGGTGCATTTATTTTGTCACACTCTGGACATAATCCCTATGAATTGGTATTTGGAAACTAAGCTCTACAATGGCACCGCGGAGTGGGATGTCTTAAGAGAAGGGTTCATGAGGACATTCAACTTTGAAGACGGGTTAAAAAGTATTGATGAGGTGTTGTAGGAGGTTAAAGCAGCAATATTCTGAATCCCTCAAGATCCTTTGGAATTGGTTCAACCAGACTGGAGCACCCAGTTGTGCCATGCAATTGAATTCTATAATATGACTGCTGAAGTGGAGGATGAGGATCCAAGGAATATCAATATCCCAGAAGTGGAAGGCCACCGTGAGGTTGAAGGTCCGCAGACAGAGAACCAAGATATCACTGCGTCACTAAATACCATGCAGGTAAACATTGGTACTAAAGCGGAGCCTAAATTCATGAATGTCAGAGATTATTGGGATGATTCCATTGTGGATAAAGTCACTGAGTTGCTCCGCGAATATCAGGATTTGTTTCCTACAAAATTTTCGAACTTGAAAGGCATCATAGGAGATTTTGGAGTGATTAAAATAACTTTGAAATAGGATGCAAAGCCCGTTAAGAAGAGGCCATATCGCCTTAATCCCAAATACAAGGAAAATGTCCGCTTGGAATTGGAAAAGATGCTTGAAGCAGGTATTATTGAACCAGTGGAGGAATCTGATTGGGTAAGCCCGATGGTAGTTCAGGAAAAGAAGTAGAAGGATGAAATAAGGATTTACGTAGATCTAATAAATCTTAACGATGCATATGTCTATGATCCTTTCCCGACACGGTTTACTGACGAGGTCTTGCACAATGTTGTAGGACAGGAGGCCTATTCGTTTACTGATGGGTTCTTTGGATACCATCAGATCAAGATTGTGCCATAATACAAGAGTAATACAACCTTCGCAATGGAATGGGGCTGTTTTCAGTACACAGTGATGCCCTTTAGACTCAAGAATGCGCCGACGATATTCTCTCATGTAGTCATCGCGGTGTTCAAAGAATTTATTCCAAATTCTTGGAGGTATATTTTGATGACTAGACAATGTTTGGACTAGTAAAGAGCCATGTAGCTAGTCTGCGCTTAATGTTGGATACGTACCAAAGATATCATATCACACTGAACCTGAAGAAGTGCTTGTTTTATGTCCCCTTTGGGATTTTTCTAGGTCATGTGGTATGCAAGAAAGGACTCATGGTGGACCCTACCAGGATCACAGTAATACTCAATTTGGAAGCCCCAAGGACTTTTAAACATTTGCGCAAAATGCTGGGCCATACTGGGTACTATCAAAAGTTTATCAAGGCTTATGCTTAGATTACCGTACCCATGGAGAAGTTGCTAAAGAAGGATGTTGCATTCTGTTGGAATGAAGAATGTCAGTGCAGTCTCGGTGTCTTGAAGGAAAAAATGGTTACCGTGCCGATCTTGGTCTTCCCAGATTGGACGAAAGAATTCCATGTGCACGTTGATGCCTAATGTATTATGCTGGGAGAAGTGCTAACACAGGCTGGCAAAGGAGAACTGGATCACCCTATAGCATTTTCAAGAATAAAATTGTCAAAGGCTAAGAAGAATTACTCCACAACAGAGCACGAAGGATTGGTTATGGTGTAAGCGTTCCAAAAATTTAGACACTACCTGTTGGGCGAACATTGCAAGATGTACACAGACCATTCTATATTGAAGTATATATTCAATAATCCTATGTTGGGGGGGAAAATATGCAGATGGTTGTTGTTATTCCAAGAATATGATTTTGAGGTAATTGTGAAGCCAAGAAGGTTGAATGCAGGACCTGACCATTTGTCACACATTGAGATAGGAGAAGAGCCTACTAATTTGGAGGAAGGGCTACCTGACTCACAGCACTTCGCGGAGCACATAATGGATAACCACTTTGAGGATATTATCCACTTTCTGACTATAGGGACAGCTCCAGAAGGATACACTAGCCAGCAGAAAAAAGAGTTGGTAGTGCACGTGGCAGATTTCTCTGTAATTGCCGGACATTTGTATAAAATGGGATCGTATGAGATACTTTGACAATATCTGCCTAATTTTGAATGAAATAGTATCCTTGCTAAAGCTCATGGAGGCACTGTGGGAGGTCATTGTGCAGGATAGGAAACAATGCATTAAATTTTGTGCGCTGGGTTGTGGTGGCCGACACTGCATAAAGATTATAAAGCATATTGTAAGGCATGAGATGCATGTCAAAGAATGGGCAGGTTGTCGTGGAGGGATGAGTTGCTGCTGAATCTGCAGGTGTCATTGCAGCCATTTGAGAAATGGGCAATTGATTTTGTAGGACTAATTCTGCCCCCAGGTAAGAAAGCAGGTGCACAATATATCATCATCGCAATAGAATATTTGACCAGATGGGAAGAGGCACAGCTTGTGAAGGATTGTATAGGAAATAATAGCAAATTTTATCTGAATATGTGTTGACCAGGTTCGGTTGCCCAAAGGTATTGATTAGTGATCGCAATACACATTTTCTCAATGAAATGATCAGTGCGTTGACAGAAGAGTTTCAGGTTTACCATCAGAAAGTTATAGCCTATCATCCTGAGGCCAATGGAACAGTTGAGGCTTTCAATAAGATATTGGAAAGTGTGCTAAAAATTGTTTGCAATGTGCAGTGAAATGATTGGGATGTGCACGTACCGGCGGTATTATGGTCTTATAGGACTACTTGCAAAAATCTAATAGGTCAGACGCATTTCTAATTGGTTTATGGTGTAGAGGCTATAATGCCTATGGAATATATCGTGCCTAGTCTATGCATAGTGGCTTTCATAGGAATGGTGGACCACGGAGCCTTAGAAGAATGACTCACGCAGCTAATGAATCTCGAAGAAGATAGGTCTTTGGCTCAATTCCATCAACAGGTTTAGATGGAACGCGAAAAATCTTGGCATGATCAATAGATCAAACTACGCACCTTCAAGGTAAATGACTTGGCTTTATTATATGATAGAAAGTTCGATAAGTTTCTGAGAAAGTTTCAGATGCACTGGCTAGGGCCATATGTCATTAAAGAAATTACAAATGGTGGCACAGTTCAACTTGCAAATTTGAATGGAGAACCATTTCCGGGAAGGGTAAATGGAAGTCGATGAATACATACATAGGGGATTCGGCTCAATGACTACATGAAGACAGGACAGTATTAGCGCTCCAGGTAACTGCAAGGGAGAACAGGACTATAAACTACAGTGTCCGATTGGTGGAACTATGGGATAGCGGGGCTGCGCGAAAAAGGGTGATGTCATAGTATCAGAAGGTGCGCGAAGGGAGGTGCGCTATGAGGTCAGATACCATGCAACATAGCCAAAAAGTGACTGTTATAGTCATTGTTCATGATTTGACAACCAGGAGACAATTAAGAGGAGTTGGGGGGCAGCATTTAAGGTTGAAATATTTGAAGATCTGTTGCCAAATTAGCATTTATGGATGGATTTTGGGGGGAACAATCGAATTTGAATTCAAATTCACCTATAAGTTACGCGTGGACATCCAATAGAGAACACTTTGCCTTATAATTTTTGAGTTGTGTTGTCCGTTGTTTATGAATCCTTAGTTTTTCGCAAATTTGGTCTTCAGATCTGTGTTTTATACTTTACCTAAGTATACCTAGTAGTTTATTCTCAGTAGTATGTCTGGACTAGGTGAGACTACAAGAAACGAAGGAACTATTGCCTCCAAAGGAGCGACTCCAGAATTTGTGAGCATGGAGACTCCAACTCCTATGCCTACAGCGCCGAGGTCGCCTAAGCCAAATCCTACACTAGCGTGTGAAAATCCCAAGCCCAAGAAATACAAGCAGAAGAGGCCAATGCCAGTGTGTGAATCACTGAGGAAGCACTCTGCCAGCCATGCCCAGAAGAAAGATAAACATCTGACGAAGGATAAGGAGAAAGTTGTGGATTTGGATGTCGAGGAGGGCGTAAAGGATATAGATGCTGAGGGCATGGAGCCCATATCCAAATTTCTATATTACATCCCTCCATGTAAGGGAAAGGTAAAGGTCACTAAGGACCCAGATGCAACGAAATTCCTCATAAATATGCCCCTGCTACCAGAAAGCATCACCTTTGAAGGCCCATGCCTGGCACTAATTCCCCATTTAAAAATGGAAGACTGGGATTTGTCAGACCATGAGAGGTTCCCCCTCCTCGCAATGAAGAACTATATGAAGTGGGTGTACTATAAAGAATTCGGTGTCACCGCGTTGGAGCTAGTCGAGTGGATTCACGGTGTGAATCAGTCGAGGTTGTTGAACCTACTGTGGGTGCCCCACTACCACTACTCCAACAACAATATCATCTATATCAAGCAATTGCTAACCCTGGTACATGATGGATGTCTATGGATGAGCACATCCATCCCAATCACAGACATGTGGATCCATTGGATCACGCTCCTACCACATTCAGGATTGAATCCAACCAAGGAGTTTGGCGAAAAAACCAGTGAGTGCGACCTAGCAGAAAAGATGAAGAAGAAGATCGATCTGGTTAAGAAGCCACGCGGGTACTCCATCACGTCTATCAAAGACCCCGTGGTACCAATAGCCAGGAAAATCCTCACTAGTAAGGTCATGAGGAAATGTCACGCGGACGAGGTCCCGATGCCAGTAATCTCGTTAGCTGCACGGTATGCAGAAGGCGTGAAGTTTAACTAGTCCCGCTACCTCTGCAACGAGTTCCTTGTGAATTATTTCGAGGCTCGGGATGAGAGTAAAACCTTCCACTACACGTGGTTTTTTCTCTCCATTGTGCTAGTATCTTGGGAGCTTCCATAGGACAACCAGTCTCCTCCCTTGCAGCAAGGATTGTCGGAGGCTGCACAATTTGCCTCACTTTGGGCCACAAAGGACTCCGCGCGGGTCATGAAGACAAAAGTGTTCTGGGTGTTAATGGAGGCGAGCCTTCTCATGGCCATCAACCAGAAGAAATGATTGTCCCTGACTATGTTTGAGCAGTTATTAGAGTACACGAAGTTTAAGGCATACTTCCACCACGTGTATATTAGGGCGCGAAATGATCCATAGCAGAAGTGGTTTTATATGCCTTATCTTGCTACAAACAATGCCATTCAGGAGGTTATCAAGTGATGTCTAACATATAGGCATTCTCCATCTGATCTGACCATAGGCACTAGTAAAGGCACGAGGAGTTCCATGGAGAAAAAGGAGGCAGCAAAGTAGGTAGTCTAGCAGTTAGCCGAGAAGCAAAGGAAGGAGGCGGAGGAGAAGGCTCGACTAGAAAAGGAGCACACTGCAAAGTAGCAGGATGGACAGGAACAACATGACTCTGCGCAGAGTGGTAAATCCCCTTCACCCCAAACCGAGGAAGAGGAGCAGTCAAAGTAGGGAGGCGGCAGAGATGAGGAACATAACACTCCATTTCGGGTGAAGAGGTACAGGGAAAAACACAAGGATGGGCCCTGAAAGAAGTTGAAAGCGACAAAGCCAGCGCTAGATCCCATCATGCTCACAGAAGGTGATCTCGACAAGATCGAAGATAAAGTGCACAATACCAAAACAAATCTGTTGCACTAGTTCGAACAACAACACCTGCAGTCACTAGGCACTATTCAAAAGGATATGCACAAGTTGCAAATCTAGACCAATAGGATACAGGTGGGTGTAGGGCAGGTGAGTGCCGCACAAATGAGCTTGGCACCAAGAACTAGTCAGGCTGCAGAGATGCTCCAATTAGTCGATCTCCAAGAATTCGCACTACCTAAAGGGTCTTTGAGTGCGAAATCGACCGATGACAAGGTCATTGTGAGTATTCTGAAGAACAACGGCCTCAACCTCGCAAAGCTCCCAAATGAGTATCTTCACACACTGCAGACAAGTGTGACAACGGAGCTAAGAGCATAGGAGCAATGCACTCTTAGCTTAATCAACAAATACTAGGTGAACAATGAGAAAATTTTCATCGAGAAGATAGAGGCCTTGAAGGCAAAGGAAACAATCCAGGCACAGAGTGCCCAGCTCATGGCCACTGTGGTAGAGGCTTGTAGGATAGTGTCGAAGTTGCACATACCTGAGGAGGCACCGCTTGAGGCCAAGATTAGGAAACTTGCAGCAGGTTTTCGTGATGCTAAGACAGTAGTGACCTAATTTCAATTCTATCTCAACCTAAAAATAACAGAACTGGAGCTCAGGTCACAGCCTTCGACCCCTCCAGAAGTTAGGGAACAACACAAAGCTGTTGTTATGTATGCAATAGCCACTGTGGATGTTGTCGTTATGGACCACAAAGCTTTGTTTGAGCAAGCCATGGAAGTAGTGATGACCTTTCAGGAAGATCCCAACTTGCAGAGATTAAAAATAGATACCCACGAGATTCAACAATAGTTCGACAAAGTGTGGGTGATGACACGCACAGTGGCTACAGCGCAAAGCCTCACCAAGTTACAGGAAGGGAAGCAACTCCTTGAACAAGTGGAAGCCGCGCAAAGAAAAGAGGTAGTCCTTAAGGCACAGTTGGATCCTTGGTTAGAAGAAGCCTACCAAGTCTTCGCCAACATACAAGAAAAGTTGGCGAACCTACAGCTTACACAGAAGAAGATCAAGCAGGACAGTGAAGGACCAACCACATAATAGTTGGTCATACAAGTGAAGCAGGCAACCACGTAGAGTGCGACTGAAGTAGTATTGGTGCAGGTGGAACTGGGCAATCTTTGCTACAAGATCTCCGTGCCAACCGAGTGACTTGAGGGAGAGTCACAATATTTGTGTTGGGGGCCTGTTGGGGTAGTGTCTCCGTGGTCAGTTTTGAGACAAAAGCCCAAGTTTCGATGTAAGAAGATGTAAAGTCTCTGCAAATTATGGTCGTGGAGCGCATAGCTAGTTAAGATTCAAAAAGGGTTTTACCCTTATTTTATGTAACTAGAGTCAGCTTTTGAAGATCTACCCATGGTCTAAAAACCTGTTGAAGCCCCGAAAGTCGGGTCTACAACAAGGGGGATACCCGCCCGGTCTGGACCTTGGTTGGCAGCTCCTTATCCGTTTGGTATAGCAGGTCCGACTGGGGATATGGGACTAGTTTCCCAATCTATGAGTGTGTGCGTGTAGAATTTGATGTTCCTAATTTAAGAGATCCCAATTAAGATATTCTAATTCTAATTTTAATCTATTATTATGCTATTGTAATCTAATAAGCAGCAACATCTAAGTCTATACTAACCCGGGATGAAATTCTTCTATTATGCGATCTAAAAAGATTTCAAATAGCAACTGGTAATAAAGATCATTCAGCTATTATAAGAAAGGAAATCAATAAGGATGAACCACTTCGCATAAAAAGTTAGACGAAGCAGTTGTGAAAAACATATTGCATCATGAGCTATTCATACATTAAGCATAAATAAATAGCTATCACCGTACAAAAGTGCCAAATGATAACTCAGGCATTCATGCAATAATACATAAACAACTAAAAATTGTATATCACTTTAACATATAAGCAGAAATGGTCAAGAGATAGAAGTACCATTTATGACTAGTCCTATTCATAAGCTTCAAGCGACAATGATTTATCTCTCATTTCTCTAACATCCACTAAGAGTACAAAAGTGCAACATCAGTAGCAGACATCAAATGCAAACATCAACAAATCATGTTCCATTCATTCACCAAAACCTCCTCTGAGGGTGCAAAAGTGCATGTTATGAGGACAAGTTTTTGATAAATTTTTGGACCCCTCTCTAAATGCATGAGAAGGGTTTAAATACTACTAACTAAATAACTTAATTACACAGATTTAGGATACGGTTTAAATGACCGCCCTTTTTCTAAGCAAAAATAAAACAAAACTATTTCTAAAAATTAAATCTAATATCTAACTATTTCTGCATTTGCTCCTTAATGTTGCAAGCATTCAGTATTTTCCTGGGTAGAGTCGGCTGACTGTCTTCCGCTTTTGGTTGAGCTAAGCAAACAGAATTGGTAAGAGCTGGCACCATCTTCTCAGCAAAGTCGATGATATACTCGAGAGTCATCCTCTGACTATGTGGATTTACTGCGTATGCCCAATAATAATCTCAGTTCACCTTGGTTAACCCTTTGGATTGCTTTTTCCTTTTCTTTAGCTTTTTATTTCCAATTTGTTTTTGACCATTGCTTTCTTGCACTTCTCGGGCTTACAGGTGACTGAGCAGTTAGAGGCTTTCCTTCTCGAACAATTTTCTCTTCGTTCTTTGATCCAAGCTTCTTTGATGCGTTTTTCACCTTTTGTGCCTCTTCATCTTTATCGGGTATAAAGCTTCAAAATTTGTAAAAATAATGTCCTTGTGAGCTCTTGACCCTGAGCATTAAACTGCCTGTTGCTATCAGCATCCTTCAGTACTCATTCAACCATGGTTGTATATGAAAGATCTGTAATGGATGGCTCAGTAGCATTCTGTGAATCTGCGGCTTTGTTGCATGTGGTATCTATTTATGAGAGCGTCTTTTCTATGTCTTTGAACATTGGAGCTTTACCCTTTTTCCTCGTATCTTCCTGCACATTGCTTTATGTAACTTTTGTTTTTCGTTCCTGCAGTTCACAGGTGAGGAGAGAGTAATGATAATAAATAATGACAGGAAAGCTTTAAATGCTATGGATATGCAAAAACACGCCACCTGACGTGAACTGGCTCTTTGAACAATACAAAACCATATTTTATTAACTACTAGCATATAATACATCAATTATCATTAAAGTGCATAACTAGTTCTTAGTTTATGGAAAACTTTTTCTTGAATATTGAGCCAGGAAAATCTGCGATGGAATGTTTCTGCGATCTGCATCGCAATATCGCATTTCGCTGTATCACATTACCGCAATTTCATCATCTATCGCAAGGTTGCTTGATCGCGCTATCGCAAGATCGCAGATCACAGTATCGCAAGATCGCAGATCGCAGTATCGCAAGATCGCAAATCGCTTAATTGTTAAATCGTTATGTGTCTTTTATGCAATTTTGCGAGATGCGATATGTGATATCGCATATCGACGATTTTTTTAAGGTTTTCCAACATGAGTTTTTCTTAATGCATGCGATGTGATGGATTTCGCGGCGCAATCTCGCATTTCATCATTTTGACTCATAAGAAAATACCCTATCTTTGTCTTCACGATGCGATATTTCTTAAGGAGTGACATATATGAGCATTAATTGATTTTTTGAATTTTTTGACTAAGGGTCCCCACTTACATAGTGTTATTGCTAATACTAAATAAGGAGGGGGGTTGTTGGTGGCCACAACAATTGGCGATTCACTTGGAAGAACCAGTTATCTCTGTTTTTCTATTGAATTTTCTAAACTTCCAAAATAGAAAAAATTTCAGGAAATTAAACTTTATTATGGAAAGATAAAGTACATTATGCTCTAACCTGTCAATGATATTTTGTTTCAACTATTTTCAACTTTGATTATTTTCTTCCTCAGGCTAGTCCTTGTATTTACATCAGCCATTACTTGGTCTTGTAAAGATAAAACAAAGTCTTCTTTGTAAACCAGTTTTAAATATGCTCATTTGTCGTAGGTAGAGCCTCTGCTGCCAGCAAGCGTTTATAGCCTCGACAGGGTTACTTGTTACCCAGCAATGATCATGTATCCTACTTAAGGCAGCCTACAACTTTTCAAAGAAAACTCCATATCCACACTTATTGCTTTGATTTTCTTTTTTATTCTTAAAGAACAATGTCTTGGTTTGGTAGCCAAATTATGACATAGTCATTCACTTGATTTATAACTTTGCTGAACAAGCTGGCTCGTGATGAGACCCCTTGTCTTTTGATTGCAACAATCTTGATTCATTGCCCTGTTGTGGTGTACAGTATTGGCAAAGTCAGCAAGTTATAATATCTGTGATTATGATAAGCCGGCTCGTGATGAGACCTCTTATTCTTCAAGATAAAGTGTATCCTTGGGTTTTTCCTCTGAAAGTTGTGATTTCCTTAGTAGGGAGGAAGTCATTGTCTCCTTAAGATAGCTCTGGACGACAATAATAGAGTTTTTGGAAATAACTATTCTACAGGGAATCTTTATTTTGTTATTGATACCTTTCATTGTACTGAGATAAAACAATTTCTTCACTAAAGGTTGTTTTCATCAAACTTTTTGAAGTTGAAACTAGTATCATTTATGGGCTAGAGTGTTTAACTGTATCTATCAATAATAGAGATCAATTTTCCAAAAGATTTTCTATTTATACAAAGTTCAAAACCTGAAAGAGAATTGGTGTCTTTTTCGTAAATGCCTAATGTAACTACTCACAACTGGTTTTATTATGAAAAGAAAAATAACTACTCTACAAAAAATAGAAGAATAATCTTCTATGGAAAATATTTCTTGAGAATTTGTCCGTTAACAGGCAAAGAGTCTCTCTTACCTGCTAAATCCTGTAACACAAACGTTGATGGACCTATGACTTCTACAATTTGAAAAGGACCAAGCCACATTCTTTGAAATTTTGTATGTTTGCCTTTCTCTTCATGAGCCTTGTCCCATTTTAAAACTAAGTCTCCCATCCGAAAATCTTTTCTGGTCATTATGTTTGAATCAAAAGAGGATTTTACTAGTGCTTGATGATGAGCATGCATTTTCTTAGCCTGTTCTCGTTGTTCTTCTAATTTGATTATTTCCATTTGTCTTAGCTGTAAGGAGGAAGTGGGTACTTCATCAATGTATTGAACTAGAGACAAAGAGGGAATTGCTATATGAGTCGAAAGGACCACTTCTTTCCCATAAACTAAATTAAAGGGAGAAGTGTTGATAGAAGCTTTTTGCGTTATTCGGTCTGCCCATAAAGCATATATCAAAGCCTTATGCCAATTTTTATGATTTTGGTCAACTGTTCTTTTGATAATCCTGATTAGGTTTTTATTTGTGGACTCAGCTAATCCATTGCCTTGTGGGTAACTATTGGCCGAATATTTAAGTTTGAATCCTCTTTTAAGTGCAAATTCAGTCATTTCATTTCCAGAAAAGTATGATGCATTATCAAACATTAAAGCGGAAAGCAATCTAAACCTGGTGACTATAAATTGATCTATGAACTCAATGATATTTTCAACATTAGCCGTCTTGAGTGGAACTACTTCTACCCACTTAGTGAAATAATCTGTTGCTGTGAGGATGTATCTATACTGCTTAGAAGAGTGAGGAACGATCTCACCTATTATGTCCAATCCCCACTGACTGAAAGGTTGGTCAATGTTAACCGGCTGTAGTGGCAAGGATGGCTTCTTTTGTCTTCCAGCAGTAGTTTGGCAGACTTGACATTTCCTCATGTAACTGTGCGAGTCTTTAAATAACGTGGGCCAGTAATATCCTGCGCGCAAGATTTTATGTGCAGTAGCATCTCCAGCATAGTGTCCGCTTGCTTGCCCATCGTGGAGTTCCTGCAAAACTTTTTCAGCTTCATATTTCTCAAGACACCTAAGAAGAACAGAATCATAATTTATTCTAAAAAGAATATCATTTATGAGCTGATATTGTTTGGCTTTCAACCTTAGAGCTCTTTTCTTAGTATGATCGAGGTGTGAAGGAGCATACCCATTCTTAAGATAATAAATGATATCAGCGTATAATGACTCTGCATCGTTTAGGCTTACCTCGTACATTTGTACCTCTGCAGATGGAATTTCAGAAATTTGCGACGCTCCAGCCAGCATTTTGCAAAAGCCTTGACCTCTTACAATGTTTGCTGGTTTAATCTCAATGTCATATTCCTGTAAGGCAGTAACCCAATTGGCCCTTTTCTCACCCACATCCTTCTGTACTAGAAGGTTCCTTACCGCTGGAAACAGTACTATAATTTTAGTATGGGTTTTGAGTAAGAAAGGTCTGAAGTATTTGACCGCTTTGAAAACAGCATAAGCCTGTTTCTCCACGTCTAAATAATTTAATTCAACACCTTGTAAATTTGAACTGAAGAACGTAATTGGGGCTTCCACTTTTTCTTGATTTTCTTGAGTGAGTATCGTAGCATATGACCTATCTGAGGCAAATGTATATAAAATAAAAGGCTCTGAAAAATTCGGAGTTGCTAACGATGGAGAATTAATAATAGCTTGTTCGATCAGGTTGAATGCTTCGTGTTCATCTTGACCCCATTTAAAAATTTGAGTTCTTTTTAATCATGGCTTGCAAAGGAGAGACGATTCATGAAAAATCTGGAACGAATCTCTTTACAAAGTTGATCTAACCAAGGAAAGATTGCATGGCTTTTTTGTTATGAGGTAAGGATATTTCAGAAATCTCTTTGATTCTGTCGGAATCGATGTGAATACCAGATTTTGACACTATGAATCCTAGAAGTTTCCCTTCACTTCATGCAAAAAAAGATTTCTTTGGATTAAGTGAAATTACATACCTTAAACACCGTTGGAATATTTGTTTCAAATCTTTAAGATGGTTGCTTCGTTTCTTTGAATACACTGTTATATCATCCAAATAAATTACTACAGATTTATTGACTAAACCTTTGAATGCGATGTCCATGGCTCTCTGAAATGTGGCACCAGCATTAATCAAACCAAATGGAATCTTTCGATATGCGTATGTGCCCCATTTAGTTCTAAATGTGGTTTTCAATTGACCATCAGGATGTACCAACAATTGATTATACCTTAAAAACCCATCCAAAAAAGACATTAATTCTGAGCTCGCCACTGCGTGCAATATCTGTTCCATAGGTGGTAAAGGAAAATTATCTTTTTGGCAGGCCTTGTTAAGGTTTCGAAAGTCAATGCAGATCCTAATATCTCTGTTTTTCTTTCTAACAGGTACCATATTGGAGACCCATTTGGAATGTCTGACGGGAAAGATTATTCTGGCTTTCAATAACTTATTAAGCTCAGTTTTTATCTGATTTTCTAAATTGGGATGGATCTTTCTCAGCTTTTGTTGGACAGGTTTTTCATTATCGATCATGGGAGTAGTATGTTGGATGATGGAAGTGTCGTATATTTTAAGCTCATCATAATTCCAGGCAAAAACATTTTTATATTGTCTCAAAAGACGAATATACGCTAGTTTTTCTTCAGGGGCTAGGCCGAGACCTAGATTAATGTTTTGTGGTTTGGCATCGGTTCCTAGGTTTACTAATTCGTAGTTCAAGGTTGAACTTTGGAGTTTTGAATTGGTAGACCTTTTAAACCGATCCTTCAAATCGTACAAGTCTTCTAACTTGACTACCGACTTAGGTATAGCATTGTTAGTGCTATCTTGTTGCAATTGTCGATCATGTTGGTCTTCGTCAATTATTTGATTGGAGTAGGATCTTTCAGATGTGAGGAAATTTACAATATCACGATTGTCATTGAATACTCTCCAATTTGTGATGTTATCAAGAATGGATGGTCTAAAGATTAATTCTATTGAGAATCTATTTGGACTAAAATCTGTTGAAGAAATAAGCTTAGAAGCTACGTTAGCCAAAAGGTCTGCACTTGCATTTTGGAGTCTAGGGATTGAAGAGATATTAAATGCTATGAAATGCTCATTTAGATCTTGAACTAAGGATTGATAATGTTTTAAATGACCTGATAAGCAATGTATAGTGTTACGTACCTGTTTAACCACAATCTCAGAGTCTCCGAAAACTTGAAGATACTTGATGTCTAACCCGATTGCTTTGTACAACCCTTGGACCAAAGCCTCATATTCTGTTGTATTGTTGGTGCAATCAAATTCGAGTCTGCATGTTAGCATGATTTTATCTCCTTCTGGACTAATCAGAATGGATCCTACTCCTGCTCCTTCATTAGATCTAGAACCATCAAAAAATAATTTCCAAAACAAATATTTATTTACAGGACTATCTAAAAAATTGATACATTTCAAACTATCAGTTCGAGAAAAATTTTCGACTTGGGACAAAACGGAGTGTTCTAAATAGGGTGATGCATGAGCATTGAAATTTCCAAGGAAATAATCTACCGAGTAATTGCCAATAATGCTACTGGTTCATTTTCCCGCTCTAGCTCTGTTACTATGTATTTCTGGTGTAGTTCTCGTTCAACTTTTATTTGATTTGATTTACCATTGTAGGGCAGCCACATGTGCGACCAGTCAGTTGCGAAGTATCCATGAATTTTTTCTGACCAATCCCTGCTAAGAATTAAGCCGTAGAATTATGGAATATCAGCAACTAAAATGTCAATAACTTGACATACCTTTGGGTTGGATGACAGCCTTATGGTTACTTGATTTAGTTCGCCAATCACTTCCACTTGAGATTGATCTAGCTGAACTATGTGCACAGCGGATTTCTGCGATTGAACATTTAACTTGGCACATATGGACTTTGGTAAAATATTGGATGAAGCACCAGAATCTACCAAACAATTGTGCACATTTTAATTGAAAATTTCATAAGGAGAAACGAGGGAGTATGAGATCTCGATATTCCTCCAATTAGAGCGATGTCATTTGGATCAATCTTATTGATCGTGTTAGTTGGAGGTCATCCCATGTTATGAGAAGCTTGAGAAAGTACAGCGGCAGGCAAAGGTGCAACTGGCACGGCATATAATTCTTTCATCATTATATTCTATTGATGCTTTAACTTGCTCAGTTCGCAAAGGGTGATGTTGGCCCTAGTCCTTTTCATATCTTCTATAATATTGTACTCCATTTCATCCGACATGATCAGTGTTTTAGATGGAGTTGATTCATCTGTTTGGACTGGGTTGGTTTGAGTCGCTTTAGATGTCATTTTCTTTGTTGCGACTTTATCCTTTATTACAGAGCTTGCGCTCTTTGGCTTAGGGATAGTTTGGGGAGGATCAAGCTAATTTTTGCTTCGTGTGCTAACTAGGAATACTTCTTGATCTTCTTCTTATGGGAGGATGAAATCCCACACCTTGTAATTCCACAACCTCTTCTTCATCAGTTTGCCCTTCAGTGGCAATTTCCTCTTCCTCTTCTTTGGATTCAGCGTTTGAAATAGCATTGGGTGGCTTTGAATCCGTTGAAGGGCCTCTTTTAAAAGCTCTGTAGGGCTTTTTTGAAGAAGTTTCTGCTACTTGCTTTTTGATGTCGACCATTTCATTGGACACGGTCTTTAGAACTTTCTGCAATCCTTCCAAATCGAATGGATCTTTTGCTTGTTTCTTCTTGGAGTCTTCCTTGAAGGTGACTTTCTTGGATTTACGTTCCTCTATCGCAGATTTCTTTTCCAGGGCTATTATATGTTTCTCTACTACTATTGCTTCTTTCATGTTTTCGGCTAAGGTTGTTTTATTAGCCCTGTCCACGAATATTGCTATGTTTGATGGTAGAGCAGTGATATACCATTCACTTCGTACTTCTTCGATGGGCTGGGAAGCAGTAGGAATTTTGTTTAAGATTTTTTTGAAACGTAAATTGAAATCCTTGATAGGCTCTCTAGATTCGGCCCTAAGGTTGGATAGGTCGTTGATTAATGTTGTCGTAGACCTATCATCACCAAACTTGGTCAAGAATTTCTCCTGGAAGATATCCCAACTAGTGATGGATCCGGAGGGTAATGAAAAATACCATGATCCGGCTATTCCTTGCAGAGTATAAGGAAAGAGTTGAACAACAGCATCTTCATTAGTAACCCCATTGAGATTAATGGATAGCATAAAGTTGTTTATGTGCTGTTCGACTAGCATGCCTGCCTCGGGATTAAATTTAGGCAGCCATTTCTCAGGATGTGCCGGTATTTGACTCAAGGGTGCAGGCATTTTGACTGCCCCAAGGTTATTCCATGGAGACTGGGCCATTGTTGTACTACTAACAGTGGAAAGTGCAAAAGATGATCCCAGTGGCTGGGAAGATGAGGATACTACGATTGTAGATGACTGAGGAAGAGTTGTGGGGGTTCCAATGGATGGATGGATGATGATCTGAAGTGGCGGAGTGGATGGTTGACTTCGCAATGAAGAAGTTCAGATGGATGATGCTGACGAAAGAGTCTCGCTGTCGGACTCTTTAGGTGATTTCCTTGCTCTTTTCCTGGTGGGAAGAGGTAATTTGGTTGGCTGAACGCCAAACTTTTCACTCTTTAGCCTGGTCAGGGGATGAGCAGGGTTATATTGTGAAGTCACGCTGCCTTGAGATTTATTAGACCTTTGAGGAGAAATGGAAAATTGCTGAAGTTTGTGAATCAGAGATTCGACTTCAGGAAGTTCAACGGTAGATTGCTCTGAAATGTTAGGGTTTGTAGCAGCGGTTGATACTCGAGCAACTTCTAACTCTGGATTTAAGTTTAATGAAGAAGTTGGGGGAGATGGTGAGGGCGATTTACTCTCAGAATGGTATTCAGATTTAGATTTACTTGCCATTCATAGTTCAGGCCCTCCTTCTAGCGCCAAATATGTTGAAGCCCCGAAAATCGGGTCTACAACAAGGGGGATACCTGCCCAGTCCGAACCTTGGTTGGCAGCTCCTTATCCGTTTGGTATAGCGGGTCCGACTGGGGATATGGGACCAATTTCCCAATCTATGAGTGTGTGTGTGTGTAGAATTTGATGTTCCTAATTTAACAGTTCCTAATTAAGATATTCTAATTCTAATTTTATCTAATTCTATGCTATTGTAATCTAATAAGCAGCAACATCTAAGTCTATACTAACCCGGGATGAAATTCTTCTATTATGTGATCTAAAAATATTTCAAATAACAACTGGTAATAAAGATCATTCAGCTATTATAAGAAAGGAAATCAATAAGGAAAAAAGTTAGACGAAGCAGTTGTGAAAAACATATCGCATCATGAGCTATTCATACATTAAGCATAAATAAATAGCTATCACCGTACAAAAGTGCCAAATGATAACTCGGGCATTCATGCAATAATACATAAACAACTAAAAACTGTATATCACTTTAACATATAAGTAGAAATGGTCAAGAGATAAAAGTACCATTTATGAATAGTCCTACTCATAAGCTTCAAGTGACAATGATTTATCTCTCCTTGCTCTAACATCCACTAAGAGTACAGAAGTGCAACATAGCAGACATCAAATGCAAACATCAACAAATCATGTTCCATTCATTCACCAAAACCCCCTCTGAGGGTGCAAAAGTGCATGTTCTGAGGACAAGTTTTTGATAAATTTTTGGACCCCTCTCTAAATGCATGAGAAGGGTTTAAATACTACTAACTAAATAACTTAATTACACAGATTCAGGATACGGTTTAAATGACCGCCCTTTTTCTAAGCAAAAATAAAACAAAACTATTTCTAAAAATTAAATCTAACATCTAACTATTTCTACATTTGCTCCTTAATGTTGCAAGCATTCAGTATTTGCCTCGGTAGAGTCAACTAACTGCCTTCCTCTTTTGGTTGAGCTAAGCAAACAGAATTGGTAAGAGCTAGCACCATCTTCTCAGCAAAGTCGATGATATACTCAAGAGTCATCCTCTGACTATGTGGATTTACTATGTATGCCCAGTAATAATCGCAGTTCACCTTGGTTAACCCTTTGGATTGCTTCTGCCTTTTCTTTAGCTTTCTATTTCCAATTTGTTTTTTACCATTGCTTTCTTGCACTTCTCGGGCTTACAGGTGACTAAGAAGTTAGAGGCTTTCCTTCTCGAACAATTTTCTCAGTGATGCGCGATTAGCGCTAGGCGCTAATCGCGCATTAGAAACTGCCTCCGTTCTTTGATCCGGGCTTCCCTGATGCATTTTTCGCCTTTTGTGCCTCTTCATCTTTATCGGGTATAAAGCTTCAAAATTTGTAAAATAATGTCCTTGTGAGCTCTTGACCCTGAGCATTAAACTGCCTATTGATATCAGCATCCTTCAGTACTCATTCAACCATGGCTGTATATGAAAGATCTATAACGGATGGCTCAACAGCATTCTATGAATCTGCAGCTCTGTTGCATGCGGTATCTGTCTATGAGGGCGTTTTTTCTCTGTCTTTGAACATTGGAGCTTTACCCTTTTTCCTCGTATCTTCCTGCACATTGCTTTGTGTAACTTTTGTTTTTCGTTCCTGCTGTTCACAGGTGAGGAGAGAGTAATGATAATGAATAATGACAGGAAAGCTTTAAATGCTACGGATATGAAAAAACACACCACCTGACGTGAACTGGCTCTTCGAACAATACAAAACCATATTTTATTAACAACTGGCATATAATACATCAATTATCATTAAAGCGCGTAACCAGTTCTTAGTTTATGGAAAACTTTTTCTTGAATATTGAGCCAGGAAAATCTGCGATGGAATGTTTCTGCGATATGCATCGCAGTATCACATTTCGTTGTATCGCATTACCGCAATTTCATCATCTATCACAAGGTTGCTCGATCGCGCTATCGCAAGATCGCAGATCGCAGTATCGCAAGATTGCAGATCGCTTAATCGTTAAATCGTTATGTGTATTTTATGCAATTTTGTGAGATGTGATATGCGATATCGCATATCGGAGATTTTTTTAAGGTTTTCCAACGTGAGTTTTTCTTAATGCATGCGATGCGATGGAGTTTGCGTCGCAATTTCGCATTTCATCATTTTGACTCATAAGAATGTTGGGTGTGGAGCCTGATTATCTTCTATATTCAAAGGTATCGCCACATAGGACCCCAGTTCGAAATGGGGGCGGCAAAGCCGCCCGTAAAATATTCGCTGCAGGGGGGGTCCAGGGGGGGGCGTAAAATTGCCTTGTAAAAGTATAGTAATTTCTAGTCAATCTGGGCCGTTCATTAGGCGGATGATCTGACGGTAGAACTTATGTTTAGTTTAGGGTTTTTTGCCCTAGAAGGCAACCCCTCTCTTTGTATGAGGGTATTGTATTTGAGGCTGTGTGATAGATGTGTATTCTGTGAGCGAGAAACAGAGAGGTGAGACTGTGAGAGAAAACAGAGGATATTACAGCGGATTTGCTGTAGGTTGTGTCTCTTCAATTTGCTGGATAATAGAAAGGAAGGACTGGCTGTTCGGGGTGGACGTAGCCCAAACTGGGTGAACCACGTATATCTATGTCTCTCTTGTTTTTATATTTCTGCAATATTTTATGTGTTCCATTGCTCCGTAATATATAATTTTCTAACAACTGGTATCAGAACCGAAGGTCTATTTGGCTTATAAACTCGCAGGAAAGAAGGGTTTCCTGGTTCGAGTGGGAGCAATGGCGGAAGATGGTAAGTTTAGGGTCGAGAAATTTAACGGCCAAAACTTCTCGCTGTGGAAGATGCAGATGGAAGATTATCTGTATCAGAAAGATCTATACCTACCATTGGGCGGAAAAACAAAGATGCCGACGGGTATGAAAGACGAAGAATGGAACCTTCTAGATAGAAAGGCACTTGGAACAATACGGTTGTGCCTTGCTGTGTCAGTCGCCTTCAACATTTCAAAGGAAACCACGACAGAGGGTTTGATGCAGACGTTGTCAAAACTATATGAAAAACCCTCGGCCTCAAACAAGGTATTTCTTATGAAACGGTTATTTAATATGAATATGTCGGAAGGTGGATCTGTTGCAAACCATTTAAATGATTTTAATACAGTTACAAGTCAGTTAAGCTCTGTAGGGGTAAACTTTGATGATGAAGTTAGAGCTCTGTTATTCTTGTGCTCATTACCAGAAAGTTGGAATGGTTTGGTAATGGCCATTAGTAACTCCGTTTCTGGATCTAGTACTTTAAAGTTTGATGATGTTGTCGGTGCTATCCTTAGCGAGGAAATGCGACAGAAAAGCTCCGGTGAGACATCGGGAAATTCTTTGAGTGTAGAGTCTAGAGGAAGAAAAATGGAAAGAGGAAAGAGCTCAGGATATCGCAGTAAATCAAGGAAAGGCAGATCCAAGTCCAGATCGGGGATAGTGTGCTGGAAATGTGGAAAGAAAGGACACCTAAAGAAAGACTGTAGATCTCGAAAGGGAAAAGAAGGAGATGCACAGCAAGAAAACAATCATGAAGCAAATGTGACAGGTGAGGTGTTACAAGATGCTTTGATTCTTTCTTTCGAAAATATTACTGATTCCTGGGTGGTAGATTCAGGGGCTTCATTCCATGCCACACCTGATAAGAAATACTTTCATGACTATGTTCAAGGATATTTTGGACAAGTTCGTCTGGGTGATGATAAACCCTGTAAAATCGTTGGAATGGGTAAGGTTCTTGTAAAACAGCAGAATGGAAACCAATGGCTATTAAAGGAGGTAAGGCATGTTCCAGATCTAAAGAAAAATCTGATTTCAACAGGGCAGTTAGGCGGTGAAGGTTGTGTGACAACTTTCACAGATAAAGCCTGGAAGGTCACCAAAGGAGCCCTGGTAATAGCAAAAGGTGAAAAGGTTGGTACATTGTATTTATGCAATGGCATTTCTAACTCTGTTAATGCTTTAACTTCCAAAGGAGTAGATGCAGCATTATGGCATCATAGGCTCGGACACATGAGTGAAAATGGGATGAAGATTCTTCACTCAAGGAATTTGTTTCCGGGTTTGAAGAATGTTGATTTGGACTTCTGTGAGAATTGCATTTATGGAAAACAGAAGAGAGTCAGATTTCTCAGAGTTGGGAAAGAAAAGAAGAATGAAAAATTAGAGCTTGTGCATACAGATGTATGGGGACCTGCTTAGGTATCATCTCTCGGTGGCTCTCGTTATTATGTTACTTTTATTGATGATGCAACTAGAAAAACTTGGATTTATTGTATTAAGAATAAATATGATGTATTTGATACTTTCAAGAAATGGAAAGCTTTGGTTGAGATTGAGACAGGAAAGAAATTGAAGTGTCTTAGATCAGACAATGGAGGTGAATATTGCAGCAAAGAGTTTGATAGGTACTGTTCAGAGCATCGAATTCGCAGAGAGAAGACAGTTCCAAGAACACCACAAGAAAATGGTGTGTCAGAAAGGATGAACAGAACAATCATGGAGCGTGCAAGGTGCATGAGATTGCATGCAGGATTTCCTTTACAGTTTTGGGCAGATGCTGTAGATATTGTTGTTTATCTAATAAACAGAGGGCCTTCAAGTTCCTTGGATGGTGGTGTTCCAGAGGAAGCATGGACAGGTAAAAAGGTAAACTATTCTATTTTAAATCCTTTTGGTTGTGAGGCCTTTGTCCATATTGATAAATAAAATAGAACAAAGCTTGAGGCAAAGTCAAAGAAATGTACCTTTATTGGATATGGTGTTAATGATTTTGGTTATCACTTATATGATTACGAAAATCACAAAATCATTAGGAGCAGAGATGTAATATTCAATGAAAAGGTCTTGTATAAGAATCAGTTGCAGGAAAAGAAACAGGAAAAGAAAAACAAGGAATACGCAGTTCTTGATGAAATCACTGAAAAAGTAAAGGTGCCTGAAAATAATAATAATCGACAACCACAACAACAGCAACCACCACAACAACAAGCACCCCAAACACCTGAAAGTGATGTTAGAAGATCTACCAGGATAAGTAGACCCCCTGAACGATACTCTCCTTCATTATATTATTTATTGTTGACTGATTCCGGTGAACCCGAATGTTATGAAGAAGCAATGCAGGTTGAAAGCAGGAAGAAGTGGGAGGTAGCCATGGAAGAAGAGATGGACTCCTTAATGCATAACCAGACTTGGGATTTAGTCAGGTTGCCTGTAGGAAAAACTACATTGAAGAATAAATGGGTTTACAGGCTGAAGGAAGAAGATGGAGGAAAACAGAGGTATAAAGCTAGACTTGTGGTGAAGGGGTTTGCACAGAAGAAAGGTATTGATTTTGATGAAATATTCTCTCCTGTTGTTAAAATGACTTCAATCAGAACTATTTTAAGTCTTGTAGCAGCTGAAGATTTGCATCTCGAGCAGTTAGATGTAAAGACAACCTTTCTCCATGGGGATTTGGAGGAAGAGATATATATGCAGCAGCCACAAGGATATGAGGTGAAAGGGAAGGAGAAACTAGTGTGCAGGTTGAAGAAGAGCTTGTATGGCTTAAAACAGGCTCCAAGGAAGTGGTATCTAAAATTTGACAAGTTTATGTCTGAACAAGGTTATACTAGATGTCACTCTGATCATTGTGTTTATTTGAAAAAGCAAAATGATGGCAGCTATATTATATTGTTATTGTATGTAGATGACATGCTTGTTGCAGGATCTAACATGTAGGAAATAAATGTGCTCAAAAGAAAACTGGCAAATTCATTTGCAATGAAGGATTTGGGAGCTGCAAAACAAATCCTTGGTATGAGAATAACTAGAGACAGGAAAAATCGTAAATTAACATTGTCTCAGAATGAGTACATACAAAAGGTGTTGAAAATATTTAACATGCACAATGCAAAACCAGTTAGTACACCTTTTGCTAGCCATTTCAAACTTAGCAAGGAAATGTGCCCAAAGACCCAAGAAGACATGGATTATATGTCTAAAGTTCCATATGCATCAGCAGTTGGAAGCTTAATGTATGCAATGGTCTGCACGAGGCCTGATATTGCACATGCAGTGGGAGTTGTAAGCAGGTACATGAACAATCCAGGAAAGGAACATTGGATGGCAGTGAAATGGATTCTCAGATATTTGAAAGGTACCACAAATCAAGCATTATGCTTTGGTGGTTCAAACATCTCCCTACAAGGATATGTTGATGCAGATATGGCAGGTGACAGAGATAACAGGAGGAGCACTACAGGATATGTATTTACTGTTGGAGGAACAACTGTCAGTTGGGTTTCAAAAATCCAAAGTGTTGTTGCACTTTCAACAACAGAAGCAGAGTATGTTGCTGCTACAGAGGCTAGTAAAGAAATGATTTGGTTACAAAGGTTTATGGGTGAATTGGGTAAGGCGCATGATATGGGCACGTTATACAGTGATAGCCAAAGTGCCATTCATCTTGCAAAGAACTCAGCATTTCATTCCAGGACTAAACACATACAGCTCAAGTACCATTTCATACGATCAGTGTTGGAAGATGGAGAGTTGAAGCTGGAAAAGATACACACTAGCCAGAATCCTGCAGATATGCTAACAAAAGTTGTAACCAGGGAGAAACTGAGAATATGCTCAGTTTCAGTTGGTCTTCAAGGATGACGATGAAGATGAGAAACAGCCAGGTCCAAAGAGGAGTCATTGTCCCGCAAATGGAGCAGCGGTGGAGTTGCTACAATCAGTCTCCAAGTGGGAGATTGTTGGGTGTGGAGCCTGATTATCTTCTATATTCAAAGGTATCGCCACATAGGACCCCAGTTCGAAATGGGGGCGGCAACGCCGCCCGTAAAATATTCGTTGCAGGGGGGGTCCAGGGGGGGGCCTTGTAAAAGTATAGTAATTTCTAGTCAATCTGGGCCGTTCATTAGGCGGATGATCTGACGGTAGAACTTATGTTTAGTTTAGGGTTTTTTGCCCTAGAAGGCAACCCCTCTCTTTGTATGAGGGTATTGTATTTGAGGCTGTGTGATAGATGTGTATTCTGTGAGCGAGAAACAGAGAGGTGAGACTATGAGAGAAAACAGAGGATATTACAGCGGATTTGCTGTAGGTTGTGTCTCTTCATTTTGCTGGATAATAGAAAGGAAGGACTGGCTGTTCGGGGTGGACATAGCCCAAACTGGGTGAACCACGTATATCTGTGTCTCTCTTGTTTTTATATTTCTGCAATATTTTATGTGTTCCATTGCTCCGTAATATATAATTTTCTAACAAAGAAAATACCCTATCTTTCTCTGCGCGATGCGATATTTCTTAAGGAGTGACATATATGAGCATTAATTGATTTTTTGAATTTTTTGACTAAGGGTCCCCACTTACATAGTGTTATTGCTAATACTAAATAAGGAGGGGGGTTGTTGGTGGCCACAACAGAACCATGGGATTGTATAAATAAATGTGTCTTAGAGAGTCTAAGGCAAGTAAGTAAGAATTCTATGGGTACGAGTGAAGAGGTTTAGCGTAGAGATAGAAGTCTTAGAGGAGGGAAGGGCTCTGTAGCTGAGTGCATAGAGGCCTAGAGTAGTGTCCACAGCTGAGTGCGCAGACCCCTGCAGGTGAGTGCACATGAAAAGTCTTGAGTCTGTAAGATTAATTGAATATCAATAAAGAAGATTATTGTAGAAATTCTTGTGTTTTATCTATTAACATTTGTTATGTATGAATGTGCTTTATGCTGTGATGAACAATGTTTTTATAAATAATGATGTATTGATGCGCAACTTTACTTGATCTACATTGTTATCTGAACGCAATTAATGTTAAGTGATTACGCGAAGATTATAACACTTTATGCTAGAGCTATCACACACTTAGGTAAATCTGAGAAAGTAATGGTCTAAGAGTAATCTAAAGCACCCGTAAGTGGCTAATTGACCTATTCAGGGTCTGCAAAAACCAATCGTAGACCTTCGCGAAGGTCTAGAAGCTATGAAGGAAGTTACAGCAGTAGGCCGCAGGAGCATAGAGGTCTATGTGAAGGCAGATCTAGGTCGTCAAAAGGACATCACATTGATCTCTAGGTGCGGAAGCTTGGTTCAAGCATCCCCCCATACTGCTTTGGGTGAGACTTCAGTCTGCACACTATGGATTGATGCCGAAAGGGCCAGTAGTGTAGGGATTTGTTTGGCGCAACTAACTCTAAACCTGGGTCAGGACCCCCTAAGCCAACAGATATAATTAACACAACATCGATAAACAAATCAACAGAGAGAGGATTTTTGTGGGTTATATTGCCCAAGTAGCATCATAGGCCTTAGACTAACTCTTTTGGTGCTACTAGGTCCTCCCCTTTACTCCTTATAGAGCTAGTGTTGGAGTGTTAGCTAATTAATTAAAATGCATCATGGTAAATCAATATTTTACTCTCTTGGGTATTTTACAAGGCCTCCAATATTTTAATGAGGCAGGGACTAATGATTTTACAACTATTTATATTGTATTATTAGTTATTTTATACCATAATTATTGATTATTGTTAATATGTTGTATTTTCATAATGAGAGAAACTCTTACTAAAACATATAATCTTCATTATTTTTAATAAAATTATCATTGTTATATAAAATTTAATGTGAAATTGATTTAAATAAACTTTCAATAAGTGTTAAAACATTTATATATTGAAAAAAGGGTGTAAATATTTAATGAGAGGTTGATTTAAATTGTAGTGCCTCACTCTAGTTGATTGAGTTTGATATTACAATAACCTTAATATAGCCTTATGGCTCATATATTATTCTTTGAGGACCTCAGGTCAAGGATTCAATTATTTTAGTTTTATTATTAGTGATGTGATAATAATTGTGATGTCCCAGTTTGATGACTATGTGGAATCATGTTGATGAATTCATTAGATTGTCTTATTTACATATTATGAGGACTAGCTTCTTGCTTACAGTTAGCGATTATGTTAATGATTATGTCATAGTGATAATCTTTCATGTACAAGTATATCATTAACTGACATTATGAGTAGATACTACGAAAGATTATTGAATGAGGTAGGAGACCACCTAGATGCACCTGCATGTGATGAGTTAACAACTTCTAGTTCGATCAATTACATTCCATTGGCACTAAAATTTAAAGTTCTAATTCATATTATGTTATTATTACTAATGGCATGATAATGGCTATAGGCATAAGTCAGTTGCTTGGCCAAATGACTCATACATGGGTGATGGGGATGTACAATATAGATGGAACATCATGGGAGGGGTGGGATGTCATCCCTAATTCCATCCACTAGCACTACCATCATGATTTGGACTCAAAGGAATTAGGATACCTTTCCCTTGAAGCTCATGATGTCATGAAGACAAACCCTGGATTGGGTTGTTCACGAGGATTTACTAGGGGGTGTGTATCAAGGCATATTCCTTGATCCCTAATACCATTAGTCTAACCATAGAGGGAAACATGGGAGATAATAGTGGTATTCATTGTCCCACCCATTTATTCCCCTCACAATCATAGGATTCTTGAAGTGCAAGTGGCATGGCACCCTTGGAACTTCAAAAAGAAGTTATTGAATGGAACGACCAACTTGGTACCCTTGGCATCAGGAATTAAAAGCTAAAAGATAATTAAGGGATGACGATCATGCAATGATGAGCAATAGTTCACATAATGTAGTAAATGGGATTTCATAATCAAATTAATTAAGTCATAAGCAAACCTTGGGAAAATGGAGAATGTTTAGTCAATTTAGAATGTCCTAAATTGCTACATTAATTATCAATCCAGGAGTCGTAAACTAATGAAGTGTGGCGCACTATATGTGCAAGACAACCTCTTTCTTACTTTTTATTGTTTTCAATTTTTATTTTGTTTTGGGGGATTTATCTTCATTTATTTCCTAATGTGAAAGGAAATCCTATCCCTGAGTTTTAAGAATACTCTAGAAGGCAAGTATGGATATAGATTTTAAGGCAATTATGTCCTCTATAATAATTTCCAGAACTTAACACTTCAGAAGGTCTTAAAACATACTAGTAATGAAATTAGTACTTGAACAAAAAAGGAAATATGCTGCTATTCAAATCAAACAAATAATGAACTACTGATCATGAAATCACTATCTCTGATGCTTATATACATACAGAAAAAAGAGTTAAGCTACTGCACTCAAACAAACAAAAAACTGCAAACTAATAAAAGTAAAATCAATTCACTTCATTTATAGTCCAATAGCTCGCCAAGTAGTCTTTTCAGGGTTAAGCTATGGCTCTGGAGATATCATCAATAATATGAGGAATTGATATCTAATTGCAGAAAAATAAAACTAAAATCAAATCACATCATTCATAGTCCGATAGCTCGCCAAGTAGTCTTTTCGGGTTTAAGCTATGGCTCTAGAGATAACGTCAATGACATGAGGAATTGATATCTAATTGTAGAAAAATAAAGCTAAAATCAAATCACATCATTCATAGTCTGATAGCTCACCAAGTAGTCTTTTCGGAGTTAAGCTATGGCTCTGGAGATAACGTCAATGATATGAGGAATTTTGATATCTAAACTAACTAACAAAGAAAATGAATAAAACTGAAATCAAAGCACAATTGAAATTGAAAAGCTAAGAAAAGTAAAGTCAGCAGAGAGGCTAATCTCATGTCACTAGTTATTGTAAAAATTCTATGAAAATGCCCGGGCCTAGCCTATCCTGAAACACACACTGATCAGTGTTAGCAACAATATACAATGCTTGAAAAATCATGTACAGGAACGTAACGTTAACATCATAACTAACTTATGAAATATACACAGGTGAAAAAATTATGAAATATGTGCAATGGAAATAAAGAAACAACACATAAAAACTTTACAGAAAAGAAAACAAAACCTCAGCCAACAGGGGCCCTCTACATGGCCTTGGTCAACACGCTATCAGTCTGGAATTACGCTCACACAGTCATATAAAATAGAGTTTTATTGTATTGCAAAATAGAGGAAGACTCCTCTTGTTACAACAGCAGGACCAGTTCACAGCACAGTACAATGACTAACAACAAAACGACATCAAAAACTAACTCTACATGTGTTTGCAAACACGTTATTTATAAGGGAAATTACATAATAGATTTCCTATGAAACTACTTTAGCACAAGACACATAAAAGGATAGCAGCCGTGAGCTTAGCATGATGGTTTCCAAGATCATTCAATCTACCAAAAGGTGTCTGTTGGATTTGCGTCATGGGGGTAGTCTACAGCTGTCAAAATGTGTCCACGGATCTAGGAACGGTCTCAGACCCTTTCCATGTTGAAACAAAGACTTGTTTGCCATAGAACTCCTTCGTTTGACCACCATTTGACCAAGGGCTTCCTTTGCAAATTTGGCTGAACCAATAGGACCTAATCCATGTCCAGATCATTCGTGAACTTCCCACGTGCCTTGTTTTGCTTGATGACACATGTAACCTAGAGATCAACAAAAACAGCTGCGGAAAGTCGAATCGGTTGCGGAAAGTGGTTGCATTCTGCAGCTAATGAGAAAAATCTAATTCAAATAGAAAACACAAAAACATAGTTAGAAAACCACTTAGATGCTCTTTTAGAATCAATATGCAATGATCTTTGATAGCTTATGAGGTACTGATTAGGGGAAAAAGTCTAGGAAAATGTGTACGAGAGATGTAGTTTTAGGGCTCAACATACCCCCACTATGAAGGTGTTGCATGTCCTCATGCAACCAAAACTGTGATCATCCCCCCTTCAGTTCATGTGCTTTGAGACCTCTGCCAACACATCCAGCCTTCTTTTCTTCTTTCTTGGGACGATTGTCATCCTAGGCTTCCTCATTAGGTACTTGAATTTGAGGTTGATGAGAGCTCTGCTCAACATCCTTCTCTTTTTCTTTAATTTTCTATTTTTCTTCTGCCATAGCCCGAGATGCAACATGGTGTTGTCGTGAATAATCTTATCCAAGCTTCTTTGTTCTTTTAATCTTTCATTTTCTCTTTTGATGTGTCTATTTAGGACCTCTAGTTCAAAAACTTCCTGTTTTAGTGATTGGATTAAAACTTCCTGGGCTATATTAGGCTGGGCAAATGAAGTGCCTTGATCTGTGGCAGTTTTCTCCAACGTCTCAATATAATCATACATTTCTTGCTGGGTTGGATCTATCTCAGGTGTAGTCTTCCTTGGGTTGTCCCCAAAATCTGGTTGAGAAGGACTGATCTCAAAATCTGGCTGAGAAGGACTGATCTCAAAATCTGGCTGAGGAATAGGAGTATGGTGTGGGCCATGGCCAGGAGGGATTGCTAGAGGTTGTTCCAATGTTTCCTCTCCTAAATCAATGAAGGGGGCCCTTTAGTTTGTACTTTCCTCAGTTTTCCTTTAAGTCTGGAGCTCCTCCTTAGATTTTGTGAGCTAGTGTCTTCTTTCTCCACACTCTATTTTTCTTTCCCTTTCCTCTTTACTGCAGTTGATTGTTCCTAAAGGTAAACTAGTCTTTTAGAAAGTATTTGGTGGTCCTCTTCTGAGGAAGGTTCTGGGATTTGACAGACAGCTTCAATATTTCTTTTCCCCTTTAATTTTCTTTGCTTACTAACCTCAGTTCTTTCCTTCCTACTTTCAGACAGCTTCTCTTCTTTATTAGTTTCTTTAGCTATGTTAATAGGAGTGTCCTGAACTTTCACACTTGTTTTCCTTCTCCTACTTTTCCTTGTTGAGTTGCTCTTGGGTGTTTCAGGTGGATCTTGAAAGAAGTTTCTAACCAAAAACTGTTTCCAGGTGTCCTTCTTTTCCTTCAACTATTTTTCAATCAAAATTTTTACAAGGTCGTGATGGTACAGGTGGGGTTCTATGTCCTCCAAATTATTTTGTACAGTTATGGACATCTTTTTCAGACCATTCAATAAAAAGTAAGGAAAATTGATGGTTTGATTTTCTAGAAAATTCATTAGTAACCGGGTGTGGTACATATACATGGACCTGAACCATCCTTCACATGTAATAAATTTCTGGATTATCAATAATAGTCTAGCCCGCTTTTCTTCTAAAGCAGAGATAGGGATTCCACATTTGAAAATGGTTATATCCATACCTGGATTGCGTAGGATAACCCTCCAGGCCCTCTCATCAAAGCTTTTATTTTTGAACCACCCTTCCCCCTCCTGTGGGAGTTTTGTTGCTGCAACGATAGATGCCTCTGTAACTAAAAATTTAAGATCTCCAACCTCAACTTCCACGCCATTAAAATACCTCGCAAATGTCTTCATAACTTCTTTGTTGTAGCCTCTGAATTTTTGGATGAACTGTAGCCACCATGCCTTCCTTAGTATGCTTTTCAATTGTGGATAACCCTCCATGAATTTGGGCCCTTCCGGTTCTGCTCTTAGCAAAAGACCCATTCCTTCCTCCTGCCTTAAAATACGTCTGAGTGAGTAATGGATTGACGGAGGTGAAATGGCTGTGTTAGCGGGGAATGGAAAAGGTTTATGGAGAAAACTAGTAGTCATAAACGAAAGAGCAGAGATAGGTAATGAGAATGAGTTCACGGGGATGTAAACAGGCCGGAAATAACAAACGGGATAGTATGGGAATAGAGTGAGCTTAGCTTTTGAGATAGACGGCTGTGGAATAAGCGTTAAAATGGCTGTGGATTGTGCGGAAGGACAGAGCCGTGATCAAATAGATTGTGTCCTCATAATTACCTGGTTCAGCAGGTGGAATGTCAACGTACAAATAAACACGAGTTAAATTCAGAGGCGGATCATGAGGCCATTAAAAATTAATGCAAGGTTTGTGGAGAAATCATGTAAAGGTCATGGAGCGGTTATGGAAACTATCAATGCTAATCATTACATATAATGGAGCCATGGTTTCATAACTATATAGAATGTTCTTTAAAATGCTATTTAAAATAAATCTTACTCATACCTTGGAATTTTTGCCACTTCTGTCCATTAACCTTTGATTAGTTGCTTCCTGTTGGTGCTTTAGGTGCTTATATCTTCAAAATATTTTCCTTTTTCATATCTGCACTTGGTTCTCATCATTATTTGGCTAACATCTGACTTTCAGTGCTGAATAACAGAGTGTTAGTTACGGAATCAATCAACTAGCTACGGAATCAGTTTCTAGCTGTGGAAATTGAATCTAGCTGCGGAAACTGACACAGTGAACATATGACTGAATGGAGATGGATGGAAATGAATGATGACTGAGTGAATGATATATGGAAACTGGTCATGAAAGTAATTTTACTGACGGAATGAGATGATGAAATGAAATGAAAAAATGGAGTGAAGCGAAATGAAGTGAAATGACATGAAACTATGAATAAAATGAGGAAAGAGATTATTTTTTTTTAGAAAATATAGGGCGTCAAAAGTTTCTGATTTTCGTCCTGTATTTTCTGTATAAGACTGCCAATCAGTGATTGGTTTTCAAGCTTATACAATTTATTTATTTTATATTTTTTTTAACAGAAAAGGACAATGACTAGGCTAGTGGAGAAGAAGGATTCTTCTTCACCAGCCTCATTGCAGAATTATCCTAAAATATTTTGACAAATTCCTCCTTTGAGAGAGGCTTATGATAGATCTTTAATCTGTGGCCATTCACAATAAGAGGAGTTTGATGTTCATCAATGGTTTTGATTCTTACTGCTCCATTTCTAAAGATTTTGTCAATCTCATATGGCCCAAGCCAATGAGTCTGAAATTTACCTTTGAAATCTTTAAACTTGGAATTAAATAGCAATGCCCAATCTCCTTCTTGAAACTTTTTCTCCTTGATGTATTTGTCATGCCACTTAGCTCTTTGATACTGAACTAGATCAGTTCTTAGGATTGCTTCTTGTCTGATCTCATCTAGCTCATTCAACTGCTCCATTCTATGCTTTTGGGCTTCTGATAGATCCATTCTCAATTGAACTGCCATCTTGAAGGTTCTAACTTGGAACTCAATGGGGAGCAGAACTTCTTTCTCATAAACAAGTTCATAGGGAGAATGTCCTGTTGTATTCCTCCATGTAGTTCTGTAGGCCCATAAGGCTTCAGGAAGCCTTCCTGCCCAATCTTTTCTGTGTAGATGAATGGTCTTGGTAATGATACCTTCAAGAACTTTGTTTGTAGACTCCACTTGACCATTTGCTTGCGGATGGTAAGGAGTAGATTTTCTATGCTTGACCTTGTACTCTTCCCTCAGCTTCTCCACCAGTTTGGATGTGAATTGACCTCACCGATCTGTCACAATTTCTTTTGGAACACCAAAGCGAGTAAAAATATCCTCATAAAGAAAACTAACAACTAAATGCTCAGTAGCAGAAAATAATGCTTTTGCTTCTACCCATTTAGTGACATAATCAGTACATACCAATATATACTTTCTTTGTTTAGATGGTGGGTTAATAGGTCCAATAAAATCTAAAGCCCATTTTTCAAAGGGTTCGATGAGTACCTGTGCTTGTAATGGCATTTCATTTGAAAGGGTAGGTTTCCCTACTCTTTGGCAGCTGTCACACTTTTGACATATTGTTTTGCATCTTTGAAGAGGGATGGCCAATAATATCCTAAAGAGAAGATTTTATAGACTGTCCTTTTGTCAGCAAAGTGTGCCGCATGGTTCGTCATGACATGCTTTGAGAATCTCAGGCATCTCATCTTCCCTAACACATCTTCTGATCACAAAGTCTAGCCCTGTTTTAAACAATTCGTTAGAAATCCATGAATATTTTGAACTCTCTTGAACGATCTTTATTCTTTCACTAGGAAATAAATGTGGAGGTAGTTTCCCTATAACCAAATAGTTAGCTATATCTGCATACCAAGGAGTCTTATTAGTTACTGCAAACAAATATTCATCAGGAAACTTGTCCTCTACAGGAGAATCTCTTTAGTATTCTGAATCTTAGACAAGAAATCAGCTACTATGTCTTGTTTCCCTAGTCTATCTAACACAGTAATATTGAATTCCTGTAAAAGTAAAAGCCACCTTGTAACTCTGCCATTAGTAATGGGTTTGTTCATTAGATATATAATTGCAAAATCATCAGTATGAATAAAAGTTTCATAGCATGTTATATAATATCTGAACTTATTGATTGCATGAACAACAGCTAAGAACTCTTTTTAAGTCACAGTATAGTTAAACTCAGTAGGAGTTAAATTTTTACTGGTATAGTAAATGGCATAAGGAACTAAATCTTTTTGTCCCAACACAGCCCCTGGAGCTGTATCTGAAGCATCTATAGAAATATGGAAAGGGAGTTTCCAATTTGGTCCTCTCAAGATAGGCGCTTCAAATATTCTTGTTTTCAAAGTTTCAAATGTTGATTGGCAATCAAGACCCCATTTGAATTCACAGTCTTTTGTAAGTAGTTTGAAGAGTGGAGATGCTATTTTGGTGAATTTTTCTATAAATCTTCTATAATATCCAGTAAATCCCAGAAAACTTCTAACACCTTTTTAACAATTTGGAATAGGTAACTTGGAGATGACTTCAACTTTTGATCTATCAACTTTAATCCCATCCCCTGAAATATGGTGTCCTAAAGCAATACCTTCAGTAAACATCATAAAGCATTTTTCATGGCTTAGTGAAAGGTTTGTTTCTTTACATCTTATAAGGACTTTTTCCAAATTTTATAATGCCTCTTCAAAAGAATCACCATAAATTGTAAAATCATCCATATAAACCTCTTTGGAATGTTGTTGGTGCATTACATAATCCAAAAGGAAGCACTCGATAAGAAAAAGTTCCCCATGGACAGGTAAATGTGGTCATATCCTAGTCTTCAGGTGCTACCTGAATTTGATTATAGCCACTAAAACCATCCAAAAATGAAAAATACTTTTTACCTGCTAATGTATCTAATACTTGATCGATAAAGGCAAGGGAAAGTGATCCTTCAAAGTTTCTTTATTCAATTCCCTGTAATCAATGCATACTCTCCAATTACCATTCTTCTTGGGTACTATAACCAAAGGAGAAACCCATCGGCTATCTGAAATTGAGTAAATGAAATTTACATTGAGTAGTTTTTGGAGCTCTTCTTTCACTATCTCCCTAAGATTTGGATTCATCCTTCTCTGAGGTTGTCTGATTGGTCTACTGTTTTCCTCGATATAGATATGATGGATGCAAGTCTTAGGGTCAATATCTTTCCTATTAGTATACTCCCATGCAAATGCAGTAGAATGTTTTTGCAAGATTTTGGTTAGCTCTTCCTGTTGTGACTTTTCCAAATTTTTGTTGATATTCAGTGTTTTTCCTGGAAAATTTTCAATGGTACAACTACCAAACTCTTCCATAAAGTAAAGAGACATTTGTCTCGATGATAGATATTCAATATCAGAATCTAACTGAAATTGTGTGTGGTCATATTCTAAAGATGTTTCAAAATTTTCTAATGTGTTCAAAATTTGACTATCTTCACTAATTTCAGAGACAGTAAAGACAGGTTGTTTAATATCTTCATCGTTGACCCATTCATTGTCTCCTACTTCTGTAATTGCCTTTGTTGGAGGATACAAATTGAATTTATTTGTTGAACTACCATCTGAAATGTACATATCTCCAGATCTACAACTAATGAAAGCATCAGTTCTGGCTAGCCAAGGTCTTCCTAAGATAAGTGTATGCCCTCCTAAATTACTCTTGGGAGTCAAAATCATGAAATATACTGGATATTCCCAAGAATCTAAGGAGACTGAAATATCTTCTAGTACACCATCTGGTTTGATTATTGATCTATCTGCAAGTTGCAGTAAGGTGGGTGTAAAAAGAAGATTAGGAAGATTAAGTTGTTCCATAGTCTATCTACTCATAATGTTGATAGTAGCCCCTAATTCAATCAAAGTGTTTGGAATTTATATCCCATTTATATGTCTCTTGAAAATTGGACTACCTGGATCTACATACTTCTGCATGGTAATTTTTCCCATCATGATATCTGCAATTTTTCCTACCAGGTGGATTCTTCTTGTATCCCTTGGTTTCCTTCCTAGTCTTTTAAGACTCAACTCCTTTATTGTTTTCGCTAGAATAGGAATCTCTCGAATGGCTTGTAGCAAGGGAATCTTGATACAAACATTCTTTAATTCATCTAGAAAATCATAGTCAGGCAACAAGATTTGTTTTTCTACCCCTTTGTCAATTTGTAATCTTTCAGGAAAAGGAGGCGTGGATGAAGATGCAGGTTGCTCAACTATAGGAGTTGTGGGGGTTGACTCTTTTTCTTTTTCTTTTTGAATGATTTTGTTTTGAAGAGATGCTTCCTGAGAACCTTTATTGACTTTAAGAGAATCCTCCTCAGAGGTACCTTGTTCTTGAACATCTATAGAAGGTTTTTCTAAAACTCTACTAGATCTGAGTTGAACATCATTAAGAGAAACAATCATATAGGTAGGAAATTGTTGTCCTTATACCATGTAAGCATTCTGAGGATTTATGTTGTGGGGATTTGGCAATGGCTGGGCTGGTAGTTGATTTGTCTTTTGTTGAAATGGAAGCAAGAGTTGAGAATTTGGATTTTGTTGAGAAGGTTGTTGTTGTGGGAATGGTAATGAAAGTTTTGGGTTTTGATTTGGAATTGGTGGATTTTGTTGATTTGGAAAAGATGGATGATATTGATAAAATTGAGCAAATATCCCATAAGGATTTTGCATCCCTTGCGCCCATGATTGGTATGGATTTTGAGATTGGGGCCAAGGTTGTTGCCAAGAATTCCAATTTGGCAGGAGCTGAAAGTTCATAGGATTGTTAAATCCTTGATTTTGTTGCCCCTGCCATGGTATTCTTGAAACAAAACAAAGGGACTCTGCTGAATTTGGATCTTCCTGAAAGATAGCTTTGAGCCTAGGGATTGAAGGACAATCCTTGGTCTCATGACTTTCTGAGCAAATCATACATGTTTCTACAACTTTTGCATCCAAGGGACATTCCCTTAGAGCATGTTTCTTTCTACATTTTGGACAAAATATGGCCAAGGCATCAGCTTCTGCTTTCTGCTTGTTTGTATTTTAAGGGTGTCTAGTTGTTCACTAAGGCTCCCTAGAATATCAGTTTTGAACTCATCAAGCATATTGCCAATCTCTACCCTACTTACTGATCCAGTTGCAGATTTGTTTGCTCTAATAAGAGAAGGATCTCTTGGCCCTTTTCCAGTTTTAGATTTTCCCCTTGAGAGATGGACACATAGTTCTGCTATGTCATGAAGTGGAAGTTGAGAAATATCTCCCTTCCCCATCATGTTTAAGATATCTATCCATTCATCTCTAATGGCTTTCAATACAAGGGCTTTCAAGGTTTCCTCATCTAAATTGCTCATTTTTGCTCTTTTTAAGTTGTATTGAAATCTTTCAAGTAAATCCTCCAAGTTTTCATCTTCTCTTTGCATCATCTTGAATACCTCATCCTTATGATTGGTGGGCATACAATAATCCAGGTATCTATCCAAAAATGTTTGTTTCATATCGTTCCAAATCCTAATAGATTAAGTGACTAATCCCATGAACCATTTCAAAGCGGCTCCTTTCAATGTTGAAGGAAACAGTTTGAGTTTTTGAGAGTCTTCCATATAGTCATAGGTTTGGCACATGACTTCAACCTCAAATAGAAATGTTTCAGGATCCTCACTTCGCAACCCATAAAGTTTAGGAGGACAGATGGTGAAATGTTTTTCATTGTTGTATAAGTTTCCTCATCGGCTATAGGAAATCCAAATGAGTTATCTCCATCCCTATTTCCCCCATTGTTACCTCTACCTCCTCCATTATTTCCTTTCCTATACCTCTACCCCCTCCTCCAAATCCATTTACTACTTCCTCTATCATGATAGTTTCCTCAGAGTCCTTAGAGTCCTCTGGTTCTTCTATTAATGGTGAATGAGGAAGAGTTTCTCCCTCCTCTTCTTCAGGTGATTCTACTTCTTCGATTACAATATGTTCCCCTGTAGAAGTGAAGAAAGGTTCTTCTCCTCGATCAGATTTAGTAGATAGTGTGGGGGAATCTCCTAATTCGGTTTCTGCCCCTTGAATTCCAAGAATCCTAAGGCTGGGAGTATGATTCGGAGATGATGGAGGTGTATCTTGTCTATGAATTGAACTAGCTGGAGTTGTGAAAATCGAACTTTTGGCCCTAGCTATAAACCTTCCCCTAGAATCTCTTGCTCTATGCATGTCATTTTTTTATTATTTTTATTATTTTTAAGTTGGGCTAATAATTCTCTTTCTGGTCTTCCAAATCACACAAGGTGCAAGAAGAGAGCATAATCAAGAAATTATTGAACTAATAACTCTCTTTTCTGATCCCCCAGATCACACTAGGTGCAAGAGGAGAGCATACTTCAAGAAGTTATCAATTTTTCCTTCTTCTTTTTTTTGTAAGAGATTGGCTACCTAGTTGCACTTCCCCGGCAACAACGCCAAAATGTTTAGTCAATTTAGTATGTCCTAAATTTCTACATTATTATCAATCCGGGAGTCGTAAACTGATGAAGTGTGGCGCACTATATGTGCAAGACAACCTCTTTCTTACTTTTTATTGTTTTCAATTTTTATTTTATTTTGGGGGTTTTATCTTTGTTTATCTCCTAATGTGAATGGAAATCCTATCCCTGCATTTTAAGAATACTCTAGAAGGCAAGTATGGATATAGATTTTAAGGCAATTATGTCCTCTATAATAATTTCCAGAACTTAACACTTCAGAAGGTATTAAAACATACTAGTAATGAAATTATTACTTGAACAAGAATGGAAATACGCTGTTATTCTAATCAAACAAATAATGAACTACTGATCATGAAATGACTATCTCTGCTGCTTATCTACATACAGAAAAAAAATGAGTTAAGCTACTGCACTCAAACAAATCAAAAACTGCAAACTAATAAAAGTAAAATCAATTCACTTCATTTATAGTCCAATAGCTCGCCAAGTAGTCTTTTCGGGGTTAAGCTATGGCTCTGGAGATAACGTCAATAATATGAGGAATTGATATCTAATTGCAGAAAAATAAAACTAAAATCAAATCACATCATTCATAGTCTGATAGCTCGCCAAGTAATCTTTTCGGGGTTAAGCTATGGCTCTGGAGATAAGGTCAATGACATGAGGAATTGATATCTAATTGTAGAAAAATAAAGCTAAAATCAAATCACATCAGTCATAGTCTGATAGCTCACCAAGTAGTCTTTTCAGAGTTAAGCTATGGCTCTGGAGATAACGTCAATGATATGAGGAATTTTGATATCTAAACTAACTAACAAAGCAAATGAATAAAACTAAAATCAAAGCACAATTGAAATTGAAAAGCTAAGAAAAGTAAAGTCAGCAGAGAGGCTAATCTCATGTCACTAGTTATTGTAAATATTTTATGAAAATGCCCGAGCGTAGCCTATCTTGAAACACACACTGATCAGTGTTAGCAACAATATACAATGCTTGAAAAATCATGTACAGGAATGTAACATTAACATCATAACTAACTTATGAAATATACACAAGTGAAAAAATTATGAAATATGTGCAATGAAAATAAGGAAACAACACATAAAAACTTTACAGAAAATAAAACAAAACCTCAGCCAGCAGGGGCCCTCTGCACGGCCTTGGTCAACACGCTATCAGTCTGGAATTATGCTCACACGGTCATATAAAACAGATTTTTATTGTATTGCAAAACAGAGGAAGACTCCTCTCATTACAACAGCAAGAACAGTTCATGGCACAGTACAATGACTAACAGCAAAACGACATCAAAAGCTAACTCTACATGTGTTTGCAAACGCATTATTTATAAGGGAAATTACGTAATAGTTTTCCTATGAAACTACTTCAGCAGAAGACACGTAAAAGGACAGCATCCGTGAGCTTAGCATGATGGTTTCCAAGATCATTCAATCTACAAAAAGGTGGCTATTAGATTTGTGTCATGGGGGCAGTCTACAGCTGTCAAAATGTGTCCACAGATCTAGGAATGGTCTCAGACCCTTTACGTGTTGAAACAGAAACCTGTTTGCCATAGAACTCCTTAATTTGACCACCGTTTGACCAAAGGCTTCCTTTGCGAATTTGGCTGAACCAATAGGACTTGATCCATGTCCAGATCATTCCTGAACTGCCCACGTGCCTCGTTTTGCTTGATGATACCTATAACCTAGAGCTCAATAAAAACAGCTGCGGAAAGTCGAATTAGCTGCAAAAAGTGGCTGCATTCTGCAACTAATGAGAAAAATCTAATTCAAATAGAAAACACAAAAACATAGTTAGAAAACCACTTAAATTCTATTTTAGAATCAATATGCAATGATCTTTGATAGCTTATGAGGTACTGGTGAGGGGAAAAAGTCTAGGAAAATGTGTAAGAGAGATGTAGTTTCAAGGCTCAATAGAGAATAGAAGGAAGTACAAAAACTATACCAAAGAGTAATGTTTCCCTCCTCACATTTGGAAAACCTTAAGTATATAATGTGTATCTAAAATAACTCCAAAATATGTAAGTTTTTCTAATAACAAAAGGGGAAGGGGACATAGAGTTAAATTAGAAATATTAATCCAAGGATAGTTTAACCTCATTAAGAAAAGAAGGTTGTGTATGAAATTAAAAAATAATAATTTAAAATTAGAGAAATTTAGTTTCATAAGAGAACCTCCATGTGGCAAGAGTACAACACAAAGATCTTCATCCAAGATTTCAACTTGAGATAAACTAGGGAGTAGTTGGGGAACAAAATCTGAGACCTACCAGTTGACTTCAGTAATGAACACAAAATAGGGAGTATAAAAGAGGATTAAGTGACAGCTAGGAGAAGAATAGGGAATCATGTGGGGGTGAGGGAAAATATCCTTTTAATAAGAAATTAAGTAAATAATTTTAGGAGAGCCTTGGTGAAAGGTTGACACATGGATAGGTGAATAATCAAATTATCAGATTAATAAAAATAAAAATGTATGAGGTGACAAGTGTTAGCAATGAAGCCTCCTATAAGAGAAGGATGAAGCTATGAGATAAGGGACTCTCTTTGCTTTACTATTGGATAAATATCCTAATGTTGTTTTTTTTTATACTAAATACTAAGTTCTATATTGATTTTAGTGAAATGGAGGATCTTGGAGTGGGAACTCTTGCGCTAAAGTGCTCTCCTCCAATTTCTAGTGTTCTTCCTCCACCATACAACTCCATTGCATCTCGGGGGTTTGTGGGGAAGAAGAGTACCCAAGGAGTATGATAGGAGGTCAACCATTGAGTCGGTAACATTCAGCGTAAACGCAAAAATCTCCACATGTATAAGGACAACATAAATGGAGCACAAGAATCAGTGGACCTGAGATCGAGATTCCATTTCCCCTTGGTGCACAACATTATTTGTGTTAGAAAAGACTCTCTTATATGATTATTATTTTTGTTGTAATAATTTATCGGATTGTAAAAATTAAGGAGATGATGTATAGTTGTAAATTTCTTGAATGTTAGTATATGTGCCTTGAGTTATTGTATAATTCATATGTTGGTTCTCATTATTCAACAGAGGATTAATTTTAAAAGAAAACCTCCCATTGCTTATTACCTTGTAACTCAGTAACTTGGAATGCACAACTTATTTTTCTAATAAAAATGTATGCATGGAATCCTCTATATAATAATTCATGTGTTATTATCTCATGTTTATTTTTGGTTTAAAAAAAATGTGTAAATGGTCCATTTAGGAATGGTTCCTCAACTTGGTATCAAAGCTAGGTTCGCACACTGGGCCTTGGAACCACCATCCTGTCCATTTCCCATTAAGAATGATCAATTGCCACTAAATAGATTAAAATAATAAGCTATTGGAATACCAATTCCAAATAGATACTTAGTAATTACACCTATTGTGAATGCATTTTGACACAAACCTCTCATGGAACTTTCCACAACAGGTTCTTTAACATATCTACCATGATTGTTTGTTTATCTTGAACTATTCAGTGAACCCCATGATTTTTTTCTCATGGTTAACTATTCAATGAATAAACAATGGTGGTGTTATGGTAGGCCTCCTATGCTTTTCCTTAGTTTGTGCAAGATGTATTTGTGGATTTTCTCAATGTACCTCCTCTACCTCATTTTTATCCTTTAATCATCATCTCCCTTTCTTGATCCTTCCTATTCATATCATGGATAGTAATGCACAACATGAGTTCTCTCACTCTGGGACAACATTAACAGATGCCCTATATCTTCATAAAGTAAGCATGGATAATCCTTCTCCAATTTCCTCAAATATTCACAAGAAATATTTCTGGCTTATTGATCCACCCCATGATTTTTCCTATTGATCACCCCTATAAATAGTTCAACCAATGCTTCCAGATGATGCAACGCTTTGTGAAGACTATTGACAACAATAATTACCAAAGTAGCTCCCACCATCATTTTTTCTTTCAAAGAATATGTTAATGCAGTGCCATCTAGAGGTTCCTGAACAACAACATCCAATTCCTTGACCATCCTACCCAAACCCTCATCAGCATGTTGAAAAATGTAGCAAGAAATTCTCAATTCGATTTTTCCTTGATTCAATTGAGAAAATTTGAATTTCCACATCAGCAAACAACTTGGATAATGTTAAGTTGTGTGACATGGCTTATGTCACCCAGTTTACTTAGTAAATTCAAGTTGGAGGAGTTAGAGTTCATTTCAGCATGTGTGATTGCTAATTTGCAGCAATCAAGGTGAGTTATCTTAGGTTGTTTTCAGTTAAACTAGTTCCAACTTTTGGAGAAACTAGTGGAAGGTTAGTTAAGGAGTGGGACTTCAGTCAAACTCTGTGATTATCCAATTAACTGATCAATCAACCCAAAATATCTAGTTCATGCAAAGATTTCAAGTTCCCTAGGCTTGGTGGAGATTCCAAGGTAGTGTAACATCTGTGGTAGACTAGTATTAAGTGTACAGGAGTTGCATGCAGTCAGATGATCAGCCTAAAGGAATTGTGCAATCAATTTTACGAATTTCCTAAACAATAAGGGCCTAATTCTTCAAGGAATAGCGCAAGGAAATAAAAGCTCAAGTAGAGGAAAACTTTGACTAAGTCTGGGTTAGAGCCTTTCATTGAGCAGAGAGATAGGTTATTATTTTTGTTATTTTGGAGTATCTAGGAGCTAAAAAGTCTCTTATTTCTCTAAATGAATTTTTTTTAAATTACACATAACGCAAGTGCACAACATGGTTTTAGGCATGTAGAGATGGCATGTAGTATGAAAAAAATCTAGGAAAGTTGGTAAAGGATTGGGAGGTGGATTTTGGAGTATGTAAGACCAAGGTATCCTTGTACTCTATGATCCTAGCATCCTATGATGCAATCATAGGAATATATTAGTTGGAACCACATGAGGCAATTCTGTACTACAAAGACAAGATACTACATTTCAAAAACGATGAAGGGCATAGAAAATCCTTGATGGGAAAGAACTGAGGGGTGTCCCTAAGGTTTATCTCATTGATATAGCTAATGAAATGTAGATGAATGGAATGTCAATTATTCAAGGTTGTAGCACTAAATGATAAAATCAACTTTTAAAATATAGATAGGCATCCAATTCTTGTTGAATTTAAGGATGTATTTCTAAATTTCTTGGGATACCCTCAAAAAGAGAAATTGATTTCACCATTGACCTAAAACTAGACACGGAGCTTCTTGCAAAGGCACCATATCGTATGTCAAATCTAAAATTAAAGTAGTTGCAAATTCATTTAAAAGAATTATTGGACTTGGGGTTCATACAACCGAACATATCTCTATAGGGAAGAAGAGCACCCAAGGAGTATATTTGGAGGTCAACTAGAGAGTCGGAAACACTCGCTCAAGACATAGAAATATCCACATGTGTACAAGGACTACATCAATATATCACAAGAATCAGTTGACCTAAGATCGATATTCCATTTTCCCTTGGTGCATGGCATCATTGGTATTAGAAAAAACTCTCATATATGATTATTTTTGTTGTAATAAGTTATCGGATTATAAAAGTTAAGGAAATGATGTATAGTTGTAAATTATTTTATTGTTGATATATGTGTCATGAATTATTGTATAATTCTTATGTTGGTCGTCATTATTCAATGGGTTATTTATTTTAAAATAAAACCTCCCATTACTTATTACCTTGTAACTAAGTAACTTGGAATGCACAAGTTATTTTGATTAAAAATGTGTGCATAGCATCCTGCATATTATAATTTGTGTTATTATCTCATGTTTTTAAAATTGGTAAATGGTGTACTTAGGAATAGTTCCTACGTAAATGAATTTTCAATAAAATGTTAAATAATATTTATATATTAAAAAAATCACACTTTTTTTTTGTATAAGTAAAAATTATTTTGAGTTTAACTTCAATATATATATATATATATAATATTTAAATTATATTTATTTTTTATTTTAATTTTAAAATTTAATTATTTTTTATTAATCTTTACCTATAATCTCAATTATTATGTTTAATACTTCCTACAAAGGTTTTGGTGTGAATTAGAATGCCCTCCTATAATTAGTTTTAATGTAAAATATTTCTAATTCTTGTGTTGAATCATCCTTACCAGGGTTGTGGTGTGAATATGAATGTGTTGATGGTGCTAGAATTCCATCAACTAAGGGGGTCTACCTGATGAAAAGTCCCAATTAGACTTCACATCATTTGTTTTAGGATCCCTTCTGAAAATAAGGCCCGACTGCTATATGTTCTTAGAGATTTTCCTTAGCTACAGGGGTCAGCACAAGAGAGTAATGCACATGTACTTTCAGGTGAACAAGTGGGAATGCCTTGTTAAAATTATAAAACTGCAGTCAAATTCCACTTTGGACATATCATATGATGAATATAATAATTGCAATAAACTCCTCTTTTCCAGAGGACCAAAATTGACCTAAATATCACCTCATTTGGACAAGAAGAAGTTGGTTTTTGATTTTATTTATTTACTTGTGTATATTGGTTTAGGTCGGCCCTAAGCACATGTATAATTGGGTAGGTTGGCCTCAACATCAAGCGGGACCTCATGAAAGCATATATATATAAGATACCTCAAGCTCATTTTGATGCAATCATCAAGCACTCTCTTCTCTATTCTATTGTTTGGTTCGCACAGGTATGGCAGAAGAAAGCTAGTGCAAAGGGTCTGAAACTACAAGGTCGAAGCTCACACATGTCTAGGGTTTCTAAGCCATGAATGCTTGCACATAACTAAGGTTTTTTGTCCCTAGACTCTAGCATATTATGGTCCAAAGATCATCCAGGAATTCTATGACACTTGCATAGGGTGTCTAAGGGAGCGTATAAGAAGCTAGCGCTTCCGCAATCTATATCAATCCCAGTCGCATTCATCCAATCCTCCAAAGAGCATCTAGATCTTCCTTAGACACTCACACACAATATCTCTACATGCGTCTTCGACCAAAAGATGAGTTATCAATATGTAGTATTGTTCAGCAGTGTTCAACACAATAACAGTAGTAACGAGCAGTTAACTACCGTCAATGGCAATTCATTACAGTCCTCAGAATCAAGATTTTTTATTATAAGTATGTTTAAGGGCATGTTATGAATGTTCTAGTTATTTTTTTTGCATAGATAAAGATATGGATCATTGTACTCTCTTTTTTTGAATCATTTGATGATGATCTAAGAAGAAGAAGAATTTCTAAGGGTTTTCCCATAGCGGGTTTTTCGCTGGTCTCCGACCAATCCTCTGTCTCTATGTGTGTATTTTTTCTTCTATTGTTCCTTTATGTTTCGCTGCATTGATGATGATGATGATGGTTTTCTTTCTACATAATTGCATATGTTGATGAATAATTTTGTAGATTTGAATAATGTAATGATGATATGGGGTGAACTTAATGTGTTAATAAAGAAATGTAATTATGAAAGAAAAGAGCAATGTAGCCCTATGAAAAATTAACATGGTATCATAGCTAGGATGAATAAAATCCATGGAGGTCACCCTAATGATGAAATTATTGATGGAAGCAAGAAGAGGATGGTATAGACCTAAAATAATTGTAGGGTTTGAAGAAAACACTAGACAACTTTATTATTAAGGTTTTATGGATTCTATGAGGTTAGGGTTGGAAAGAAAACCATGGTTTATGGAAATGACATAAGATATAGAATGATCAATGTGAGGAGGCTCAATATCTTGTGAAAATTTTGATGAATCCCTAGATGGGATAATCCCTAGTAGGCCTGGTTGGTTAATTAAAGGTAACATTGGTATGCGGACTTGGATGGTGATGGATAATTCAAGAGGGAGAGGATCACCTCTCATTGAAGATAAGTATTTCTTGACTTTTGATGCCTCTTACTTTTATTTAGACTTATGGATATGATTATTATGTTTATTGTTTATACTTCCTGCATATGTATTTGAGTATATGGATGTTGCTAACCTCCTAGTTGAGATGAGATGAGTGGATCCTTCTTAAGTATCATCTGAAATGTAGGAAATGTGGCTAGAGCTGGAAAAGGTTAAGAGACACTATGTGAAAAAATGACAAAGTGCTTCAAGTTTCCCATGTCTAATGAAAAGGTGCACAAGTATTTGAATACCATAAGGTATGCATGGTATGTTGTATTTCAGTTGTAACATTGATGTCTAGGTAAGCCCTAAGGTATGATGAGAGTGTATCTTTCTTTAATGGCTCATACATGCATATGAAAGTGACTTGGATCTATGTTTCCCATGATGAAATGATGCACCTGGTGTTGAAAATTTTGATCTCCTTGAATTCTATGAGGCTATATAATGTTGATACATTAATATACTTGATGTTTGGCTAAAATCTATTTGTTGGATGTCTTGATCCTATAAAGAAGGCTAGCACCTTGACTCTAGTAGATGATACTCTTGATACTTGATGATGGATTTCACATAGAAGGTTAACTCATTAATTCTTATACATGATACTATTGATAATTCTTGTGATAAGCATGATAATGGAAAGAGAGATTGACACTCTTATTGTTTTGGTAAAAGTTTTATTGTATGACCTAACTTGATCCTATTGATCATGATAAGCATGGTAACCTTAATGTTAGAGGTATAACTATGAGATTGATATTCTAGATCTCTTACTACCTGTGGTCATGGATTGATGGCATATGGTTAAACTGAATGCCCTAACTTGATGGATTGTCTTGATAGAAAGTGTTATTATGCTCATATGATGTCACATCTGTCTGCTACCCTAATATTTCTAGTCTAACCCTTGATGAAAGATTGATGACATGATGTTGATGACCATGATAGATATATGGTTATGATCTAATAGATCTGTTGTTTCATGACTCTAGTAGAGATAGGTTGGTGACATGAATGAAGATGAATGAAGTAGATTCCTAGTCAGAGGGAGAATCTCTTCTCAAGATTCTTACTCATATTACTATTTACATTATGTACTATTGAAGTATGATTTATGTGCATCTGAACTGCAACAAGTCACAAATCTGAGTCCCATACAAAAATTAGGGTTTTTGAGGAAGATCGGATAGAATTTGTCTCCAGACGCTCGCACGGAATCGTCAAGGGAGCATCCAGGCAATCCCAGATGCAGGAAAAGTAACTAGAAGAGAGCGTCTAGGGGTTTGGAGTGGTTCTGGTTAAGTTTGACCCCAGACACAAGCATATCGTCTTCCTCGGAGCATTCAAGTTAGACACATACGCCCTCACATAGTGGCTTAGAGAGCATCTAGGATGCTAAAGATGCTCCCATGCTAACTTGAAGGGAGCGTCCAAGGGTTTGACTACAGTTGACCATCATCTGAAGTTTTTTGAAGTTGCTTGAACTCTAAATCTAGGTGTCTCTGACATATTTTTCTATTGTAAATTGATTTCCAAAGTTGTTGAGTTAAATTGTTGATCACAATGAAGTATTGTGCATGAAATCAGATGTTCACCTGGAAGATGTATGTATTACAGATGTGTTGCAGATAACAGTAAGAGTTGAAAGTAGGAAAATCTTGAATGTTTTCCATAATATGAACATGAAGACTAAACTTGTGTTTGCAGGTGACCGAGACATACTTATAGATATGTCATTATGTTTGAGGTTTGATATACAAGAGTTTGACATGAATTGGCTGATTGATATAGATGAGTTGTGTTTGGATATTTGACATGATGCTTGACAATGACTTAGAGCTCTGACTTGATATTGAGATATGTTTTGGATTATAGATCTCTCTACAGTAAAAAAATTGGTTTTTACTTAATGTTTATTGATTTGATTTGATGATTGTTTATTTTCCCTTATATCAATGCTATTTGGGCATAATGACCTTCAATGATTTATGTGAATATTCAAAAGAATGGTTTTGTATTGGCCTCCTTTTTCATAGCACAATGGTTGAAGCATTGATAGTTGTGATTTAGTATGAAGATAGAACCTGCATGATTTATCCTTGGTGTATGCATTTGCATCTAGTGACAAAAATGAATTGCATTATGATTATTAGGATGACTTGATGAAGTTTTGTATTGACATTGCATGATAGATGAAATACCTATTGGCATGATAATAAATGAAGTCAAGACTTGATATGATCTCTACCTGTCACCTAGTTGAAAGAATTGATGTTGCGATATTGATTACTTTGATAATAGTTTTTATCTGACTTGTAAACTATAATGAGCTTACTTTGTTGATACAACATTAATTTACGTAAGGTTGATTATGTTGGCTTAGTAAGACATTATGCTTGTAGAGAGAATTGCATGAAGCAAGCTCCCCAATCCAGATATGTCCATAATTGACAATTATCTAATGAATTCAGGGTGATGAGTTCCAAGGTGATGAGCCTCTAATGAGCCAAGTACAGGGAGATCATTTATGAAGCTTGAAATGATGTATCTGACATGATGATTCAATTTCTAATGTTTGGGAAAAAAATTCTATATTGTAAGGCTATTGAAAAATGTTTTTGAACTTGACAAGGAATTTGAGAGTCGATTGAAGCATTGATTTTTTGTTTTTGAACGTCTGTAAAATATATATATATATATATATATATATATATATATATATATATATTTGATCTTCATAAAACCTGAATAAATTCATGATTGATCCGCTTCATTCACATAGAGTTTCCACCAAACATCCTTTGAAATGTTTGCATGAGATGTATTTTTGAGGATGAGATATTTCTCCTATATGTGACTGCATGGATGTATTGTTGTTAATAAATATTATTGTTGATGAGCACATAAAAGCGCTTCGTTAATATGAGATATGCCATGATATTATTCATGGTAGGTCCATAACGTTTACACTCGATCAAGATTGATTGTGATGTTGCTAGCATGGCTAGTTGCAAGGCAAGATGTAGAAGCTCCTTAGAGATCTTTTTTATCAAGATATGAATATGACATGGATACATAGTGATGACAAAGAATGCCATATATATAGTTGGGACTGAGATACTTCCATATGTTGAGACAGTACAGATATTTGAGACAAGCTTAGGCTTGTGATTGGCACCTCCTTGAGAGGGAAGATGGTTATGGTATCCTTTTGTGATTTATATGATTATTTATGATCTAACATGATTTGATTTCCTTTATGGACAGGAAAAAAACTACTATTGAGATAAGAAGATAACATATTTGAGAATAGGGAGAGCAGCACTGATCGAGGACACTGAGCCAACTATTCCTCCCTGTCTGATCTCTCGGGGTGAGGAATTGAGATAAAGAGCTCTTGGGGTTGAGGGAACTCTAGAAAATTGGGTATGACCCCTATCTGTTACCCATATGGTTGGATATTCTACTCCCTTATCTTCATAGGGTCGTAGAATGTTGCTCCCATGTCTGGTATTTGCAGAGTGTACCCCAGTTGGCATCATAACCACAAGCAGGATTTGTGGGGAATACCACTCCTCGTTTGGCGAACAAGTTGAGAATGTACTTTAGGTGTACAGCCCAAGTCGATTATGATGTAGGTGTTATACCACATGACTATTCAGGGTCATCGATGGGAAGCTCATTAGGAAATAGGATGGGTTGAGATAACCCTAGGCAGTTCCAAGTTGAGATTGAGCTCCCTGATGAGATCCCAGGGTCAATATGTGCTCCCCTATGTGTTTGGATATCCTATTGCTCAATATGGGGTTGTAGATGTATAGCTCTCCCATGAGACTCTGGGTTGAGATGTGCTCCCTGATGTGGTTACAGGTTGAGATGTGCTCCTTGATGATATGCTCTCCAATGATGATTGATTATGATATTCCAAGTAGTAGCCCACTGGTAGAGATTCTGGGTAGTAGCTCGATGGATAGAGGGTGGTAGCGTAAGCTCCCCTCCGGTAACAAATTCTACTTCTTCTAGATTTGAGAATGTTCAACATACGATCAGAAACAATCAAGAGATAAGCAGGAATAAGCAAGGGATAGATCGAGATGTACATTAGTGATTTGTGATGATGAGATACTTGAGATGGACATGGCATGATGACTACATTACAGATTTTATCAGTGATGAAGGATATTGATCGATGGACAGATATTGGCTAGTGGAATTCTCCCTAGTTGAGAGGGAGTGTTAAAATTATGCAACTGCGGTCAAATTACACTTTGTACATATCACATGATGGAGGTAATAATTATAATAGATTCCTCTTTTCGAGAGACCAAAATCGACCTAAAGATCACCTTGTTTGGACAAGCAAAAGTTGGTTTTTGAATTTATTTATTTACTCATGTATATTAGTTTAGGTCGGCCCTAAGCACATGTACAATTGGATAGGTCGGCCCCAAAATCAAGTGTGTTGAATTTCCATGACCTTGTGTCTAGGTTGGAGTCTTAAAATCCTTGATGCTACTAAACCAAGAATCTCAACCATAAAGTACTTTGCACAATGGAAATATAAAGCAATAAATCACATGTACACAAGTATACACAATTTTTAACAAAATTGTACAATAATGTAAAACCCCAATCTTCGTTAAATAAAACCAAATATGAATAATACAATAGTCTATGGTATACAAGATACAATGACAAAATTCATTGCAGCTTCTATGGTGTATCTTGTCCATTAGGTCCTTTACTGTTGTACTACTCATTACCTACCCCTTAATCCTTCAAAGGACAACACATCGAGACTCTAGGAGGGCTGCCACCTAACACTACTACAAGTCACTTTTGTAGCATGTACACAGGCTGATAAATCTTCTCTTTAGGTTTCCCACTTCCCTAGTTCCAATCTACCTTCTATTATCCTCTTTCGTCCATCAAAGAGCTATTCATAAGGCTTCAACCTTCACCCAATCTTCAGCTTCTCTTCATCACTTGAAGATAATGTGTCTAGGGCTACTTTGGGTGGCCAACACATGGCCCTCCACGAGATCAATGGCACCCAATACTACATTGTGGAATCTACTCCTAATTGGGGTTTCTTCTCGCTCAATACAATCCCAATACATGAATCCCACAGGCATCAACATTGATCCAAATCTAGTCACCAAACTATGCCCCAACGCATACCAAATGTTGTTGTTTCGACTTGCTGCAATGCTACAATTTAGGGACTGGTTAGGGAACTAACCACAGTCCCTTAACCACCCAATGAACTAGCCCATAATTTTCTCCTTTTGATGTGGTTGTCCTCCACGTACTTTCTTCCCTTTATGCTACTCTTCTAGGGTAGTTTACAACCCAAGACACGAGACTGTCTCCCTAAGAGGATTGCAGAACCCTTCAGCACCCAAACTAGGGATACAACACCCTCTTGGGAGGATTGTGCACCCTCTAAAGTAGCCCCAAATAGCCTCGTTGCTCCTCCCTATGCTATGGCCTCCATAAACAAGAATGTGACCCTCCAAAACAACCTTTTGATGGCCATGTTTTACCCTTAAAACTATCTACACCCCACACAGCAAACTGGGCCTCTTTTACATATTTCAGACCCCTATTTAATTCATGAACAATCCTCCTCCTCCATGATGTCTAAGACTTCTTGTTGTGCCCCCAATTCAGAGCTATTTGAGTTTCTTTCTTAGGTATGTATTGCACAATATGGATGAGAAAATGACATTAACTCACCCTCTATTTATACACAAATGAGGGGCTCCACAAATTCATTTGAAGAGATATGTCTCTTGGATGAATTCCTCAAGCCTACATGACTTTTTTTGTCCATAATTAATTTTACAACTTCAAACATTCATAACTTCGTTTCTAGAGATCACATTTGAGTAATCTTTGGAGCGTTGGAATCGGCTCGCCAATATCTATCACCTCAAATTTTCTCAAGCTCAAATTCATCATGGTTTTGACCCAAATATGGATGGGTGAAAAACCCCATGCTTGGGTTCCAAGCCCACAAGCGACCCTTGTGGCGCTTTTCCCTCCAAACCCCAAACCCTAAGGCTTGGAGTACCTCCCAAGCTACACAAAAGCACTCCCTCTTAGCGAGGGAGGTACTTCCAAGACTAGGAAGTAACTCATCATCATCATCACTGCTCACAACACTTGCCCAACTCTTGGTGCTCACGATCGTAACAATCCCTATACGTGAACTATTCCCTTATCGAAAGTGTTGTTGTCACTACTAGAAGCACCCTGATTCTTATTCTTATTCTCTAACGTCTTCGACTCTCTCCATGATTCCTTCTTGGTAGTTTTAGGAGCACCCTTGCTACCCAATGACTGCACATGCTTCTTGGACTGCAGAGTCTCCCTCTGAATCCACAAGCTCCCTCTCAAACTTGACTCCTTCTGAGTATTTAGAGCATGGAATTTCTTCTCAAGAACATGTACCTACTCCTCTGAAGCCTACACCCACACCTACATCTTCTCTTGCTTCTCTAGAACCTGCACCTACTCCACCTGCTTCTTTCCATGATCCACAGGCTTATCCATCAACCTGTAGAGACCATGCTCTCTAACTCCGAGTACAATCCCATTGGACTTAGAGCCTCTAGACCTAAGTCCTTCCTTCCCATAATGGAACAAGACCTCAAACCCCTTCCTCTCAATCATCGAGATAGAAATCACGCTATATCTGAGTCCTGGTACAAATAGTACATCCTGGATGTGCATCACATGTCGTGTCTCCATCCTGAATGGCACAACTCTCAATCCTCAAATCTCTAACTGAATCTTGCCTCCCAACACCGTGTGCAACTTCGAATCCCATTCATCTAGAGTCTCGAAAACCTCCTGTGACCCTGTCATATGTTACTTCACACCACTGTCCATGTACCATCCATCCTCATCAATAGTACCCTGCGAGAAATAAAATATCATAGAAAAATTCCTCCTCTTCCAATCTCCTGGCGAGATCATCTATCTCAGCTGAAGTGGCAACACTGATGACCTTCTTTCCTTTCCTCTTCTCATCATATCCCTTCTTCTTCATCGAACATCTCAATGAATAATGACCCATCTTGCCACAGTTGAAACACTTGACTTTACTCAAGTCCTTCTTTTTCTTACCCTTCATTCATGCTACAAGTGCCATGTGATAATCAAAAGAATTCTTATTTGGATGAAGATCCTCATCTCGTAACTCTTCCTAAATGAATTCATCCCATAACCTATCCCAGTCTGGAAGCTTCTCCCTAGTAACGATCCCTTTGGGGCTTCCATTCCTGGGTGAACCCTTTCAATGAAATCCTTACCATATCTCCATCTGAGATAGTCACATCAATGGCAGCAAGCTCATCTTTTACCTAAGACAATATCATCAGATATACGGTCACACTTTCACCCTTTATCATCTTGGTGGACTTCAACTTATCCTCCAATACTAGTACCTAGTTCTCGTTCTTATTTCGGAACAAATTCTAAAGAGCCATCAACATCTCATGTGCATTGTTCTTCCTAGAAAAATGAGTTATTAGGGCATCCTTCACACCATCTAGGCTGATCAATCTTGCCCTCGCATCTGAATCTTCATATATTTCTAGCTCCTTAGGATTGGTTGCCTTCTTGATCCCTTTCTTGGTGAACTCACAGATCTTGTTGACCTGCAAGACTAACCTGATCCTTTCCTTCCAAGGAATATAGTTGGACAACCCCTCAAACTTGTCCTCATACAGGAGACCTCCCTGCAACTTCGACATTGTAGTGAGCCCTTCACTTATAATGGGACCAACTCCCTCTCATGTTGTACTTCGTTGCACATACTTTTTATTTAATTACTTCAAAAGTAGCTCAGACATGCTCTGATACCATATTGAATTTCCATGACCTTGCGTCTAGGTTAGTGTCTTAAAATCACTGACAATACCAAACCAAGAATATCAACAATAAACTACTTTAAAGCAGTAAATCACATGTACACAAGTATAAACAATTTTTAACAAAATTGTACAATAATGTACAACCCCAATCTTCGTCATATTAAACAAAATCTAAATAATACAACAGTCTATGATATACAAGATACAATGACAAACTTCGTTGCAACTTCTATGTCATATCTTGTTCTGTCAGTCCTTCACTCTTGTACTTCTCACTAGCTACCTCTTAGTCCTTTAAAGGACAACACATCGAGACTCCAGGAGGGATGCCACCCAACACTGTTGTAAGTCACTTATGTAGCATGTACACAGGATGATCAATCTTCTCTCTAGGTTGGCCACTTCCTGAGCTCTAATCTACCTTCTAGTAGCCTATTTCATCCATCAAAAAGCTACTCATAAGGCTACAAACTTCAGCAATCTTCAACTCCTCTTCGTCACTTCAAGATATCTTGTCTATGGCTACTTTAGGTAGCCAACACACTTCCCTCCACCAGATCAATTGCACCCAATACTACACTGTGGAATATTCTCCTAATTGGGGTTTCTTCTCGCTCAAGACAAGCCCAATACATGGCTCCCACAAGCTGCAACACTTGTCCAAATCCATTCACCAAACTGTGACCCATCACATACCAAACGTTGGTGTTCCAAATTGATGCAACACTACAATTATGGGATTGGTTAGGGAACTAACCATAGTGCCTTAACCACCCAGCGAGCTAGCCCAGAATTTTCTCCTTTTGTTGTGGTTGTCCTCCAAGTACTTGCCACCCTTTATGTTGCTCTGCTAGGGTAGTTTATAGCCCAAGACATGGGGTTTTCTCCCTAATAGGACTGTGACACCCTTCAACACCCAAACTAGGGTTGTGAAAGGCTCTTCAAAGGATTTTCCACCCTCCAAAGTAGCCCCAAACAACCTTGCTACTCCTCCCTGGGCTGCGGCCTCCACAAACAAGACTGCGGCCCTCCAAAATAGCCTTTTGATGTCCCTATTTGACCCTTGAAATAATCCGCACCCCACACAACAAATTCAACCTCTTTTAGAAATTTCATACCCTTGTTCAGTTCATGAACAATCCTCCTCCTCCATGTTGTATAGGCCTTCTCGCTGCATCCCCAATTCAGAGCTATGCGAGTTTCTTTCTTAGGTATGTATTACACAAGATGGATGATAAAATGACATTAAATCACCCTCTATTTGTACACAAATGAGGGGATCCATGAATTAATTTGAAGATATATGTCTCTTGGATGAATTCCTCAAGCCTACATGACTTTGGTTGTCTATAATTAATTGTCAACTTCAAAAAGTCATAACTTCGTTTCTAGAGCTCCAATTTGAGTGATCTTTGATGCATTGGAAACGTCTCACCAAGATCTATCGCCTCAATTTTATCAAGCTCAAATTTATCATGGTTTTGACCCAAATCCTGATGGTATAAAAACCAATGATTGGTTTCCAATCCCACAAGTGACCCTTGTGGTGCTTTTCCCTCCAAACCACGAACCCTAAGGCTTGGAGTACCTCCCAAGCTACACAAATCAACAAAGTGGACCCTCATTAAAGTCTATATAGAGAAGATACCTCAAGCTAATTTCGACACAATCATCAAGCACTCTCTTCTCTCTTCTATTGTTCGGTTCACACGGGTCCGATGGAAGAAATCTCGCAGAAAGGGCCTGAAACTATAGGGTCGAAGATCGCACATGTCTAGGGTTTCTGAGTGATGGACACTCGCACGTAACTAATGTTTTCTCTCCCTAGATGTTGACATAGTATGGTCTTCAGAGTGTTTAAGAAGTCTATTAGGCTCGCACAGGGTGTCTAAGGGAGCGTCTAGGAATCTAGGGCTTCCGTAATATAGATCTGTCCCAAACGCACTAATCCAGTCCTCCAGAGAGCGTCTAGATCTGCCTTAGACACTCACAAACAATATCTAGGCATGCATCTAGGACCAAAATATGAGTTATCAGTATGCATCAATGTTCAACGGTGTTCAACATAGTAACAACAATAACCAACAGTTAACTATAGTCAGTGGCAGTGCACTACAACCCTCAGAATCAAGATCTTTGAGTATAAGTATGTTTAAGGTCATGTTATGGATTTTTTAGTTGTTTTGTTGCATAGATAAAGATATGGATCATTTTACTCTCTTTTTCTAAATCATTTGATGATGATCTAAGAAGAAGAAGAATTTCCAAGGGTTTCCCCATAGTGGGTTTTACCCTGGTCTCCAACCAATCCTAGTGTCTCTATGTGTGTATGATTTTCTTGTATTGTTCCTTTATGTTCCACTCCATTGATGATGATGATGTTTTTCTTTCTACATAATTGCATATGTTGATGAATAATGTTGTAAATCTGAATAATGTAATGATGATATGGGGTGAAATTAATGCATTAATAAAGAAATGCAATTATTAAAGCAAAGAACAATGTATCCCTATGAAAAATTAGCATGCCTTATGGAATGTTCAACTCCATAACATATCAAGATTCTTCTACTAAAAGGGGAGAAAAGTGAGCCTTTAAAAGAAGAGTAATAGTATTGATATAGTAAAGACACATGAGCATATACATATGAATGAATCGTTGGAAAACTAGTGAAATAGTTCACATAGAAGCAATGATTGTTAAAACACATACAACACACCTTCAACAAGATAAGTACCAAAGCCACCAAAATAGTTCAATTTCCTTAGTATAGATGAAAACAACATACATTGCAAACATTCAAAGAATAGTCTTACAATATTTACAACATACGCATGAAAGTGTGTTGGCTTAGCGAGCTTCAAAATTAAGCAAAAGTTCCAAGGTACATTGGTATAGTGAACACCACTAGCTCCAATAGTGGAGCATTAGAGAAACCACTTGCTCCTCCAAAATAACTATATTCCTCTCTAATGCCTAGCAGGAGGAACCAACATGAAAAATCCCTTGCATGAGTTATGAGGGTGTATATATAATGAATGGGGCAACCATTCACATCCTTGTGACTTTTGGGCTACCCTCATGATTGTTTGACTTCTCTATGACCTTTTGACTTCTTCATGACTTTTCACATTCTATAGATGATAGTTGGACTTCGACTTCACATGACATTTCTGACATATTGAAATTACATAATCCACAAATAGTGTGGAAAATGATGACTCATGAAAAGACAAGACATGACATTGATGAATTGGACTGCATGATGATATGGAAATGTCAATCCACTCTTTGACGCTAATATCTTTGTGTCTTATTGAAATATGGAACATATTATTCTTCTTCCTCCTCCATAAGACTTGAAGGTAGGGAGCCTTCAATGTGATCTTGATCTCCAGTTGTTGTCGCAATATGGTGTCCCTTAGTCTTCCTTGATTTATCAACTTGTCTTTGCAGCTACAAAGGTTTCTTCTAGTAGGGTCAGGATTCTTCATATCCTTCATCATCATCCTGTCATAACATGATATAATACCTACAACTAAAATCCACTCATCATAAGATGACGTCAGTCTCATAAACCCCTAGTCTAACATTCTTCATGACAACCACTGATTGAGCTAGAACCAGGTGATAGGCTAGGAGATAAGCTCGGGGAGTGTGCATTTGTGCAGCTCAGGAGGTTAGGGGCTAGGATTGAGCCTTGAGACTGCACAGTGCATAGTTTAGGCGGGCCAGGTAAATACAAATGCACAATTGAGGGGCTCAAGGGGTCAAGCTAAAGGTTGGAGGCTTGAGGTTTCCCAATGCATAGTTCTGGAGGGATATATGGCAAGGTCATGTGTAGTTTTGCAATTCAATAGGTCAAGGTTGAGGCTTGTTGCTTGATATTGTACAATGCACAGAATAAGATGACTGAAGGCAGGGGCTACGTAGTTATGTAACTAAATATTCAAGGTTGAGCGCTCAGACTATGCAATGCATAGTTCTGGAAGGAAAAATCTATGCATTATGCAGTTCAAAGAGCCAAGGTTTGAGCTTGAGGGTTGAGACTGCACAATGCACAATTCAGGAAGGTTGAGTGACATCAAGTTGCTAGGGAAGGCACTTTTCCAGATTTAGCTAAGTGTGGGATCAGTAAGGCCAAAGTGAACAAGGACAAAACTTGAGCATCATCGAAATCTTAGAAAATTTGAAGACACAACATTGATCACTCATAACACATGAAAAACATAATACCCTCAATGTGACAACATTGCGACAGCTTTCCCTAAGTGCGATACTAAAGGTACACTTTGCGACGACAGTGACGACACTTGTGTGGCAGTGCTTGAAACTTTGGGAATGAGTGTGATACATGTCTAGATGATAATAATGACTCATTAATGCCAATATTACCCCCTAAAATAAACCAAAACTACATTTGTGCAATGTGCAACGCTTTCCATTCTCAAAAGATGACACTTGCAATAGTAAGAGTAAATTTAAAACAACACTTGTAAAATTCTAATGACATTAAAAGAGACAAATTCTAGAATGAAGATAGCATGAAAATGAAACTTGTTAAAGTGAAAAAAATAAAAAAGACATAGTTTTAAACATGAAAGTGACACTTACAAAACTGAAGGTGCGCAAAAGCGATAGTTGGAAAAACTCACCAAAATAGAAGAACAATCATCATCAAAAGTGATATACTATCAATGAGAATGCACACTAACTGTCGACATAGGTTGAACATTGCACAGGAATTTCCTTGATGGAATTTTTCTACGCCTCTCCAAGATTGCATAAAAGATTGTGCCCATGAACTTGTTGTAGATTAAGCATGTGTGAGCAAGAACCTTTGATACTTACAAACTAGGAAGAAGGATAGAATACTTAACAAAGCATCGATTGAACATAAAGTGACTATGGAATGAACGATCATAAGATCCACAGTATACTCCAAAATTTAGGTGTAGACCGAGTTTTAGAGGGTGTTCATCATAGCAACAACACTTGGTGACACACTAGTAGAACTCCAGCTTCTCTGCCTTGGTCTAATATTTTGTGCATGGCCTATTTTTTCAGGAAGTATTGATTCATTGTACATATTACTCTGGCTTCCCCACTTAACCCAGTTATAGATATAGTCCCCTCCATCTCTTTCTCAATTGAACACATTCATAAGACCAACCATATCATAATGTCTCGATTTAGGAGAAGGGAAATATAATTTGCGAGCTTAAGACATTCAAATTATGAGTTTTCATATCTGGTGTTGCTCCACTACCAACAGGCCTGGATAGTACCTTGATGGAGTCACTACAAGAACACAAGCATTTCTTCACTACCAGAAAGCCTGGATAATACCCCTGGAGAACTTACTTACTTCATCTCCCTGTGCAGGTCCCTTTCTCTTCTTTCACCCTTTATTTATTTATTTTTATAGGACTATGCTTAGACACTTATATATTTCATGGGGTGGAAGAGGGATCCTAAATTATTGAGAGTAGAAGAGGTTGTTCCTTCAAAGAAGCATATATAAAACCTCTTGTATGAGTTTGCTTGTTAAGATTTTTCCATTTTCCTTGTATAGTTGATTGGATGAGCATGCAAAACACTGAAACATTACAACACTGAGTTTAGAAATGAGGTTGCTAGAAAAGATACGAGTATCATGGTTCTACACAAACCTTTCCTCATGAAAGGATTGTATTTTTCATTAAAAAATCATTGATCAAAAGATATAAACCTGAGATAGAGAAGAGGATAATAGATGAGTCAAGATTTGTTCATTGTCACAATCACCCTTTTCAAATTTCACCACATTGTCTTTTGAGCCAAAGGGAACATCCTGCATGCAAATTCTTATTAAACAAAACACAAAAGAAGAGACAAAAAAAAATCAAAATCAAAAGGGAAAAAAAATGAAGGATAAACCAAAAACAAAATGTGAGACAAAAGTTAGAAAACACAAGAAAGGCTATAAAAAGTGAGTGCAGGATGAATGTACGAAGAAAAATAGTATGTATCTATACCTACTCCTAACCTAACTAGTCAGAAGGTCAAGTTCAAGTACAACGAAATTTCCAATGTAGACATTGTAGCTACTCCCGACCTGCATACGCAAAGATACGTGCAATTAAACTAGATATAAAAAATGTGCAATAGAAAAGATAACAACTTGAATAACTTGCACAACAAATTGAAGGTCTTGTATCTCAGCAAAAAAATATGTCATAGCCACTACTTCTAACCAACTTGCACTTTTACCTTTTTTATGAAAACTATAATCAAACAAACCTCGAAAGCTTCTTGTGAATGTATCTTCATATGTAATTCCCACCTGAGCAAGCATGAGAAAATATCAAGAGTTGTTATTTGCAACGAATTTTTCCAAGTAAAATTTCTCTAACCATTCAACGATTGGATCATGACATTCGAAACAAACCTCTTGAGAACCCCGAAATCCTTGAAAAGATGAATTTTGAACTAAATGCGCAGGATCAGGATGAGAATCTTATGAGGGAAAATGAACTTGATCATGTTCAGAGGGCTTGCTAAGATAGTGAGGGATTGACATAACCATCAACAAGGGATGAAGTACCTCAACTACTTGACAACTATCTGAAGAGGGAAAAGGTAAACCATAAATATCAAATGATGTAGAATAAATTTTGTTGGATATGTTGGTGAGAAAATGATAAGTTGAATGACAAACATCAAGACTAGAATTATGATAAAAAGGATTGATTAAAACATAATATTCTCAATTATAAGATGATAAGGATGGTCATTTTGAATAGTTACACAAAGGCTCTGAATAATAGAATCATCTTTCTCACGTGATGAATGTAACAAACCATTTTCTTATAAATGGTTACACATTGCACTAGCGTCGTAATTGTCGAAAAAAGTGAAAAGGAATGTCAATATAGAAATCACAATCAGAATACAATGAGCGAAGAATAAATTGATTAACCAAATAAATCATGCATTCACTAGCACTCAAGAGGATTTCAAGTGTGATGAAGAAAAATATTAACCATATAACATTCACAACAAAAACCAGGAGATGACTATTTTGAAATGCATCTGATAGACATGATTCCTTCGACTAAAGACAATCTCTGAAATGTTCAACTTCATAGTTCCATGCTTCTATAATAGATACACACTCCAAACACGATTTAAGTACAATATCCTTGCATGGAGATGAATCAACTAAAATATAATCTTGAATCCACCCAGAAATCAAACCTTGAAAATTTGAAATACTATATTCAAAATATTGAACATATTTTAAGAAGGAATTTACATCCAGTGAAACCATGCAAAGAAAGGAATTATTTCGAGAAAAACCAGATCTAACTTAGTTCGGGGATCTTACCAGAGTTGCGATATCTTGACATAACTTTCAACGAAAGTTGAAGTGCCTCAATTTCCTAACATGTCCCATAACTTTAAAGGATTGTAAAATCACATTTTGAAGATTGAATCAGATCATGCATGGTGTGTGAATATATGCTACTAATACTTTTAATAGGACCGCTACTAACCATATGGAAGCCATCTCTATTACTAATCTGATTGGATTTTACAACTTCAACAACCAGATTATTCAAGTCTAAATATTCTTCTAATCACAAATCTAGAGATGTATGAATCAGAGAAATTTCATGAGCAAGCTGATTTGAAGAGTTTTCCTCATGCAAAACTGAAAATGACAAGGAGTAGAGTGGATGCTCAATGATTTAATTTTTTTCTTTTTCATTGTTGCTAAACTCACTACCTTGTGTCAATTGAAAATTTAACTCATTAGATGAATAACTTGAAGAGAATGGAGTATCTTCATCACAAGTAGATGCATCGCAAACAATAGAGCACAAGGGATAGTGAGATGAAGAGGAAGTTTCAATAAGAACATATTCTTTGGTTGGATAATATTCCATATCTAATTCTTTCAAATCAAAATATTCTCGAGAAACTGAAATATCAACTAGTGCACTTGGTTATTCATTACCTACGTCAATGAAGTCATGAATACTAGAGTGAGTGTTTCCCAAGACTATAGATTGATTAAGAAAATAAACTTCATTCAATTTACTACCAAGATTAGTAGATTCAGAATCAACCAAGAATGGAAGGGCATCATCTTGACATGGGGAACTTTGAAAAAGAGAATAAATATCGAAATAATCCTCACTTTTTATGCTCCTCTACCTATGTAATATGACCACCTTGTACTTGATCGCAATTTGAACTAGCAACTTGAAAATCAAGAGAGTGTGAAGAACTAGTTGGTGGAGAAGATTGATTAAGTGAATCATGGTACAAAGAGTCATGGCATATAGATGATAGAGGATGATAGATGTCCCTTGAAGAAGTAATACTTTCAGTGGAACCAAATTAAGGATTGAGGTTAAGAATGATAGTATCATCTTGAGGAGTGGAAGAATTAGCCTTCACTCTAGGATCCATAAACCATTCCAAGGTTTCCTCCATCGGATTTGGATCATAAGAAATGCATGAAGATTGAATAAACATATCTGCTAATTTATTTTCAGATTTCCCAACTTCGGCATCATTGCAAGGAGGCACCCACATCGGAACTGAAAAATAAGAAGTACAAAGAACAAAAGGAATAGTAGGTTCCTCCTCTGAAATTAGAGGTGTCTCATGATTTACAAGAGTTGGGGAAGCGAGAACATCAGAGGGTTCAAATTCACCATGAAAAGAGATATGAACCAAATGCTCAAAAAATTGTTTAAATAAATCCCAATCCATGTCTTCTTCAGGAAATTCATAACAAAGGTGAAGGAATCAATTATAAAACCCTTAAATTGATTCATTAGATTTCATTATTATTTGATTAATTCTTTTAAGGACATCCTGGTAATCATACCTATCAAATGATAAATGAAGCTCCTTGATGAGGTGTTCAAAAGAATGAATGGAAGTGAGTGGTAGGGTATGACACCATCGGTTAACTCGACCTTCAAGTGTGAGGAAGAAAAGAATACAAGAAACATATTCATAGTCAATTTCATAGTGTTAATAGAACTTAATAAAAAGAGATGCATGATTGGTAATGGATGTATCACCCTCACTATCAAACTTAAATTGAGACAAGTCGTCAAGTTGTTCTGCGGAGATGAAAATTTTACCAAGGGATATGTTACAGAAACATTCTGGGATTATGATTTAGAGAAGATCCATTTAAGGTAAGACGTTCAAAATAGTCTCAAAGGGGAAAACTTGTCATTTGGCCCTCCTTCTAGGGCCATTTTTTGGTAGTGTTGGAATTTCGTCCACCAAGCGGGTCTCCCCAATCAAAATTCCCGATTAGACTTTGCACTGTTTGGTGTAGGATTCCTTCCATAAATAAGGTCCGACTACCATCTGTTTTTATAGATTTTTCTTGGCTACAGGAATTGTACAAGAGAGTAATTCACATGTACTTTTGGGTGAACAAGTGAGAAGGCCTTGTGGAATGTTCAACTGCAGAACATCTCACGGTTATTCTATCGAAAGGGGGAGAAAAGTGAGCCTTTAAAATAAGAGTAATAATATTGATCTAGTAAAGACACACGAGTATATACATATGAATGAATCATTGGGAAACTTGAAAAATAGTTCACATAGAAGCAATGATTGTCAAAACACATACAACACACCTTCAAGAAGATAAGTATGAAAGGCACCAAAATAGTTCAATTTCCTTAGTACAAATGAAAACAACATACATCACAAACATTCAAAGAATATTCTGATAATATTTACAAAATATGCATGAAAGTGTGTTGGTTCAATGAGCTTTGAAATTAAGAAAAAATTCCAAGGTACATGAGTATACTGAACACCATTAGCTCCAATAGTGGAGTGTCAGGGAACCACTTCCTCCTCCAAAAGAACTATATTCCTCTCTAATGTCTATCAGGAGGAGCCAAGGTGAAAATTCCTTTGCATGAGCTATGAGGGTGTATATATAACAAATGCAGTGACCATTCACATCCCTTATGAATCCTGGAATATCCTCATGGTTTTTTGACTTCTCTATGACCTTTTGAATCCTTCATGACTCACATTCTATAGACACCTCTTGGACTTCCACTTTACATTACATTTCTGACATGTTGAAATTACATAATTCAAAAATGATGTGGAAAATGATGACTCATGACAAGACATGACATGAAACTAATTACATGGTGTTGGCTTAGGGGGTCCTAACTTAGGTTTAGAGTTAAATGAGCCAAACAAAACCCTACAGTAATATCCCTTTCAGCATCAACCTGTGTAGCACAGGAAAAAGTCTCACCTGAAGAAGTATGGGGGGGTGTTGGAACTAAGTTTATACATCCAAAGAACAGTGTGATCTCTTTTGTTGCCAAAGATTTGCCTTTGCACAATCCTATGATCCCTTAGGGATCAATATTGCAACTCCCTTTAAACAGCGTCTAAACCTTCATGAAGGTATACAATTTGCTTTTGTAGACCTTTAACAGTTGATTTATCTACTTACGCGTATTAGAAAATAACCCTAGATCTGAACTCATGCAGATCTAATTAAGTATCTAATAAACATAACAAAATATATCATAATCTTTGTGAAAGTACTTAACATGCAATGCATACAGTTATTAAGACTTATTCCATGGAGTCACACATCATTATATCAATATTTCATAAATACACTATTAATCCACAGCATATATCACAAACATAAATAACAGAAGTAAACCGATAAACACAGGAATCCTTCAACAATGTTCTTTTTTATCTTCAATATGGTATTACAGACTCAAAAATATCATGCACACTCAGCTGCAGGGGTTCACGCACTCAGCTGCAGGGGTTCACGCACTCAGCTACGGACTTTACTTTAGGCCTCTACGCACTCAGCTGCAGACCCTTTCTCATTCTATCTACTAGCTCCTTACTTGCCCTTTTTATTTTTTCAGACATAGACATGCCTTAGACTCTCGAAGACACACCTATTTATAGCTTTTTACATACAATCCCATGGTCCGTGGACCAAGGGCGGATCTCAAAACTGACTCAACTTTCATATAAACAAGGGGCTATAGCCCCTTTGACTCCTAACCATCTATGCGCTCCGCATCCAACATCGTTTACCAAAATTTACATCAAAACTTGGGTTTTTAACCCCAAAACTGACCTGGGGGACCCCATCCCAATAGGCCCCCAACATAAAGGTTGTGACTCCCCCTCGAGTCACGCGGTTGGCACTGTGATCTTGCTACAAAGATCCCCCAGCTCCACTTGTACTATTGCAACCTCAACAGTGCTCTGCGTAGCTACCTACTTGACTTATTCCACTAGCTACTCTGTAGCTGGTCCTTCCACAACCAGCTTCATCATTTGTTGCGTCTGTTGCAAGCCCGTCAGCTTCTCCTGAATGGTGGTCATGACTTGGTAAGCTTCATCTAACCAAGGCCCAAACCTAGACTTAAGCAAGTCCTCCTTCTTCTGGGATGATTCTACCTGCGCGAGGAGTTGCTTCCCCTCCTGTAACTTGGCTAGGCGTTGTGCTGGAGCAATTGAGCGCGTCATTACCCTAACCTCATCATACTGCTTCTGCAGCTCTTGAACCTCTGTATTCAATATCTGCAGGTTTGGGTCTTCCTGCAGAGTCATCACCAATTCCATTGCCTGCTCAAATAAGGTCGAGCAGTTAGCGACTGCAGCATCCAAAGTGGCCATCCCTTCTTTTATGGTGGCTCCGCACTACTCCCTGACCTTGGGCAGAGTCATAGGCTGCAATTTTAGCTACAACTCAATGATTTTCACGTTTATTTCGAATTGAACTCATCCAATCTTTTCCTTTGCCTCGCACAGTCTAGCAGCTAACTTCCTGATCTTAGCTTCCGGTTGTGCGTCTTTGCGAATTTGGAGCTCAAGCACTGTTCTGCATGCCTACGCAACTACGGACTCCAGTCGGGAACTCTGTGCCTATATCATTTCTTTTTCTTTCAAGGCCTACATTTTCTCGATGACCATTTGTTCGTTGTTCACCTTGTATTCATTGATCATATTGAGGGCGCGCTTCTCTCGAGCTCTCAATTCCTCCGTCACCCCTGCCTACAGTGCGTTAAGAAGCTCATTTGGGAGCGCTGCGATGTTCAACCCAATGTTCTTAATAGTGCTTAAGATGATGTGGTCATCAGCTGACTTTGCACATAGGGACCCTTCTAGTAAAGCAATAGTGTGAAGGTCTAGGGTCCTTACCAATTCTGCAGCCTGACTCGTCCCTAGTGCCAGGCTCACTTGTGCTACACTCACCTGACCTACGCCCACCTGTATCCTGTTAGCCTAGAACTTGAGCTTGCAAATATCCTTCTGGACGCTCCCCAGCGTTCATATACTATTGTTCGAATTATTACAGCTCTTTAGTTGTAGTGTCTCATGCTTTGTCGTCGATCTCATCGAGATTTCCCTCTGTTAATACCATGGGACCACCCTACGACTTTTCCAATTTCTGATTTTTCCGTGGACCTTCCCGCTTCTCCTATCCACGCTTCTTAAGCTAAAATAGGGTGCTCTTCCCCTCATCTCCTCTGCTACCATGTTCAAACTATTCTTCCTCCTTGGTCTCAGGCGAAGAGGATTTTCCACTTCTCTCTAACTCGCGTTTTTCTTGCTCAGCCTTCTCCTTAGCAGTGCTCTCCTTCTCCATCCGAGACTTCTCAGCGGCTTCCTTCTTTCTTTGCGCGGCCAAGTTTTGTGCAACCTTCTTGGCTTCCTCCTTTCGTTTTGTGTTGTCATGCTTCCCGCACCCTTACTGGTTCCGGCGTCCAATTCTGAGGGGGCGCGCCTCTCTACTGGCCATCGCTTGATTACCTCCTATATATCTGTGTCTATGACCAAATATGGCAAGTCATGCCATTTTTTTTGCAGATCCTTCAGTGCCTGAATGTAAACTCAGTGGAAGTCAACCTTGAACGTGGCATAGGCTGAAAACTCTGTGTACAAGGTTGGGGACAACCTTGGGCACTAGTTGATGGCCATGTGGAGGCATGCTTCCATCAAAACCCAGAAGATTTTTGTTTCTGTGACCTATGCAAGATCCTTTGTGGCCCATAGGGAGGCGAACTACGTGGCCTCCGGTAATTATTCCTTCAACGGAGGAAACTAGCTGACCTCCAGCAGCTCCCATGCGACCAACACAATGGAGAGAAGCAACCAAGCATAATGGAATGGCTTGGTCTCATCTTGGACCTCGCGGAAATTCCCGAGGAATGCACTGCATAGGTACCTTGAATAGTTGAACTACACACCCTTTGCGCATTGTTTAGCTAGAGAGACCATGGGCACTAGAACTTCATTCGCGCGGCACATCCTCATTACCTTCCCTGCTAATATTTGTGCAAAAATTTGTACTGCACAGTTGTTGATGGAAGTGATTGAGTATCCGCACGCCTTTTTCATGAGGGAAAATTCCTTCTTCATCCTTTCTTCCAAATCCTTTTCTCCTATCTTTCTCCAAACTCCTTGGCCATATTCAAACCCTCATATGGCAGGTGCGTGATCCTGTGGATGAGCATGTGAGTGATGGGTATAGGCCCTCCTAGCCATAAGCACCCATTGTGCACTATAGTAAGTAATTGACTCATACAAGTTGTGTTGATAGTGGTGTGGTGATAATAAGGCACCCACAATAGCTTCAACAATCCTGAATTCTCCACTCCATGGTTCCACTCCACTGTCTCTAGCGCAGTGACACTTGAGTCCCCATAGTAGATGCACTTCATATAGTTGGTTGTTGCTAGATGAGAGAACCTATCATGATCTACAAGGTCCTAATCTTCCATCTTCAGTGGGGAGATCCATGCAAGGCGCGGACTTTCGAAGGGAACCTGCTCTGACAACAAGGGCGTAGAAATGACAAATTTGTCAGAGTCTGGGTCCTTGGTGACCTTCGTCGTCCCCTTCCGTGGAGGGATATAGTCAATCAAATTTGTAATGGGCTCCATTCCCTCAGCGTCTATATCCTCGGCCTCCAAATTGACGACCTTCTCAGGGTACCTGTCTTTCTTTTCTTTTTGAGTTGCAGAGTGTATTTTGGACGATTCGCGTACTCGCACTGGCTTCTTCTATTTATCCTTCTTTAGTTTTTGGGTTTCTCTAGCAGGGGTAGGCTTCGGCCTCGGTGACCCTGACGTCGTAGGCACAAGAGCTGAAGCTTCCATACTTACTACCTCTAGAGCAGCGACTTCAGAAGCGACATCTCCACAAGTACTCATAGTCTTTGTAGGGCTTGGTCTAGCATCTCTTCCAAGATGAATTTCTGATTTAGCTTTGATAACTTGGGAAATGCAAGGCTCGCAACTAAATCCTCCAAATACGAGCGGTTCATAGGAAAAAGACAGCACAGCTCAATAAAAACTCTAAAGGTGCAAAGGGTTCTCTGTTAGACTGGCATGCACAATTTATAGGGGCTTTTGAATTCAAATCCGACCGTTCCCCCCAAAATTCAACCATTAATGTTGTTTTGGTGACAAATCTTCAAATATTTTGGTCTTAAATTCTGCCAACCCACTCCTCTTAACAGTCTTTTGGCTGTCAAATCATGAACAGTGACTCCAACAGTCACTTTCCTGCTGAACTACATGGTACCTCCCTTCATAATGCAACATCCTTTACGCAGCTTCATAGGTTGTATCTGCATCATCTTTCGTGCAACCCGCCTACCACGTAGTCCTCCAACCCTGGCAGTGTAGTTTATAGTCCTGTGCTCCCTTGCAACTACCTAGAGCACTAAGACTATCCTGTTGCCATATAGTCATTGTGTTGGATCCCCTGTATATGGCTTCAATCGGCTTCCATTCACCCTTCCTGGAAAAGGTTCTCCATTCAACTTTGCAAGCTGAACTGTGCCTCCATCTGTAATTTCTTTGATAATATATGGGCCCAACCAATGCATCTATAATTTCCCTGGAAGCTTAGTGAATTTACTATCATATAATAAAACCAGATCATTTACTTTAAACATGCACAGCTTGATGTGTTGATCATGCCATTCTTTTTCACATTCCTTTTGTACTTGTTGATGGAATCTAGCCAAGAATATGTCTTCTTCAAGTTCCATCAGCTACGCGGGTTGTTCTTCCAAGGCTTCGCGATCTACCATACCTGTGAAAGCTACTATGTGTATATTAAGCACGATATATTTAATAGGAATTACAGCTTCTACATCATAGACCAATTTAAAAGGTGTCTGCCTTGTCAGCTTTTTACAAGTAGTCCTGTATGCCCATAGCACCGCAAGTGAGCACACATCCCGGTCATTTCACTGTGCATTGAAAATAGTTGTCAGCACGCTCTCCAAAATATTATTAAAGGCCTCAATTATTCCATTATCCTGAGGATGATATGGTGTTCTCTTCTAATGATAGACCTAGAACTCCTCAGTGAATGTGTTGATTGTCTCTTTTAGGAAGTGTGTACCCCAATCACTCATCAACACTTTCGGGCAACCAAACCTAGTTAAGACATATTCAAACAAAAAATTCACTAATGTAGCTCCTGTACAATCCTTAACCGACTGTGCCTCTTCCCATCTAGTTAAATACTATGTCACGGTGATGATGTACTGAGCACTAGTTTTCTTCCCCAGGGGATTAATCATCCCAATAAAGTCAATCGCCCATTTTTTAAGTGGCTACAAAGACATTTGAGGATTTAGTGGCAACTCGTCCCTCCGCGGTGCTCTACCAGTTTGTTGACATGCATCACATGCCCTACAGTATGCCTTGGAATCTTTGTACAACTTATGCCACCATAAACATACACGCAAAGTCTTCTAAACAGTCTCTTTTCCTGCATAGTGTCCTCCCGTAGCCCCTCCATGAGCTTAAGCAGTAATGCTATTCCTCTCAAAATCTGGCACATATCTTCGCAATATCTCGTCTGCACCCATCTTATACAAATGTCTCACATTTACTAAAAATTCTGCCACACGCACTATCAATTCCTTCTTTTGTTGACTTGTGTACCCTTCCAGAACCATCCCTGTAGCCAAGAAATGAATGATGTCTTCGAAATTATCATCGCATATGCGCACCGTGAAGAGATGCACATATAGCAACCCTTCCTCCAAATTAGTAGGTTCCTCTCCTATTTCGATCCGTGATAGATGGTCAAGTCCTACATTCAACCTTCTTGGCTTCACAATCACTTCAATGTCATACTCCTGAAATAACAACATCCTTCTACAAATCTTCCTCCCCAACACAGGCTTATTGACCAAGTATTTCAAGGTAGAATGATCCATGTACATATTGAAATGTCCACCCAATAGATAGTTCCTAAAATTTTGCAGCACATACACCATGGCCAAGTCTTCACGCTCCGTCATTGAGTAATTCTTTTTGACTTTGACAATTTCCTACTCGCAAAGGCTATGGATGGTCCAGCTCTCCTTCACTGGTCTGTGTTAGCATGAGGCATCAACATGTACATGGAATTCCTTCTTCTAATGAGGGAAGACCAAGATTGTCGTGGTGACTGTCTTCTCTTTCAATACATCTAGACTGTGTTGACATTCTTCATCCCAACAGAATGTGGCAAAATTTTTCAACAGTTTCTCCATGGGAGCGGTAATCTGAGCATAAGCCTTGGTAAACTTCCTGTAATATCCTGTATGTCCCAGAGTCACGCGCAACTGCTTAACACTCCTCGGGGCCTCCAAATTCACTATCACTGCAATCTTAGTAGGGTCCACCATAAGCCCTTGCCTCCACGCCACATGACCTAGCAGAATCCCAAAGGGGACGCAAAATAAACATTTCTTCAGATTCATCACAATTTGGTATCTACGACACATATCCAACATCAGGTGCAGACTTGCTACATGGCGCTTCACTAAATCGAACATTGTCCAGTCATCAAAGTACACCTCCAAGACCTTATGGATGAATTCCTTGAATGTTGTTATAACTACGTGAGAGAATATTGCAGGCGCGTTCTTGAGTCCAAACGGCATTACAATATATTGGAAACAACCCATTCCGCAGCAAAGGTTGTTTTTTTCCTATCTTCTGGCATGATCTTGATGTGATGGTACCCCATAAACCCATCAGTGAATGAGTAGAAATCCTGCCCCCCAATGTTGTCTAATACTTCATTTGTAAACATCGTCGGGAATGGGTCATGGACACAGGCATCATTGAGCTTCCTCAGATTCACACAAATCCTTATTTCATACTTTTGTTTCTTCTCGAGGACCACCATGGGGCTCACCCAATTAGAATCTTCCACTGGTTCTATGATGCCTGCTACCAACTTCTTATCTAAATCCAAATGAACCTTTTCCTTATACTTAGGATTCAAACAATACAACCTCTGCTTAATGGGCTTTACATCCGATACAGAGTGATTTTCATAACACCCAAATATCCTGTTATGCCCTTCAGGTCCAAAAACTTAGTAGGGAACAGATCCTGATATTCGCAGAGTACTTCAACAACCTTATCCACAGTAGTGTTATCCAAATAATCCCCAACCTTTGCAAACTTTAGCTCTGCTTCAGTACCAATGTTCACTTGCTTGGTTATTAATGGCGCGGTGATGTCCAAGTTATATATTTGTGGACCTTTGACTTCGCAATGGCCCTCCTTGTCTGGGATATTAATATTTCTTGGATCATTGTCCTCCCCTTCAGCTGTCACATTATAACATTCCAACGCATGGTGTAGCTGGGTGCTCCAATCTGGCTGGACCCATTCAAGAGGTTCTTGTGGTATTCTAAAGATCACTGCCTTAACCTCCTGCAGAGCTTCATCAATGCTCTCAAACCCATCTTCAAAACTAAAGGTCATTAAGAATCCTTCCCTCAATATATCCCACTCTGCAGTGCCATGGCAGAGCTCTGTCTCCAAGTACCAGTTCATAGGGATGGTGTCCAAAGTATGGTAGAATAACTGTAACCACTTTGGCTGCGGCTCCGTTCCATAAGCTTCATCCCACTTCACTAGATGATTGCGTGGATTATTCCTCCCATCATATTTCTCAGTCAATCAAAGGCTAGGTTGACCAAACTGCAACCTTATCAGTCTTCCATAATCTCGCCACTCATCAAAGCTATCCTTGTGCATACCCCACCATCATGCGAGCGTAGCACATAATGCCAAGTCTAACACTTTGAAGTAGTGATTCTCAAGGACCTCACACTCAAATGTATCCCAAAACATATCTATATTAGTTAAATCATCATAATAGGGTAAATTCCTTACCTCTAATGACACACAGTGCAACGATTTAGTCATCATGTTGCAGCGCAACGTAGATACTTCATGAAACCTATTCTTCTAGTGCTACAACTCTTCATCTCAATCTGAGGTACAAGAAATTTCCCAGTCCCATGTAATCCTTCCATCTGTCGTTGGGTTAATCCAGTCCTAGTCTCGCACAGTTATTTTGTAGATCTGATCCAATTCATCATCACTCTCTTTGTATTCACAGACTGGTTTAGTATAGCGCAACCCTTCTGCAGGGTCCAACGATACTACAACCTAAAGTGATTTCCTTTCAAATGACATCATCCGCTTCTTTAAGTTGGTGACTCCATTCATATCAATGGCCTAGTCAATTCTGAGAAGCGCAGGGTACGGATTACGATCTTTATTACTTCAAAATCAGCCAGTGCGCTCGCACCTTCTATATCCACTGTTACTCCATGTAGTCATCCCATAGCGATGATCTTCTGTTGGTTCTCCATTCTGAGCTGGATAGGAGACCACGCTAGTGCAGGTCTCCCAATTATTTCCCATGTTTGTTTAGGAAAAAGATTTGCGTCAGATCCCAAATCCAGAATGACCTCGTCCATCTCATATTCTCCTATCTACGTGGTGAGCCTCATCTCATGCCCTGTTCTTGCCTTATGTTTACCAATTTTTCTAACTACGCGATGTCCATCAGGGTCATTTTCTTTACCAGCGCATTTGTTTATCAACTCTTGTAGGCATTTCACAGCTTTTCTATCACACAGCAACTTCATGCAGCTCTCCAAGAACATGGTAAGCACAAAGGGATCGACCTCTGTAGTCACACTGGTTTCTGGTACTTTGTTCTAGCTTCCTGAGGTAGATGCCTTAGTGAAGCTTTTCTTGGCCTCCATAAACATTTCCTTCATGTGCTCCAAATCAAACCCAACTTCCTTTTCTGGGGCCTTGTGGACCCATCCGTCCTCTTCAGGTTGTTTTCCCTTATCATCATCAGTATTTATTCCACTCCTCAGCACTATATTCACATTCTAGTCTTCTTTGCGGGGCTCATCTCTCATCATTTGTAAGTTCCATGTAGATTGTTGAGGCTACACCTTTTTCTCCTACATTTTGGCTATTAACATAGGGCATTCTTCTATAGTGTGTTCAAACTGGCTACAGTATTGATAGGACAGGCGTGTCTAATTCTGACACTCCTATGCATAGTGCCTTAGTGTGCCACAGTTATATAAAATAACCTATCCACGACCTCTACCAGCTCCTCCTCCTCCTTGACCCCATCCTCTTCCTTGATAACCCCCATGCACTCCTCCTGCACCCTAATTTGGAGGCCAAGTTTTCACTTGCATCTGGCACATAGGTGTTCTTTCCATCATTAGTTCATAGTTGTGATAGTGGTGCTCATCATGGCCCACTGATTTGCAGAAGTTGCAGAACAACATTTGTGGTGTCTGAACAAGCTTTTGAAGCAAATGACAGTTATCCATGGTGTGTTTTCTAGCCACCTGACAAATAGCACACCATAGTGCGAGCCCCATACCCGACCTTGTTGGAGCTTCTGTCCTCAAGGGAATTGGTCCCCCTCCTATGATATAGTTCACAAATATGGGATAATGGTCTTTATCATGCCCCTGGCTTTTACATTTTAAGCACCAGACTTTGGTTTAGTCTCCTTCTCTTTCTTTAATCTCTGCAATTCCAAGCAGAGGTTCTCCAACTATGAGTGAATCTGTTGTACCCCCAAGGTCACATCCTAAATAGGGGTTGCATGCAGTCTCATCATGATTTCTAGTGCTTTGGACAGAGTTCCTATCTTCTGCTGTGAAAAAGAAATCCTAAGGTGGGGAAGAAGCAAGGTTATAAACCACTCGCAGTCCTGACCATCTCTGAGTTGCATATTAGCTTCATGGATAACACATTTCAACCTTTGATCTAACTCCCAAAGCATTTCATTGACCCTCATCATGATCTCCTTAAATCTGATTACTGCCCGTGAGTCAGACTTAGGTTTACTAAATTCTTTGTTTAAATCAGCCTTAGTCTCTTCTAGCGTTGCCACATGATGATCAGAATAGTACTTTATATACCATGTCAGCGCATGATCCTGTAGAGCGGCGACCAACTACACCTTCTTCATATTGTCATCAGTAATTTTTTGCATCATCCACACATCATTTGCAACAAACCAAAATTGATCAGTATCTTTGCTCCCTATACCCTTGAAATCTATAGCTTCATTGTATTCAACATGTTGAACAGTGGAGGTGTGGATGAAGGTGTATGTTGTGGAGGTGGAGGTGGAGGTGGAGGTGGAGTGGATGGCTAATGTGTCCACGGAAAACCCTATCTTATCACTTGAACAACACTCTAAAGTGAAGCATGTACCACTCCCTCTTCATCACTCAAAGGAGGTCCAATCAATGGGATATATTCAGGACCTGATCTGTCTCAATCTCTAAAGAGTTTTCCACTTCGCGTAGCTTCAAACATCAAGGCAATGGCATAACCCTTTTTTCACACAAAAACAATTTATTTCAAGTATTCAAAGATCTTAGATATGTACCTTGTGGTCCTTTGAAAAACCTTTGCTCCACCTCACTATAGCTGATTGAGATATTGACTGTGAATTCTGTAAAAAATCCTCTTATGATTCGATCAAACCAATGGTCGACAACATGTGCAATCTTGTCTTCAAATGATTCTAATCATCGTACCAGTTCTAGAGTCCACACTATTGGTCCATCAAGCTTCCACCTTCCTTGGTCGTCTGCCAACTTAGCTATCTACTCGTATAGTTCGATCAGGAAGGTGCAGAACAAAATTTTGTGTATTTATGTATACAAGTATCTATCCAACCACAACTGCTTTGACAGGTGTGGATTCTTGTTCTCCTACACCACAAATTTCCTTCTTGGTTGGATTCCAGTGATGCAACATCACACGTCTCCTTAAGCAAATCTTGGTCCTGGCAATGGAACCATTTGTTGGCTTAGTCCTGACCCAGGTTTAGAGTTAAATGAGCCAAACAACCCTACACTACTGGCCCTTTCAGCATCAACCCATGTAGCGTAGGTTGAAGTATCACCCAAAGCAGTATGGGGGGATGCTGGAACCAAGTTTCCACATCCAGAGATCATTGTGATGTCTATTGTTGCCATAGATCTGCCTTCACACAAGTCTATGAGCCCTTAGGGCTCGGTATTGCAACTCCCTTTAAACAGCTTCTAAACCTTTGCGAAGGTCTACGATTGGATTTTTCGGACCTTTAACATTTGATTTATCTATTTACGTGCATTAGAAAATAACCCTAGATCTGAACTCGCCCAGATCTACTTAAGTATCTAATAAACATAACAAAATATATCATAATCTTAGCGAAAGTACTTAACATGCAATGCGTACAGTTATTAAGACTTATTCCATGGAGTTGCACATCATTAGATCAATATTTCATAAATACACTATTAATCCACATCATATATCACAAACATATATAACAGAAGTAAACTGATAAACATAGGAATCCTTCAACAATCTTCTTTCTTGATCTTCAATATGGTATTCCATACTCAAAACTATCGTGCACACTCAGCTGCAGGGGTTCACGCACTTAGCTGTAGACTCTACTTTAGGCCTCTGCGCACTCGGCTACAGACCCTTTCTCTTTCTATCTACTAGCTCCTTACTTGCCCTTTTTCTTTTTTCATACATAGACATGCCTTATACTCTCTAAGATGCACCATATCTTTTTACATACAATCCCATGGTCTGCAGACCAAGGGTGGATCTCAAAACTGACTCAACTTTTACATAAACAAGGGGCTAAAACCCCTTTGACTCCTAACCATCTACGCACTCTGCATCCACAAATCACAGAGACTTTACATCTTTTACCAAAATTTACATCAAAACTTGGGTTTTTAACCCCAAAACTGACCCAAGGGACCCCATCCCAACACATGGATTGCATGATGATATGGAAATGTCAAGCTACTCTTTAATGCCTCTATCTTTATGTCTTCTTAAAACATGGAACATGTTCTTCTTCTTCCTCCTTCATAAGGCTTGAAGGTAGGGAGTCTTCATTGTGATATTTATCTCCATCTCTTATTGCAATCTAGTGTCCCTTTGCCTTCCTTGATTGATCAACTTGTCTTCGCAGCTACAAAGGTGTCTTCTAGTAGGTTATCCTTCTTCATGTCCTTCATCATCATCCTAACATAACATGATATAATACCTGCAACTGAAATCCACTCATGACAGGACGATATCAGTCTGATAAACCCCTAGTCTAACATGCTTCATGACAACCACTGACTGAGCTCAAACCGAGTGATAGGCTAGGAGAGAGACTTAGGGATTTCACAGTTGTGCAACTCAGGAGGTCAAGGGATAGGACTGAGCCTTGAGATAGCATAGTTCAGGTAGGTCAGGGAAAGACACATGCTGAGTTGAGGGGCTCAAGGGGTCAGGTTGGAGGCTTGAGGCTTGAGGTTTCCCACTGCGTAGTTCTAGAGGGATAAAGGCCAAGGGATTGTGCAGTTCAAGAGGTCAAGTATGAGGCTTGTTTCTTGAGACTGTACGTGAAAAGAAGAAGGTGACTGAAGGCAGGGGCTGCACAGTTCTAGAGTTGAAGGGTCAAGGCTGAGCATTGAGACTCTGCAATGCGTAATTCTAGAAGGAAGTCTTTGTGCATTTTGTAGTTCCAATAGGCAAGTTCTGATCTTGAGGGTTGATACTATGAAATGTGTAGTTCAGGAAGGCTGAGTGAGGTCATGTTGCTTGAAAAGGCACTTTTCTGGATTTGGCTAGGTGTGGGATTAGTAAGGCCAACGTGAACAAGGACAAAATTGGAGCATTATCACAGACTTGAAAAGTTGATGAAACAATATTGATCACTCAGAACACATGCAAAAAATAATATCGTCAATGTGATGACATTGTGACAGCTTTCCCGAAAGTGTGACACTAAAGGTACACTTAGCAATGATAGTGGTGACACTTGTGCAACATTGCTTGAAACATTGGGAATGAGTGTGATGCATTTCTAGATGATAATAATGACTCATTAGCACCAAGATTACCCCTTGAAACATACCAAGACTACATTTGTGCAATGTGTGACACTTTCCATGCTCAAAAGATGACCCTTGCACCAATAAGAGGAAAGTGAAAATGACACTTGAAAAATCAAAATGACATTGAAAGTGACACATGCTAGAACGAAGATAGCATGAAAATGACACTTATTAAAGTGAAAACAAGAAAAAGAGACAATGGTAAACATGACATTGACACTTACGAAAGTGAAGGCGTGCAAAAGAAATAGTTGGAAAAACTCACTGAAATAGAAGAACAATCATGACCAAAAGTGAGAGACTATCAATGAGGGTGCACGCTGATTGTCAAAATAGGTTGAACATTGCACAGGCACTTTCTTGATGGACATGTGTTATGCCTGTTCAATCTTGCATAAAACAATGTTTCCATGCACTTGTTCGGACTGAGCATGTGTGAGAAGGTTCCTTTGACACTTACAAAGTGAGAAGAAGGTCACTAACATCACCAATTACTAGTACTAAGGTTAGTTACAAACCTTAGATTTCTGACCAATCATCATACTCAACCAAAAATTCAAATTTCAACAATTTCTTCACAAATCTCAAATCATTATATTCTAGAGATTTTACTTTGACCTTAGAATTCCAATCTCAACAATCATTACATGCATAAATCTCAGATGGTTATATTTCACACATACTAAGCAACTTTTAACTTCACTATGGTTTAGTTATAACACCCTAGATTTTAAAACATCAACATCCTAGGACTCATGACCATCGATGACTAGATCATCACACATATCAAGTAAACTAATTCTAAGACAATATAATGGTCTTGCTCACACATTCCACCAAACCCCAATGAGCTAGGGTTCGAATGAAGAACATAGCAAACCCTATATTACCAAAACTTCAAAGGTTCAGGATTTTAGACCTCATCATTCAACCCTAACAAGTTAGGATTTCTATATAAAAGCAAAATCCCAAACAGGACATCATCAATAAAAATTCAACCTGCATTTCATAATCTCCCTAAGAAACTTAGCATTTCAGACATTCACATTAGCATACCCTTTGGTTAGGGTTTTCTAGAACCTGTCTAGGGTTCTACCAAATCAGATAAGAGTGGGGTGGGTAGATTTATCAAGATATGAATCACCGAAACAAAAATAACTAGGATTCAATATTGTTAGTCATAACAAGGTTAGTAATAGATCATCAAATGAATAATCCTTTCAATCAATGAATTCAAATCATACCTTTCTTTCTTGACTAACTTTGTCTTGAGATATCCTCCTTCTTTCATATTTTTTTCCTAATCAAGACAACAGAGGTAGAAAGGTGATTAGTATTTAATATAATAAAAAACAAATGAGTACATGATCCCAAAACTAAAAAGACATGATATACTTATCATTGAAAGTTGTTGGCATCTCCCTCCAAAGCTTGAGGGAAACCTACAAACTTAAAGCAATACAAAAATGTATTTTCCAAAGATATTTTAAAAACCTATAAATTCTATATAAACCAAGTTATGTAAAGAAAATGAATTAATAGTGTAAGTCCCTAATTTCGGATTCTTCACGCTTGACTTTCTTTAATTCTCCTTCTTCAGCAAAGTTGGCTTGATCTCTTCCTCTCTTCTTATTCCTTGGATTCTCGGGACAGTCACTCTTGTAGTGACCTTTCTTATGACATTGATAGCACTCTATCTGAGACATGCCAACTTTCTTCCTTCATCCCTTCAATCCCTTTTCTTAATGATGAGAAACATAAGCATTTGATACTAATTCAAGATTGGAAACCATTGTGATCCTTAATTCTTCTTGACTACATGTGGTCCATAATTCTTCAAAGGTGGGAGCTACCTTCCAACTGTTGAGACCTAAAGCAAAGGCACTCCAAGAGGGTGGGAATCCTAATATAGTAGTGATCACCAATTCTTTGTCCAGAATAATCTCATCGATGGCCTTAAGATCATCCCTGATTCTAGCTATTTTCATAAAGAAGGTTTCCACAGTATCTTCCTTTGTCATCTTTGTTTTCCTCATCTCATTCTTTAAACTTACAACTTGACCAATGTTCTTAACAGTGAACAACTTTGACAAAGCTTCATACATCCCTTGAGCATGATTGATGTTAGCTATGAATGGGAGAAGATTTTCTTTTATCCCTTCTACCATTAGAATCATAGCCACCAATTCTAGATCCCTAAATTTTTCTTTGTCAACATCATTGGCTTCTTTGGTAGGCTTCTTTACATTTCCTTTTACCAAACCTCATACCCTTTTCTTCTCGTGGATTAGGTCAATCCTCTTCTTCTAGGATCTAAAGTTAGTTTCTCCTTCAATAGTTTTCTCACCCTTAATATAGTTAGACATCTTCCTTGAATATGATAGATTCATTCCCTAAGATAGTGCCTCTGAATGGATCTACCTTTTTCTTCTTTCGTCACTAAATCTCTAATACCATGTTGGAAAATTAGAAAGCCAGTAAATATTTTCTCGATATTGATAATTACTTGTGATGTTTCTTATTATTACAATTATTTATATCTTCTTTCTTTAGTTCATCAAGAAATTACCAAAAGCATCAGCACATAAAACAATGAACACAAGATGTAGGCATATGCCAAGGAAAACCCCCTCGAGGGGAAAACCTAATCAAAGTAATTCTTCCTTTCAATAGTATTCTTTGAGAATCTTCACCCTAAACCTTGGCTAGACCTTCCCTCCACACAAAGTCAGCCTCCAAAGATTGATCTCTTCCCAGCAACTTCGACTATGCAGCAACTTGCAGCAACCAACAGCGTTTGACAATAGTCCAACTTTGAAGTCTTTGTTCTCTCAATCCAGATCATGAAACAAAGTGATACCACCACCAAAATTTCGATTTTTCTCTTATCCTTAGACTCCCCCAAACTCACATTCACTTTGGCTTCCCGACAATAGACTTTCCCAGCTATCCACTTCGCACTTTTTCCCATCAACTGGATTTTCACACTTTTGCCCAGTATATGAGAAGATGAGAAGTGATGCTCTAAATGAATTCGTAGCCCTTCCTTTTATAGGCTTCTTGTGGGGTAGAATAGGTCCTTAGGATGAATTGATCTTCTCTTAGTCCAGCACGGTGTGTAGGTTCCAAAATTCATATTTGAATCAATACTAAACTGCTTTACATGATTCAAAAGCCCAAGAAGGGTCTCTTTAAATGTACAATAATTATATAGCTTCAGAATAAATGCTAGAAGTCCTCAATGGGGACTTTGAGCTAAAACATGGTGACCCAAGCATGAAACCCATGCTTTAATAAGTCACAACAATAATAATTATTATTATTTTCTTTATTCTTTTGACAAGTACAATACATAATGACTTAAGTACATTATTGAAGACTGAACATAGTTACTTTTTCGAATAGGATTGGGTGTCACTTAAGATTTTAAATTCCTCTATCATACTAGGAGAAAGACTTAATTTTCATTCCCTATGTTGTCATATCCTTTTCTCGATGAGTATGAGATGTGTTGGAGGGGCTAGTCGACTAGTCAACTAGCTTCTTCAAGTTGACATATCCGAATGAGTTTTTGCTTATATTGCAATTCAATCAACTCCCTATGAAGTTTCCTGACCAAGTCAGTTAGTTAGTATAATTGTTGTAACTATCTAATAGCGGTATAAATATCTATGTTCTCAACACGATCAAGTTTTATTAGTTGTTGATATATCAATGCGGTATAAGGGCACTTTTGTTGGTTCTCCACTATTGTTGTTATCTCTTTTCCTTTTTCTCATTACGTATATTTTATAATATTACTTAATGTACAAATTGTCGTTAACTAATACATATTATTCCATAGAGTATGACATTGGTTTCAATGTCAGTGGTTTTGGGACCCAAGTACATCGAATATACATAGTTAAATATGAATTTTGGAAGACATATATGAGTCATGGTAGAGAAAAATAAATAACTACTTAAAGAACACATCCAAAGAAATCAATTATCACTTTCACAAGGAAGGTTGCATTTTGCTATGGAAACCATGAAAATTCATTGAATCAATCCCCTTAGAATTAAAGAAATACTAAAACCAGCCATCTGATGTGCCGAACCAACAATGATCCACAAACAGGCGACAAATTAATATGCACAAGTGAGTCGAAATAGTACTCAATGATGTTTTCAAGGAACAAATGATTAAAGAATACAATTCAATTGATAAAATCAAGGAAAGGTCCCACAATGATTTCCATGAAGGTTTTTTCTGCACTATAGCTACCGTCTTACACAAACTTCTCCTCAACAAGGGAGTTACACATATCATTGAGTATAGATCCCCTTTTGAACTATTTCCAAAGTTTGACCAGGCCAAGCACCAATCTGAATAGGAGAAATTTATGGATTCTCATTATAAAGATATTAAAGAAGTGTGGGGCTGCTTTTTAAGCAAACGGAGCTATTTTCCAAAAATTCAGTCGTCTACCAAGAGTAAGTCAAGGATGACAATTGGGGGTAGAATTTCATGTGATAAACTGAAATAAAATAAAAAAAGAAGAAAAAATTCAACTAAAGTTGAGGCATCGACATGAGAGGAAGACGGACAGTTGGGAAAGTATGTGTTGGGCGCAGCCCAACTTGGCCTATATTTTGGCAAAGACTCCACATTTTGTGCAGTGGAGTGCGAAGTGGAGCACACAACGTAGTGCAAAGTGGACCGCGCAGTGAAGTATTTGGAATATATCGTGCAGTATAAGGGCGTAGGAGTGGATTGAAGCCACTCCTTTTTGTAAAAGCATGTGATAATGTAAAGGATCAATGGTTTTAGCTGCTTGTTTTAGGGAGTCCATGGTATTTGGACCATGGTATTGTAATGATGTAACCCTTGATGTAATAGTATATATAGGGTCAAATAATAAGAATAAAGATAAATCGAAGTGATCCAGATCTATTTTATGGTTGAAATTTTGTGATCTATTGTTTGGGAAAAGAAGGCAAGGCTCTACAGCTAAGTGCGCAGAGGCCTAAGTCTACAGTTGAGTGTGCAGACGACCTGCAGCTTAGTGCACATGTCAATAATTGTTTGTTGTACAAAGAATTATTATATTAGCAACAGTTCTTGTGGACGTATCCCCACATTGGGGTGAACCACGGTAATTTGGTGTCTTCATGTGTATATTTTCTTATATCTATTGTAGCATAGTAGTTTATTATAGTTGCTTGTTATTTTAGCACAATGATGATTCATGGCTTTATATGATGTGTTCAAGTGGTTAATGTAATGTGGCAAAGTAATTTATGAATGTCAAGAGTAAGAAAACATAATAATACCACATCTCCACATCCTTCAAGGCTGCAAAAACCTGGTTCTGCATCCTCCCATAGTCACTTCAGGTGAGACTCTGATCTGCTAAGAAAGTCGCTACTGAAAGGGCCAGTGATTAAGGCTTTTGTTGGTGCACAATATAGATCAAACCTAGCTCAACCCAAAAAATGGTTTTGTTGCCAGGACCAGGATCTGTTTGAGGGATATGTGGATGTGGCATATGTCGAAGAAGGAAATTCAAGATTGGCTAGCATTGGAAGAGTGAGAATTTACAAATCAAGAGAACAAAAACCCTCGTTTGAAATTTAAATCTTGGTTACAGAAGTATATTTTTATAAATCGATACAAAATTTTCTTTGCATCATTTCCTATCGAACTGTATGCGTGGATATCAAGGTTTACTGAAGGAAAGACCTATATTAAAGGTTTAGAACCTACAGCGTGGACTCCTGAACTAATACAATGACTCAAGGGCACTAACAATAGGATTTCAAGGGTTGTAGAATTTTGGATTGATAGCATCTTTAGAGGATTTATTACTAAGTACACAGTAGACTCGACTGTGTCCTATAGCAAAGTGGAACAATGATTCTTCAGAGGACCATGAGGTAAGTATTTAAAGTCTTTGAAACTTTTGATTAAGATGCTTCTATGTGAAAAGGGAGTTTTATGGATGCAATCAGATTGTTAGTTTAGTTATGTTTGGAAGAAGAGAGAATAAATATGAGCCAAAGATCACAGTAACGCGAAGTGGAAAGAGATATATAATATATACCAAAAAGAGATATCATGGACAAGACCCAAAGACATTTGTAGAGACTAAGTATAGTCCTCTTTTCAGTGAATCTGAAAGTGAAAGAGAAGATAGCTACCCTAATAAACCCCAGTTAACTTCGTAGTATTCACCTTCTCAGCCTAAGATTTCGTGGAAGCCAGAATCCAGTAATAGCCAGGGTGTTTTTGACTCTCCCCCTTCCCCTTCTCCCCCTACTCCCCCTAACTCCCATCCCCCTCCCCTTACTCATCCCACTCCCCCTCCAAGAAGAAACATGGTTGATGATATTAAGCTGCCTGTTTTGAAATAACTAGATCGGAAGATCCATAATAATTTTGGTTCTTATGCGAAGCTGTATGGAACATGAAGTAGATCAACGATGAAAATATAAAGAAATTGTAGCTCATTACGGCATTCTGAGATAGAGAATTTACATGGTATATGAAGTATTCATGTAATCAAATTATAACATTTACAAATATTAAGTAGCATTGATCAAAGAATTTAAGAAGATGAAGTGTGAGTCGCAGTGCATCACTAAGTTGAAATAAATTAAACAGAAACTTACTAAGTCTGTTTCGGAATTTGATCAGGGATTTAAGGTATTTTTGGATTAAGTGAGCTTTGACATAGATCTACAACAACATCAAGAATGTTTTTAGTTGCGTTGTTACCGCATATCATATTACGATTGACGCAACAAAAGATAACAAGTCAAGCTGAGGCACTACATATTGTGATGAAGTTGGAAGCTTCACCTATAGGAGATACTAATGCAGGTATGCAACAAATTTAGATTCAATTGGTGAACCTAACCCTGCAGATACAAGATATCATGAAAAGAAAAGAAGTCAGAGAAGAAGTATGGTGTATGAAGTGCATATTGGAGGGCCATTCTAAAGAACAACGTCCTATATTTAGGGATTGCATGGCTAGTGGGGTACCGAATCCCTTAAATGTAGGATCTAGCCTGTGGTGCGAGATATGTAAGACCAGAGGCCAACATCGCTCAGAAGATTGTTACCTATTACAGAAATATGTGTAGACTCCAAGGAACCTATATTGAATTTTTTTTAATTAGTAGGACATGATGACAATAATTGTCAAGCTTATGAACTAATGATGGATCACAGTTCTGACACTTATAGAATGCAAGTAGGAGAACATGTACACGAAGGCACTAGACAATGCAGTGGTCCAGGAGGCTACCAAGGAAGAGGTCGAGGTGTTGGAGTTGGTCGAGGACGTGGACAGATCATTTGCTATAATTGCAACCTAGCAGGTCATTTTGTGAGAGATTGTAAAAACCATACAACGACATGTAAGTACTGTAAATATTTTGACCTTGTAATTGAATAATGCCCTATACTTATAGAAAAGATGCAAGAAAAAATGAATTAATAGCTGACACAGAATATTCAAATGATGACTGCTAAAAGGAGGACCGACTAACCTCAAATTATCATTTTCAATAGAAGTGGAGCTACGACCGAAAGTGATAAAGCAGATGAGAACAAAGAATCCGAAAATACATGGGTTAGAAAAAGTGTTGAGAAAGTTCTTTTTTTTTATATTCAGAAGGCAAAAGACGTATTTATGGAAGCAAAGAGAAACTTTATCGATGATGGAGCTTCAACCTCCAATGCATAGCCAAAGTATAAAAGTAGATGTGGCGTGTCATCAACTTCGGCAGGGAATCAAGCTTCAACACAAAACCGAGCTTTGACACAGGATCAAGCTCTGACACAAGAACAGGATTCAGCAAATCAAGCAAGTATTTTAAAGTATTTTCTACAAACTTGTATGAAATTATTAAGAGATCAAAAGGTAGTAGAAGATCTTCAAGAGTTGATAGATTCGTGTGGATCCAAAGAAACACTGCGAAGTCAGATGCGGGTAGTTAATAATTTGCATCGACAAAATAGAACTAGAAGAGAGATGAGGCTTAGTCCGTAGATAGGAGTATATGAGATGGATCGGGTTATCCTTGATCTCGGATCTGATGCTAATGTCTTAACGAAGCAAACATGGGAGTTAATGGGTAAGACAAAGCTGTAGTAGTCACCTATTCATTTAATGATGGAAAATAAACAAAATATCTTCCCCTTAGGAAGGCTACCAGGTGTAACGGTGGACATTGAAGAAGTTCGTACTACTATTGATATTGAAGTAATAAAGATCATTGATGAAAGTAACCCCTATCCTGCATTACTTAGAGTTGATTGGAAATTTGACAATATGGTTATAATTAATCGCAAGAAGAGATAGATGATATTTGAAGGGAATAATATGAGAGTAATTGTTCCTTTGGATCCATTAGAAGGAGTAAGATATACAGAACCAGTTAGAGAATAATATTGTACAACTTATATAGATAATATCTATCAAATGACAGTAAAGGAACATGATTGGGTTAACCCTATTGTAGAAGGCAAGTTGACTTGGGAGCATGATAGTTATTGTACCTCAAACTCAGAAGAAGAATTGGAAAATTGGCAGAATAGGTTGCATGAAGTATCCACAAGGCGTTGTGCAAGAATTACCAAATCAGTTCATTGTATGATATCTAAGGTATGTAATTTTCCTTCTTATGGTGGCTTGGGTGATGTAAACACTTTTCTTGATTATTATGAAGAACAGGTTCCATAGAATCAAATGTTGTTAGCCTTGGATATAGCCCTAAATGCTACGTGGATAAATGGTGAGGTGCCACAGGAAGAATATAGAAGGTTTGCAGGAATTTCGAAGATTGATGTGGATAAGGTTTGGACAGATAGATACATAAATAGAGATAAAATATGATGGTGAAACTAACCCTAGGAAGCATATCCAGCTATGCACTACAGCATGGAAGGAAATTCCACATTAAAAATGGGTACATGAATACATTCATACATTAGAGACAATCCCTAAGAACTGGTACTTAGAAACAGAGCTTTGACATGGTACAATAAATTGGGTAGACATGGTTCATGTCTTCATATTAACATTCAGCTTTAAGGATGATTTCCCATACATAGATTTGACCCTTCAGAAAGTAGAGAAGAGGATATTTGAGAATGCAATCCCATTAACATGGCAGCAACCTGATTCGGCTACGCAGATAGAAAATGCACTAGAATTCTATAACTTTACTACAGAAGAAGAAGAAGATCCTCGCAACATCAACATAGTATAATCATAAATATACCACGAAGTAACTGGACTTGAGCCAGAAATAACAGATATAACAAAGCCACTGAAGACCAAGAAGGTGAACCTAGGATCAGAGAAGGAACCTAATTTTGCAACAATAGGAGACTATTGGAATCAAGAGACAGATAGTAAAGTTACATAGTTACTTCATGAATACCAATAATTGTTTCCCACAAAGTTTTCATAGATGAAGGGTAAAAAGGAGATCTAGGAGTCATGAAGATTCCCCTTAAGCCTGATGTGAAGCCAGTTAAACAAAGACCTTACAGGTTGAACCCGAAGTATAAGGAGAAACTAAAGATAGAGCTTGATAAGATGATAGCAGACCCTGCGACTTTTACAGATATGGCAAACCCTGATATAATGGAGGAAAGAATGTCGCAGTTGATTTCTCTAGAAGAAGACAGATATATAACAGGTTTCCATCAGCAAGTACAAAACAAAAGAGAAAAGGATTGTCATCACATACATATTAATAAGAAGAAGTTCCAGGTAGGAGACCTTTTTCTTCTCTATGACACTAAGTTTGTAAAATTTCCAGGAAAATTCAAGATGCATTGGTTGGGCCCCTACATTATCAAGCATATTACTGATGGAAGCGTAGTTCAATTAGAAAAGTTAAATGGAGAATTGATCCAAGGAAGAGAAAATGGCAACAAGTTGAAGCTATATAAGGGAAAACCTATCCCTACAGCCTCTCTCTAAAGAATAAAGGAGAAAAGTCTGAGTGCCACCTGTAGTTGAAAGTGGGCACTGGACTATAAACTACGTTGCAGAGAGCTTTTATGTAGGAAGTTACTTTACTACAGTCTGGATTATGTCGAAGTACATAGCAGCTGCAATGTAAGAAGGGTCTTTCGCCTCAATCTGGGATGCATCGAAATTCGCCGAAAAAATATGACCGTTAAAAGGTAAAGTTAACATTAAAACATGCTGAAAGTTTCATTTATGAGGAAAGATTAACAAGATATAAGGATAGAAATGTAATTAATGAACACAATCTAAAAAAAATCTAAGATAATGATGGGATTAGATATTTAAAATTGCTATAAAAATCAACGTCTCGCCTAGATTTGGAACTTTGCTGAATTGAGAGTTCAAGTGTTGATTGTGCGAAGAAGTTGTAGAAATTCTTGTTGTCGTATGTCATCTGAGCATTCTTGGGAATAAATTTCTCATAATTTTCATATGAAGGGCTTAGCTGGAATCATGGAAGCCGTCGTAGCAACCATTGGTTTGCCCGGAACAACATCATCACAAGAACAATGGAGATCTCCACAGAAGAAACCAACCAAGGAAGAGAGAACAAAGAAGAAAAAAGATAAGAAACCTGTCGAACCTCAACAAAATTCCAAGCAAGTCAGGGACAGTGAGGAAGAAGTAGAGCAGATGGAAATAGATGGCGCATTATTTCCATCACATCTCCCACCATATATTCCACAAAGAAAACCAAATTCTAAACCAGTGAAAGACTCGAAGGACGCAAAATTTGGCACCTTCACACCCCTATTGCTAGAAGAAGTACCATTTACTACGGAATTACTTGGAAAAACAGCAAAGTTGAAGTTCACAGGCTATGACTTCAATGGCAGGAAGAAATACCCATAGCTCACACCAGACCGATATTGAAACAAGGAAACCACCCAGAGAGTGGCGTGACGAGGTTAGAGTCATGGTAATGGGAAAATGGATTGGTGCAATCAAGATTGATGAACATGCTGAATGTGTTGCACTTCAGCAGAAGTATGGGGATCACAGCCTGTGTATAACAGTTTCTCGTGCTGGTGCATGATGGATGCTTATGGATGGGAAATAAGATGCCTATAGATCCAATATTTATATGGAGAATCACCAGACTACCATATCAGGAGCGAAACCCATGGAAGAATTTGTTAGAAAAGATTAGGACCACACCATAGTCGAGAGCATGAAGAAAAAGTTCAGTCTGACAAAAGGAAGGAGGGGATATGATATAAACTCAATTAGTGACCAATCAGTTCGCTTCACGACACGCATATAGGTTGGGAAGATCATGAGAAAGTATTGGGCTAGTGAAGTAATTTTAGTGGTGGTTTCATTTGCTGTGTAGTGCGCCAATGGGGTTCAGTACAACTAGGTCGAATACCTTTGCAAAGAATTTCTGGACAAATTCCATTAGGTATAGGAAAAAGGTACAGCATTTCATTATGCATGGATAATTTTGATTATAGCGATGTTGGAATGAAGAGAACCGGAGGAAACGTATTTCCCTCCGGTAGCTTCAGATGTTTGTGAAGCCACGCAATATGCCTCGTTGTGGTATACCACTCAACCGTCACAAGCAACAGAGACATGATGTTTTTCATGTTATATCACATGGATTTGCATATGTTGGTAAACCAGCACCCTCGCCTGTCACTGAGCCTATACGAACAATATAGCGTTGTTGTGAATTTCAACGCTGATTTTCACAAAATGTATATATAGGCTCGCGAGGACACAAATAAGAAATGGCATCCCCTATCATACTTAGTAACAAAAATTGACCTCTTAGCACTAGTAAAACAATGGCCAGCAAAATTGATGATTGTGCTGGAGGTAGAGGCAGAGACAAAAGATAGTGCGACAGAAGAGGACACATCGTAGCATAGTGAAGTGAGTAGAAAGGACAAAGATAATTATGGACAGGAATCACAAGAAGAGGAGAAACCTGATGAGGGTCATCAGGATCCTTGTGAAAGAGATGAGCACAATAAGGAGTTTGAAAAGATAGAAGCAGACAAGTTGTCGCAGAAAAAAGGAAATCACAAGGCAAAGCTGCCACGAAGGTTAAGAAGAAGCAGATGGCCAATAAGACGAAGGATATCACACTAATGGTCCTTACTAATGGGCACTTGGAGCAGATTGGGGACAGGATACTCGAGGCGATAAAAAAGTCATGCAATAGGTGGCAAGATCGCTATGACGCGCTTCTCACAGGTGTGCAGGAGCGGATTGTAGAACTTAAAATTTTGGCATATACAGTTAGATAACCCATGTAGATAATGGAGAGGATTGGAGAAGAAAGGAAAATATAGCTTACATTTGCAGCGAGGTTAGAGCCAATACCATCCGAAGCACTACAGTTTGACTTCACCAAAGTACAACACCAAGAAAAAGGGTGGAAGCATGTCAACATGAACATCACGATAGTACCATTGTAGATATTACAGAAGTTGCACTTGGAAATAATAGAGGAGTTGAAGCTGCACGCACAACACATGTCACAGCTAAACATTCAGGTAGAAAAAGAGTGGGTTTCGCTTCAACAAAAGCTCGACCAGATGATCCAGGAGAGGGATTAAGCAATTCAATAGTAGCAAAACATCAAGGAGGTGGTTGAAGCAACATTTAAAGAGATTCCAAACCTTGATGCCCACGAAGAAAAATCAGTGGAGGACAAGGTCAAAAAGTGTGACCTTGCAGTGAAAGGATACAAGCAAAATATTACAGATGTGCAATTTAAATATGAAATGAAAATCAGTGAGTTGCAGATGAAGATGCATCCAACCACACCACAGGAAGTGTAGGAGCAGAGGGAGACTAACCTAAATACTGTAATGGCCATCATCTCCGCAACAATGGCAGAGCATGGAAAATTTTTGGACGAGAGCACATAGATTTGGACTTCATTGCAGGAAGATCCAAATGTACAGAAATTACAGGAAGAGATTCACATAAAGCATTAGTATTGGGAAGAGACTCAAGCATCTACGAAGACCTTACCAATCTCACAGAAGCTCGCCAAAATCAATGAGGGAAATGCCCTCCAGAAGAAGATTGAGGAACTGAAGAAGGAAGAACATGTTTTAACAGAGAGGACTCGGCCATGGAAAGATGAGGATCTCTAACTATCGCAGGGAGTAGATGAGAAGCTCCAAGAGCTTCGACAAAGGGAGGCAGCGATGGTGTAGAAGGTCGCAGAACATGTGATGGAAGTACCACTGGAAGAGGTGCACAACGAAGAAAAGAAATTCACAGAGATTTTGCAGAAGTTCAATGAGGCCTACAAAATAATCGTAGCAAAGATCAGAGGCAAAGCAGCTGAGTGACTTGGAACGATTCAAATGTGAGTGTTGGGGTCCTATTGGGCACAACCCAACTTGGCCTGATTTTTGGAAAAGACTCTGCATTTTGTGGAGTGGAATGCGCAATGGAGTGAGAAGTGGACCGCACAACGAAGCAGTTGGAATATACCACGTGGTATAAGGGCGTCAGAGGTGGTCGAAGCCCCTCCTTTTTGTAAAATCATGTGATAATGTAAAGGATCAATGGTTTTAGTTGTTTTCTTTGGGTGTCCATGGTATTTGGACCATCGTATTGTAACGATGTAACCCTTGATGTAATAGTATATATGGGGTCAAATAATAAGGAAAAAGATAGATCGAATTGATCTAGATATGTGTTATGGTTGAAATTTTGTGATTTATTGTTTAGGAAAAGAATGCGATGCTCTACACCTGAGTGTGCAGAGACCTAAGTTTGCAGCTGAGTGCGCAGATGACCTGTAACTTAGTGCGCAGGTCAATAATTGTTTTTTGTAAAAAGAATTATTATATTAGCAACAATTCTTGTGGATGTATCCCCACATTGGGGTGAACCACGATAATTTGGTGTCTTCATGTGTATATTTACTTATTATCTATTGTAGCTTAGCATATTATTACAGTTGCATGTTATTTCAGCACAATGATTATTTATGGCTTTATATGATATCTTCAATTGGTTAAGTTAATGTGGAAAAGTAATTTATGAATTTCAAGAGTACGAAAACATAATAATACCACATCTCTACATCCTTCAAGGTTGTAGAAACCTAGTTTTTCATCCTCCCATAGTCACTTCGGGTGAGACTGTGATCTGCTAAGAAGGTCTATACCGAAAGGGCCAGTGATTAAGGGTTTTGTTGGTGCGTAATATACATCGAACCTGGGTCAGCCCAAATCATAACCAACATATAGGGTTATATTCTCAATAAAGAGTCAAAGAGAAAAACCCAATGGAAAATGAAACCATACAAACAACCAAATGATATCCATAAAATTCAACAGGACAAAAGACACAAGAAATGACAGGAGATGCATGAGGAAAGAAGCCTTCATCAATAAAACTACAAGAAAATTCTAGAGCATAAAATCGAGGATGCATATGACTCATTTTAGGTTTCTAAGGAGCACTCAAATTAGAGAGGCACAGACCCAACAAGTCCAACGAGAAGAGATAGTCTATAATTAAGTCGTAGTCCAAGAAAGCATCTAGATAGTATGGAAGTTGATGAATATGGACCTGTGATACCATGATCTGTCATAGTGAATATAACAACTCCTAGTGTAAGAGAATTCCTAAACCATAGGCTCCATATTGACTCATAGCCTTCCTCTATTTGGTATAGAAGAGACAACCAAGGAAATATAAAAGATCGTCTCCTAATAGAAATCCTAACAGTGAAGTAAATTTGGGTAAATAATGTGGAAAATGAAAACATACTTCTCTGTATTAGAGATATCACGAACATACCCCCTTATGAAATTAGTAATTGTTTAAGAAGAATATTCAAGGTGAAATAATGATTGCATCCTAATGTTAATCGGTTCGTCAAGTATTTAGACAAAGCATATCAAATATATGATATCCCACAAACATATTTGAGTGTCAAAGTTGAAAGTGAAAAGTGTAACCCAACGACTAAAAATATACAAGCTACTCCTGTCAAAGTAGAAAATGACATGATAGTAGAACAAGTCAAGTCAATACAATCAGGTACCCTAGTTGGACCACCTATGGTTCCATACACTTCAATAAAATATCCTCCAAGAAAATAACATATGGGACTAAGTCAAATTCCCCTCTAAGAGGGAAAAAAATACCTCATAAAGCATTGGTTTGTGTGTTAAACTTTATGGGACACCAACAATGTTAACAATGAAGCTAAATCAATGGCCTAGTTTGTCAGTGCCCTTACAAAAAGAGCCCTCGCTTAGTTAATGAAATTTATAGATAATCATTCCATAACCTAGAATGTAATGAAGATAAATTTCCTCGCAATATGTAAATATCAATATGCTAAGCATCTTGCAACCCATAAACTTAAATAAATCAAGGAAAAGCTAGTAGAGGTAGTTTAATAATATGATAAAATATTTATATACTTATTAATTACAGTACCATATGTGATTAATGAAACTCTCCTATTACAATAGTACATTGTTGGAATATTGCAATGAATCAGAGGTCTATTAAGAATGCATGAATTCACGTCATGTAAAAAATCCTTAAAAAAGGCCCAACACATTGAAACAAATGGTGACTAGTTGTTGACCTCCTCATCAAAGAAAAAATGAACTGAATAAAAATTTGATCAACTACAGAATCTCTTATGAATCTTAATTTCCAATGCAATGAACTGTGGTGCACAAATTTCCATAATGAATGGCATGCTAAGAACAACTACAATATCACATATCATATCGAACAAGATGTTCAATGTGTACAAATATATATATATATGGTGACATCTTCCAAGTCGCATCAAATCATATCACAAGAGAATATGAATATAATTTAAAGAATTTGAAACCAAAGTGGTGTTTTATATGCGAGGAAGTCACCCACTCCATGCATGATTGTCAACTAAATAGTCAAAATAACCTTAACTACCATATCATTTTCCATACACAATCATTCGACTAGTCGGTTGATCTATCAACCTAATCTAGCAAGAAAACATGTAAAAGGAAAGAGGGAATTGTTGCCATGGTTGTGGAGGATATCAAGGGAACCAAAATAATCTAGGTGGATTCAATGGAATATTTGGATGAAGTTGAGCTTGGGTTCAAGGATGACTTTACTGTTAAACTTTTTGGTAGGAGGGGCACACGGGACTCGACTATAGTATATTAAAAGACAAAATTGTCTTGCACTTATACAACATTTGTGGATTGGATGATCACTGTTTGGAGGAATGCCATAAAATCGTTGAAATAATAATGAATAAAATATTTTTCAATTTTCTCCACTCTATACTAAAACGAGATTTTTTAAATTACAAAACCTTGCACAACATCACCATATTGGGAGTAGGATAAGAAGATAGACATATAACACAAGAAGCGATCCAACCAAGAAAAGTCATTCATACATGCCCAAACTTATAACATCGTGACGATATCATAAGAGAAGCAATCAACATTTTCATAAACTAATCTGGAAGTAAAACATCAACTAGAGATAATATCATAGAAGAATTTCTAGAATTACTAAAAGGTGAACAACCATTCAATCACCTAATTGAGATTCTTCACATACTCAAAGATTACAAAGAAGATTAAAGATCATCTCAAAATTTATGAAAATTTTCCTAGGACCGGCCCTTCAAAGGATGACCAATTATCTAAAATTAGCAAATCATATATTCTTGGAGCCCTTTGGCACTCTAAAACATATTCAAACTTTAATCATTGGCATCTCAACATTTGTTTATTTTGAAATAATTGACCTAGGCAAAGGAATACCAGCTTACCCAGCCTTGGTCAAACACTCATGACATGAAATCTATTATTTCCCTAAAATGAGAATGAATAAAAATGAAGGGAAATAATAGAAAGATCATAATCCCACTATATCCATGAGAAGGAAAATCATGGATCAAGCACTAGATGATGATGTTGAAACAAAATGAGTATATCAGATTATGTAAGAAGACAAGGATAATGTGGAGCCCAACACAATAAAAGAGATTCTTGTAGGATTCCCACTCTCCATTGGACAAAAATCAAACATCAATATTTACAAATGGTATATTGGTAATTATGAATTTAAGGCTAAAGAATATTGGACAATTTAAGTAATGCCAATTAGAAAAACTTGACCGTGATTCATTGTGAAAGTAGTGCCAATTGTGAATGAAATAAAGTAAGACAATCCTTGACACTACTCCCTATTGACTTGCAAAAATAATTTGGTACCCCAGTCAAATTTAAAGAGAAAAAATTCCCTTTGACTCATGTTGATGAAGTGTCCAAGTCAATATGTGAGTAAGGAAGAGTGCAAAGTCTTGTCCAGAGTTTCACTAAACAAGAACTGTGATGGTGGGATACCCATACCCATTGAATTCAAACATGGAAAGCTACCACAATATATTTTATTGAAATTTTTGTGGGGAAGAAATTGTCTGTAACAATCAACATTCCCCAGTTTAAGCCAAGAGATGACCCTGTAGCCCATATTCCCTAATGCGAAGTTGAATAGAAAATAATTGGCTACAAAGATGAGAGAGTCTTGCCACACATGTTTCCCAATGCTCTTAATGTTCTTTTCAAAAATCGTATAAAATTTAAGAAGCTCAAAGGGAAATGCTCTAGTGGAATGAGTTAAAGAATAATTTTATAAAATATTTTGAGTATAATCCTACTAAAGAAGAACTATATGAAGCAACTCACCATATTAAGTAATTCATTTTGAACAAAACTCATGTTCAAAAAGTAGAAAAAGGAAAAATTAAAGTTGGCTACCCATTGACTTCAACATGTAATCATATATCATGTCAACCATTAGTCGGAAGAGAATATGCCTAACTAGACATGGAAAATGTTAAACTCCCAGCATAGAGCTTTCGTTGGAAAAAGAACCATTCAAAGAATCATAAATACAGTAGAAAAATATTTAAAATATCAAAAGAGAAGGAAGTTATACCTAAGAAACCAAATTTTCCACCTGCATAACAAGAAGTGAAGGATGGAGACCAAAGACTCGATGAGTTGAAGGCCCCTCAATGGATGGATTGTGAACTGAAAATAAAAGATATCTACATCTCTAATGATGGTTGACCAAAAATGGCCCAACTAGGAGACTATTGGTTAGACAAAAAACCCATAAAATTAATTGATCTCCTTAAGGAATATCAAAATGTAAAATAAATAAATAGGGGAGATGAAAATTGGCCTCATTCAAGGAGCCAAGCCAATAAAGAAATGACCATACAAATTACCCTATAAATACAAACCCATGGTGTAGAAAGAAATACAAGGGATGTTATTTGGTGGAATCATCTATCCCATATAAAAATCAAAATGGGAAAGTATTATGGTTGTGAAACCAAAAAAACATGACCCAAAGAAAATAAGAATTTGTGTCAATTTTAGTGGCTTGAATAAATTAATAGTCAAAAATCCATTTCCAACTCCCTTACGGATGAAATAAAAAATGAATTTGTAGGCCACAAATTTTATTTATTGACAAATTTATTTTTAGGTTACAATTAGGTACCCATTGTAGAGGAGAATCAAGAAAAGACAACATTTGTCTAATAGTTTCGTTCTTTTGCATACAGAGTTATGCCATTTGGATTGAAAAATGATCTTAGATATATATATATATATATATATATATATATATATATATATATATATATATATATATATATATATATATATATATATATATATATATATATATATATATATATATATATATAGATATATATATATATATATAGATATATATATATATAGATATATATATATAACAATGGTTATTTATTTTGGTGATTGGATTGTTTATACTCTTCTAAGAGATCACATGCATCGGCTCAGACTCATGTTTGAAAGGTATATAAAGATTCATCTGTCTCTTAATCTCAAAAGTGTTTGTTTTCTACACCAATCAGAATATTTCTAGGGCATGCCATATGCAATGAAGGAAACAAATTCGCTATGAAAAAAAAAAAAAAAAGTGATCCCTAACCTAAAGCCCCACATTAATCAGAAGTAGATCAAAATATTTATGGGGCACACAAGGTATTACACAACATTTATTGTACATTACTATGATATAATTTTTCCAATCGACGAGCTATTAAGAAAAATTCCCAATACATATGGAGAAAAGTGTGCAATGGATCATTTGAAATATTAAGAAAGAAATTGGTAGAGACCCCAATTTTGAGATTTCCTAACTCGCCAAAAATGTTTCATGTACATGTTGAATTGGCTAATGTAGCAGTTGGAGTGAGTTTAGCACAACCCAACATTGATATTGTCAACCATCCGAACATGTATCCTAGTCAAAAACAAAAAATGGAAGAGAGGAAATATTCGACAACAAAGCATGAATCATTAGCCATGATCTTTGCCTTGCAAAAATTCTCCCATTATCTTTTGGCCAAATCATTTACTTCTTTTTACTAATCATCAGGCCTTAAAGTACCTTTTTAATAAACCTATACATCAGAGGAGGACCTTTTGATGGTTACTATACTTTCAAGAATTTGAATTAAAAATAATAGTATGACTAGGGAAAAACCATGTCATGCTAAATTTCCTATCTTGACTCAACACTTGAGAAGAACTAATATATATTAACTATGATCTAGCTAATGTACACTTGTTTCAAGTCAAAGCCACTCCTACAAAATTTGTAGAAATCATGCACCTTTCACACACAAGAAAAGCACTCGAAGGCCTATATGAGAAAAATAAGAAAGTATTAGTAATGAAATCAACTCCTTTTACACTAATTAATGGACAACTATATAAAATGGGAGTAGATGGGTTACTTTGTTGATGTTCTTTAGAGAACAAGAGACAAGGTATACTAGAAGAATTTTGCAAAGGGCCAACGAGAAGACGTCTTCAAAGTGATACAACAACATGAAAGATCCTTTAGGAGGGATTATGGTGGCCTACAATATTTCAATATTGTCAAATAGAAGTCTAAAATGAAACATATGCTACAAAACATATAAATTGCATAGGAAGAATTAAATGCCACTGCAGCCAATTACTCCTACTGTTCCCTTTGAGATTTGCGTCATTAACCTTGTAGGGCCCTTTCCTCAAAGGGCCAAGAGGACTAGTGCTAGATACATAATTACTATAGTCAAATATCTAAAAAAATGGGTAGAGGTTTAACCCATCGATTTTTGTACTAAAAAGTAGACAAGTTTATCTACCAAAATATTGTGACAAGATTTAGATGTCCCTTAACTCTTATCAGTGATTGGGGCACACACTTTTTTAATGCTACAAATAAAATATTGTTGTAGAAATTCATGATTGAACATAGACAGAAAACAACTTATCACCCACAAGAAAATGGTGCAGTTGATTTTTTCAACAAAAAATTTCATAAAGGACTTGCAAAAATATGTGGTATCAAAAGAAATGACTAGGATGAAAAAATATCGGTCGCTATATGTGCATACAAAACTACTTATAAATGATCGACTAGAAATACCCCATTCAAACTAGTATATGGACAAGAAGCCACAATTCCACTTCACTGCTTTACAAATGAAGCAAGGGTATTGACCATCTTAAAGTTTGACATCAACAAAGTCAAGAAACAATGGTCGGGTATTGACCATCTTAAAGTTTGACATCATCAAAGTCAAGAAACAATGTCTCTACCAGCTACACAGATTGGAAGAAGATTGATTTCACACTCCATCATCAACAAGTGTAAAAATAACAAAACGAATCATGGCATGATCGAAATATTAAAACAAACAACTTGAAAATATGAGGTCTTGCATTATTATATGATAACAAGTTAAATAAAATCCTATAAAATTATAAATCGCATGGTTAGGCCCCTTTATTGTCAAATATTTCCAACCATCGAGAGTAGTCCAACTGAGGACACTTCAAAGGAAGTCATTCAATTTTGTCGCTAATGGTGCCTAATTGAAAAAAAAGAAAGCATAAAAACACGGGCATGACCACTAGTGAAAACTTCGTTGACGTGCTAGTGGGCATGGGTTAGGCTAAAAACCACTATGTGGCAGTCGAACCATCTAACCTTTGTACAATAATTTAAATCTAGTATATTTAAATTAATATTAAGATTGAGTTCAGTAATAAAATATTTAGTTATTAAGGTAGATAAAGTGACAAACTAGTTTAGTACATAAGCACCAGCCAAAGCATTATTACAAGCACAAGCAACCATCATCGACCAAGTTGAGGATTTACGAAGCCTACTAGATAAGAAATCACAAAAAAATTCAAAGGGATGATAGAAAGAATATCACCATGAAATTAGAAGAGACTTCCAATGAAGACAATGTCTTTGACTTGACCAAAATTTTCAAACTATTCATATAAGTCCAGTCAATAAAATTTCCTAGTCCAAATGTTGCCCCAAACCTGTCAAGAATTTGAAAACTAACAACAATTTTGGTGTGGGTAACTTGTCCAGTCCAATAAAGCACTCAACTACTAAAATTGACACAATGACAAACCAATGTGCTCAACACGAGTTAAAATTAAATATTAGTGCTTCAATTAATCCAATAGGATGAGCACGGCTAGACTCAATGGATCAATTTATTGCCACAAAGTCCCCAAAATTATTATTAAATCCAAGGACTTTACCATTTCCACACATTTACATGCGTGAGCATTTGAGCATTAAACTTGCATAGATTCCTAAGTTATCTAAACTGTCAAACCTTGCACTCTTTGATTTTGAATTTCTCGATTGCTTGAGACGAAAATAATTTAAGGAATATTTCAAAATTCCACCATGAAGAGCATAGAAACAAGTTGAAGAAACACTAGTTGAACCAAAGATGAAAGTCTGATTTGATAAATCCACTACTACAAAGCTTGAGGTTCACCTCAACAATATAAGACAAACCAAGATAAAAGAGATCTCTTGGGATGAACATTATGTCTCATTCACAAAGTGGGCCCTAGTCAATAATAAGTGGTGTTTAGAGACGAAGAACTTATACAATAGAATAATTTGAGACTACTTGGGCATTAATTTAAATGTAGAATTTTAGGTAATGAAGGAGTAGGCCCCAAAGTTCATTGTTAGTTGATTCCATGATGGAGTGTTATATCTAGAAATCACTATAGCCATCACCATGGTTGCAATTCATAAAATAACGATTCTACCACATAGGTGTGACAAAATCCCAAAAATGGTTGACTGTAATGCTTGGCTAAGGGAGTTCACTAGAGGAACGACTGCCAAAAATTCTAAAGGATTGAATATTATACAAGTTACAGATTCGAAGATTAAGTGGTATTGTATTATTGTATCTATGTGCCTCACTCCAATAGGTTGGTTAGACATCAAGTTAAATAGGTTAGAAGCCATTAACCAAATTGTTAGGATGAAGAAACAATACAATTAGGCCAAACATGTTGCAGATATCCTCAAGACACGATGGAATGAATGTTAGAACTGTGGTAAGGAAATATGTTTTCCCTCTTTGTTAATTTGGCTTTCCATGTGTAGGTTAGTCCAATTAGAGAGTGCATTTACAAAAAGTTTTATACCCATAATGAAGAACTTTAGGTGCTTTACCAACAACTAGTCGAGTAGGGTAGAGTCCTTAACCCTTGAAGAAATGTTCTACAGTTGACTTCTTAATTTGAAAATTTTTTACTCATAGATGGAGATAACAGAATAGATTTGTCGATCTTTACCAAGAAAGTATCACATCTAGCTAAGTTTGGATACGACTCAAGTTTGGTATGTCAAATACAACGACATCCAGCCCAAGTACTACAAGAAAAAAGGTCATTGGTGAGGGTCATGCCTATGACAGATATTTAAGGTCCATCACCAATGTCGCATATGGTGACGGTCTTTAAAAAAGCATTGTTGTAATTGTATATAGTGATGGTCCTTTAAGTTTTGTCACCAAAACCATTTTCAATGACACCTTTGGTGAGGGTCATTAAAGGCCCATCACTACTTCTCTCTTTGGTGACACTTTTGGTGAGGGTCGTTAAAGGCCCATCACTAATTCTTTCTTTGGTGACACTTCTAGTGACGATCTTTTATTGATCGTCACCAATGATCTTTTTAGTTACTTTTGGTGACGATCAATAAATATTCGTCATCGTTGATCATTCCAATGAGTTTTTTATGACACTTCATGCCTGTGACAGACCTTTAAGGTTTGTCACCAATGTTGCATATGATGACGGTCTTTAAAAAATTGTTTTTGTAAGTGTATATAGTGACGGTCCTTTAAGGTTTGTCATCAAAGCCATTTTCAATGACACTTTTGGTGAGGGTCGTTAAAGGCCCATCACTAATTCTCTCTTTGGTGACACTTTTGGTGAAGGTCGTTAAAGACCCATCACTAATTCTCTCTTTGGTGACACTTGTAGTGATGATCTTTTATTGACCCTCACCAATGCTCTTTTTGGTTACTTTTGGTGACGGTAAAAAAAATTCCGTCGTCATTGATCATTCAAATGAGTTTTTGATGACGCTATGTACCTGTTACTATATTTTTTGTCAAAAGATAACGATTTAAGACCATTGTTGTGGAGTATTTTTCATTATGTCTCCAAGTTCATAGTGGTTATAATAGTCAGTCAATTTGTTAAGAAGTAATTAGTGTGTATCATTTCCCTCAAATCATAAGAATATAGTTTTCCTATGAGTCAACACATGATTCATCTCTATTAGGTTTATTATCTAGAAAATTTCCTTTAAATAAAGTTCCACTAGTGTGTGTAGAAACTATATTATCTAATACATAATCAAGCTCTGTAAATTCTATTAATGAGAGAGACCTAGCAATTCTCAACACTCATGGCACACCTTAACATCCTTTGGAATAGTACCCTAACATTCCTTGGCACCTCACATGTCTTGGAACATCTTTGTACCTAGAACATCTTGCCATGAGTAGGATTCCCAAGCACATGTTGGCATGCCCTAGCATAGCATAGCACTCCCCTATCATGTGCTAGCATGCCCTATAGTCCCTAGCATTCCCTGGAACACCTTGGCATAATGTTGCATTGAAAAACATTAGCACTTGGCATGCATTGGCACTTGGCATGTATTGGAACATATTATTAGTGTGCCTAGCATGCCCCTTTTGAAAAAGATAAATTTCTGACTTATTAACCCTCTTATGTGTTCATTTACTTTCATTTTAGCTTGGTTATTCCTTTTTTTGCCTTGAAACTCCTTGACACATATTGGCATACTCTGGCACCCTACACATCCTAGCATGTCTTAGCACCTAGCATGCCTTGGCACTATTTGGCACATGTTAGCACACCCCAGAACTACCTAGCACACTCTAGCACTTCTTGACATTCCCTGATATTCCTTGGCATGCCTTACCCATGCTTAGCATACCTTGTCACTCCCTCCTTGGCATGATAGCTAGCACTCATTGACACTCCCCGACACACCCTCATATTCATTCACTTCCATGCATTTTGACCTAGTGCTCCCTTGTGTTGTCCTAGTACTCCCTAACACTCCTCAGCATGCATTGGCACTCTCTAGCACACCTTAGCACTCTTCAATATGCTCTACCATTTCATAGCATGCATCACACTCCCTAACGCACATTGGCACTTGGCACGTGTTGCACTTGGAAAGTCTTAACATGTTCGGCATGCGTTGAGATGACTTGGTATGCTTTGGCATGGTTTAATATTAAAGTTATTTCAGATCAATTATTGGAAACTATGTGAGAAGAAATGAAGGAAGATTTGGCACTTAGAATGCATTGACACTTAGCACTTGGCACCTATTGGCACCTAGTGTTGGTGTGCCTAGCATGCCCCTCATGGAAAAGGTAAATTGATGACTTATTAACCCTATTATGTGCTCATTTCCTTGTAGTTTAACTTGTTCCTCCCTTTTTTTTCCTTGACAGTCCCTGGCATGCATTGTCACACCCTTGTACATCTTGACATGCCTTAGCACTTAGCACATCTTAGCTTGTTTAACATGTCTTCGTACTATCTGGCACATGTTAGCATGCCCTAGAATTCCCTAACACACCTTGGCAGTCATGACCTCACAACTAGCATTACATTTTTCCATGACTTGGGAACCTTACATTCACTAGAACACCTTAGCACTCCCTAGTTGTCATGCCCTCTATTATCCTCCACAATGTCCTAGGCTGATGAGGAGATCGACGGAGGTAACCACAAACCAAGATTTTAATTTGGTAGCTAGCCCTACCAAACCAAAGAGAGCTCTCTCTATGAAATCATAGCCAAGATATTATTAGAATGTAAAGGATTTTAGGCTAGATAGCTAGGCTGAAGTGGGTTTTGGAAAATTTAGGGTTTGTTTGTTGGATAAGAGAGAAAAACCAGGTAGCTAGGTCAGAGGATCAAAGGGTTACAACAACAGAGATATAAAAGAGGAAGGTAGCATTACTTTTGTGATGGATCTTAGGTTTTATCGGTGTTACTAGTGTAGTGTTTAGAAGAATCAAAAGGTCTTAATGAGCATGAAACATGAATTCATTAAGCAAGAAAGAAAGTAGCACATAATGATTTTTCCATCAAAACAGAGCTTTATGCAAATAATTTTGTCTATAAAGTGTAAGCAAAAACATTTAAGAATTGATGAATGGAAAGAGAAGATGGATATCTTTCATATAAATCTATAACAGGGAAAAAATAACATAACAAACTTACTGCACATGAATTCCTAGATAATAGTTGCAAATTGTGTCCTTTGATTTCCAAAAAATGTCCAAGTACAAGCTACAATAGTTCTCTCTCTAAAATCCAACCCGTTATATCACTGAGAAACTGATACGTAAAGACCAAAACAACATCTCCCCACTCTCAGGGGTCAAATCCATGACTCTAGGAAATGTTCCATGAGGTGTTCTAACCAAACCCTAATGTCTATGGAAGTTAAAAACAACTTCTACAATTAACTTTGACTCCAAACTCTCTCATAAATGAAGTCAAATTTACATCAAAATAGCTTAAAAAGACTAACCACCAATTATTTACAATTACTTTTACCCCTCACATTCATCTACTTCACCCTTTTGACGTTTACCAAAGTCAAACTAGGAATTACAAAAAAATACACAGTGATCATTTTACAGAAATCTCATAAATTTCCAGGTGTTCAGCGAGCTATTGGAGGCCATTTTTGAGTGCCTTTCTGAATCTAGATCTGAAGCCTTTTCTAAAAATATGGGAGAGTTTAGATGTCTTTAGGGTATTTGTGCACTCAAAATGACCCATTTTTAGCTGAGATATGGCCATTCTCCCAAGGTGTCTCGACGTGCGTAGCGAAATGGAGAAATGGCAGAAAGGTGATTTTTGGCCTCTTTTTTTGCAAATTTCTCAAAAACTAAGCCCCAAACCAGGAACGCGGGAAAATGGTTTTTGAGAGGGGGTCCTAATATTTCCAAAAATTCTGATTTTCCATCATTTGGAGCCCTGAGGAATAAGCGCAACATGAGCTCGCTGCGCTCCTAGACAGAAAATTGCCAAAACATTGCAAGTCTGCACCAGTCTGCACCAAAACACAAAATTTTCTCCAAATCCTCCGAAAATTTGTCCAAAGATTCCTATAAATCATGGATGCATCAGCAAGCAAATCTAACTTACCCTTCTCCTCTTGGTTGATTAGGCTTTCCTTGAGTTTTTCCTTCAACTGCTTGATTTTGACCTTGACAACCTGATTCCTTGTGTAATAATGGATGACCATTTTATTTTGCAACTTTTTATCCCTATTTGCCTTTTCAAGGAGCTTCTTAAGGTGGAAATTGGCTTTGTCAAGCCAAAACTCCATGTCCTCATTTATTTCCATGGCAATCCTCTCTTCAAAGGTCAACTCTTCCATTGGTGGCTTTTTCTCTCTTTCCCTTTGAAGTACCTTCCTAAGACCCATTGTCCTTCATCTCTTCTTTACCACATGTCCTTCATGCTATTCAGTGTCCTCATGGTCCACCATTGCCTTTCCTTTCATATCTTGTTTCATGGCTTTGAATTAATGCTCTTTATCCATGCAAACTAGTTGTTTTGCCTTAAGTTGACTATTTTCTTGCTCAAGGAATGAAATGATGAATTTGGCCCTTTCCAAATTGTCCTTGAGCTCCATGAACTGAGAATCCTTCTCTTTGATGACTTGTTTTAGGGTTTGATGTTCATCATGTGTCTCCAAGTCAACTAGGTCAAATTCATGCTCAATGGGCTCATCATCATGCAAAGAAGCCTCATGATGTGATGGTGATCCCTGTTCTGCCGATGTAGTAGCCTTGGCCCCTTCCTCAATTTGAAAAGAAAACATAAGGATTTTGCCTCTCTAATATGTCTTGGTCACCTCAGGCCTAGGTGCCTTGGAAACCTCGTCATATTTTCTTGATGGCCCCACCTCCATGGGTTGTACTAACATGGTTCAATGCTAGCTTGGTGAAGTGGTTATATACGTTTTCAAGGCTACCTCAATGAAGGTGTCCCATGTCATGTTCTTCTCTTTCAACTAATGAAGTACTATAACCTTTATCAGGCTATGGTAAAAGAGGTTGGGATAATGCACTTTGCCTTTCAATTGCACCCTTTCAAACATTTTGGTTAGGCTCATATACAAGTAGCTGGACAAATTTAGAGACTTGGCAGCCGTAAAGTGCTTGAGCAGTCTTATCTGGTATTGATATAGCCTAGAAAATATGCCTTCACATGTGAATAACTTCATGATAGCCTTCTTCAATTGTGCATATCTCCCCAACAAGTATCTAAATGGGAAAACATGTGAGCGAACTCCTTTATATTGTGATTTCAAGTAGGGTTTGTACTCTTCTATGTCTAGGTTCATACCTTTGAACCAGTTTTCACCATGGTTTGGTATGCATGTAGCTTGAGAGATGGCATCCACTAAAAACATGAAATCATTCCCTACAATGGTGATCTTGTCTTCCTTCAAGGTGAGGGAAAATATACCTGTGAGATGCTCATGGTAACCTACTTCCTGCACTCTTTGACAAAACCCTAAACAATTGACATCTTCAAAGAATTTCATGACAAATGGGAAGGAGTTGATTTCATTACAATTAGAGGGCTCAAACCTCAGTATATTTCCCCCCTTATTGTACTTCCTCTTCTCTGATGGTGATGAGTCATGCTCCATACTTCAAACCTGAGGTGAAAGGCAAGCAAAAACAGTGAAATTTGCTGCTGTGAGGGAATGAGGTGGTATGATGGACTTAAGAGTTGCCTAAATTTGTAAGGAAATTTAGGAGGGTAGGGGATGATGTTAGTGAGTAGGGAAAAAGGAATTTTTGGAAATGAGTGAGGGGAGGGAGTGGAAAAGGCCAAAACACAGACCTATCCTAGAAAGAGATAGGGTAGATTAGGGTTTAGAGGAAAATGATAGAAAATGAGGGGATAAGGCTTTGTGATGGATGGAAATGGTGTATTAGCTGCAAACAGAAGTGTAGGGACAAGGAATATAGAGTTTAGGGCAACACTCGTCATTTGAGGATCAAAACCATGAAAATCATGTAAACCCTAGAAGAAGAAGTATTTGATCATTTTCTTGACATATGAGGCAAAGGAGGGCATGAAAATGATTAAACTACTGGTTATAGAGCCTGGAGGATGAAATGACTTAAGAGGAGCTTTGAAAAATGAATTTTGGTGGTCAAACAAAAATTTTGGAAAACTGTGCCCTGTGCACAGTGAAGGTTTCCTGTGCATAGCGTGTTGTCCAGGTGCGCAGATTGTTGTCCAGGTGCATAGCGAAGTCTCTTTGTCTACAAAGAGAGTCAATGTTTTCCAGTGAGGGCTATGGAATCATATTTTTTTGCAAAGGAGAGGGAGGATATCGATACTAGGATGGTAGACAAGTGCAAATGAGTGTGAATGAGCTCCTCCATGTGATTTTATAATTTTCTTTTGGTGTCTAAGTGATTAATGATGTAGGATGGCCCACCTCACCAATTCACTTTATTTTTTATTTTTGTAGCCTTAGGACCACTTCTTGTAACTTTAGAACCTTAGGAACATTACTACATATAAAAAAATAAATTACATTTGAAATCAAGTGCTATTGAACAAATTTACTTATAGTTACTCCTCATTTGCCGGATTTATACATGAAATTACTGATTTTGTGACCTTAACCCTCATGACCTAATGGTGACACTGAGTTGAATGGATACCATGATGATGTGACTAAAGTGATATTAATTTTGTTTTCACGATGGTAGACTCAACTGAGTGATGAAAGTGACCAACATATGAAATTCTTGAGAGAGTGGAAGTAGCCCTAGACACACTAGCCAGTGACCAAATTTTTATTTGAAGACTCACTGAAATGACAAAAAATTGACTTGACACCCTAAAAACACCTTGTAAGAGCATATTTGATCATTGATGACAGATTGAACTGACTGACACTAACACCCTCACAGATAACCTTGCTTTTTTTGCGACTTGGGTGTAGGTTTTAACCCCGTACAGAAATTACCTGCATACGAATTCTAAAACACAGAAAATAAACAATGCGAGAGCATAACACATAAAACACATATACACAAATATTTTCCCTTGGATCCTAAAACGGGACTACCAGCTTTATTTTTCATTATATTCCTTTCAATGTTACAATACATATTTATACATGTTGAAGCATCCAATACCATGGACTGAAAACCATCGCGTCCAAAACCATGGACCAAAAACCATCGCGTCCAAAACCATGTACGAAAATCATGCACAAAACCATAGGTAAGTCTACCAAACCTAACATAGGGTCGAAAACCAAAATTTTCCAGGTCGCTGCCCCAGACCCCATAGAGTGGGGTTACTTGCACCCCTCAAACCCCTTGTGACTCTCCCTGCTATGCAATCGGCACAACGAAGGGGAGGCTCCGCCCCCCTTCTAACCCCCTAGTTAACTACATGGGCTAGTTGTGGAAAGAATATAACACAACCCAACATTGGGAACCCAACCAATTCATTAGAAAAACAATATTTTGCCCAACCCAAAGTCTCCCTTTCTCTAAAATTGCTTTGTCCACGCCTTATCACAACCATAAGCTTTCCTCCTGTAAGTCCTATTCTAAACTTCTCCTAAAACACTTCATCCTTGGGACACCTGGAATTCATTGAGACTCCTTGGCACATACTCTTATTTGTTCATTTCCAAGCATTTTAACCTAGTTCTCCCTTGTGTTCCGCTGACTCTCCCTAACACTCCTCACCATCCATTGACATTGTCTGCCATTTGTTAGCACACTTTTTCATTCCTTGGCATGCCCTGGAATTCCTTAGCTATCATGCCCTCACAACTACCCCTAATTTTTTTTATACTTGGCCGGAACCTAACCAAGTCCTGCCCCGACTACAACAACTTAACCAAGTTGTAGTTACTACAACTAGACTATGCCTTGTTCACCTAAGAACTACCTATAACACATCTTAGGCTACTCATGTCCAATCTCAACTCATCCCACTTAACAAGTTACCAATTCAAGGCTCACGTCCAACCATGGCCATAAAACAACTAAGAAACACAGTTTACATCTTGACATGCCATAGTACACGGCATGTCTAACAATCCCTTAGCCATATGTGGTATGTGTTAGCACCCCCTACATTTCTTGGCATGCTTTTCACTCCCTAACACACCCTAGCACTCTCTGACATGCCCTGGCACTCTAGCATGCCTTGGCACTGCCTAGCATATAACCTTGTCACTCCCTCCTTAGAACACTTGGAACTCGTTGACACTCCCTATCACACTCTTATCTCTTCATTTCCATGCATTTTGAACTAGTTCTCCCTTTTGTTTTTGTGACACTCCCTAACATTCGCTGGCATGCAATAGCACACCCTGCCACATGGCACATCTTGGTATGTTGCCTTGGCACTCTAGCATTCCTTGGCACTACCTAGCATATCTTGTCACTCCCTCCTTACCACACTTATAACTCACTAACACTTCCTGTCACACACTCTTATTCATTCATTTCCGTGTATTTGAAACTAGTGATCCCTTTTGTTTCCTTGGCACTCCATAACACTCCCTAGCATGCATTGGCACACCCTAACACCTGGAACATCCTGGCATGTTTCCCTGGCCTCTAGCATGCCTTAGCACTCACAACCATACCTTGTTACTCCCTCAGCACACCTATATCTCACTGACACTTCCTATCACAAACTCTTATTTGTTCATTTGCATGCACTAATTTGACCTAGTGCTCCCTTGTGTTTCCCTAGCACTCCCTAACACGTCCTATCACATGTTGACACACCCTAGAACCTGGCACATCTTGGCTGCATGTCACCCTAGCAATCTAGCATGACTTAGCGCAACCTAGCATACCATGTCACTCTCTCCTTAGCACACTTGTAACTCACTGAAACTCCCTATCACACACTCTTATTCATTCATTTCCATGCATTTTTACCTAGTGCTCCCTTATGTTTCTCTGTCACTCCCTAACACTCCTTAGCATGCATTGGCACACCTTGGCGCTTGGCACATCTTGGTATGCTTCCCTAGCACTATAGCATGCCTTGGAATTAATGCATGGCATACCTTATCACTCCCTCCTTAGCACACTTGGAACTCATTGACTGTAATGTTCCAAACTAGGAAAATAGTGCTATGCAAGGCGGACAATAAAAATAAAACCATAAAATTAATTCAAACCATCAGACCACAAAACTATTTGGCATGTATTAGCACGCCTTTTCATTCCTTAGCACACCCTGGCACTCCTTAGCTATCATGCCCTCACAACTACCCTTACATTTTTTGCAACATGGGAACCCAACAAAATCCTACCTCAACTATAACAACATCTTGACCAAGTTACAATTACTACAACTATACTATGCCTTGTTCACCTAAGAACTTCCTATAACTCATATTAGGCTACTCATGTATAATTTCAACTTATCCAACTTAACAATTTATGAAGACAAGGCTTACATCCAACCGTGGTCATAAAATTAAACAACTAAGCAACAAATTTTACATCTTGACATGCCATAACATCTGGCACGCCTAATAATCCCTTGGCACTATGTAGCATGTGTTAGCATCCCCTGCATTTCTTGGCATGCTTTAGCACTCCCTGACACTTAGCACACCTTGTACTCGCTAGATAACACTCTCTGTCACACTCTTATTCATTCATTTCTATGCATTTGAAACTATTGCTCCATTTTTTTTCCCTAGAACTTGGCTCTAACACTCCCTAGCATGTGTTGGCACCACACCCTAGCGCCTGGAACTTCTTCGCATGCCTTAACACTTGTCAAGTATTGGCATGCCTAAAATGCCTTGGAATTGTCTAGCATGTGTTAGTACTTCCTGGTATTCCCTGGAACACCTTGGCACTCCCTAGCTGTCATGTCGTCATAGATATCCTTACTTTTTTTGCAACTTTGGAACCCAACCAAGTCATTGACAAAACAATGTTGTGCCCAACCCAAATTCTCCCTTTGTCTAAAACTAATTTGTACACAGCTTATCACAACCATAGGCTTTCCTCCTACAATTCCTATTCTAAACTTATCCTAACACGCTTCATCCTTGGGGCACTTAGAATTCGCTGACACTCCTTGGCACACTATACTCTTATTTGTTCATTTCCAAACATTTTGACCTAGTTCTCCCTTGTTATGCCTTGGCACTAGCTAGTATACCTTTTCACTCCCTCCTTAACACACCTGGAACTCGCTGAAAATTCATTTCCATGCATTTGAAATGAGTGCTCCCTTGTGTTTCCCTGGCACTTGGCCCTCACACTCCTTAGCATGCATGGATAAAATATTTACAAAATTTGTCCATATCCTACTATCTAGGGTTTGGTTTTTGACTAACTAAAAATGTGATAAATGAAGAGATAATCATGGGATATTATAGAAAAATCATCAAACTTGATTATCCAAATATATTTGAGGTCAACCATGCCAAGTTGGAGGTCCACCAAGTCGAATTTCAAAAAGTTCTAAAACCCTGTCAGCAATTATGGCCTAGAAAAATTGTGAAAAATGGGTCTCAAAGTACCACCTATAACTCCAAGAAAGTAACTTCTATGTAAAAAATGAGAGAGGATTTTGGTTTTGGGTATGTTATGAACAAAACCCTCCTCCCATTTTCAAAAATACTTTCCCATTTGTTCATAATCCAATCTTGAAGTTTGTGACATATAAACGCAACAAATCCTCGCAGAAGCGCAGCAAATAGTTGACTTGAAATTTTTATGACTAATAACAAAACCAAATATGTTGTGGAAGAAATTCAAACTACTGATCTCTGGTCCCTGTATCTTTGAGGCAAATATCAATTCGATCATTTTCTCTAAGGCAACTAAAGGTTACATCTCCATATAATGTACAAATTCACTATGACAACATACTTCTAAAAGTCAAGGCATCCATGATGACATTAATGAAGACGTCCAAATCCAGTAACTCTTCTTTGTTGAAAAATGTGAGTTCTTGTGGACATCTCCTATGGACAAAAAAATCATATGAACAACTGAAGACTCGATTTGGCATATTATTTGTTGTATTGGGAAATTAAACCACACGTTTCCTATTAACTCATAGCAAATAAATGAACACCTATTTCAGAGAATATAAATGAACTTGCATTCCTAAAGACACTTGTTTTAGAGAATATATATGAAATGAACTCGCATTGCTAAAGACTAAGCTCTTCAATTTCTAAATTTTTTAAATCCAGTTTTTCTCCAAATTAATTAAATATGAAAATTTTGACCAATTTAATAGCGTAAAGTTGAGATCTATTTAAAATCATATAAATTAACTACAAACAATTCACTGTTATAAAATATAGATTTATTTTTTTAATAAACTTAATGTTAAAATCGATCTAAAATCACAAAAAAAAACTTCAAATAATTCATGATTATAAAATATAAATTTACCTCTTTTCATTTCCTCTCCTCGTATGCATGGCTTTCTAATTGATGGTAAACTTACTTCTTCTATGGAAAAGCAACTCCAACAAAGAGACTCCAACACGTCTTCAAACAACTTCAACTCTAATTGATGGTAAACTTACTTCTTCTATGGAAAAGAAACTCCAACAAAGAGACTCCAACACGTCTTCAAACAACTTCAACAAAAACACCAACGCATTTTCAAATAAAATTTCATTGAATAGGAAAGAGTTCTATTCTCAATTTAAATAAAATAGTGCTTAAAAAAATGTAAGAAACCCTAAAAATATTGGTGGGAAATCTAAATCCTAATAAAAATTTCATTGAATAGGAAGGAGTTATATTCTCAATTTAAACAAAATAGTCCTAAATTTTTTGGCAAGAAACCCTAAAAGTATTGGTGGGAAATCTAAATCCTAATAAAAATTGTGGGAAATCTAAACCCTAATTTCATTTAATATGAATGAGTTCTATTCTCAATTTAAACAAAATAGTCCTAACAAAATGGCAAGAAACCCATAAAAATATTGGTGGGAAGTCTAAATCCTAATTTCATTGAATAGGAATGAGTTTTATTCTCAATTTAAATAACACAATGATAAAAAAATGGTAGGAAACTCCTAAAAATATTAGTGGGAAATCTAAATCCTAATAAAAATGGTCTAGATAATGAGGAGAAACCAAAGTCCATGTGATCCAATACATGGTCCTCTTTTGTCGACAATTTGGGCCCTTTGTCTCAAGATATCTTATCTTCTTTGGAAATATGACATAAACAAGTTGTTTTAGCTATTATTTCAAAATGGAGCACTCTTCACCTATGTTCCTCTCCTTTGTGTCACATGTGATGTGAATGTCAATTGTCATTTTCTTGACTTAAATGTTCTTTTTTTGTAAATGTGACCCTTGACTATGCCATGAAAACCCTCCAAAATATTCTTAACTGATGGGAGTTGTTATTCATGCGTGAAGCTAGTGGAATGTGACAAGTCATCCAAGATACCTCCAATACTCCCTTGTTTTCCCCTGGCACCTGTCCCAAACACTCCCTAGCATGCATTCACACCACACCCTGGCGCCTGGAACATCTTGGAAGGCCTTAGCACTTGGCATGTCTTGGCATGCCTAACATGCCTTGGATTTGTCTAGCATGTGTTAGTACTTCTTGTCATTCCCTGGCACACCTTGGCACTTCATAGTTGTCATGCCCTCATAGATAACCTTACTTTTTTTGTGGCTTGGGAACCCAACCAAGGCATTGGAAAAACAATGTTGTGCCCAACCCAAAGTCTCCCTTTGTTTGAAACTGCTTTGTCTAGCCCCTTATCGCAACCATAGGCTTTCCTCCTGCAAGTCCTATTATGAACTTCTCCTCGCACACTTCATCCTTGGGACACCTAGAATTTGTTGACACTCCTTGGCACACACTCTTATTCATTCATTTCCATGCATTTTGACCTAGTTCTCCCTTGTGATTCCCTGACACTCCCTAACACTCCTCACTATGCATTGACACTATCTGGCATATGTTAGCATGTATTTTCATTCCTTGGCATGTCTTGGAACTCCTTAGCTATCATACCCTCACAACTACCCTTATGTTTTTTGGGACTTGAGAACCTAACCAAATCGTTCATCCACTACAACAGCTGGACCAAGTTACGATTAATACAACTAGACTATTCCTTGTTCACCTAAGAACTCACTCTAACTCATCTTAGGCTACTCATTTCCAATTTCAACTTATCCCACTTAACAAGTTACAAGTTATCAATTCAAGGCTCACGTCCAACAATGGCCATAAAATAACTGAACAACATAGTTTACATCTTGACATGCCATAGCACCTTGCATGTTTAACAATCCCTTGGCACTATGTGGCATGTTTTAGCACTGCATGCATTCCTTGGAATGCTTTGGAACTCCCTAGCACGCCCTACCACTCCCTGACATGCCCTAGCACTGCCTAACATATAACCTTGTCACTCCCTCCTTAGCACACCTAAAACTCATTGGCACTCCCTATCACACATTCTTATCTATTCATTTCCATGCATTTTGAACTAGTTCTCCCTTGTGTTTCCATGGCACTCTGTAACACTCCCTGACACACATTGACACTCCATAGCTATCATGCCCTTATAGATACCCTTACATTTTTTATGACTTGAAAACCCAACCAAGTCATTGACAAAACAATGTTGTGCCCAACCCAAAGTCTCCCTTTTCTTGAAACTGCTTTGTCTAGCTCCTTGTTGCAACCACATACTAGCCTCTTATCATTCTTATTTTTAACTTCTCTTAGGACACTCAATCCTTGACACACCTGGAACTCATTGACACTCCCTAGAACACACTCTTATTTATTCATTTATATTCTTTTTGACCTGGTGCTCCCTTGTGTATCCCTAACACTCCTTAGCATGCACTAACAGTCTTTGACACACCTTCTCATTCCCTAAGATGCCCTATCCACTCCATAGCATGCCCTATAACTCCCTGGAACATATTGGCTCTTGGCACTTGGTGGAACCTGACAATTCTTGGCATGCATTGGAATGCCCTGGAATGCCTTGCCATGGTTTAAGATAAAATTTATTTGAGATAAATTATTCGCAATTAAGAGAGAAGTAATAGAGGATGATTTGGCACTTAAGACACACTAGCACTTGGCCCTTGGCATTTATTGGTACTAGTGTTGGTATTCCTATCATGCCTCTCTTGAAAAGGTAAGGTACTCACATATTAACCCTCTTATGTGTTAATTTCTTTTCATTTTAACTTGGTGTTCCCTTTTTTTGCCTTGACACTCCTTGACACATTCGCATACCCTCACTTGGCACATCTTAACTTATTCTTTGATTCCATCCTTAACTATGGAATAATAATAATTCCAAAAGAATGGAGCCCCTTCCTTTCCTAGTAGCCTAGTATAACACAACCTGTAGTCATTCAACATCAAGGTTACAGTTTTTGCATGCTTCAATATTCAATTAGTGTTTATATTTTTTAGCACCCCCACATGTGTGAGTAATGGGGGTTTACATGGAATCCACTCATTTCCATGGTGGTCAATAAGGTAGGTAAACTTGCGAGAGACGTAAATTTCACATACGAACTTCGTTTGAGGTGATTTTCGCAAACTTGGAAAGCTTCCAATGTCTACAGTAACATCAAAGGGGTGGAGCTATGTAATCAAAATGGGCTCCCAATCAAATATACAAGACCCCAAATCACTAATGTGGAACCTGACTCTAAAGTGGGCCTTACAATCTTAGCACCTCCATAAGCATGTATGTATCTTACATTCTTATTTATATATCTATTACCAATCAACTCCAAGTAAACCACAATTGTGGGGGAGAACCAAAGGCACTCCTTCTCAAAGACAAGTTATAGAGTTGGGAAATAAAGTCATTACAAGTCATAGGATAGTAGTGAATATGCTTCAAATTCTAAATATTTTGGCAAAATACATTGATTTCAAGATACATTCTAAATCCAACCCAAAGGACATGTTAGGGACTGTGTTGAAGAACATACTTAATGTTGGGTCCCTATAATACTAGTGATTACCCCATTACTATTGTATTTATACCCCCTATTTATATTGTTGTGCCCCTATTACCCCCATATTGTTATTTCTGTGCCCCATAGAATCCTTCTATTGTTATTTTTGTGGCTTTATATTATTATTGTTAGGTCGGCTGGATTATATTGTGACTCCTTAGACTCCTATATATAGAAAGGAGGTTTTTTCATTTGTATCATCCAATAATTGTTCATTTATGTAATGTAAAGGAGGTTTCCCCCTCAAAGATGCTGAATTCTAAGGCATTAATCTATCTTTTCTATCTTTTCTTGAGATGGTTTCATAACATTTGGTATGAGAGCTTTGGATTCTAGGGTTTCGCTGCTCCAAACAGGTCATCGTGGAATTTTTGATATAAATTTTTTCTTGTGACGTTTCAGAAGTCGCAAAAAAAACCCATTTGAGAAGAAATCGCATTGAACCTTGGGTCCGAATTTCAGAGCTTTTCGCGTGATATTTGCGGAGATATGATCTGAGGAAGTTGGTTTTTTTGCAGACTCCTGAATTACATTCAAAACAGGTGACCTGGGGAAAATCGTCATAACTTTCTCTCTGGGAATCAGATTGAAATTTTGTAAGAAGGTACAGAAATAGGACGGACTGTAGTTTCTTTTATATCGTTTTCAGAACCAAAGATCGAAAATTGTACATGTGGCACTTCATACAAGTTTGCTCTTCTGGAAAGGTCTATAATCAGGTCATCTTGGGAGATTGTGCATAACTCTTTCTTGGAGAATCCAATTTGGATCAGACTGGTGGCATTGGAAAGAGGACACATAGAGCTACTACAGGTCACAAATTCAGAACTAAATGATTGGAAAGCACAGAGATACATTAGAGGCAATATCAAGTTCCTACAAAGTGAAAAAAGGTGTGCAGATGTTTTTAAATTTTTGCTTAAGCTCGGTTTGAAAATTTATTTTGAAGGAATTCAAAGGGCATAGTAGAGCATTATTATTGGTAACTGATGCCCCAAGGAAAGAAAATGCAAACACCTAGTAAGGAACCTGAAAGCTCTAGCATGACTCATGAAGAAGAGGAAGAAATGCTACATGATATATCAAAATTACAAGAACAAGTGCAACAAATGTCACGCTCACAAAAGTTAACAGAAGCTAAGATAAATGGTGTGGAAGCTAAGATGAATGGCATGGAAGCTAAGATGGACAATTTGAAGATAGATTTGAACACAAATTTGAAGACAGGCATGGTAGATTTGAAGACAGATTTGACAAATTTTCTACAATAAATACTTACTAATGGTGAAAAGGTAGTAAAGGAAACTCATGATGAGAACAAAAGAAATGTTAATCATGATTCCATAGATGCTAATGTTGGATCGAAGAATCACCATATTCCAAAAATCGATATGAGGAAGTTTGATGGCAAGGATCCCGCCACATGGATATTACAGATGGAGCAATTCTTCGATCTCAATAATGTGCAAAACACACAAAAGGTACGTATGGCAACTGTATATTTGGAACCAAATCAGTTTGTATGGTATCAATGGCTTTGTTCTCGTAAACAATTTATCACTTGGGCAATTTTTACGGAAGAATTGATAGCACATTATGAGGATACAAAAAGCAACACTTTTTTTAGCCAATTGATAAGTCTCAAACAAAAGGGTTCAATAATGGAGCACATTGAGGAGTTCCAAAAATTGAACATAAGGGTAAAAGATATTCCAGAGGAGCATAGGATTGATGTGTTCATAGGGTCTTTAAAGGATAATATCCAACATGATGTTCGCCTTTGGGAACCTGATTCATTAGAGAAGGCATTCAGGTTAGCAAGAAAAATGGAAAGCAAAATTATGGCAACTAGGAAGCATACCATTCACAACTATAAAGACGGAAGTGTTGTTGCCCCTAGTCTTCCACAACCTACAAGGTTGACACCACAACAATTGGAAGAAAAAGAGAAAAAGGGCTTTGTTACAATTGTGATAGCAAATACACAAAAGGTCATAAGTGTGCTGAGAATAAATTATTCTACATAGATTGTGAAGAGGAAGAAGAAAAGGAGCAAGAAAGGTCAAAAGAAGAGGATATACTCCAGGAACAAAGCCTAGATGAATAACAAATAAATCCGACCATATCTTGTAATGCATTGGCGGGAATTACCACTCCTCAAACCATCAAGATAGAAGGACAAATCAAGAAGAAAAAGGTAATAGTGTTGATTGATTCAGGAAGCACCCACAATTTTATTCATTGTAGGGTAGCAAAAGAATTGAATTGCTTCCTATATCCAGCACCAGAGTGTCAAGTGATGATTGCAAATGGAGGAACAATAAATTGCTCTGGAAAGTGCCATAATATCAAGCTATCCATGGGAGAATATGTATTGACTAGCCCAATGCTTTCCATTCCAATGGGAGGTGCTGATGTTGTACTAGGAGTCCAATGGCTACAATCCTTGGGTACAATAGCTTTTAATTTTCAAGAACTTTTCATCAAATTTTCTACGGAAGGAAAGGAAGTTGAATAAAGGGGTATTGCAGGGAAACCAGGAAAGATAATCAGCTCTAATGGCATGACAAAGCTTCTAAAAAAGGAGCAAAGAGGTGTAATTGCACAATTATGTTCGCTAGATGTTTCCACATTGGAATCATCTATTTCTCCAGATCTCCAAAAAGTCTTGGACAATCATTCCAAGGTATTTGAGACTCCCAAAGGTCTCCCACCTATGCGTGATCATGATCATGCTATTCATCTGATTCCAGGAAGTGTTCCTCCAAACATCAGGCCGTACAGATATCCCTATGTCCAAAAAAGTGAAATTGAACGTATGGTTGCAGAAATGCTAGAGGCTGGTATAATTCAACCGAGTCAAAGTTCTTTCTCAGCTCCAGTAGTATTGGTGCACAAGAAGGATGGATCATGGCGCATGTGTCCGGATTATAGGGAGCTCAACAAGCTCACTATTAAAGATAAGTTCCCCATTCCTGTCATTGATGAATTACTGGATGAATTGCATGGATCAATTTACTTCACCAAGTTGGATCTTCGTTCGGGATATCATCAAATCAGAATGAAGATTGAAGACATTCCGAAAACGGCATTTAGAACTCATGAGGGTCATTATGAATTTTTGGTCATGCCTTTTGGCCTTACCAATGCACCTTCAACATTTCAAGGTTTGATGAATTCAATTTTCAAACCATTCCTTAGAAAATTTGTGTTAGTATTTTTTGATGATATACTAATCTACAGCAAGTCTTGGAAGGATCATGTTGAACATGTTGACAGGGTGCTACAACTATTGGAGGAGAAACAATTATATGCAAAAAGATCCAAATGTTTCTTTGGAGTCCAGGAGGTGGAATATTTGGGTCATATTGTATCTCATGAAGGAGTTAAGGTAGACCCTAGCAAAATTAAAGCCATTAAGGAATGGAAAATCCCCACATCCATAAAGCATCTGCGAGGATTTCTTGGGTTGACAGGGTATTATCGCAAGTTTGTTAAGAATTATGGGAGAATAGCAGCACCTCTAACAACATTATTGAAGAAAGATTCATTTTCATGGACTCCGGAAGCAACAAAGGCCTTTGAACATCTTAAAGAGGCAATGTGCCAAGCACCGGTCTTAGCTACACCGGACTTCACAAAAACCTTTATTGTGGAATGTGATGCTTCAGGAAATGGAATTGGTGTTGTTCTAATGCAAGATGAAAGACCCATTGCTTTTGAAAGTCGTCCAATCAAGGGAAAGTTTTTAAGCAAAGCTATTTATGAGAAGGAAATGTTGGCAATACTCCATGCACTTAAGAAATGGCGACCCTACCTAATGGGAAGACACTTCAAGGTAAAAACGGATCATGATAGCCTTAAATACTTTTTAGAACAAAGATTATCCTCTGAAGAGCAACAAAAGTGGGTCACAAAGATGTTGGGTTATGACTTTGAAATCATCTACAAAAAAGGGAAGCAAAATGTGGTGGCAGATGCACTCTCAAGAAAGGATGAGGATGTGGAAGCATTGTTGTGTGCCATTTCTATTATCCAACCAGATTGGATAAACGAAGCAAGGGAGGAATGGAAGAATGACGAAGAAGTGTGGGCACTTATTCGAAAGCTACAACAAGATTCCAGTACTTCTGATACATTTAGCTGGCAAAATGATTCGTTATGGTACAAAGATCGCTTATACCTCTGTAAGAATTCCCAGCTAAAACAAAAGATTCTTATGGAATTGCACACTTCTCCCTTAGGAGGGCACTCAGGATTTTTAAAAACTTACCACAGGGTTAAGAAGGAATTTTTTTGGGATGGCCTTAAATCAGATATTCAAAAGTTTGTGGCGGAATGTTTGGTTTGCCAACAAAATAAAGTTGAAACAATTAAGACACCGGGTCTATTACAACCTTTATCCATTCCAAGCCAACGTTGGGAGGAGGTTTCAATGGATTTTATCACAGGTTTACCCAAGTCTGAGGGAAAGAGTGTCATCATGGTGGTAGTTGACAGACTTACCAAGTATGCACACTTTTGTGCATTATCACATCCATTTAAAGCCAGTACAGTTTCTACTGCATTTATGGAAACAGTTCAAAAGCTACATGGAAACCCAAAGATTATTGTAAGTGACAGAGATCCCATTTTCACTGGAAATTTTTGGACAGAATTATTTTCTTGTCTTGGTACTCAGTTAGCTCATAGCTCATCTTATCATCCTCAATCTGATGGGAAAACTGAGATAGTAAACAAATGTTTGGAAGGATATCTTCGTTGCTTTGTATCTGATAAACAGACACAATGGGTCAAATGGTTGCCTCTGGCTGAATGGTGGTATAACACTTCCTTCCATACAGCAACAAAAATGACCCCATTTATGGCACTTTATGGGTATCAACCACCATCCATCACATCATATTTAAGAGAAAATTCTAAGGTTCAGGCAGTGGAACATCACATCGAACATCAACAACAAGTCCTCCAACTCTTAAAGGATAACCTCGTGTTGGCACAAAATAGAATGAAACAACAGGCAGATCAACATCGCAGTGAAAGAAGTTTTGATGTAGGTGATTGGGTATTCCTACGGCTACAACCATATAAGCAAATGTCCCTAAAGCAAGCTAAGAAGGATAATAAATTATCACCAAAGTATTATGGTCCATACAAGGTGTTGCAAAAGATTGGTACTATGGCATACAAATTGGAGCTTCCTGCAGCTTCTCGATTGCACCCAGTTTTCCATGTTTCATGTTTAAAGAAGGTTATAGGTGACAAGCTCCCAATTCAAACAATATTGCCAGAACTTGACGAGGAAGGAAAAATTATATTGGAACCGGAAGCAGTCACAGAAACAAGAACTCGACAGCTACGAAATCAATCAATTTCAGAGTATCTTATCAAGTGGAAGAACTTATCCGCTGAAGATTCCACACGGGAGGATGAGAATTTTATGCAGAAGTATCCAGAACTACTCAAGCGTTGAGGACAACACTTTTTTGAAGGAGAGGGGCATGTTGGGTCCCTATAATACTAGTGATTACCCCATTACTATTGTAGTTATACCCCTTATTTATATTGTTGTGCCCCTATTACCCCCATACTGTTATTTCTGTGCCCCATAGAATCCCTCTATTGTTATTTTTGTGGCTTTATATTATTATTGTTAGGTCGGCTGGATTATATTGTGACTCCTTAGACTCCTATATATAGAAAGGAGATTTTGTCATTTGTATCATCCAATAATTGTTCATTTATGTAATGTAAAGGAGGTTGCCCCCTCGAAGAGGCTGAATTCTAAGGCGTTGATCTATCTTTTCTATCTTTTCTTGAGCTGGTTTCATAACACTTAACAACCTGATAGGTAGGTGGACATAAATAATTTGAAACGTTAACCAAGGAAATGATTCTTGAACTACCTATGCATGGACCAAGTTGTTGGATATGATCTCCACCTCATTGAAGATGGTTTTGTATTCATAAAGCCATAGAACACAAGGATCCAATTCTTGTAGAAATGGGTTATGTCTTCCTCTCTATATGGTATGCTCATTAGGACCATGGAATCTTAAACTACCAACTTGAAAGTCTAAGTGGAGTACAACACTTAGCTAAATTCCTTGAATGAATTTGGTGTTATCCTATCACTTCACTAATGTTTTAGGGGTCACTGGTTTCTCTATAATCTTAGGTTATTATTGGTAGGTCATGGTGTCAATCCATTTAGAGAGCTAAAATCTACTTACTCAATGTGACATGCTTTTGTTATTAACAATAACATTCCTCCATGGATGTCAATAAAGAGGGAGCACATAATATTGGTAATGGTTGTTCTAAGTATTTGTTTAGAATACCTTGAAAGGCCTTATTCATGAGCAAGTTAGTGAAAGATAAACATTGTAGACTTTTACAATATTGAACAATTGCTACAAACCCTTCAAGTAGAGGTTACTTATCACATGATCTAATTTTTTGGGATCAATAATACACAAGAATAAACAAGTGAGAAGAGAGTAATTTAGTTTATTGTAATAGTAACCAAAGTTACATTTGTCATTTGACAAAATAAGTTAGTACATAGGTGAGCTTAGGCCAACCCCTTAAAAATAGCCATACGACCTTCCTCTTTTGCAGCTCCTTGACCGTAAGGGTCTAATTGAAAAACACATAGTTCCTTTAAAGATTTGTAGGTTGAGGCAACCACTTCAAGCCCTTGAACTTGAAGATAATCCAATATTTGCAATTGTTTACAATAATAAGTCCATTATACACACTCCTCATCTTAGAGTTGGCCAGAGAGGGAGAATACTTGATTGATGCCAACCTTGTAAATGAACAACCTTTCCTACTCATTGGTTGGACTCTCCATCACTAGTTGAAGGAGTATATGTGTCGTGAATCAAAGATGATATCTTAGCATGCGTTATCGACACTTGAACTTGCCACGGATCTCATGGAAAAAATATGAAGAGAATCTTTGAATATTAGGAAACATGTGCTCATACTCTACTTAATTTGTAGGTGATAGCGCTTCAATTTTTTCGATTTACTGGGAAATCTCACCCAAAAAGTCAACTTTTGAAGAATCAATCCTATGCTAAATCATTCCTACCTTCTCATTGTTAAAACCTTTGTGAGCTTTCACCTATGACCCTTAAAGTTAGTGTCCTTTAGCACCTCGAATGGTGCAATAGGAGGTGTTGCAATAGGAGGTAAACTCCATTCCCCTTCACATTTGTTGAGACCTCTAGATGCACCTACAATCTATAACCCTCCTTTGACTCAACAAGAATTTTTTTTATTTTTTCACTTCCTTTACATACCATCCCTATAGGGGCATCCTCATAGAAAGAGCTTGTGGTTGAAATATTACAACAACAAAATGAGGCGCACCATCTCTTTATAGGGTTTCAAGGGAGGGGTATTGGAAAATAAACATCTTATCCCCTATACCCCTTAAGACCTTCTCAACACATTAATGAAAAGACAGATTGATAACTAGACCCAAAGATAGGTCCCAAAAATCAAGGCCAAACCCAAATAGAAAGAATTACACCATCAGTTAAGCATTGATATTGAGTTTTGGTAAAATCAAGGACCTCTTTTCAAGATCTTGACCTTGTTTTTAGCATTCTCAAATGGAAGGTTTAAAACCCACATTAAAAAGGGGAGGTTTGCACCGTAGCCTTTGCAACCTTTGTCCAAGACGAATCTCTCTAATGGATTGACTTGGATATGTAAGGTCTTGATTTTTAGAGTACCCAATCAATGTTTTCGAGGCAAACTTCCTAGCTCCAACTAAAATTTAGTCCTATTGAAGAGGAAAATTGAAAATTCCTATTATTTGGAGATATTTTTCCTTCCTTTTAATTGATTTACAACAAACCTCGGTGCCTCTCCTTTCTCATCTTTCTCTTCCTATTTCCAACAAAAAAAAACATCAATCATATATCATAAACACTTTATCTCATCTTTCTCTTCCTATTTCCAACAAAAAAAAATCATTAATCATATATCATAAACACTTTATATAAGTAAACATTGCAATCATTTAGAGAGTATATTTATCGGTGAACCCATGCAACAACCCATTGCAATCTAATATGGTTCTAATTGTCTCCTCAAAACACACCTTAGCAAACTCTTACAACTCTTGGCTTCTATATCGAATTAGTGTAACTGCGGGGAGGGCAAGCCTGTCAAATATTATTGTTATTTTTATTTCGAGATGGTGCAAAATGTACAGGTTGAATTTTGGTGCCTTCATTTGAAATCAACCATTACCTTCTGATTTTGCATGTGCACAATGTCTGACTATGAGGTAGGGTTTTTCTTCATTTCTTTCATTTTCTTCAGGTTTTCTGTTGGGTGGGGGCAAGCCCGTCAAATATTATTGTTATTTTTATTTGGGGATGGCGCGAAATGTACAAGGTTGAATTCTAGTGCCTTCATTTGAAATCAGCTATTACCTTGCGATTTTGCATGTGCATAATGTTTAACTATGAGGTAGGGTTTTTCTTCATTTCTTTAATTTTCTTCAGGATTTCTATTGGGTGGGGTCGTTGATTTCATGGGACCTCCTCTGAGGTAGGGTTTTTCTTTATTTCTTTCATTTTCTTCAGGTTTTTGTTGAGTGGGGTCGTTGATTTCATGGGACCTCCTCTGGAGCCTCCTTTCAACAACAAAAACAGAAAACCCCTCCACCTCAACAACAATCTAGGACTCCTAGCCTACGGACCTCTCTTTCCCTTGCATCATCTGAAGCTTGTGGATCAACAAACCTACAAGGGCCTATTTCTCATCTTGACAATGTGTGTGAGTCTCCCTCAGAGAGTGAAAGCTCACGGGAAACATAATGCACTGAGCAGACACGCGTGGACGTGGTAGCAGAGATATTAAAACAAACAATGAACTCTGTGAAGATCCCAAATCCTTAAAGTAAACTTTTCAAAATATAATTTTTTTTTCAGAAAACATTTGACATTTATACATTAACAGGTTGGGAAACTAGAACGTTCATTGAGAACTGTCACTCAGAAATACATGGGATATTTATACATTCAAATAAATATCTGCCATATATAATAAACACAAGGCAAGCCATAGCATGGCGGTCAACGGAACAGACAACAGCCAATACTTTTAGCATTCAGCTCCATCCATATAAAAGGAAACACCGTGAGGATTTAGACTATCCATGACCACAAGCTACATATCCTCTCTAGGTTTCCAACGGCACTTTTGCTGGTTTATGAACCAATTATTTATTTGTTTCTGATCCATACTTTCAGCCAAAACGACCTGGTCTGTTTCCACAGGATAGGGTCACTTGTAATGTACATTCCACTGGAATAGTCTATAATGCGACTTTTCGGAAAAACCGGTCACCCGAAAGGTGCATCCTTTCGGCATGCCTCTAACTGATGTGACGCCGCCAGAAACTCTCATCGCCCCTCATCTGTTTGTGCCCTCTCCGTCACCTCCTCTCCGGTTGCACGTTACGCATTAACTCTCGGCCAACGTCCGCATTTAAAATCGAAATCCAAAGTCATTACAGTGCCATTTTTTCACCAAAACGAAATCCCCTGCTTGGTGCAGAATGAGATCAAATTGTTCACCTATTCGTTCACCTGATGTTGCAGCGTTAACCTATTCATTCACTTGTTGTAGCAACATTTACCCAACTGGTCACGACTGTTCGTTCACTATGGCCTTGTCATATCAGTTATGGGATTTGTAAGACTATTTCTGATTTTTCAGTGAAACTGAAGACTTTTTTGTCTAGTGGTTGCAGGGAATTGCTTTTGTTTTCAAAGGAAAAAAAAAATGGATGCAAGCTAGCCAGACAATAGGTAAGTAAAAATTAAAATGGGTGCAAGATAGCGAAGCAATACGTAAGTAATAGTTCAATATGGTATCAAATGGATTATTTTCGATTTTTTGGTGAAACATCTTCTATACCTCTTGATTTTTTGTTTTCTTTGCTTCCCAAATCTTTAGGTTGCGAGCTTTGTAGCGAATACAAAACTCTATTGGAAGCTAGAATTGCCTCTCAATTGGAGAATGCAACCATTCGTTACTTTTTGTTACCAACGTCAAATATATACAATGGATCTGGTTTTGATGTTGAGGTAGAAAGTATGAACTGAATAGTTTCCAATTTCATGCATCAGCAATCTGTCAAACTTGAGGATTGTGAGCTGAAGAATATAAACAACTCATAGTTTTCAGAATTTTTTTACTGTGGCAAACATCTGGGATGTATATCTTGCTCGGATTGCTAAGGATGCGAGATTAAATCCAAGCAAATTCGCAGAACTTGTTGGGATTTTTCCTTGTTCTACTCGTTCTAGTCACTATTTATTATACAAAGCCATCCACAAATATCTCAAAGTAAGAATTGTTATCCGAAAATTCCCTTTAGCCTTTTTATTTATATGTTTTCTTTTTATCAAATAGTTATTTATTCAAATTTATGGGAAATATATAATTTTCTTTGAGCATATAAATTTGAGTATGCACAGTAGTTACTTCATAATTTTGGTCATGTACTACTACTACTTTCCTTGATGAGCAAAAAAACTAAACAACCCTCCTGTCTAAACTACAAAAGGATGTTTTCCTTATTTGTTGACAAAAACAAGGATCCATAGGCACCACAGTTGCTAGATTTCCTTCTCTTAAGCCCACTGAGACCACAATGGGTGAATAAATGTGAGCTTAATAGACAGATAAAACTTTCTCAGTATATTCAGAAACTGAAAAATAATGCCACTCTGCGCTTTTTTGCATCTAAAACACTTGATCTGAGTCTTTAAGATTTGTATTGTGTAGCAATGTCTCAGAAGTTTTTCTTTTCTTTTGGAGGTATTAAAGAGAGGATTCAAGTTTAATTTGCTGAATTAGGAAGTTTCTATAACTATTGGTAGGCTAGAGTATCTCTCGTTCATTTTAGAATCCAAGAAGAGAAAAAAAAAAAAACAGGGAAAATTTGCCTTTTTAATATAATGTTGTCTAAACCGGTATCTGCAATATGGGCATTTCATTTCTGATTATTTTTTTTCAATCGAGTTTTGAATGGAAGGTACCACAGGGAGATCGAGGAGGCATTCATGATCTCAATCCATGGAATAAGTACGTGTGCCTGCCTTCACTATATTTAGTAAAGGTTTATTTGAATTGGAGGATTTTGATATGGATGATCCCCATTCCTTGCAACCCAAAAATTCACAGACACAGGCTCTGGAAGTAGAAGCTTGGCCAGACAGGCTTCCATACATGCAAGCCGAGAGCAAGAGATCAAAGCAAGAAGATGATTTCCATTGTGTGGACTCTGTAGCTCTTCATCAGTCATGGTTCAATATTGATTATGTTTATTGTCGGGAGAAACAGAAAAGAAAAATTCCACGGGTATTTATGTATGTTATTGAATATATATGGATGTGATGGTTGATTTCATATCCGACCTAAAAATGTTGTTGGGAAGATGTTGAACTTGTGATAGAGAGGTTTTCCAAGCTGTTATTAGGGGAGGACATGTGTGGGGGAAAGAAGGATGTCTCTTCTGCTATGGCCTTGTCTAATGCTATTACCAATATTTCAGGTATGAAACCCCTATATACATAGCACAAAAGACTCTTATTTAGATTTGGGGAAGATTAAAATGTTGCAATGATATCCCTAATGTTGGGCATTCATGGAATTTCATGAAAAATATATATTCCTAAAGTAAACAGACTGATCATTGATTCAATGCATTTATCTTCCTTACCTATTCTATATTTCTTGTTATTCAACAAGATTGTTGTAGGTGCCTATACTCTTTGAAGATCGCGCATATCAAAGACGTTATCAAATTTTAGAATTTTTTGGGAAGTAGCTTTTCGAAACTAACCTTTTTCAAAATTATTGTATAGGAAACCATCCAAATTCTTCCATAGGAGGCTATTTTTTCATTTTGGGTTAAATTCAGTGTTTTGACGTATCTTTCCATGGTTTCTCAATTAGATGGAATAGTTCCTCTGCCAATAATTATTGTGGAAGAAGGATAACTTCTCCTATTTAACAACATATAAGAAGGCTAGGTTGGATTTAAGAAATATCCCATAATTTGGTACCTCATAATATATGTGCATGGATGATCTTAAGCTATGGGGCTCAATGTCAAGATTGAAAAATAAAGGATGCTAAGAGTTCTGTCAGGTTTTGAGTGCAATATTTTACCGAAAATATTTCATAACAGTAGACTATCATGGTGAAACAAAATACAAAGTTGGTTGGTAATATGTAAACTTCAAAATCATGAGACCCTGCAGCATCAAGGAAAGCATAGGTCAAATTCAATGCATAGGTAGTATAAGCAAAGGTATAGAGCATCTATCATTGTTTATTTTGATAATTATCTTTTCCAAGTTGATCTCTTTGTAAATTATATAACTTTGTGGAAGAATGGATAAGCTCTCTAAATGAATGTGATAGAAGGAAGGATCACTTGCTGTTGGTTTTTTAGAAAGGACATGGGATGAATACCTCCGAATTGGGTTTTATATGTGTTCTACTAGGGCTTAATGCTTAGTACTGTTAACATTTAGTGCCCATTATTTGTCTTTAATTCTTTGCTTTGATAGCCTAGTTATTTTGCAATGGCCCTGGGCAGCTGACATTGTCACAAGGCATGATAGAACCTAAAAATGGGTGCCCTTGGGCATGGATTGAGTTTGCCAATTCTTTGGTTATTCATGGAGGTAGAAATTTCAATGATTGTTTCTCTAGAAATGTCAAGAAAGGTTGTCTTAAATGGATTCCTTAAGGTAATAGAATCCTTTCTGATGAAACTCCTATGCACATATTTGTTGGTGTTCATTTTGGTGTATGTGATAAGTTCAAGCAATGCACACTCTGTGTACTTTTTTGGTTGAGTTCTATCTAATTCGATTTTAAGGCTTGGGTATAGGAACTTTGGAAACCATGTTTGGTTGTAAGTATTTGTGGGCTAACAAAATATCTTTTTTGTTTTCATTTAAAAAAGAATCTGACTATGCTGATATTATTTCTTGAGGCCCTTGAATTTGTTGTAATACCTTAGTGGTTTTGTCTCCATGTGATGGAAAAATTGTTAGCTGAGTAAGCTACCAAATAATGTTGTCTCATCTTGGTGGAATTCATAGAGTTTCCCATGTAGGTATGGTATTTTTTGGATTGTATTTTGGAACACATATGAGGTCTTATATTCCATGAATGAAAGCAATTCTTTAATCCTATGCCATAGAGATTCGTTTAACAATAACAACAAGAAAAACCCCAGTAATACCATTATTTAGTCTTTGTTGGCAAGGGTTTGGATCTATAAGTGGCACGATCAGTGGAAACAAGCTTTGAATATACTCCAGAGGAATTATTTATCTAAATTCCTCCCCTTTACCTTTTTACCTTGATGTTATTACCAATGTTCTAGCTATTATTTTTTTCTATTGTTTCTCACATAGTACTCTCACCTGAAGGTGTACATTATAATTATGGAAGTGTAGGAAGATGCACAAGGAGAAATAATGTAGCACTATATTTTATGACTTCTCCATATTTACATCTGCAAGAGGTTGTGTGTAATAAGGTATGGCTATAATGGAGACTTTTGCCACTTGGCATGCAATTTTTCCACCTTGGGGTGCATTCTAAGTATGGAATATGATGTTTCATGGCATATAGGATAGCCCCTTTTCCTTATCATCCATCTGATTTGCAATTTATGTACATGGCATGCAGTTTTTATGCAAGTGGACATTTTGGTACTATGAAAATAATAGGTAGAAAGCAAAGTTGGTCTTACAAAAAGCATATTTTGGCCCATAGGAGTATAAATCGGGGTAGGAGATGGTGTTGGTGAACAATATGATTAGGTGCCCCCTTATACATGGCATGGAAAAAAATCATCATAGAGGCTAACTTGGGAAACTACCCATTCCAAAGACCTCCAAGCATGGGATTGGTGATCAACTTTGACTTTGCCAAACTCAAAGATGACATATTGCATGGTAGGATACTTAACAGTTTGGGAACTTGTCTTTTAACAATTAAGTCCTAGGAGGAGGATTGTCATCTTTGACCTTGTAAAAATGATTAATGTTGAGGACTGCAAATTACTTCCTTGATTACCAATGGATGAGAGGAACGATGATCATCTTTGATTTGATCAAAGTGATAATACATATTTATTGGAAAATAAAATTTGACTTTGACAAATGGTAAAGTTTAGAAAGTAGATAATCATTTTATACTTTTTCAAAACAATCTACATTGAGGATATTGTAAAATTTGTAAATAGGGGGGCGAAATGGCTACGTGAGACAAATCTTAAGGTGCAAGAATTATCACATCTAGATGACACTTAGATTGTTGATAAAACTATATACGAATGTATGATATAGAATTTATGAATCCATCTATGAGTGTTGTTGTGTTGTTGCGTATGTTGGTGAAAATATATCTCTGAGTTGTGATTTTCTTTGTCTTGCTTACAGGGATTCCTTGAAAGATAAATAGATTGGTGAACATAAGTAAATAATATGAATTGTAACAAAAAAATTGATATGAATCTGCTACTAATTAGGGTTCTAATACCAATGATTTGATCCAACCCAAAATTTTGCTTTTATGACTTAAATTTGAAATCCAAAAATTCCAGAACTAGATCTAAAATCTGAAAAATAAAGCAGACCAAAAATCAGAAATTAAGAAGGCCCTAATTGTAGCAAAAACTTGAATAATTACAAAATAATAGCAAATATATGAAGACAAGCAACGACAAAAAATACTAGTGATTTCAACCAGAACTGGATACTGACTTTGAAGAGCAAATGTAAATCCTAGAAGGAAGTAGTTTGTAGCTGAGTAACCCAGAAAATAAATATGATACAAAGGAATTCTTCTGATAAGATATGGATTCCAACTCAGGTCAAATCAACAGTAGTATGGAAGCTTCCTACCCCAAATAGTCTCTTCCAAAATCCATGCAATATCACACTTCAGGAACAACTTCGTCAAGGTATGGAAGCCAACTTAGGACCAAGGCAGTGTGGATACTGCCCTTGCCCCAAATGGTCTCTTTCAGACCGCCTTCATAAAACTCCTCTATTCCAATGTCTAATGGTCATTTTATAGTTATTCTTCCCACTTTTTGTAGAAAAGAGGAGTTGCAAACTTTGACTAGTGACACTTATGAGTGAAAGTTGTAACCGAATATGCATGGAGTTACAAAGGATTTTATGAGGAGAGGGACATAATTTTTAGCATTTCGGGTTACTTTGAAAATGTTTACACCGTGTTTGGGCCTTGGAGGTGCTTCGCGAGATGTGGGGTGCATGGTGTATGGTTGGATCATGTTCTTCCATGATGGACTTGGACATTGGAGGTGGTTTACTATTTTCTGCTAGACCTTGTTTGGATGTTTTAAAGACATTCTTCCTCGAAGTGTTGTGTTATGAAACCAGCTCAAGAAAAGATAGAAAAGATAGATCAACGCCTTAGAATTCAGCCTCTTCGAGGGGGCAACCTCCTTTACATTACATAAATGAACAATTCTTGGATGATACAAATGAAAATACCTCCTTTCTATATATAGGAGTCTAAGGGGTCATAACATAATCAAAGCCGACATAACAATAATAATGTAAGGGCACAATAATAACAATAGTGGGCTTTTATGGGGCACAATAGTAACAATATGGGCACTACATAGGTACATCAATATAATAAGTGGGTTGTACTAATAACAATAAGGGGTTACACTAGTAGTATAGGGGCCTAACATGCCCCTCTCCTTCAAAAAGCGTTGTCCTCAACGCTTGAGTAGTTCTTGACGCTTCTGTATAAAATTCTTGTCCTCCCATGTGGAATCTTCAGCGGGTAAGTTCTTCCACTTGATGAGATACTCTGAAGTTGATCGATTTCGTAGCTGTCGGGTTTTTGTTTTTGTGACTGCTCCAGGTTCCAATATGATTTTTCCTTCCTCTTCAATTTCTGGCAATATTGTTTGAATTGGGATCTTTTGCAATTTTTGAATAAGTGGCCATACTTCTTCGTCCTTCTTCCATTCATCCCTTGCTCCGTTTATCCAATCTTCTTGGCTAATAGAAAGAGCACAAAACAATGCTTCCACATCGTCATCCTTGAAGAGTCTTCTGATTCGGTAAGGTCGTTATTTTTTAAGTGCATGTAGTATTGCCAACATTTCCTTCTCATAAATAGCTTGCTTGAGATGTAGCAGTAAAAATACCCAATCACCTACATTAAAACATTTTTCACTACGATGTTGATCTACCTATTGTTTTATTTGATTTTGCACCGAAGTGGCGTTATCCTTTAAAAGTTGGATAACTTGTTGTTGATGCTCGATGTGATCTTTCACTGCTTGAACCTTTTTATTCTTGATATGTCCTTCTATCTCTAGAGTTTGAGGAGTGGTAATTTCTTTCAATCCTTTACAAGATATGGTCGGATTCATTTCTTGATGCTCGATGTGATCTTTCACTTCTTGAACATTTTTCTTCTTGATATGTCCTTCTATCTTGATAGTTTGAGGACTGGTAATTTCGACCAATGAATTACAAGATATGGTTGGATTCATTTCTTATTTCTCGATGTGATATTTCACTTCTTGCACCTTTTTCTTCTTGATATGTCCTTCTATCTTAAGAGTTTGAGGAGTGGTAATTCTTGCCAATGCTTTACAAGATATGGTTTGATTCATTTCTTCTTTCTCTAGGGTAGGGTCCTGGAGTATATCTTCTTCTTTTGATGTTTCTTGATCCTTTTCTTCCTCCTCTTCATATTCTATGTAAAATAATTTCTTCTCAGCACACTTATGACCTTTAGTGCATTTGCTACCACAATTGTAACAAAGCCCTTTTTCTCTTTTTTCTTCCAATTGTTGTGGTGTAACCCTTGTAGGTTGTGGAAGGCTAGGAGAAACAACACTTCCATCTTTATAGTTGTGAGGGGTATGCTTCCTGGTTTCCATAATTTTTCTTTCCACTATGTCACAAAGCCCTTTTACTCTTTCCAATTGTTGTGGTGTTACTCTAAAGAAGGTGTTGCTCTTTGTATCCTCATAATGTGCTATCATTTCCTCCGTGAAAACTGACCACGTAACAAGTTGTTTACGAGAACAAAGCCCTTCATACCATAAAAATTGATCCGGTTCTAAATATGAAGATGTAATACATACCTTTTGTAACAGTGGTACACCATGTAGATCAAAATATTGCTCCATCTGAAGTATCCAATTTACCGGATCCTTGCCATCAAACTTCCTCATCTTGCTTTTTCTTGATTTTAGGAGCTCTATCTTGGAACGACTGTAACTCTGTACTTTCGGATCTTTAAGTTCTAAAATTGCAACCTGTAGTATCCCTCTGTGTCTACTTTCTAATGCCACCAGTCTGATCCAAATTGGATTCTACAAGAAAGAGTTATGCATAATCTCCCACGATGACTTGATTATATACCTTTCCAGAAGAGCAAACTTGTATGAAGTGCCACGTATCAATATTTTGACCTATGGATCTGAAAAAGATATATAAGAAACTACAGTCTGTCCTCTTTATGTACCTTCTTATGAAATTTCAATCCAATGCTCAGAGAGAAAGTTATGATGATTTTCCCCAGGTCACCTGTTTGGAATGTAATTCAGGAGTCTGCAAAAATACCAACTTCCTCAGATCATATCTCCACAAATATAGCGCAAAAAGCTCTGAAATTCGGACCTGAGGTTTAACGCGATTTCTTCTCAAATGGGTTTTTTTTGCAACTTCTGAAACGTCGCAGAAAAAAGTTATAGCGAAAATGCCATGATGACCTGTTTGGAGCAGCGAAACCCTAGAATCAAAAGCTCTGATACCAAATGTTATGAAACCAGCTCAAGAAAAGATAGAAAAGATAGATCAACGCCTTAGAATTTAGCCTCTTCGAGGGGAAACCTCCTTTACATTACATAATTGAACAATTCTTGGATGATACAAATGAAAATACCTCCTTTCTATATATAGGAGTCTAAGGGGTCATAACATAATCAGAGCCGACATAACAATAATAATGTAAGGGCACAATAATAACAATAGTGGGCTTTTATGGGGCACAATAGTAACAATATGGGCACTACATGGGTACATCAATATAATAAGTGGGTTGTACTAATAACAATAAGGGGTTACACTAGTAGTATAGGGGCCTAACATGTTAGATAAGTATGGAGCTTGGTGACTTCATGTTGTTGATGCCTGAAGGCAGTTTATGTGCTTGGAGTAGAGTTGGGTATTTCAGAGGAGGTTATTGAGCCCTAGATAGCACGGGGTTGATTGGTTGCTTGCATGGAGGTTTACACTTGACATGTGGATTCTTGGGTTGAGGGAGTGGATATGTAGGTGTGGGAGTCCTTAAGGTGACACGTGACCTTGGGTATGCATTTTTCTTAAGGAGACACATGACCTTGGGTATGCATTGTCTTTAAGGAGACACATGACCATGGAGATTCATTGGAGCTTTGGACCTTTAGAGAATTGTTGGACCTTGGGGAGTAGTTCTCATGCCATGGAGGCCTTGCTTGTTAATCATTGTCACCTTTGAGCCTCACACATGTCACTTAGAGTAGAGTGCTTCACATGGGTGGACCTACTTGTGCCTTGCAGGTTTTCTTGTAGTGGACTAGGTCCACTTGTTACTGTAAATCCCCTTTACCTCTCATATAAATAGAGGAAGGAGTGAGTTGTTATTATAGTTGATCATGCACTTATGCATATTCCTTTTCATACTTGGGTTAGAGATGTAAGAGTAGTGCTACTTTCTCTCTCTCTCTCTCTCTCTCTCTCTCTCTCTCTCTCTTGTGCAATCTTCTTTGTAATTTATGTGTTTTTGTCTTAAGGTTCTAGTGTTTCTTGGAGAATTCACCTGAAAACTTCATATATATAAAGAATAAATGAAAGATGTGGGGTGCATAGCATATGGTTGGACCATGTTCTTCCATGATGGACTTAGACATTGGAGGTGGTTTACTATTTGATGCTAGACCTTGTTTGGATGTTTGAAAGACATTCTTCCTCGAAGTGTTGGATAAGTATGGAGCTTGGTGACTTCATGTTGTTGATGCATGAAGGGAGTTTATGTGCTTGGAGTAGAGTTGGGTATTTCAGAGAAGGTTATTGAGCCCTAGATAGCACGAGGTTGCTTGGTTGCTTGCATGGAGGTTTACACTTGATATGTGGACTCTTGGGTTGAGGAAGTGGATATGTAGGTGTGGGAGTCCTTAAGGCGACACATGACCTTGAATATGCATTTTCCTTAAGGAGACACATGACGATGGAGATGCATTGGAGCTTTGGACCTTTGGAGGATTGTCGGACCTTGGGGAGTAGTGCTCATGCCATGGAGGCTTTGCTTGTTAATCATTGTCACCTTTGATCCTCACACATGTCGCTTAGAATAGAGTGCTTCACATGGGTGGACCTACTTGTGTCTTGCAAGTTTGCTTGTAGTGGACTAGGTCCAATTGTTATTGTAAAGCCCATTTACCTCTCATATAAATAGAGGAAGGAGTGCATTGTTATTATAGTCGATCACGCACTTGTACATATTCCTTTTCATAGTTGGGTTAGAGATGTAATAGTAGTTATACTCTCTCTCTCTCTCTCTCTCTCTCTTGTTCAATCTTCTTTGTGCTTTATGTGTTTTTGTCTTAAGGTGCTAGTGTTTCTTGGAGCATTCACTCGAAAACTTCATGTATATAAAGAAGAAATGAAACCCACGAACATAATCACAACCTATCATATAATTCTCCATGTTTTCAAAAACCGTAGATAGGGAAAACCAAGATAAACCCTAGCTCCACCAAAGATACTCCAACAATCAATCTTTTTTAGTATGTTTTTTTACATATCTTTGGTGGAGCTAAGGCTTCTATTGGTTTTCTCTATCTAGGGTTTTGGAGATCTTAGAGCATTATATGATGAGTTGTGATTGTGTTCATGGATTTCAGTTCTTACACACACATATGAAGTTCTCAACTGTCCAAAATTGTGTTATTTCAGATTTGACTTCCAGCTTACCACTGCCTAGCATACCTTGTCACTCATATAAATTGTATTATTTCAAAGATTTGACTTCCAGATTTTCATAAATACAATGTCCTCAAAAAGATAGTTGAACACTTCTATATTCATAGTTAGATCATATTCCAAGAATATATACATTTGTTGTACATATCAACAATTGTCTCACGAACAACAGTCACATCACAAGCAGTAATTGAACTTGGTTGGGGAGGATATTAATTTATCCTCTCAAATTCTTGAGTTCTTTTTTCTATCAAATCGAATCGAAACTAGATAAAAACAGGATAAAGAAACTTGTTGACCAAAAAATACATAAATTATTCAAATTTAGGAAAAAAAACATATATATTAATGTGCATCCATATGAATCACAACCATTATACAAAAAAAAAACCATTTAACTTAAGTTTTCCGGAAACAGATTTGGAGGTTTCCCAACATGAAATTCCTAAAGAATATGTTGTCTTGAAGCCAAGCGTGCACCATATCATAGTTAAAATCTAAAGTCTTTGGCACCCTTAAACTTGGCACTAGTCTAAGAATCCTATACCATACTAAGAGCATATTTGTGCTAAGAGAGTTCACCATGCATTTACAACCACATTTTTTCTTAAGGGTGAAAGTGGTTCTATGCCACATAACTCTGTTTGAAGGACAAATATCCATATCATAAAATAGAGGCAAGCTTGAAATGCTTGTTCTATATCTAGAAGTATTGTTATGACATTGTTCACAACTTTTAAGTACTTTGTTGAAGGACTTCAAAAGGATGTAAAAGTGATTTAGTGGGTCAGAATGTTCAATGATGGGTATTATTGTGAGATTATTTTCCTAGCATGCTCCTACTAAATTGAAAATGGGTTTTTTCTGTTTATTGTTTGGGCCAAATATTGTAACAACAACACTAGTGCATTAACTATGCTAAAAGGTCACCAAAAAATACATAAATTATTCAAATTTAGGAAAAGACATATATATTAATGTGCATCCATATGAATCACAACCATTATACAAAAAAATTCCATTTAACTTGAGTTTTCCTAGAAACAGATTTGGAGGTTTCCCAACATGAAATTCCTAAAGAATATGTTGTCTTGAATCCAAGCGTGCACCATATCATAGTTAAAATCTAAAGTCTTTGGCACCCTTAAACTTGGCACTAGTATGAGAATTCTTTACCATACTAAGAGCGTATTTGTGCTAAGAGAGTTCAACATGCATTTACAGCCACATTTTTTCTTAAGGGTGAAAGTGGTTTTGTGCCACATAACTCTATTTGAAGGAAAAATATCCATATCATAAAACAGAGGCAAGCTTGAAATGCTTGTTCTATAGCTAGAAGTATTGTTATGACATTGTTCATAAATTTTAAGTACTTTGTTGAAGGGCTTCAAAAGGATGTAAAAGTGATATAGTGGGTCAGAATGTTCAATGATGGGTATTATTGTGAGATTATTTTCCCAACATGCTCCTACTAAATTGAAAATGGTTTTTTTTTGTTTATTGTTTGGGCCAATATTGTAACAACAGCATTAGTGCATTAACTATGATAAAATGTAACTTTCTTTTTAATTTGACCATGAATATATCTTTTACAAAGCAATATTTCTTAGCTCTATTTACATTAGTGGTTTGATAAGAACATTTCTACAGTCTCTTCACTAAATTTCTTAAAGTTTTTACATTTATGCTTTTTGACAAAAAATGGCTAATGTTTTACCCTAGCTAAGTAAGGATTCTTTAAATAACATTCTAGCTTGGTTCCTTTTTGTTCCATCTAAACTTGACAAAGTGTCATGAATTTACATTGAACAATGTAAGAATCTAGTCTTTTCCAAAAACAATCAGGCCAACTCTTTCATTTTGCAAATTACCTACCAGTTCTGGACATATTCTTTGAAAGTTCAATGCTGAAGGTCTTGTATTTAGGTAAGTGATGCAGAATCCACACCTACAATTCTATTGTTCACAAATTAGACCAATAAAAATTATAGGCAAACTTGGAAGGGTTGGACATGATTGTTCCAACCATACCCTTACTAGCTCGCAATACATATATTCATAACACATACCTACAATACTATTGGTCACCTATTTGGCTAGTGCATATTGTAGGCAAACTGTTAAATGTTGGACTTCGTTGTCTCAAGTTCACACACTAGCACTAAAGATGCAACTTATTGTGTGCATCCTTAGATATATTTGAGATTGCAAGCTAACTATTTAAATAAACGCATCTATAAAACTTCTATATTAGCAAAATAACCATCAATATTTTTTTTCTAGCATTTTGGGTTGAATTCACAATAGTATGCTAAAAAGTGTCATTTCAATGTCTGTAAATTAGGATATATAAATGTGAGATATGTACTTTGCATCTTTGGGTTATCTCCTTTTCAAATATGAGCTTTTTTAGGCTACATGTTAATTGTTTGAACTTTGAACTTTGAAGAAATTCCTGAATGGACTTCGTAAATACTCGAATAAATGGACTTTGTAAGGCAGTGGTACCATAAATTATGTTATTTCAAATATTTGACTTCCATATTTTCACAAAATACAATGTCCTCAATAAATACTTATATTTATAGATACTTATGTTTAGGATTATATGTGTGTTACGGCAGTTCCTTTATTTTTTACTATAATCCTAATGTTCACGAGCTTTAGCTGACTTTTTTCGTCAATTTTTCATAGAATATGAAAAATATTTCATTGTCAAAATGTGGCAAAACTTACATTTCTCCTTATTTATTTTTTTATTGTTCATGACAAGATAATCATGTTGTCGGAATGAGGTATCCTATAGTCTGTTTCAATTTGTGGATTTTTTTTTCCTCCCATTTTTTACAAGGATGTAGATTTCATTTTCATGTTGATGGTTTTTGCATGTATCTCATCTAGCCCCAAATGTTGGTAATGGAGTGGATCTTGAGAATTAGTCGTGGACACGGACTATCAGAGGTTAATGTTACAATACCATTTCCACCTGGTATCAGAAAAATTTTAATGTTCTATGACATAACAAAGAGTTGTTTAATGGCAGGGTTGAAAGGGAAACCTCATGTCTTAGTTCTAAGTCATTTATTTGTGTTTCTTAGCTCTAAGTCATCTGTTTTGATTTTGAGCTTTATCATATCAATTATTTCACTAATCCAATATGCATTTCCTGTATTTCTCACCCGATGTTAGTTACTTGACATGGTTGATATAACATTAAATTCTAGGCCACTTTTATCTTAAGTCAGAGATTTTATTGATTAAAAGGATGTTCATATATTGATTGGTTTACTTGGAGCTTGATTTAAAAAAGTTTTGTAAATTCCACATGGATGTTATTTTTTCAGGGTGGGCTCTTTGCACTAGTAAGGTCAGATGAGTCCTAGAACATAGGTATACAACAAGCACATCTTTGGCCTTTGTTGTGTATCTGTTATTATTTATATCATTGATGGATGGTTATTGATGATGTAAAACAGAGGATGGGAAGGCCTTGCCAATTCTTTTGACAAAACAATATAAAATGGAGTGGTAGAATTGTGTTTTAAAGGGTGAGCCAGAAATTAGTACTTGAAGGGTAGAACTTGAGAATAGCAAGCTATTTGCTCTGGATCTAGAGACACAACAAACCATGGAAAAAAATGATGGTATTGACGAGTCTTCCCGGCAAATAATTTATAACTGTTAGACCACTGCCCAAATTTCAGTTATCTACAATGACAATAGTGACTCTAGCTTATTTGTATGAATAGCGACTTTTGCCATTGTCTTGTTCGTTTCCTATGAATGATTTTGATTTTCAAAATCCAACTAGTTTGTTGTTAAACTAATTAAAGCTTTGATGACAAACTTATAGTTTTCAAAGCTATTTTCTAAATTTATTTTCTTGAGCAAATTTGTCTTTTTACTTTAGGTACTGTAGATTGCTACTGTGTGACATGCTATGATATAATTGTGTGGATAAATAAACAGAAGTGTTGTACAACATAGTCTTTTTTAAATCTAACGAAACAATATTTCCAAATATAAAGTTTATTAATTAAGGACATCTTTTAGACTTCTTATTTAAGTTATGATTATATTTCAGTAGGGGATTTTGTGTACTCTGATATTGTGTTGTCTCTTTGGTTTTTGTCAGGTAACAATGGTTAATAAGGAATGTGTTCTTGAGCAGCAGGAACACATTTTATTCTACTATGGACAAGAAACTCCATGGTTTTCAGGCATGGCAACAAAAATACAGATGTCAGTGGGATATCCAAAGTCCGTGTTGGATGAATTTAATACTGGTGATGATTTTGATTCCTTGTCAGATAAAGAATGCCACAATTCAAACTCAAATAAACAGAAGCAACTCAAGAATCAAGGTGAAGCTATTGCTTTCTATCCAATTCAATTTTTTTTATTTGTTGGTTGTTGTCATGTTTTGAGTGCGGACTTGTGAAATTCCAAATTGCATGTTGGTTTATGTGAAGGGGAATTATATATATATATATATATATATATATATATATATATATATATATATATATATATATATATAGAGAGAGAGAGAGAGAGAGAGAGAGAGAGAGAGAGATATCGTTCATGATTTCTGAAGATCCATGTTACATTTTCACAGAAGTTTAGATATCATTCAAATATCTAAACACCAAACGACAACATTGAGATTTTTCTTTCACTCAACCTATAACATATTGCATATGTCTTCATCAATGATCTTCTTCCATATGATATCCACTTATGACATTTCCTTTGCAACATTTGGTGCATTTTCTAGTTATATTTCATTTATAAGGTATAAATGTCTTTAGAGTTTCACTTCTAATTGAGTATTCAAATGAACATATTTATTCTCCTATATATAACTATTTTTCCCTCCACCCATTTTTCATAACTTCCATAACCATTAGGTAGGGATCTGCAGCTTCGATGTTGCTTTGCTTGTTTAGTAAAATATTTTCAATACTTTAATTTATTGAAAGTTGTAGAATTTACAATTTATGAAGTTTCAAGGTCTAATTTTTAAAAGTCTAATTATTTAAAGGGTGCTATCTCAATGGAAGAGCACCTGCTTTACAAGCAAGAGGTTGGTGGTTTGACTCCATCATGCCCTAACATCCATATGGAATGGTGATGATCATTTTTTGGTGATGGAGGCTCTTTTGACCATCACCAATGAGCTTTGGTGACATTTTTCGACCCTCAACAAAATATGAAATGGTGACAGTCAACAAATACCACCATATATATGCATCAATAATGACGACCCTCAAAGGTCCATAACCATAAATCATTGTTTTTGATATGAAATGGTGACGGTCACTCTCTGTTATTATAGTCATTATTCGTGACAGACCTTGATTGTCACCACAACACCTATACTTCTGGCAATGTGGCTTTTGGTGATGGTCAATGAACATCACCATATATATGCACCAATCGTGATGGCCATGAAAGATCCATAACCATAAATCATTGTTGTTCATATGAAATGGTGACGGTCATCATCCTTCATTATAATGAATATTCGTGACGGACCTTGAATGTCACCATAACACCTATATTTTTGGCAATGCCACCTGTGGTGATGTTCAATTTTTGGTGACGTTCAATTTTTGGTGACCAAGGCTATGGTTTGTCACCATTGCTCATATAAACTGGTGACAATCGTTATCCATCATTATAAATCATTATTGGTGAAAGACTTTGAATGTCACTACAACACCTATACTTTTGGCGATGCTACCTTTGGTGACGTTCAGTTTTTGTAATGGAGGTTAGGGTACGTCACCATTTCTCATATGAAATGGTGACAGTAGCTATCTTTCATTAGAAATCACTATTGGTGGAAGACTTTGAATTTCACCACACCACCTATACTTTTGGTGACGCCACCTTTAGTGACGTTCAGTTTTTGGTGACGAAGGCTCTTTTGACCATCACCAATGAGCTTATGGTGACATTTTTCGCCCCTCACCAATGTCCTTTTTTCTTGTAGTGAAGGACCTCTCATACCAGTCATTGGCCCTAGAAATATTTGGTGAACTCACTTGACAAACCACTACAACTTTGCCACTAAATGATGGGGAAAAATAAAAAGAAAGGGAGGCCAAACTGTATACTATACCATTTAAGGTTGACTTGTTGACTCCTATACATCCAACCACTAAGAAGAAAACAGGATGGGTAATATAACCTACAGTGGAATAACCATAATTATTGGGCATTAATTGGCAAGAGGTATTGTATTATATTACACTGGATGACCCCAACCTATAAAACAAATTGGACTCTATACCCAAGAAATTGCTTGAGGGAACAACAATAAAGGGAAAGTCAACTCGATGACAAGCCAAAGATCTTTCAGGCCACAAATTTTGGAATCACTTGGCCAAGACAGAGAAATTTTCATAGAGTTAATCAAGTAAAAAATGATGCCCAAACAAGAAAAGGAGAGCCAATAGGCCTAGCAAGAGAAATGCATGAATGAACTGATGGATTCAATAACAGCACTTCCAATAACTACAACAATGGGGCATACAAGTTGAGTCAAAAAACCAAGAAAAAAGAAAAACACAGATACTAATCAACTTGATAGCAAACTCTCCACCTGTCAAACCTACCACAATAGAGGAAGAGGATGCTCTAATCTAGAGCCCACCTAAATAAGTAGAGGTGCAAGCCCAAGCTATCTCATTAGAGTGCACAAAGTCAACAAATATGGTCATTAATATCGAGATCAAGGAGGAGCCCCTTAACTCAGATGCACCTTCAACTGACATCCTACAACAACCGCAACAACCAATCCATTCGAATCGACTAGTGACTCAAACTCTTGTGTTGACATCATCAAAGAAACACCACCACAAGAATTGTAAGGATACGTCAAAGAAACCAAATGTTTCCCAACCAGAACCAACCACAATAGTGTAAGATATATCAAAGATGTTGGACAACTACGTTTTTAGAATGCTTTGGGAAGTTTCAAAAGAAGCAAATGTTTAATGGAACCATTTAAGGAAGGCAATCATTAGATTGTAGCATAAAAAGGAGAAGGAGGAACCAATACAGACTAAGTGCATGGCCTTAGCCATGCAGAAGTTATAGTTGGTTTTCCCAAATAAAATGAATAACTGACTAGATGCCATGAAATAGTTGATTCATCAATTTATTGATGACAACCTACAAATGAGAGCATATGTTGAGAAACTCTAGCAAAAAATCCAAACACAAAAGGTAGAAGAATTATCTTCCATATTGGAGTAGGAGTTCAATTCATTTAAATAAATCAATAATAAATTAGAAGACATTGTGGGTAGGGTAGCCACTCTTAATGTGGTCCTTAATAATTGGTTGACTTATTTGTTGATCACATTTAATCTACTAAGAATCCAACAAATACATATTAAGGACTTGTTAGGCTGGAAATAGTGTGTTTTTGAACCTCGAGAAATAACAACCTAGAAAACCAAATAATATAGGGGGAAAATATAGAGACAAAGTTGATACAGGAAGAATGATAGTGGCTAAGGGAAGGAAAGAAAGATCAAATAGAAGCTTCCAATACTGTTAACTATTTGTAAAACATTCATATTAAGATATAAAGGCTTTAGCAACAAGGTACCCGTGACGTACTCGCCTTCAATGAAAGCTCGCTATCCAACAAGTTGAAATATATAGCCAAAATGAAGACCTTGGAAGTGAAAGCACAATACTTAGTTAGGTACTGGTTGACATTTTATCAACATCTTTAGAGGCTTGCCTCGGTCATATATTAGACAATATTTAGAGAAATCCCACCATTTGCACCTTCACCTCAACCACCTCCTCTATGACCAAATTACCGATTCTTTCTCCTAAAATGTCAGAATGTGGCCCTTCCTTGTGGCTAGCACAATCAACCATTATAGAAGCGGAAGTGTGAGGATCAAATTGGTCGCCTAGAGAGAGATAAAGATGATGTACTTGAATTTTGCACATGGTGATAACATTGGAGAAATTGAATGAAGCTCAGCAAACAAAATTGGTTGATAGTCAGCACCAGTTGCTTCGCCAGCTCAAGTCAGTCTAGCACTACAATTGCGCTGAACCCACTAGCATCCAATCCAATCTTCTAATTCTTCTATTTATTTTCTCTTCTCATTCTAAAATTATTTTTGTAAATGTAATAAGTCCAAATCTCCCCTTCTTCAAGAAAAAGAAGGCATTGAGGCTCGGGGAGATGTTGGAGGGACTAGTTGACTTATTCAAAAAGCTTTATTGAGTCGACATATCCAACTAATTTTTGGTCTATATTGTAAGTGGTTTAACTCCGTATCGAATTGGTTGACCATGTTAGTTAGTTAGCATAATTGTTGTAACTGTCTAGTGGTAGTATAAATATGTATGTACTCAACATGATGAAGTTGTTGTTGGTTGTTTATATATCAATATAATATAAGGATACTTTTGTTGGTTCTCCACTACTATTATCTCTTTCCCTTTTTCTCATTATGCATATTGTATAAGATTTCTTGGTGTGCAATATACTAGTAACTAATCCATAATATTCCCTAGACTACAATGGGGTGGTGCAAGCAACTTCATTCTTTGAAATGATGCTTTAATTCATGATTATTTGGATTTTCTATGTGGCACTAGTTGCAATTATCTCCATCATGAGGTTTGTTGACTATGAAATGGCTTTAAGGTTCTCAAAATTCATTGGGATGTTTAAGTTCATTATGATTATTGATGCTCCAAATATTTATGCTTTCAAAGATGGAATTGACTCTGGTGAGCTCCTTTTGATGTCTAATTGAGCTTCTATGTTTTCCGTGTCACAACTTCTCACTCTAATTTTTATCCTCCTATTTCGACCCTGTTTAGGGCATGGACTTTATTGGTTTGCATGTCTCACCTAGGCTCTTAGGTGTTGTTGCATTCCCATTTAATTGTTGGGCCCATATATGTGGTTTCCATCTCTTTGTTTTCATCTCTCCCTTGTTGAATGGTTATTTATACAAGTCTATTCACCCACTAAACTATGTTCCCTATTTTTAATTTCCATCACTTATACTCTAGCATTAGGCTTATTGTATGCTTTGTTAGTTCCCTATCCTTGAACACCAATTGTGACCTCTAAGAATATATTTGGTTTTATATCCCCTCTTATATTTCTCCTTACCCCATAATGAAGCCCTCCACCTTTACCCCAAGAGTTGTTAGCAGTTGCAGAAGCTCCCACAAGCATTATCTTTCACCCTTTGGATGTCGACCTACCAAAAAATGTCCCCCTGACACTAATCATGCTCACAAAGGTGTAATGTAGATAGTCGCATCCTATGAGTTCCATTTTCCTTTTAAATGATAAATTCAAGACATGGAGAAGAGAATTAAGTGGAAATGTCAACAAATTTCCAAGCAAATAGTAGCAAATTTTAAGAGATGAGTGTATGACCCTAGATTCTCTCTAACAAAGGATACAAAATTTCCAAGCTCATAAAACTCTATTGGCTCAACAAATTCTTCACTACCCAAATTGTAGAGGAACAAGGTGACCCACACTAAGCTCCTTAAAACATGTCGTTTTACCTGCAGAAGAAGTTTGACAATTTATGCAAAAAGGTTCATGGATTGGAATTTGCAAAAGCTACACCATGACATCATTTGGAGACTTTTATGCAACATATTGACCTTGATCATCTACATTGCAGAGTCTCCATCCAATCCCATTCTAGTTGATGGAGAACTTGAGCAAATGATTATAAAACATGTAGGTCCATAGTGCCATTATTACTCTCAAATATAATCTTATTTCTCGATTTACATTATCTGCTAAAAAAATGACAATCCTCTTTCATCTTTTAATTTTTTGCTATATATTAATAATGTATGATTGATTGAAAAAATAATTAATAGATCATATGCTTTTATTTGCTACCATTTCTATAGCACTAATTTCCCTATCAACAAATCGCCGATACTATTGATTCTACACTTTTCCATACCTTATTAATACTTAAAAAAAAAACTTATTAACAAAAAAATTTAACCATAAAAATTTTTAAAAATAAAATATATATTAATATAATTTAATATCTAAATACATTTAATTGTAAAACATATGTATCTATATTTCAATTTTTCATAGATGACGATGTGTATTCATATGATCTAATATGTGTGAACTTTGAATTTTATAAAATTTTATATATATCCTTACCTTCCAAAAGAGTTGGTTGTTGAAAATGTTGTATGCGTTTATTAACTTTATATAGATATAAATTAATTAACAAATACAATTACACAGTGATGCAACGATGCTTCTATTTAATTGAAATAATTTAAACACATATTAACCCTACATACATTCAAATAATCTCACCTAACAACCAATGAAACACAAATCAAGAAAATAGTTCCATTTATACTATTTCCAAATAATTAAAATAAATAACACTATAATTAGTAATATTTTAAACTTTTCAAATAAATAAACTAAACCATTCTAATATCGTAGGATTACAATATGTAAAATATAATAAACAATATAGAAAAAATGTTAAAAAATGTGCTTTTGAAAATCTTATTCTTTACCTTCAAAGTGACAACCATAAGAAAAATATATTAGTGACACGACCCCACGTATACTTGACTTGCGGTGGACAACTCACCACTAGTGCCCATAAACGTTAAACGTTCCTTTCTCTCTTAAAATATTATACCCTTAAACTAAAAGTTGTTGGGTAGGCACATGGATATGGAATCTATGGTCATAAAGTAATGCGGAAGGCTGCATGAAAGAGAATAAAATCCATTCTATAACATGAGGCTGGCCCTACATTTTACCATGCACAAAGTTCATGATCCATTAATCAATTTAACCAATTTATTAAAGAGAAAATGTCATAAAATATTTAAGTTGCTAGGGCCCAATGACATGTGCACAACATAGTTGATCCACCTCTTTAAGTAACTCGGATTCTCTTACTGGAAAAAAAAAAACAACTCGGATTCTACATTGATGTCATCTTGTTTGCATGGTACATCATGAGTTTGTCTTATGCTTCTCTAATCTTTCATTGTATGTCTAAATCAATAACCTTCTTGTATTTTCCAGAATTGACATGGCAAGGTCTTATGCCATCAAAAATATTCTAAACTTTATGTACTATTTTTATTATTCCCTCATCCCACTTAACCTTATCCAAACTTAAAACACTTAAGAACTCCAATTTGTCTTACCATTTATTATTCCCTCATCCCACCTAACCTTCTCCAAACTTAAAACATTTATGAACTCCATTATGTCTACCAGGGAGGTTGGACATGTTGAGAATCATAAGAAATTAAATCCCAAATCATCCCCAAGACTGAAATAATATGAAATAAAGTCTAAGGATATACCTATGCACCCCAGTAAAGTATGAGATTTGAATATGCCTAATTTACTAGATTCAAAAGAATTTTAGAATCTAGTGAAGGTTCTTATTTCAAGTTTACAATGCAAGAACATTGAAATTTTCATTAATGAAATGCAAAGTCTTACCCTTTCATGTTGACATGGTAACATAGTGGTGATTAATTGGACCATGTGTGATATCTTGACTTTCTTTACTAGAAAAAGATGAATTCATGCTATCATTTCGCAACTCCTATTTGGCCCATATGTCCAAATAAATTTGTATTGTTAATGTCATCAAGTTAACATGGCCATCAATAAATTTCAAAGCGGAATTCCCCAACTATCTAAGTTGTATAATCCAGAGCATTTTCATCCACCTAAGCATTCCATATATTGTCTTGGATATATGCTAAATGGTGACATAATGATGTTCCATTGGACATATTTCATACATCATGTAGTTCAAATCCAACCTCCTTGTTCACAAACCTAAGAGCCTACTAAAATGAGCTATGAATCAAAGTTGAGTATGTTGGATAATTGTGCACCTTGAAAACATGAGATGTCATATCCCTTCAACCCAATAACCCCAAAATAAAATAGGATGGACCTTTGGATTATCAATGGGTGGAAAGGGAAGTTTTTGTACTTAATAAGAAAAAAACAGACAAATTTGCTTGACCTCCTAGACATAAAAACACTATAGAAAACAATCATAGTTAGGAAAGAAGAAGACACAGATGAATTTAATGAAAAAAGAAGCACCTCGCTTGACTCAACCACATATATTCCAATTCCATATGGTGCATCCTAAATCCGTCATTTGTCTAAGTGTTATTATCATGAGTGCCACATGGAAAAACTTGAATATTCCATGTGCCAGTTGATCAATCATTACTAACATTGATATGGTGACTTGACATTATCTAAGTATTTGGCATTCCCATGTAATCTTTCTCCATTGCATCAAACAATAATTTACTCATCTAACCTATGCACATGGCATCCCTTAAAGACTATTGATTTAAAGACATGGTAGGTAGTTTTCAACAGTTACTTTCCTTATGTTGCATAATTCATCTCATAGAATTGTTGCTAGATTAGCTTAGATTCTATAATATTAAGGTTCATGGAATGCAAAAAATTCAAGGAATTTTGTTTAGGATTTTGTAAGAGTTCCTTCAAACACCTTACAACTTCAATAGAACCTAGTTTGAAAACCAATGGACCTACACTTCAACACCATGAGGATCAAGGGCCAAATGCCATGTGGCATATTGATGTTGCAACACCAACATGATGATGTCAACAATCTAAGGTACATGGATAGGTGCACTAAGTAAATCCTTTAACGTGGCATAGAGGGCATTGACAAGGTAGGATGGAGAAGTCAAGTGGCATTTTGAAGATGTGACATGTGGTGCTAACATAGGTAAAGGGACCCTTGCCTCATCAAAATGTGTTTGATTATTATTGCTTCAAACTCTAAACGAATTTAATTGAATATTATCATGTATTTTTTATAAACCTACCCTAGAGGATTGCCTCCTTCATGTTTTAAATTGTATAAATCTTTCTAAGACACGATATTATGCTTGATTTTGTTTCATAATGCTTTTAGGTTCAAGAGATTAGGTAGATATTGGCCCCTATGTTCCTTAGTGTTGCATGGATCCTTCCATAGAACCAATCATTTATTAACTCATTTTCATAATTTTATGGGTCCAATAGGATGGGTAAACTGAGATTCTTATGTTGTCCTAGTTGCACAACTCTTCCAACTAACTTGACCTTGCACCAACATTAAACTTCTATAATGCTTTAAATCCAAGGAAAAATCATGTTGATTAAAGAGATGAGACACTAAATATATGTGGGATGAAATATGCTTGAAAGCACAATATTGTGCTACATGTTTCATATCGAGGACAAGACAAGTATGACATGTATGGATTGTCAGTGAAACAAGAGTAATTGATGTGAATAGTGAAGAGACAATATAGGGGCATGTAGAAAGCCTAGCAAGTGTTATATTACCACACTAATAATAGTACGGATAAATCAATGGATGTGTGGACCAATCATATTTGACTATGTGGTATTGATCATCAAAACATGGAAGCTTTAAAAGGACAAGTGGCGACCGTATCTTCTAACATATGAAACTACTAGTGCAAAAGTGTCCAAGGTTTGTAACATGACCCCTCTAATCAAAATTTATGTAAGTATTTGAATTTCAAATTGAGGTAAAATTTAGTTGAGTGTTATAAAGCATTTTAGGTTTGCATGGTCATGTAATTTTTTCCCATCATTTTTTTGTCTACATGATTCTTATGCAAACATAAAGATAAATCTAGCTTCATTTCTAGTTTTTCAAGTTTGACTTGCATGAGTAGATTTTGGCCCTAATATTCTCCACCTTGAACAACTCCTCTTACAAATCAAACATCAAATTTAATAGATTTCATTACATTTTAACTTAGCAAGGAAGAGAAAAAGTTCACATGGCCAAGATAATAAGGACCAATGAGTTGAGAGGATAGGTTGCAGCACCAAAGAATGTTATGTAGTGATATAATGTATCTTATGACATAATCCAAAGATCATTTCATATTGAAATCTTTTCAAATATTTTTCATTCAAATCTTAGTGGAACTTCACTAGGTTTTACAATATTTTTGGTCGGCGTGTCAAGTAGACTCTACCATTTATTTTTTATTTTTTATTTGCATAAGTTTTTTATTGGAACAAATGTTAAACTTAATTGTACTCTATAATTCCATGTTTTATATAATCATTCAATCAATTCATAATAAGAATCTATAATATTTTGGGCTTAGGTGATCAAAGGAAACAAATCCCTTATGTATTTAAGACGTGTGATCATTTCAATGGACCCAACGATATAATACAGTAGACTTGATTAATATTTTAGGTCCAAAGTATGATAAGGGTGGGTTTGAGGAATTAATCTAAGCATTGCATCAAGGATGAAATTCACTTGAAGCCAGTAGAAGCTTCCACATTGCACACATTTAGGGTGTAACATAAGTGTGATAAGGTCTAGTTAAATGAATCTTTATCATAGGGTGAGTTTCACTGTGTCATAATGGTTGATGTGATCTAACTGAGTAGAGGGTTGTTTCAAACAATCACACATCACCACTTGGTACAATGAAGTAATTGAAAATAATAGTTTGCAAGGCAAGTGCACTTGCTTGAGGGGACCACATGGTAATGGAGTCTTAGGTACATATAAACGTGAAGAGCTCTTTCCTTTTGAAAATCCTTCAAGTATTCTATAAGTCAAACTTAAAGGGGGTTTCAATGGAGTTTATAAAGGGTTTGACTCCAAAGGCCAGAAATTTTTTCTTCTATGCTCTCAAGTTGCACAAGTTCTCTTTGAGTCCAATGCTTTATTATGGTGGATGACATAACATTTTTGGTCCAACAAGGTGGGTGAATTTAGCATATTATTTTCTTTAGCACATAAATCCTTCCATGAATCTAGATTTGAGCCTAAGTTAGATTGTATATTGATCTTGAGACTACAGAGATACGTGGATTTGAGGTTGTCAACAACACAATGCATAAATCATAAATTTAACTAGAATAATAATAATAATATTGTGTAGAACACTTTTTATTAGTTTAATAATGATATAATATCCAATATATTACATGTCTTCCCATAATGGCTTTAGGATATATATCTTCCAAGATTGAAAATCTCAAATGTAACATTTTTTTATAAAATTTGGTATATACAGTATGTTTAGCACATTTTCATAACAATGAAAATTCCATTATACCAAAGTCAATAATATATATCTTTTCCAAGGTTGAAAATCTCATCAAATATAACATTTTTTATAAAACATGATATATATACAATATGTTTAATACATTTTCATGATAATGAAAATTCCATTATACCAAAGTCAATAATACTACAATGCAAGCAATGTAATAAAATAATTTTCTCGTTAATTTCAATATTATCATCTATGTTTACCAGCTAAAAATTAACATGAAAAGATAAAATAAACTTATAATAAAGTAAAACAGTTTATGCATACAATTAATAAATTACTATAATCTTATATCATATAATTAATAAATTATATAATATCATATCAAATAAGGAAACCATAAGTATTGGACAACTCATACTGTGAATAATTTTCCAAAAACAAAGAGAATTTTAATGTTCCTTATATATAGTATTAAAGTAAAATAATGTGTTCTTAAAATTAAGAGAAATTGTTAGGCACATGCATATGGAATCTTTGGTTGTAAAGGTATAACACCCATTGTACCACCATGACCAATGAGAACATTAGGGATTGGCCTAATCTTGACTATTCAAAAACTTCATGATCATGGTGCGCACATTCTTCAAGTACTACGGAGCCACTCTTAACCTCGCTTCATACCCTTCCTATAATAGGCTGTGTTGTGTCATGTTCTAGATCATAATAACACAAAGACAAATGCAATTTCACGGTGGGACAACCCCTTGACTTATGAATTGATAGGAGTTTGGATTAGCTAAATGACTTACGAATATTTTATCTTTAATGATTAGCTAAAATCATGCCATGGTTGATCAAATTGAGATCTAGGGATTCGTTCGGGATGTTAAATTAATTTAATATTTTCCTTTTTCATAATAACGATTTTGTATTTTAAAAGTAAAAATGATGTGGCTTTGTCATCGTGCCATCATGGGCCCTTTCTAAATGTTTTGGTGAGCGAAATGTAACACAAATTTTGAGTTGTTTTCAAACACTCTCTGCCATCTCCATAAGAATGTTGTTTTACACATTGTTTGCATGAAAATAGGAAGAAGGAAAAAATATTAATGTTGTTTTACACATTGTTTGCATGAAAATAGGAAGAAGGAAAAAATATTAATGGGAATTTTTTTTAATTATTTAAGTATGGAGAAAGATCAAGATTGAAGTTAGGAGGGAACTAAACAGTGTTTTGCATTTATAATGGGTTTTTTAAGTTTTTAAATATGTTTTATTATGATAAATATTATGAGTTATGTAATACTGTGGGTTTGTTAATCATTATTAGTAAATCTATCAAATAACTAATTCAAATTTATCTTAATTAGTTTATGACCTAAATATTTAATGGAGATTTCCTGATATCCTAGTAAATATTGACATTTATAGGCATAATCTCTAATATTATTAATAATAACAATAATAAGAATGATTTTAATTTTATTCTAAATAATTTGACCGAGTCAACGTAATATTACATTACATAATGTTTTACAACATTGTTGCCATACTAGGTTGTAAAGCGCCTATGGACACAACTAACCTAGATCCATTTTAAATATGGATCTAGGTTGTAGAGCGCCTATGGACACAACCAACCTAGATCCATTTTAAATATGGATCTATTAAGCATCGTCGAGAGGAATCAAGTTCAAAGTTATAACGGATCTAAGCTAGTACTCTTGCATTACATAATGGATTTCCTCAAGCCTTTAAATAGGCTTCATCATAATAAATACTATAGACAAATACTATGGGCTATGCAACACCATGGGCTTGTAAACCACCATCTATAAATCCATCAAATAATTAACTCAAACTTATCTAACTAGTCTATGACCTAAACATTTAACGAGGATCTCCCCATATCCTAGTAAACATTAACATCTATGCGTAAATTTTAATATTAATAATAATAATTATTATTATTATTATTATTATTATTTTATTTTTATTTTAAATAATTTGACTAAACCAACATAACACTACATTACATTACATGATGTTTTAAAACGTCATTGTCATACTAAGCAAACATGATTTTTTAGTGAGTTCATTTTTTTGGCAAGGTAATTTTCCATTTTGATTTATTCTTTTTTTTTTTTTAATTTTAATGATTTCAATTGTTTTAAAATGGGAAAAAACTTATTAAGAAAAAGTTATATGAGAAAACCTCTCATCAACTAGCTGGGACATTACTTTTGATAACATTCTTACTAGATTTGGGGAAGAGTTTCTTCCAAAAATAGGTTGAGTTTGTTCACTTATTAACTGACTCCATCTTTGAATGCCTTGTTCCACAAATTTTGTTCCCAATACCTTTTCAATTTACCCAATGTTCGATTCTAAATTTTGAATGTACTATGTGAGTCTTTCTCTATGTCTTCCCCCTCCTCTATGTTGCAAATGAGTAGTAAGTGTTAGAATTCACTAAATGACTTTCCCTTTGGAGCTTGTGTACTCTACAGAATCCAATATAGACCTTCATTCTTTGTGTTAGTGTCTTGATCTCGGTTCTCCTACTCCTTGATCCTTTCTAGTTCCACAAGAGGTTCATATTTCCCTCACCATTGGGAGGAGAGACGAGGGATTTTTTTCTCAAGTTTGAAGATTCATATTCTTGATAGTTTCCAAAGTTGAGATTCAATTTTGGCTTGGTTATAGGGCCAATTCCAAAACCGAAAATATGTTTTGGCTTGCATTCACTTCTCCTTTACTCCTAGATTTCTCTTTTGGTTGCTTTCTTACTTGGATATTTTTTTTTTTTACAAACCTAATGGAATCCATTATTTACTTCCTTAGCCAAAGGTTAAAGCTTATTCAAACATGTTTTTGCAAAATGGTCATACTCATGATAAGTATTACATCTAAAGAGGAGATGCAGATAATATAGTTTTGGATTTAAAAATGAATTCCTTGCTTAATATTTTCCCTACTTACTCCTCTTTATGTTAGTTCATCCATTCCTTTGTCATATTTCTATCTTCAGCGTATTTTTTCCTCCCTTGTGATGACCCCTCATCTAGGCTATAAGATTCGACCTCAAACTCATCCCACCTGCACATAATTGGAACTGAGAAGGTAGTCTTTTATCGGCTTTTATTTTCAACATCCCAAAAGAAACTAAAGTTGCTAGTAGTAGATCTAAAAGATAAATTTGTGTTCCTCGCAAAGGACATTAGCACACAAATGTCATAATTTATTCTTAATTTGTGCATCAGTGACACCTATGACATGGAAATTTTCAAGACATTGGAATTATATCGGCACACCAAATTGTTTGTGGCTCACGATTTTGGCATAGGAAGTTGAGCATATGGGCCTCTAGACTTGTTAGGATTGGTTGGAAAATCAATATTGGCTTTTTCTCACCCTTTGTTCATGGCTTGCAAAGGCACATGGAGTTTCGGTCACTAAGTCAACTATGGGCACACATGAGCATCACATTAATATCCCAATTGATGACTCAACAAACTTAGCACCTCCATGTTCTTAGTTTTATGTTTTCATGCTTGGCCTTTGAGGCATTGTCTCTCTCATTTTGTTTTACACACTTGAGTCCTCTAATATAGAAAATTTAGAAGCTTTTAGCAATTTTGGCTTCTAGTTTAGCAAACCTACTTTTTAGAACAATTTGTATCCATTTTTTTAGTATGCTTTCCTCGAAGTAGGATTTGAACTATTTCTTAGTTTTTTTAAATCTATGCTATACCCAAAATACAGTGCAAACTTTTGATTTCAAGAATTTTGAGAGATAAAGAAGTTCAAACAATTTAAATGTTCTATTTATTTCTCTAAAATTTTGCTGATAAAATAAATATCTTAGAAACATAAAAACACATAAAATAGGTAAAGAAAAATTAACTTTGAGTACTCAAAAACTCTCTTTTTAGTGTCACCAACGATGAAATCTTTGTCCATGCTTGAAAATACATTTCTTGAGCTCCTTTGTTATATTTAGTATAATTCAATGGTATTGACAAATGAAATTGTTTATATATAAAATTGGAAGTTTCATTTTCCTTCCTATTATCATCCTGCAATGTTTTATAACTAAATAAATAAATTATTAATTATATATAATAATAACATTGGATTATAATAAAATTAAAAATTTATAATATAAATGAAAATATAATTTTTTTTATTATATTTAAATAAATAAATAAATAATCCTATATAAAAATGAGAGTAGATATATAACCATGAAACAAGTTCTCATGAAAAAGTAAACGAAAGATGTTGCTTGCTTTATGAAAGATCAACAAAAGGGAACAAAATTTCACACAAAAACGAAGACTTTTTTCGCCCATTTCTAGAATCCAAAATGCTCTAATGGAAAATAAGAGGAAATAACACATACTCTTAATGAGAAAATAATTAATAGATTTTGAAAATAAAGTCACGGACGTAAGGTGCGATCTAGCTGAGTTAATAATTAATTGGGTGAAAATCACTAATTTCTTTCCACTTTTATGAATGCTAGTTGAATAATCCACCATTTGTGAGCTAAATTTGATTTTAATAGGCCCCATCAATCACTGAAGTTCGAAATGAAAGGGAGTATATTAAGTTGGCATAGAGCATTAAACTAGTGGACAACTGTACATTTATGTGCTTGAAGTCTGGATGATGAGCATTAAAGTTTTGTAAAACAAAATGAATGTTAAATAATAAAAAATATTCAAGAGTGTAATTAAAGTATTTTAATTGAGATAATATTTTACTCAATATTAGTTTTATACGAGGATGAGAAAGATGTTTTATAATAGATAAATTGAATAATTTTATATTATAGTGAGGTTTTTTCTAAATATTAATATTATATTTATATATATTTTTTCGCTAAAAAATTTATTCAACATTATTAATTTAATTTTTGTTAATATAGTATTAAAATTTAGAGATGTAATTGTGTAAATAATATTTTGTTGTTTAAAATAATTACAAGACAAGATCTTCAATGGGTGAATACTGGTAGAATCAAAAAGACAAAGGGGGCCCACCACTCCCATCCACTTGTTGCAGGGTTGAAAATGTATGCTAAGCACACTTTCAACTGCGAGCACAAGGTGATCTTTCTAGAGAAGGATGGGATATATTCAGTAGAATCAAATCTGTAGAAAAACATTGGATGAGTAAGGGTATGGGAGTTAAGGTGGCCAGAGAAGTGGGATGTTTGAGCGCAGGGTAGCATTCTAACTGTGCCAATTCCTACTCCTCAAGCTATGACAAATTGGGAAGGAGCTTAAGCCAGCGCCAGTGGTGTTGCCAAATTCTCCGTTGTGGTTTGAAGCAAGCGAATTTGGGACCCGAGCTCAAGGTGCTCTCCTCAGTGCATATTTTGCGTCTTTGTCATTTTGTAAAGGTGTCAGAGGCATGGCTTGGGATAAAGGGCAGAATTATTGGAGAACTTGTTGGCTTTCAATCTTCTGGTAAAGTTTCTAGGCCCTATATTAAGGTTGGTTTATGTTTTCCTCGATCATTAGTTTTCTTGCATTTATGTTGGTTATGTGGGTCTGTTCTTGGAAATTATAGTTGGGCCTGGTGTTAGAATATGGAGGGTCTTAGTGGTTAGGGAGAAAAACCTCTCTACGCATTGGTGTTTTGGGTTCTGGAAACCAGGACAGGGTTGATTGGTGGGCCTCTTGGATTTACTTCTAAATTAGCATCTCGCTTCTTTGTTCTAATGATAATTCTATAAAGTTACAGGCATTATCTGAATTATCGCCCAGTCTTCCTATTGTTTGGATATTTATTGAGTGTATACATCGTTTTTGGTGCCATTGCGCATGTTTGGGTGACTATAGGGTGGCTTGCAAGGGTTTCATTGTCATATGTCATTCTCATTAGGGGTTGTGGCTGATTGAGGCCTCTCATGGGATGAAGAGTTCACCTAGTTGTGCAATAAAGACGTGCTCTCTCGGGGTCAAGAAAATCAAGGGTGGGTTGTCAAGATGCATCACAAATTGTCTAAAATGCTTCATTGTGTTGGCTACATGCCTGTAATGATGTTAATCTAATGCTCAAGTGTGTGGTTTATGCTTGTGAATATACTCGGGAAGATATTTCCTATCTACCTATGGATGGTTCATTCCTATAGGAATTTTAGGCATTGCATAGTTTCCTGTTGTTTTTTAAGTTTATTATACATTTATTATTAGTCCAAGAGACAGTACATCTCTAAATTAAGATGGGTTGATTTTTGCCAATTATTATCAACTGCCTCAGGCCTATGAATTGTTGTGAATTGATAATTGCTTAAGGGCCTTAGTGAAAATGAATGTGTCAGTCCCTGTCCTATTTATTATAATACTTAAGAAATTGGCTTTTGAGTTTTGCTCCATTATATGCGTGTATAATGGTCAAATGGGCCATGTTGAGCCCTATCAAAAGTTCAGGACAAATAACTCCAAAGCGGGATATATAACACCTTCAATGCATTAGGCTAAGCTTGGAGTCAGGCCCAAGTGCCCATAAAAAGAAACCAAGTCCAAGCTTGTGTGTGTTGCAGACAAAGAGACGAGTCAGATTGAGCCATAATACTTCAAAAAGTGTTGGGCATTGAATTACGTCAATTTGGGCGCTACAGATCCACCATGACGAACCCCATATCCGACCTTTTCTTATTCTGCACAACATTCAATTGCCAAGGAAAGTCTTCACGAACACATCAACCTCCTCCACGGGTCTCGTCAACCAAGGCGTAAACTCCACTCTTCCGTGTTAGCCTGGCTCTGAATCACCCTAGTGCTTCCGTGTTAGCCTGGCTCTGAATCACCCTAGTGCTTCCCTTTGTTGTACATCTTTGAACCTAACAGGGAGAAAAAACATGGCGAACAAGAATAGTTCTCGTTAGCGAATGACCCTGGCCTTTGTTATTTGATGAACCCAACCTCGCTACTCCTTCAATCACCCGATACAACTCAGTAATCATGCCGTGTATACATGGCCCCACTCGCTATGATTTCTATGGGGAATTTTTTCTCAACCTTCCACGTGATTTTGGAGCACCATCATCTCAGGTTATTCCTTGGGACACACTCTTTATTTCTTCTAGCTGATCTCCCTTCCGGGATGACATAAGCGCTTATGAATAAGAATATGCAGGCCCATTTCCTCTCGGCTTCCATTCTCACTTCTTTCCCTTACTCGACTTGGCTCACATGCCACGTCCCCTCGAATCCATGTAAGTTTTGGACAAAGGGCATAAAGGAATTTCCGGGATTGAAGTTTTGAGATGAGGTGGCAAGGGTGGCTCACACGACTCATACATGATCGCCTTTATATTATAATGTATGCTTGCAAGCCATCCATGCAGAAGGTTGTGACCTAACATGTTTGAATCAGCCACTATGAGGTGGCTCATGATGTGACATCCACGAGGGCACTATGAGGGATCCACATGGGCAACATGTGGTAGGCCCAATTTCATGGAATCATTTAATAGGCCATGAATTCAATTGGCCATATCTAAGAGTCGAATTGGAACATAGGATATACCGTCGGAATTTCCTCGGTGAGACGAACACGATGGTATCATTCGTTTTGAGTTTCGAAAGGACGAAAAAAAATAATAATAAAAAAAAAAAAAAAAATTAGACCCCATTTTGATAACACTACCTTGGGACTTGGGTCAGCATAGTAACTGCCTCCTTCTAACCTAGTTTGGGCTTAGGATTAAGGGGGCTTGTTACATAGTGGTATCAAAGCATCCAGGTTCAACACTTGGACTTGATGGGATCTATCATGGGAAAAATAACAAGAAGGTTACTTCTAATCCCTTGCAAATAAATTGGTACTTTGTTATAGAGTTAACAAAGCAAAGGAGTCTCATATTGAATTTTAGAAAATGGATAAAATAAATGTTTAGGTGTTAAAAGTTGGTTTGTGATTGATTGATTTCACGTATGGTTGATATGCTTACCTTATGATTTAATTATGTAGAAGGATATTAAAATGTGGCTTGATATTATTGTGATATATGTTAATGATCCGTCGTGGTTTTAATGATACTTATGTTATAAATTGATATGATTGGTTTTAGCGAGCCACATATCAGAAACCTCCTGTGACGAATCAAGGTGATAATATTTATTATGTGTATTGAATTTTATCAAGTCTAACAAGGGCGTGTGTGCATGAAAACACATGAAATTTAAAGACTACGTGAATAAAAAAGGGTTGTATGATATAGAACCAATAGACCAAGGAAATAATAGAACAATGGTATAGTATAGCTTTTACCAATAACAACATGGACATGAAGAGGAAAGATCAATGGAACAACAAGGAGGGGAATACTCTCCCGATTGGATGGACACGTTGAGAAGCCTGAGAGAAGAAATACAGAGTTATAAGATGACAATGAGATGCTTGTCAGAGTGCAAGAAAAACAAGCTTACGTCAATCCAATCATACTACAAAGCCTATCAGACCTGCACAGGTAGAGGAAGCATGAGTTATGGATCATCCATATAGACATGCAAATCCCATTAGGGAAAGAATCAAGAAACAATGGGGGATAATGAGAGCATATCTATAAAGAGGCATTGGTTATCCAGTGACAACACTGTGAAAGGAGTCACTTTGTTAAGCACTCCTAAAAATAACTCAAGAACCCATGAGCATAGATATGGGTACACTCATGTAAGGCCACATTGTCATCACTATCATCATCATTATAGGAGAAGGAGGGAAAGAGGGCATATACCATAGGATTTCAAAATAGCTAAGCCTCCTATTTTTATGGCGAAATGAGGAAAGCAGAGGATATCGAAGCCTATATGCTGAGAATGAAGAATTTTTTTCCAATCCATGATTATTTAGTAAATATGGAAGCTAAGATCATTACCTTCAACATAAACGGAAAGGCTAACATTTGGTGGGAAGACCTGAATAATGTAAAGGGCATAAGAGAAGGGGAGTTGTCTTGGAGGGAGTTCGAAGATTATTTTAGTAACAAGTATCTATCCAAGAGATACTTCGAGAACAAGGAGAAGGAATACTACGAACTTAAATTGGGTCATATGACAAATGATGAATATACCACCAAATTTCTAGAGTTGTTAAGGTATGTCCTTATCTTAAAGAGGAAAAATCAAAGATTCAAAGATATGTCAGTGGACTGCCACCATCCTTCAAGGATAGGATTGAGTTTGATGAGCCCAAAAAATTGGAGGGTCCAATCCAAAATATGAAACATTGTTACGAGTAGTCCAAGCATAGGCCCGAGTTTAAATCTGATTAGAAGTATAAAAGCAATACCAAGTTCAAAGGAAAAAGGAAGAAAATGATTAATGAATCACATACATCCACCGCTACTCAAGAGATTCAATGAAGGCTCGACATTGTAGGAAAACACCATTCTACTCAAGAAGAAGCTAATAGTTACAAAAAGGGTCAATATAAGCACTGGACGTGTGGAGAAAATAATTTGAGACAAGATTTCCCACTACGCATGCACACTGGCTTAAAACTGTATGACATAGAGGAAGCACAAATTGTGGGAGGTACAACATGCAATATGCCCAAGATCTATGCGACACTGAACAATTGGAAAGTAGACCATTAGGGTTCCATAATTGAGATGGAAGGTAAGTTTTGTGATCAAACTATTTATATTTTAATTGACCCCAATTCTAACTATAGCTATATTATCTCAATTCTTGTGGAACGATGCCAATTGAACCAAGAATTGCATGAGGAATCCTGGCTAGTTTAGTTAGTCACAAGAATAAAGAAGAGGATCAAGTGTCTGGTGAAGGCTTTCCCAAATGAATTAAATGGAATGCCCATTGTGGAAGACCTCAATGTGCTGCCATTAGGAACACATAACATACTATTGGGCATGGATTAGTTTTACAATGATGCAGGAGCATCCAACACCCATAATTAATGGAGGAATCCAAAGCGGAGCGACGAGGAACATGTGGACCAGGGAGCAAAACAGGGGATTTTTCTGTTTTAAAACAATGTAAAATATGGAATAGATAAAAGTCTCGAGGAGACTTATCTGCCATGCATGCATTATGGAGCGGGTTGTTAGAGGAGATCAAGGAGAGGATTGATTAGATCCTTCATAGTGATCCGATCCAATATTCCTGTAACGATGAACTAATGTTTCCATATATATATGAACATGTGCGTCCAATAAGAGATATTGTGAGATAGATAGAGTGATATAGAATAGAAATTGTGTAACCAGTGTGTATACAAGATGTAGTCGAGAGGAAATTTGTCTCTAAGGCTGAAATGCCTTAACTTGTAATCACTCTGTATATAATAGAAAAAAGCGTGTGGTTAAGTGTTGATTGATGTGCCTGTGTTTGTTATGTAATGATGTCATTTCGTTATATGTTGTATATATGCATGAATGGTTTGAAATCTAGCGTTTATAAGTGTGTTCAAATGTTGCAGGTTGATCAACCATCGATCACGGAAAGGATCGATGGCAATCCAGAGATATTTATGAAATTTATGCGTGCTTGATAGACTATGGCAGAACTGTGTTTAACACAGAAATCCATCGATCAGCGAGCAAGATTAAGTTAAGGAGGAAGCGGCAAGAATATACAGGAGTCGTTGGATCTCTTATAGATCAACGGTTCAGATGAAATCGCAGAGGAGCGGAGAGCTCATATCGCATCGGCGAAACCATTATAATGATATCGGAACGACCTTTGTAATAAGAGTGATAGCGATATGCGATTAAATCGCAACCATCGGATCAAAAGTCAGATCGATATCTCTGATGGGTTCACTAATCGCATTTCGGAAGGTGAAAGTTTGGCGGTGATGGAAATCCGATGGCCGATGAGCGATGTCGCCGATAGACCAATCGGCGATCGGGCAGTTGGAGTTTCGGAGAAGGCAGAGATCGGCGCAGCAGAAAGTAATAAGAGTGGACCCGCCAATAGAGATAGAGGCAGGTTTATAAATTTGATATCTAGTTATGTATTCCGGAGCGGGGTTTTCATGGTTTTCCACGTGTATTTTGTAATCTATGTTGCTTGAAGGGTTAAGGCTTGAATGCTGATATGTGAGGCTCCCAATAGTGTAAAAAGCCCCGATAAAGTTATATGGTTTGGGTTTAATGTAAGTTCACGGGTTTAAAGGGTTATGGCTTAAGAAATGAATAAACGCTTCCGATAAGGGTTTGTGGGCCATAACCCACAGGCCTCAAGATCGATTTGTTAAGGAAAAGGGATTTTGGTTAACCCCCAAAGTCTCATTTCCATCATACAAGCACCATACCAAGGTAGATTGTTTTGAAAAGGAAATTGAATACTTAGATGAGCATGGAGAAAGAAGGGTGTTAAACGGAAATTAGAAGCCCATATCAATGAGGCTAATTTTATCCATGCAAGCCAAGAGAACCAACAGGAAGGGATGCATCTTATTTGTTGTGCAAATTTCTAGTAGCGCTGAAGCCTAGAATTCCTAAGAGTAATGACAACGACACCTTAACCATATATCCCATCCTAAAGTAGTTCCAAGGTGTCTTCCCTGAAGATATTCTCATATTACCTCCTCATAGAGAGGTGGATTTCTCCATAGAATTGATACCAGGAGCATCTTTTTTGAAAAAAAATGCAACAAGAAAATTCCTAATTTAATTTGTCCTTGAATAAAATTAGGAATTAAATTTTAATTCTAATTCTCATAACAACTTGTCACAGTCAACTAAGTTAAGTTTACTTAGTTGGATCAATAAATTTGAATTGGGAGTCTATCTAGAGTCATGTAGAGTGATGCCTAAATTTTAGGGGCCCAGTTTGAGTTCTGATTGAGTTATAATTATTTAATTCAATTTAACTGAGTTAAATTCAGTTAAACTAGTTCCAATTGATGGAGGAATTAATGGGAGATCTAGTAGTGGGGTGTAACCTACAGTAGTGCGGTGTGACAAGTACTTCTCAACCAATGAACTAAATATTCACTCATAATTAACTCATGCATGTCTGATTAGAGAAAGACCCAGTTGAAATTAGAGTTAAGGGACAATGTGCTATTAGTTGTAAAATCATCTAAATTAAACAGGTGGTGCATGAAATCAAAGAAATGCCTATTGATGAATTACACAATTATGGATGAGGAATTTCCCAATTAATTATGGGATAATTCCTTAAGAAACTACACAAGGAAATAGGAACTTGGCAGGCAGCAGATTTGGCTAAGTATTGGCTTGAGTTGGTTTGTGAAGAAGTGAGATAGATTGCACTTGTACAAAGATTGTTCGAGTTGAACAAACATTGTATTTTCTTCTCAAATTTTATGATTAACGAAAGATACTAATAAAAAGGGTTTTTATCTGTGGCTTGCCCTATAAAATTATTGTGTTATGTGTGATTAAAATTCTTCCTTTTCTGCTTCGTGATTTCATCGATCAATTTTTGTTTCCACTGATGAGTAGAGTAGATTCAAGTCAATTGTTTTAGCATATTACAATATGCAGTTTGAATCTACAAGGAATTTCTACATGGTATCAGAGTTGAAATCACTATAGAAGAGGAGAATACGAGTTTGTTTTGTAGGAGAAATCGAATTTGTAGTATCATACTTCAGAGCTAACAGGATGTTGTTCTACGGATTGAGACTCGAATATTCCCTTGAGGGTAGTTCGAACTATATTTCTTGGAGGGACAAGATGGAGAAAATGTTGGAAGACAACGAGCTGAAGTAATTCATAGATCATGATATCTCGAAGCCTCCAACATCTGATGCTGAATATATGGCATAATGGAGAAAGTGTGTGGCAAGAAGGATTTTGAGATCATATTGTCTCGAACCTCTACGGTAAGGAAACTCAATTTGTAATGTGGAAGGTCTTGACAGACCTATTTCAAAACAACAATGGCCATAAGAAGATGGAACTGAAGGACAAGCTCAAAAATATCAAGATGGAGAAGGGTGACTCAATACTAAAGTACATGACCAAGTTCACCCAATGTCAGGATAAGCTTGGAAGTGTTGGTGTTACCATTGCTGAAGGAGACTTGATGAGCATAGCACTTTTAGGACTTCCCAAGAGATGGCACAGCTACCAAGACTCATTTAATGGGAGGGAGAAGCTACCAGAGTGGCAGCAATTGTGGTCTGACTTGGTACATGAAGAGATTAGGTGGAACACCAGAGATGGATACTCATCCAAGCATGATGATGAGGAGAACTATGCCTTAGATGGAAACACAAAGAAAGGGAAGGGGAATTCATCCCATTCCAAATCATATTCCAGTCAGGGTAGCAAGAAGAAGTACAAATTGAAGATTAAATGTTTTCATTGTCATGAGCTGGGACACTATTCCATAAAGTGTCTGCACAAGAAGGCTAGTAAGAAGCCCTCAGGAGGAGCGACATGTGAATTTCTTGCTTCACAATTCGAACTATATTTCACCCTCATCGCTTGCATGGCGACATCGATGATGGGTAGTGTGTGGTACTTAGATAGTGGAGCCTCATTCCATATGTCCAGCAACAAAGAGTTCTTTAGGGACTTGGAGGAGAAGGACCTCCAGATCCACATCAAGATGGGAGATGATGGGAGGTATAGTGAAATTGACATCAATACTGTTACCTTTCAGAGGGAGTCTGGTTCTCCCCTCACATTAAAAGATGTCATGTATGTTCCAGGTTGTAGAAATTCCCACTGTAGATCAACAGATTATGCAATAGACTAAAGCAAAATACAAGATCTACTTCTACAACAAACTTTGCGGAAGATTAATCAAATTGAGCAAGATCAATGAGAACACATATAACTGAGAATGAGAAATCAATCACACATAACACAGAAGAAATAACCCGAGGAAACCCTCAGCCTAAAACCCCAATCTCTGTATTATCTTACAAGTGGAAATCTTGTTCAAATTACAAAAATAATCAGCTCACATGCTATCATGTTCTCTCTGCAATCAAACAATACAACTCACAGACTGAATAGACATTGTATATGTCCTCCACAAGCCCTCCAAGCCTCCTATTTCCTTGCACAATTTTTCTTGGGGTCCGATGAAGCCACATGTGTGAATTGGCCTCATCACACTCACAAAACCTGAAGAAGTAATTGCGCAATCCTCAAAGAAAGAATTCCTTTTGCATGCAAGAGATATTCACAATGGAATATTCTAGCAAATGATAGTACACTACCCCTCCATCTGATCTCAACTGGGTCTCTGTCTGAACTGACATGCATGAGTTATTTATGAGAGAATATTCAGTTATCTGAAGTGCAGTAGTTACATGCATGCATGCATTAACTAACTGAACTCACAATTAATTCAACAAACTGTTTGAATTAATCTAATTGGAATTGACTTAGTTAACTAATTCAACTAATTACAACCCAATATTACAACTCATCCTTATCCCTTTAACTGATGGATAAATTCCTCAATTAATCGAGAAACTGTTGTATGTCCCCACATAGACTTCATGTTTGATTTTATACAACTAATTAACTCATGGTGAATTAATTAATTATTTTACAAACAACTGTTCAGATCAAATTCGAATTTTTACTTCTCTAATTTAGTTCAGGGACTTACTAAAATAGGAAGGTATCCCGAAATTCTATTTATAGCAGTACTAAATTTAGCACTTCTATATTTAGAATTTCTTGTTGCTATTTTCAAGACTCCCTCTCAACAAGAAATGGATTATCAGTAACCCCAATCCTGTCTCTGTAGAACTCAAACTTGCATTTTGACAATGCCTTAGTCAAAATATTTGCATCCTATTCCTCGGTCAAAACATACAACAACAACATGATCCTCTTGACCACACAATCTTGAAGATGGTGATACTGGATATCAATGTGCTTGGACCTGTCACGAAAAACTGGATTCTCAAAGAGTTTGATACAACTTTGATTATTGTAGTAGATCACAGTTGGATCCATCCTTTGACCAAGCAATCCCACTAGAATCTTCCGCATCCAAATGGCCTCACATGCAGCCTGACTAGCAACCATGTATTCAGCCTCTGCTGAGCTAAGTGCAACTGATCTCTGTTTCCTGTTGTACCAGGAAACTGCAGTTGAACCAAGGTTGAAGATTCCTCCAGAAGTGCTCTTCCTGTCTGATGGACCCCCTACCCAATCCTCATCTGTGAAGCCTTGAAGCTTCATTCCCTCTGTCTGTCTGTACCACAATCCGAACTGAGAAGTGCCTCTGAGGTCTCTCAGCACATGCTTCGCTGCCTTCCAAAACAACTTGGTAGGCTGAACCATAGCTTGACTCAGCAGGTTCACCGCAAAGCATAAGCTGGGTTGTGTGTTCACAAGATACATAAGTGAACCCACCAGCTGCCGATAAATAGTAGCAGCTACTACCTCACCTAAAGTAGCATTCTCCTTCCTCCAGTTCCTAGCTAGAGGAGTTTGCATGGGCTTGCACTTCTCCATGTGAAAGCACCTGAGTATCTCACTGGCATACTTTCCTTGAGACACAAATACTTCACCATCTTTTTGCCACACCTCCATGCCTAGAAAGAAGTGCATAAGACCCATGTCTTTCATTTTGAACTCTCTTGTAAGGTCCTCCTTGCAAGCCTATATCAGCTGATCATCACATGTCAAAATCAGATCATCGACATAAAGAACAATGATCAATGGTTTACCTTCTACCATGACGTGGTAAAGGTTCGCATTTGCTTTACTCTTGGTGAAGCCCAACCCAGTGAAATAGTTGTCGATCCTGGTGTACCAAGCACGGGGTGCTTTCTTCAGCCCATACAAAGCCCTCTTGAGTCTGCACACATGCAACTCACGATCGAAGGTATCAAAACCTTCTGGCTGCTCAATGTACACCTCCTCCTCAATCTTCCCATTGAGGAATGTTGTCTTCACATCCATCGGTGGATCTTCCACCCCATCTAAGCTGATAGTGCCAACATTGATCTAATCAATGAGTACCTTGCTACGGGAGAAAAAGTATCATTGTATTCAATCCCCTCGACCCATCAGAAACCCCAGGAAACAAACCTTGCCTTATGCTTCTCAACAATGCCATCAGCTGCCTACTTTACCTTGTAAAGCCATATGGAACTCAACACTGACTTACCCTGAGGTCTTGGGACAACATCCCACACACTATTTCGAATGATAAAGTCGTACTCCTCTACCTTTGCATCAACCTAGACCGGTTGCTACACTGCCTCCTCGAATGAAGAAGGTTTGGTATCTACTCACTACCCAACTAGGGCCATGTACCCAGTGTACCGCTCGAGTGACCTCCTCTGTCTGCACTGAGAAGATGGTTGTCCCACATTCTCCCGTGTATCCAGCATCAACCTGTCAGCTTCCCTTGAGCATTTCTGCCCATCTCTGGAAGTCTTAGCATGAGTGGATGTATCCACTCTCGGATCCTTTGTATGTAGTTGCTCCGCATCAATCTGAGGCTCCTCTCTGCATGCAACTTGAGCTCCATCTCAAGTGATAATTGCATGGCTTTCTGCTCATCGAACTTCAGATCCCTGTGTACCACAGTCCTTTGAGTGGAAGGCAGGTACACCCGATAGTTATGGGGTGTATCTGTGTACCCCATAAGTATTCCCAACTCAGCTATTAGGTCTAGCTTGTTACTGGCATCTTTGGTCACATGACAGTAAACTAATGATCAAAAGATTCGATAGTGACTTACATCAGGTCGCTTCTCGGAAAAGACCTCCATAGGTGTCTTCATCCCCATTATACGGTGTGGGCTTCTGTTCTGCAAGTATACTCTGTATTGCATGCCTCAACCCACAAATGCAGTGGTAGGCTTTGGTCATGCAACATCGCTCGAGCTACTCCCACAATCGATCTGTTCTTCCTTTCAACCACCCCATTTTGTTGTGGGTTATGGGGTGCCATTAGTTCCCGTTTAATTCCTTCTACAACGCAGAAGTATTTAAATTGTTGGGAGACATACTCTCCACCATTTTCACTATGCAAGGCTTTTATTTTCTTTCCAGATTATTTCTCTACCAAGGCTTTAAACTCACAAAACCTCAAGAAGGTCTGATCCTTCTTTTGCATAAAGTAGATCCAGCATCTACGAGAAAAATCATCAATAAAAATAACATAGTACCTTTGTTTAGTGGTGGAGGCTGTAGAGAAAGGTCCACAAACATCTGAGTGAACTCACTCCAGGATTGCTCTAGCTCTACTGTCTCGATCCAGAAAGGAAGATTTCGCATACTTACCCAAGGTACAACCTTTGCATGTATTCATCTACTCAAGTTTTCCCTTGGGTAATCCAGTAGAAATCTGTTGCATGATCTTCAGGGCTCCATGGTGCAAGTGGCCTAATCTTCTATGCCATATCTCGCCAACATCTTGGCTTTGCACCATCTCAGCTTTGGAACTCAATGCAACACAATCGTCTACCTCCAGCTTGTAGAGATTCTTTACTCGAATCCCAATTCGCTTTGTCTGTCCAGTACCGATATGCCTTAGGAATACCTTTCCTTTACTAAAGACTACATCATAGCCTTTGTCTTCTAGCATAGCGACAAACACAAGATTCTTCTTCAGACCTAGTACATACTTTACACTAGTCATGGTGAGGGGAGCTCCATGCTTCCTCTGAAACACAACCGTACCTTGACCTGAAACATGGTACTTTCCATCATCGCCCTTCTCGATCCGCATCTGGAGATCCTTCTCCTCCAAGGTACTGAAAAGATTCTTGTCACCTAACATGTGGAATGAAGCTCCATTGTCCAGGTACCACACACATCCCACCATGGATGAAACCATGCATGTGATAAGCGAGAAATCCAGCTCAAACTATGAGGCCAATGCCTCACCATCAGATCCCTTCGAGGAACCCTTCTTGGATTTATTCTATGGACAATTCGTAGTATAATGGCCCACTTCATGACAATGAAAGCATCACACTTTCAATTTGTCAATCTTATTCCCACCATGGGAAGAACTGGATTTGGGATGGGACGCCTTCCCTTTCCCTTTCCTCGCCTAACTTGCTAAGGCTATATTTTCCTCATCATCTTGCTTCGATGAGGATCCATCTTTGGTGCTTCTTCTTATTTCCTCCTAAATCAGATCCGACCAAATTTGTTCCCAATCTGGCAGTTTTTCTCTTCCATTAACCAAGTCTTGGTAGCTATGATAACTCTTAGGAAGACCGAGGAGTGCAAGACTCACTATGTCATCATCAGTTTTCGTGATCCCTACATTTCCAAGCTCATCCCTGCAGGTGGTGAGCTTGTTCAGATATGTAGATATCGGGTCGCCCTTCACACTTGATCTTATGAAGCTTGTCTTTCAGTGCTAGCTTCCTCTGATTGTTTTTGTTCTGATATAGATATTTTAATGTTTTCCACATCGAAAAACGGTGTCTCCTTCCCATGGAGGCTCGAGACAATGTGGTCTCGAACTCCCTCTAGGAGGATCCTCCTTGCTCTAGCCACACATTTCTTCCATTTCACTAGTTGAGTAGCAACAATAGGCTTAGGGACTTCTTGATCAATGAAGTCCTTTAGACCGTTATCCTCTAATACTGCTTCCATGTGATCCTTCCAGGCTATATAATTCGAGTTTCCATCAAGGGCATACTTGAGTCTTAAACCACTGAACGCCATTGGTGAAATTGAGATGTGATAAGAACTCGATTTCTATATTCAGAAACCAAAAACTTCAAACTTCTCCCTTCTTGTATACTATTCTTCTCCTTTGATCACCTTTTCTCTGATACCATGTAGAAATTCCCACTGTAGATCAACAGATTATGCAATAGACTAAGGCAAAATACAAGATCTACTTCTACAACAAACTTTGCGGAAGCTTAATCGAATTGAGCAAGATCAATGAGAACACATATAACTCAGAATGAGAAATCAATCACACATAACACAGAAGAAATAACCCGGGGAAAGCCTCAGCCTAAAACCTCAATCTCTATATTATCATACAAGTGGAAATCTTGTTCAAGTTACAAAAAGAATCAGCTCACAAGCTATCCTGCTCTCTTTGCAATCAAACAATACATCTCATAGACTTAATAGACATTGTATATGTCCTCCTCAAGCCCTCCAAGCCTCCTATTTCCTTGCGCAGTTTTTCTTGGGGTCCAGTGAAGCCACATGTGTGAATTGGCCTCATCACACTCACAAAACCTAAATAAGTAATTGCGCAATCCTCAAGGAAAGAATTCCTTTTGCATGCAAGAGATATTCACAATGGAATATTCTAGCAACTGATAGTACACTGCCCCTCCATCTGATCTCAACCGGGTCTCTATCTGAACTGACATGCATGAGTTATTTATGAGAGAATATTCAGTTATCTGAAGTGCAGTATTTACATGCATGCATGCATTAACTAACTGAACTCACAATTGATTCAATAAAATGTTAGAATTAATCCAAATGGACTTGACTCAGTTAACTAAGTCAACTAATTACAGCTCAATATTAAAACTCATCCTTATCTCTTTAACTAATGGATAAATTCCTCAATTAATGGAGAAACTATTGCATGTCCCCACATAGACTTCATGTTTGATTTTCTACAACTAATTAACTCATGGTGAATTAATTAATTATTTTACAAACCACTGCTAAGATCAAATTCGAATTTTCACTTCTCTATTTTAGTTCAGGGACTTACTAAAATAGGAAGGTATCCTGAAATGCTATTTGTAGCAGTACTAAATTTAGCACTTCTATATTTATCATTTCTTGTTGCTATTTTCAACACGGGTTTGAAGAAGAACTTGGTTTCTGTTGCCATGTTGGAGGACTATGGCTACGATGTGATATTTAGTAAGGGAAAGGCTTTCCTTCGTTACATAGCCTCAATACAGGTGAAGCGGACCGGCGTTCGGGTGAAGAACCTCTACAAATTGGATATAGAAGGTTGCACTACTTTGAGCACTAAAGGAGAGAAGGTGCAAAGCTAAGACATTGGTGAGTTGTGGCATAGAATATTGGGTCACTTGAACCACAGAGCCTTGAAGATCATGTAGAAAATTTTTACAGGACTTCCCAAGGGTACACTAGAGCAGAGAGACACGTGCAAAGGGTGTACATTGGGGAAGTACACCAAAGCTTCTTTTAATGATAAATAAAGTTGAGCGCAAGTGATCCTTGATCAAGTTTACTCAGATGTTTGTGGATTGTTCTCAAAAACATCCACAACCAAGCACAAGTATTATGTAATATTTGATGATGATTTTTCCCATAAGTGTTGGATTTTATTCATGCAGAAGAAATATCAGATGTTCGCTAAATTTTGTGAATCTAAACCACTTGTCAAGAAAGATATTGGTAGGAAAATTAAAGCTATGAGAATTTATAACAATGGAGAATATGTGTCGAATGAATTCAAGAACTTCTGTGCATCAGAAGGCATTCGACAAGAGTTAATAACACCTCATAACCCACAATAGAAAAAAAATTGTTTTGGGAACAACACGGACGATGTTACATGATCAGGGCCTATCATTACACTTATGGGCTAAATCATGCAACACAATTGTTTATTTACATAACAGAATTCCTCATTGAATTCTCGGGATGATTACACAAGAAGGAGATTTTTCAGGTAACAAATCATATGTGCCACACTTTAGGATCTTTGGTTCATCAGTCTACTATCATGTTACCAAGGGTTCGCAAAAAAATCTAGAGCCAACAACCGAGTTGGGCATATTTATGGGGTACATTGACACACCTCACAACTATCGCGTGTACTTGCCATCCAACAGGATGACAATTATTCGTAGAGATTTGAATTTCGATGAAGAGAAGGCCATGAGATATTCCCTTGAGAGGGAGCTTCAGTTACATGTAGATGAATAGATTTTAGCTCCAAAAGAGGAACCTCGGGATGATGTGGATAAGCCACATGCATAGGAGAAGAGAGTGGAAACACCCACTCATGCAAATAATTCCAGACATGGAAGAAAGTGCACTAGAGAGGCTGACAAATTGATGCATGATGCTAGAGAGAATGTGGGAGCACTCACATCACAATGCAGGCAGAGGAGGTCACCATATCGATACACTGGATACATGGCTCTGATGAGTGAGAGTGTAGAGATTGAGCCATCCTCATTCGAGGAAGAAATGTAGCAACCCGTATGGGTTGATGCCATGGTTGAAAAGTATGACTCCATTATCATAAATAATGTTTGGGAAATGGTCCCAAGACTAGCAGACAAGTCAGTGGCGACTTCCAGATGGATTTACAAAGTAAGACAAGAAAAAAATGGGAGCTTGGAGAAACACAAGGCCAGATTTGTGGCCAGAGGGTTCTCTCAAGGGGAGGGATTGATTATGATGAGAACTTTGCTCCTATAGCAAGGTACTCATCAATCAGATCTATTCTAGCATTGTCGGCATAGATGGGATGGGAGATACATCAGATGGATGTAAAGACAACATTCATCAACTTTATGATTGAGGAAGAGGTGTATATTGAGCAGGCAAAAGGGTTTGAGACCTTCAATAGAGAGTCGTAGGTTTGTAGATTCAAGTGAGTGTCATATGGAGTAAAACAAGCACCCCGTTCTTGGTACACTAGGATTGACAACTATTTCACCGGGTTGGGCTTCACCAAAAGTGAAGTAGATGAGAACCTTTACCATATTGTGGTTGAAGGTAAATTGTTGATTATACTATTTTATGTCGATGATTTGATTCTAACAAGTGATGAGAAGCTAATAAAATCATGCAAAGAGGATCTTACAAGAGAGTTCGAGATGAAGGACCTAGGGCTCATGCATTAATTTCTTGGTATGGAAGTATGCCAACAAGATACTAAAGAAGTTCCACATGGAGAGCAACAAACACATGGGAACTCCTGTAGCAGGTAATTGGAGGAAGGAGGATGCTACTTCAGGTGAAGTAGTGGAGGGTACTATTTATAGACAACTTCTGGGTTCACTTATGTACTTGGTGAACACACGACCGAGCATGTGTTTTTCAGTTAACCAACTTAGTCAAGCCAAGGTTAATCCAACCAAACTTTATTGGAAGGAAGCTAAAATGTGTTGAGATACCTCAGAGGCACCACTCAGTTTGGTATTTGGTTTAGACGGACAGAGGGAGTGAAGATTCAAGGCTTCACAGATGCATATTGGGCAGTGAGTCCATCCGACAAGAAGAGCACATCAAGGGTAATATTGAGTATTGGTTCAACAACAGTTTCTTGGTACAATAGGAAGTAGAGATCAGTTGCACTCAGTTCAACAGAAGCAGAGTACATGGTTGCTAGTCAAGCAACTTGTGAGGCTATCTAGATGAGGAAGATCCTTGTTGGGTTATTTGATCAACAGATGGATCCTAAAGTGATTTACTGTGACAATCAGAGTTGTATTAAACTCTATGAGAATCCATTTTTTCATGATCGTTCCAAGAATATTGACATTGGGTATCACCATCTACGAGATTGTGTACAGAGGAGCATCTTGTTTCTCGAGTACATTCATACAAAGGAGCAGGATGCAATTATTTTGACAAAGGCATTGTTAATATGCAAATTTGAGTTTCACAGATGCAGGATCGTGGTAGAAGATAATACATTTCTTATTAAGAGGGAGTGTTGGAAAAAAATGCAACAAGAAAAATCCTAATTTAATTTGTCCTTGAATTAAATTAGGAATTAAATTGTAATTATAATTCTCATAACAACTTGTAACAATTAACTAAGTTAAGTTGACTTAGTTGGCCCAGTAAATTCAAGTTGGGAGTCTATCTAGAGTCATGCAGAGTGATCCCTAAATTTTAGGGGCCCAGGTTGAGTTCTAATTGAGTTGTGATTATTTAATTTAGTTAAATTCAGTTAAACTAGTTCCAATTGATGGAGGAATTAGTGGGAGATCCAATAGTGGGGTGTAACCTGCAGTAGTGGGTTGTAACCAATGCTTCTCAACCAATAAACTAAATATTTGCTCATAATTAACTCATGCATGTCTTATCAGAGAAAGACCCATTTAATATTAGAGTTCAAGGACAATGTAATATCAGTTGTAAAATCATCTAAATTAAATAGGAGGTGCATGAAATGAAAGAAATGCCTATTGATGGATTACACTGTTATGGATGAGGGATTTCCCAATTAAATATGGGCTAATTCCCTAATAAACTGCGCAAGTATATAGGAGCTTGGCAGGCAACAAATCTGGCTAAGTATTGGCTTGAGTTGGTTTGTGAAGCAATGAGATAGATCGTACTTAAGCAGAGATTTTTTGGGTTGAACAAGCATTGTATTTTCTTCTTAAATTTCTGATTAATGCAATATACAGATAGCAGGGGTTTTTAGTTGTGGCTTTCCCTAGAAAATTATTGTGTTATGTGTGATTGAAATTCTTCCTTTTCTTCTTTGTGATTTCATTGTTCAATTTTTGTTTCCGCTGATGAGTAGAGTAGATTCAAGTCAATTGTTTAGCATATTACAATTTGCAGCTTGAATATACAAGGAATTTATACAATGATCAACATCAAAGGCACCATATCGAATGAGCACTCTAGAGTTGGTTGAGGTGAAGCTGCAGCTCAAGGACATGCTTGATAAGGGCTGCATAAGGCTAAGTGTGTCTTTGTGGGGAGTGCTAGTGCTATTTGTGAAGAAAAATGACAACACACTCAAGTTGTGTATTGACTATAGGAAATTAAACAAGATGACCATCAAGAATAGGTACCCTTTTCCAAGGATCGATGATTTGGTCAATCAATGAAGGGGAGCAACGATCTTTTTCAATATCAATTTTAAGTTAGGGTATCATCAAGTGTGTGTGGAGACCTTGTTAAGTTCGCAGCTGAGTGTGCAGGCCCATGCAACTGTGTGTGCAGGGTTGGAAGAGTCAGTAATTGAAGATTTAAGCATATTAAAGGCTTGTTTTGAAGAGTTATTTGTGTATTTGTGTATTATTATTTGTCTCTATATTTACTGTATTTTTGATATGATTGAATGCAGTTAATCTGAAAAAGTACTTAATAGATCCGTGAAGAAGCATATATGTTTATTTACATGATGTTATGAATGTTTACCGCAATCGGAAAAGGGTTTAGATCTTCTAATTGTTAGTTGTTGTAATTTCCAGGTTTTAAGGGTTAGGGTTCACGAAGGTCAAGATAAAACCCTAAGTCTAAAAAAAACGCATCACATAGTCGTTTGGATGAATAAATCTAGTTCTAGCATCCCCTAATATTGCCTCAAGTGAGACTATAGCCTACACTATGCGGGTTGTTGCCAAAAGGGTCGGTAGTCTAGGGTTTCGTTGGTTAGTGAAACTAACTTTGAACCTAGGTACAAGCCCCCTCAAGCCAACAAATGGTTGCATTGTCGAGACCAAGATCTATCTGAGGAATCTGTGATGTGGCATAAGTGGATACCGACTAAAAAGGAGATTGAAAAGTGGATAGATTGGAAGTTGCACGAATTTGTAGCCCATGAAAATGGGAATCCACACCTGTCGAAAGAAGAGTGGTTGTAGAGATACCTGTATATAGAAGAACACAAAATTTTCTTCTTCTCTTTTACGTGCGAGTTATATGAATGGTTAGCTAAATTGGCAGATGGTCAAGGTACTTGGAAGATGGATAATCCTATCGTGTGGACTCTAGAGCTAGTAAGGTGCCTGGAAGGATCATAAAACAAGATCATGAAGGTTGTCAATTATTGGATCGATAGTATTTTGGGTGGATTTATTACTAAGTTCGCAATTGATACATCTGTCAGTTATAGAAAAGCTGAACACCGGTTTTTCAAAGGACCAAGAGGTAAGTAACTGAAGTCTCTAAAAACATGGATTAAGATGTTATTGTGTGAGAAACAGGTTATGCCATTAAATTTATGTTTAGACGAGACTTGATGGGAGCTATGCGAAGTGGGAGACCATTCAGAAGAGATCTAGATTCAAGTGCAGAGTACAGTCCTTTATTGGGAGCATCTGATAGCAATGAAGAAAGTAATAATCTGAAGATGGCTCAAGGTGTGCCACAGACAGTAAATTAGGGTATTGTGGAAATACCACATCCATCCACTCCACCTCTGCCACCACCACCTCCACCTCACATACCTATGCCTCCACCTCCACTATTCAGCATGGAGAATACTATAAAGATGCTTATATTCAAGGGTTGGGGATTGAATACCCTGAACAATTCTGGTTTGTAGTAGATGTTGTATGGAAGTCACATCAGATAATGTATGATGACCTGAAGAAGCGCAATTGGTCATAGCATTGCAAGATAAGGTGTTGAGTTGGTATATTAAGTACAGTATGACTCACCCAACTGCGACATTGAAAGATACAAAAGATGCGCTGAATAATGAATTCAAGAAGCCTAAGTCGCAAGCCTAGTCTGTAACTGTGGTCAAAGAAATCAAGTAGAGGGTAAATGAATTTGCATGGGATTTTGATCAAAGGTTAAAATGTCTGCTACAACATGCTAATCTGCAGATCTTGGATGAGAAACACAAGGATTGGTATATTGCTTTGTTGTTACCTCACTTGAGATTACCATTGTCACAACAGAAGCTGGGAACACAGGTGGAAGCACTGGAGATTGCTATGAAGTTGGAGGCGTTGCCTATTTAGGATACAAATCTGGGAGTGCAGCAGATTCAATCGTAGTTGGCTAGCTTGCATATGGAGTTGCAGGATCTCAAAAAGAGGAAAGAGGTCCTAAATGCGACTCACGCGGAAGTATGGTGCTTGTAGTGCAAAGGCCATGGCCACGACAAGGATCATTGCTCGGTGTATCAGAAATACCTAATTGGGGGAGGTCTTTTCCCCTAAAGACGAAGAGTACTGCTGGGACGAGAACCGATGTGGTGCCATGGTGCTCTATCTGCCAGATTACAGGAAAAAATTCAACGGACAATTGCCATGTGTTACAAAAGTTTGTGCAGACTCCCCAACATCTATTTTGCAATTTTTTTAGGTGTGTAGGCCATGATGAGTGCAATTGCCGAAGCTAGAAGTTAATGATGGAAAAAACTCTGACATATAGAGTCTAGGCTGAGACACATCCTCAGCAGGATCAAGGTGCACCTACAACACGTGAAGGATTCCAGGGATGAGGAAGAGGACGAGGGGGAGGAGCTATAAGAGGTTGCGGACGAATCATTTGTTATAATTATGGGGAACTAGGCCACTTTGCGCAGTATTGTCAGAACCCAACACACCCCTCTTGTTAATATTGCCAACATTTTGACCATGTTATAGAAGATTGTCTCGTGCTCATTGCAAAGATGCAAGAGAAGAAGAACTAGCAGCCTGCTCAGAACATCATCAATCTTTCAAATGAGGTATGGGCATTACAAGTTTGCATTGGTACCCTTTAGGATTACTAATGCCCCTACCACCTTCATGTGTTTAATGAAAAGTGTGTTGCATCCTTACTTGGACAAATTTGTGATTGTATTCATTGATGATATTCTAGTATATTCAAAGTCTGAAGAAGAACATGAAAAGAACCTAGCCGCAGTGCTAAAAATACTAAGGGAACACAAGCTTTATGCAAAGCTCAAAAAATGTGATTTGTTTCAATCACAAATACATTATTTAAACACACATCATTTCCAAGGAGGGGATAACAATTGATTTGGAAAATATCAAGGCCATAATGGAGTGGCCAACACCGAAAAACATGAATGAGATTAGATCATTCATGGGGTTGGAAGGCTACTACAAAAGGTTCATAAAAAAATTCTTCAAGACAGGCCACCTAATCACTTCCTTGCAAAAGAAAGGAACGAAATTCGAGTGTACAATTGAATGTGCAACAAGATTTGAAAAGTTGAAACAATTGCTCACTAATGAACCAGTGTTGATATTTGTTGATGCAAACAAAGATTTTATGGTTTGTGTATATTCCTGCATGGAGGGGCTCGATGGAGTCCTGATGTAAGAAAGACATGTAGTTTTCTATGAGTCACAAAAGCCAAATGAACATGAGGTAAACTATGTAACTCATGATTTGGAGTTAGTTTCCATCATCTATGCATTGAAAAGGTGGAGTCATTACCTCTTCAACAAAATAGTTATGCTTATGAAAGATCATGGGGGACTAAAATATTTGTTTGATTAACCGAATTTGAATGCAAGTCAAGCTAGATGGTTGGCCATACTTACCGAGTTTAACCTTGAAATCAAGTACACCAAGGGAAAAGAAAACAAGATTATTGATGCACTCAATAGAAGGATACAATTAAATCACATGGTAGCCATAATATCTTATAGATTGGACCTAGGAGAATGGGTCAAACATGCAGGGAAACATGATGAGAAGTATCATCAGATAAAGGAAAAGCTACAAGAAGATGGTGAGGATGGAAAGGATGAGGAGTATCATCTCACAGATGATGGTCTAGTTAGAGTCGAGAATAGGATTAATGTGCCAAACCATGATGATTTGAAGAGACTCATAATGAGAGTTCCATGCAAAACCATATTTTAGTCACCCGGGATACCAAAAGACTCTCATGGCCATAAAAATGTTTTACTATTGGCCTAATTTGAAAAGCGAAGTAGCTGGTTTTGTTGCTAAATGCATGGAATGCCATCAAGTGAAGGATGAATGTAAACACCCAACAAGTTTATTACAACCCATTCCCATTCCAAAATGTAAGTGGGAAGTGATCTCCATGTATTGTTTGACAAGAACCTCCAGACAACATGATGCAATTATGGTGGTCATTGACAAGTTGAGAAAAGTGGCTCATTTTGTGGCAATCAAATCCACCAATTTAGCTAGTGAGGTGTCTCAAATCTTCCTAAAGGAGATTGTGAGGTTTCATGGATTTCCCAATAAAATAATTTCAGATGGTGATGCCAAGTTCACTTCAAGGTTCTAGAAGGAACTATTTGCAGGTTTGGGGACTAAATTGTCCTTTAGTACAACTTATCATCCACAGACAGATAGACAAACAAAGATTAAAAATAAAATCCTTGAAGACATGTTGAGGATGTATGTGATGCGCCAACCAAAGAAGTGGGAAGAGTATCTTCCACTTGTAGAGTTTGCATACAACAATGGATACCAAGAATCTCTAAAGATGAGGTTGTTCGAGGCACATTATGGAAGGAGTTGCAATACTTCTATAAGCTAGAGTGACCAAGTGAACATGGTCTTTATTAGGCCTAATATGCTAAAAGATATGGAGAAACAAATGTAGATTATTAGGTAGAACTAAGATTGTACATGACAGGGAGAAAATCTATTCGAATAAGCATAGGGTGCATAAGGAGTTCTAAGTTGGAGAACATGTCTACTTGAGAATTATACCCAAGAAAAGTTCCTTGAAGATTGGGTCATGTGCCAAGCTAGCACCATGATTTTGTGGCCCATTTGAAGTGGTCGAAAGGATTGGTCCAGTGGCCTATAAGATGGCCTTGCCTCCATTAATTAGAGTACACAATGTTTTCCATGTTTTATTGCTTAAAATATATATAGATAATGATAATCATGTAATTGATTGGTTTGTGTTACATGTAGAACCAAATGGAGAGTTCCAATCAGAACCTCTATGCATCTTGAATCAAAGAAACTCAAATTCTGGAATCGAGTAATATAGCAAGTCAAAGTGCAGTGGATGCACTTTGGGCTAGAGGAAGTCACATGGGAAATGACTGGCTTGATGCAGGAAACATATTCTTTCTTATTTGTTGAGTAAAGCAAATGTAAATACATTGTAAATGTTGTACATAGCTGTGTACATAAATCTCCCTAAACAACAAGGTTTGGTCTAAGGCATGTTTTGTTATATATGGATATTGAACACCGAGGACAATGTTCTCTCCAAGGGGGAGGGGACTGTGATATCCCTTGGTTAATATTTCTGTCATTGTAAATAATTGTAATTAATCGGCTGAGATAGGAACATAAAATTCCATTGCTTGACGTATGAGATTGCTTGAGGGGATGGTTGTTTTAAATACCTTTATTAGTTGGTTGAGTAGTTTTAAATGGTTTCAGTATGCCATAAAATAACTAAAATAAATGAGGACAGGTCCAAGTGTCCTTTAGCTCCAACTCTAAGCAAGGAAGAGGACAAAACATTAAATGCAACATGGGTTGTGTTTTCCAAGGAGGTCGATTGTTGTGAAAATTGTGGAGAACGATGAGAAGTTAGTCTGTTGGAAAAAGAAGGAGGACCTTCTTACCTGGATTCATTCATACACACATTCTCTCATGCACGCGCATGAGAACATGCATAGAGAATGAGCTTCCCGGGGCATGCAGAAGCAGTGGAAGAGCGTAGAGAAGGAAACATTTAGAATTTTTGTTGCTAAGCACTGGAGGAAATTTAAAAACTAGATGAAGAACCCCCATAGAGGCTGGCTAGGTGAACAACATCATACAGAGTAGTGGTTTTCCTGAAAGGCTAAAGAACCCACTGGAAGTATATGGATTGATGAACCTAATGGATTGGGAAGAGTCACACAGGTGCTTGTGAGGGCTGAAGAACCCCCAGGAGTTGGCTTGGGGCTGAAGCTTTGGTGCTTAACTCACTGATGAAGCACCTAGAGAGTGAATTATTTACCCATAAAAACTTAACCATTGATGAACCTTCCTTATTGTGGTCTCTCTTCTCTTAAAAGTGAGTTGGAGTTCTTTGCACTATGGCATGTTGGAATGAATGTGATTATGCTTGAAATGTTTGAATATAATGTGTGTAACTGGTGGATGAAGGCAGTGTTCCCTTGTGGTATCCTATTTCATATACTCTGTTGTTACAATTCCTCAAAATCACTCCACCTCAAGCGTTTGAATCTTGCTCCGAGGTGACAACTGCAAGAAATACTTGACTGCAACTTATCTATGGTTGGGTAGTGAGTTACAGTTTTGATCTTAGTTGCTAGACCTTTCAATTTATAAGATAAGTGAAACTCAAGCTCTTGTAATTAAATTTCTAAAATATGTTCATTGTGTTGGTTACAAGCCTGTAATGATGTTAATCTAATGCTCAAGTGTGTGGTTTATGCCTATGAATTGAATTGGGAATGAGATTTCATGTCTACCTATGGATGGTTAATTCCTTTAGGAATTTTGGGCATTGTATGGTTTCATGAGTTTATTATACATTTATTATTAAACCAAGAGACTAGTAAATATCTAAGTTAATATGGGTTGATTCCTACCAATTATTATCAACTTAAGAGGTTTACAGGCCTCTGAGTTGTTGTGAATTAATAATTGGTTAAGGGCCTCAGTGAAAATGAATGGGCCAATCCCTGTCCTATTTATTGTAACACTTAAATAAATTGGCTCTTAAGTTTCATTCCATTATATGCATGTACAATGGTCAAATGGACCAAATGGAGCCCTGTTAGAATCTCAGGAGGGATAACTCCAAAGTGGGCTATGTAAAACCTTGAGTGCATTGGGCTAAGCCCAGAGTCAGGCCCAAGTGCCCATAAAAACCACTGAGTCCAAACCTCTGTGTGTTATAGGCAAAGAGGCAAGTGGGACTAAGCCTTGATACTTCAAAAGGGTCGAGTACTGAATTATGTCGATTCGGGTCCTACATATCCACTGTGATGAACCCTAAATCCTGATCTTTTCTTATTGTACGAAACTTTCAATTACCCAAGGAAAGTCTTTCGGAACATGTCAACCTCCTCCATTGGTCTCATAAACTAAGGTGTTGGGTCCACTCTTCCACATCAACTCAACACTAAGTCACCATGTTGATTCCCTTTGTTGTAGACCTTTGTACCTCCTGGGCAGACAAAACCCAGGGAACGGGAATAGTTCCTATCAACGAACGATCCTGGCCTCTATTATTTGATGACCCTGGCTTTGCTACTCCTTCGATCACCTAGGAAAACTCAACAATCATGCCATGTACAAGTGGACCCACTCTCTATGGTTTTTATGGGGCATTCCTTCTTGGTCTTCCACGTGACATAAGAGCCCCATCATCTTGGCCTGTTCGTTGGGACACACTATTTATTTCTCCTAAGGATCTCCCTTCTAAGATGACATAAGTGCTTGTGACTAAGAATGTGTGGGCCCCATTTCCTCTTGGTTTCTATTCTCATCGCTTTCCTGTAGTCGACTTGGCTCACACGCCACTCCCTCTCGACTTCATGTCACCTTGACAGTTTTGGACAAAGGGCATAAAGGAATGTCTGGGATTGAATTCTCAGGGTTAGGTGGCAAGGGTGGCTCGCATGACTCATACACGTGCCTCACACGACTCATACACGAACACCCTTATATTATAATGTATGCTTGCAAGCCATGCACACAGAAGGTTGTGACCTAACATGTTCAAATCGACAACTGCCAGGGGGCTCATGACATGGACAACCACAAGGGCACTATGAGGGAGCCACGTGGTAGGCCCAATGTCATGACATTATTTAATTAGCCATGACTTTAATTAGCCTTACCTTTTGAGCAGGGAGTCAAATTGGAACAAAGGATATACCATTGGTATCAGCAAATTATTAATGATAGGGATTTTTTTAATTATATTTAACCAACAAATTACATTATAACAAATAATTTGCCGATCAACATAAGAGACGACTAACACTAACCTAACCGTTTCAAACTCAACCCTAAAAGTCATACCAACGATAACTTTGCTGACACACCACTAATTCCTCAACTTCATCTAAAAGTCATACCTACAATAACTTGGTTGACACACCACTAATTCTAGTGCAATCCATTGTAGCTATCAGGGTACTAACCAGATTGGGTGGGTGACATCTTTGATCCATTCTTTATTCACTCTCATTTTACCCTTTACGGTTGTTGGGGTTATGACGTATTTAGAGGTGGCAAATTTGTCAGGACGTCAGAAATTTTTTTTTTTTTTTCAAAATATGTGAGTTTGAATTTTATTTTTGAAAAGTGAAACAGATTCAAAGCTATCAAAAATCTCTAATGCACTTAAAATTTTAAAACTTAATAACTATAACCTAAATTTCTATATAATTTTATTAAAATATTACCAAAATTTCTATTATTTTCTAAACAAATTTTAAACCTCATTACGTTGATCTTTTTGGTTTTTACCACATTCATCACACATTCAGGTTCATTTTGGTTTTTACTACATTCATCACACATTTAGATTCAGGATTTTACTTACCTTCGGTGTTTCCCCTCCTTTTTGTGCTTCTACATCCGTTAGAATGCATAATTACTTGACGTTGACGTCGACATTGACGCCTCCTCCAGCAGCGTGGTCTTATATTTGATGCAGTCAACAACGCCCAACGGATCCTGTTGGGTGACCAGTGTGTCAGCAGCACCACCTTCCGTCCGTTATGTTCTATTAGTACACATCTTTTCTTACCACTGCATATTAGTACACATCTTTTCTTACCACTGCACATTCGCTGTAGTCTAATTCGTCTGAGGAATTGCTTAAAAAGTTATAAAAATATTTGGCAAGGATTTTTGTAAATCTAAATTATAGTTGTTAAATTTCAAAATTTTAGGTGTTTTAATTGTTTTTGATGATGCTGAATCCCAAAAAATAGGAACTTGAAAAACTAAAAGCCCGTATGTAATTATGCATGTAGGTTACTGCCCCTACAAAACTTTTTGAAATCTTTTACCCAAATTCCAACCATTTTTAATCATCCAAACAATTCCTCCAGCCCCAATCAACGACTCCTTTCATATATATTTATATTATTTACATAAAAGTTTACTAATCTATCTTTCATATTCCCCATGTTAAATTGAATTATAATCTGAAAACTTAAAGATAATTTAAAATTATTTTAATATTTTTACCAAGTGGCCAGACCATATATTCCATGTGTTTCACGTTTTCTTCGACCCCCTCATAAACCGAACTTCGTCAGGGCTAGTACACCTACTCAAAACAAAGTACTGTGGGGTTTGGTTGGTAATAATTTTATAATTCAAAGACAAAGGAAGAGCATATGCCTCGCTCATGTTCCTGATATCTGACCGAAGAATCCAGCGAATATACTCCTTATTTTGGTGGTTAGAAATGGCATTTTCCTTTAGATGCAAGTACCCATTTTAATCTGAGATTGCATTGCGACTTCACCCATTTTGATTTGAGATTGCTAAATTAATTTTGGTGGTTGAAATGGTAATTTCTTTTAAATGCAAGTACCTATTTTAATAAAAAATTGCATTGTGAATTCATCCATTTTGATTTGAGACTGTATTTAGGAATGGAAAACATATACATTTTGATTTGAGATTGTATTTAAGAAATGAAAACATATAAAATTATAATTTTAAGCCTCATAAATTTTACGCATAGATTTTATATTTTTAAGAAATATTAAAAAAATAAATAAATATAATTTAATTATTCAAGATTTTGAACATTTTTTAAATATATTGTAACATTTTTATGCCTAGAATGACTTAAATGAGCAAATGGACATAGTGTAACAATAAATTATCATGAATGAAAGAACAAAGAAATTAGAAAGCTAACTACAAAAATAAGGACAGAAAATAATTAAGCAAGAAGAAATCTTATGGAAATAAAAATCAAGGATGTAATCATTGAAAGGAGGAGAAAAGAACATTTTTTTTTCCATAAGTAAATGGTCTAATATAGGCTAGAAGCACATGCGGATGTTGAGAACTAACATACTTCTATAAATCTTTGGTCATTGAGCCCCAAAGGGATAGAAGGATAACTATACAAAGGATGATATTACACATTCCTTAATAGTCACCTCAAAGCACAATGCAACAATACTAAAGGAAATCACTATTCAAGAAGTTGAGTAAGCAAAATTGGAAAAGCGAAATGGTAAATCACGAGGCTAATATGGCTTTATTGATTTCTGCCATGTTTATTGGCCTATTCTCAAGCATGACATCTTAGTATTAGTTGAGTCATGTATAATAGCCTAGTGCTCCTTACCCTCAATGCTCTCATTCTAGTCCCCAAAGAACACAAGGTTTCTAATCTTAGCAAGCTCCAAACCATTGCACTTTGTAATGTCATTTTCAAAATCATAACCAAGATTATCGTTAATAAGCTCAAACCTCTCCTCCAAACCTTATCTCTCTGGAGCGATCAGGATATGTTGAAGGTAGACATATTCTTGAAAACATAATTTTGATCCATGAATTAATTCACTCTCTCAAAACCTTTAAATCTCCTAAAATGCGTATTAAGCAAGGCATGCCTAAGGCTTTTGATAAGCTAAGATGGAAATTCACCTTCCATATCGTCCTTGCCTTTGGTTTTCCAAAAATATGGATCACATGGACCCTCTACTTAACCTCTAAATATTTTTTCTCCATCCTTGTCAATGGCTCACCCTCCTCTACTTTCACTCCTTATGGATTCAAGAAAGTTGATCCTCTCTCTCCATTCCTTTTTATACTCATGATTGACGGACTAAGAAGAGAAATCAAGGCAGAAACAACCACTAATAAAATCAAAGCAAACTCATCGACAATTTGTTGATGGAATTATGTTAATGGGCATACAAACAATAAGATAAGATCAAGTAATCAAATGAGTGTTGGGAGACTTCATGGTAGCTTCAGACATGAGCATCAATAAAATTAAGTCACAACTCTTCTTTTTCAATACCACTTAAATCAACATTTACAGGATTTTGGGATTCTAGAGGAGTTCCCTTCTATCCAAATATTTAGGATCCCCACTTAATGTGAATTTGCTCTATCAAACCTCATGGGAGCAACTTCTCACAAAATGGAAAGAAAAAAGTTGAACTTTTCCTTCTCTTAACATCACAAGTTTACTCACTCTTCTAAAGCAAGTTCTCCAAGTGATTCCACTCTATCTTTTTTCTACATTGGATAAGCCCAAAGTTTTGATTTAAAATTTTCAAATATTTAGTGCTCATTCCTTTAGGGAGGAGCCAAAAAGGAGAAAAAATGAGCTCTCAAAGCTTGGGACAAAATTTTCATGCCTAAGGAAGATGGCGAACTGTGACTTCATGGTCTAGAAACTCTAAGTGCAATTATGGGGGAAAATATTGGTGGAGATGGATTCAAAATAAAAAGAAATATGAAACAAAATTTGGACGATGAAATACACTATAAATATCAATGAAAAAGATTGGTAAGAATGAAAGGAACAATAGTAGGATCATAGATCCATAATTTTACTTGGACAAATAGAAATTTATCCAAGAACATTATTTTTGGGAAAATTCAGAACTGTGGACATAATGTATTTTTTTGGGACTAATGGAAACATATGCTTAAGCTTCACAATAGAGTTTATTTACAACCTTATAAAACTCAACTAATATCCTAAGGAAAATAAAGATTAATCAATATTGGACAACACAATCAGAGCACCCAAAAAGGAGAACATGGAGTAATAATAATGAAGGGGAGCCACTCCTGGAAGGATATACTTGGGAGATATTTTGGAATGAGATAAACAGCAAGAAAATTACAAAATTAGAGGAAGAATATAAATTAATATGGGGATACAAAATTAAAGGGAACTATAATATAAAAGAAGTGTATAAACTAGCCAAGAAAATCCCAAATTAGCCCAGTATGGAACAAAGTATATAAGAAAAACCCGTGGGCAAAGGTATCTGTCTTCATTTATCTACTTAGCGATGGTATAACTTCAATCTTCAGCATCACAATCCTGGTGAATCTTCTGCCAACTCACCTAGCCAATTTACCTTAATGAGTTTTCCATATTTTTGATGAGCTACAACTGACTTCTTGACCATAACGTGCTAAATCACAACTAACTACTCTCTCACAACTAACTGATCCATATACTTGGAGAGTGTGATATTGATATCCGCATCTTTCTATTACATTAGGATCTTTACGACTTTGGTGCACATCTACGCGGTGTGTCAGCAATCTACATGGTATGCCTATACACTCCTATGTTATGCGAGTCATTCTCTATTTCCTCCTTACCACACAATTTCTCCATATTTAGCCAAATTTTCAAAAAAAACTCCTTTTTCCACCTTGGCCCCAACAGAGGACATTCAGGATCCTTGAAGACATACCATAAGATCAAGAAATATCTTTTTGGAGAGGTATTAAAGTAGATTTGCAATATTTTATGACTAAATGTGTAGTATGTCAAAAAAATAAGACAATCAAGATCCCAAGGTTCCTTCAACCATTATCCATACCAAGGCAACATTAGGAAGAAGTTTCACCAGATTTTATTACAGTTTTACCCAAATATGAAGGAAAAAGTGTCATCATCGTAGTGATATATCGAATGACAAAGAATGCCCATTTTTCTCTCTTTCTTGTCCTTTTAAAGAAATTACAATGGAAAAATAATTCATGGAAAAAATCCAAAAGCTACATGGAATACCAAAGATAATTGTAAGTGCTAAAGATGCAATTTCATTGGAAAATTTTGGGATAAATTATTTTCTCTTTTGGATATTCAATTGGCTCACAAACCATCTTACCATCCTTAATCTAATGGGAAAACTAAGATTGTCAATAAAGTTTTAGAAGGATATATACATTGCTTTGCATTTGGTAAATAGACACAATAGGTTGAATGGTTTCCCTTGGAAAAATGGTTGTACAACACATCCTTCCATACTTGATAAAAAATGTCACCATTTATGGAACTTTACGGATATCATCCTCCATCCATCACATCGCCCTTGAAAGGGACTATAAAGGCTCAAGCAGTAGAGGACTACACATGACACCGACAAGAGGTTCTCAAACTATTGAAGGACAACTTAGTTGCAGAAAAAAATAGGATGAAACAACAAGCATATCAACCGAATTTGGGATGGGACACCTTCCCTTTCCCTTTCCTCGCCTTACTCGTTAAGGCTAGATTTTCCTCATCATCTTGCTTCGATGAGGATCCATCTCTGGTGCTTCTTCTTATTTCCTCCTGCATCAGATCCGACCAAAGTTGTTCCCAAACTGGTAGTTTTTCTCTTCCATTAACCAAGTCTTGGTAGTTATGCCAGCTCTTAGGAAGACCAAGGAGTGCAAGGCTCACCATCTCATCATCAGCGGTCGTGATCCCTACGCTTCCAAGCTCATCCCTGCAGGCGGTGAGCTTGTTCAGATATGTAGAGATCGTGTCGCCCTTTTTACACTTGATCTTACGAAGCTTGTCTTTTAGCACCAGCTTCCTCTGATTGTTGCTATTCTGATATAGATATTCAATGTTTTCCACATTGAAAATGGTGTCTCCTTCCCATGGAGGCTCGAGACAATGTGGTCTCGAACTCCCTCTAGGAGGATCCTCCTTGCTCTAGCCACACATTTCTTCCATTCCGCCAGTTGAGTAGCATCAGTCGGCTTGGGGACTTCTTGATTAATGAAGTCCTTTCGGCTATTATACTCTAATACTGCTTCCATGTGATCCTTCCAGGCTATATAATTCAAGTTGCCATCAAGGGCATACTCGAGTCTTAAACCACTGAATGCCATTGGTGAAATTGAGATGTGATAAGAACCTGATTTCTATATTTAGGAACCACAAACTTCAAACTTCTCCCTTCTTGTACACTGTTCTTCTCCTTTGATCACCTTTGCTCTGATACCATGTAGAAATTCCCACTGTAGATCAACAAATTATGCAATAGAGTAAGGCAAAATACAAGATCTACTTCTACAACAAACTTTGCGGAAGCTTAATCGAATTGAGCAAGATCAATGAGAACACATATACCTGAGAATGAGAAATCAATCACACATAACATAGAAGAAATAACCTGGGGAAAGCCTCAGCCTAAAACCCCAATCTCTGTATTATCATACAAGTGGAAATTTTGTTCAAGTTACAAAAAGAATCAGCTCACAAGCTATATTGCTCTCTCTGCAATCATACATCTCACAGACTGAATAGACATTGTATATGTCCTCCTCAAGCCCTCCAAGCCTCCTATTTCCTTGCACAGTTTTTCTTGGGGTCCAGTGAAGCCACATGTGTGAATTGGCCTCATCACACTCACAAAACCTGAAGAAGTAACTGCGCAATCCTCAAGGAAAGAATTCCTTCTGCATGCAAGAGATATTCACAATGGAATATTCTAGCAACCGATAGTACATTGCCCCTCCATCTGATCTCAACTGGGTCTCTATTTGAACTGACATGCATGAGTTATTTATGAGAGAATATTCAATTATCTGAAGTGCAGTAGTTACATGCATGCATGCATTAACTAACTGAACTCACAATTAATTCGATAAACTATTTGAATTAATCTAACTGGACTTGACTTAGTTAACTAAGTCAACTAATTACAACTCAATATTACAGCTCATCCTTATCTCTTTAACTAATGGATAAATTCCCCAATTAATGGAGAAACTGTTGCATGTCCCCACATAGAATTCATGTTTGATTTTCTACAACTAATTAACTCATGGTGAATTAATTAATTGTTTTACAAATAGCTGCTAAGATCAAATTCGAATTTTTACTTCTCTATTTTAGTTTAGGGACTTACTAAAATAGGAAGGTATCCCGAAATGCTATTTATAGAAGTACTAAATTTATCACTTCTATATTTATCATTTCTTGTTTCTATTTTCAACACAGGTTTGAAGAAGAACTTGGTTTCTATTGCCATGTTGGAGGACTACAGCTACGATGTGATATTTAGTAAGGGAAAGGCTTTCCTTTGTTACATAGCCTCAATACAGGTGAAGCGGACCAGGGTTCGGGTGAAGAACCTCTACAAATTGGATGTAGAAGGTTGCGCTGCTTTGAGCACTAAAGAAGAGAAGGTGCAAAGCTGAGACATTGGTGAGTTGTGGCATAGAATATTGGGTCACTTAAACCACGGAGCCTTGAAGATCATGTAGAAAATTTTCACAGGACTTTCCAAGGGTACATTAGAGTAGAGAGACACATGCAAAGGGTGTACATTGGAGAAGTACACCAAAGCTTCTTTTCATGATAAAGAAAGTCGAGCGCAAGCGATCCTTGATCGAGTTTACTCATATGTTTGTGGATTGTTCTTGAAAACATCCACAACCAAGCACAAGTATTATGTAATATTTGTTGATGATTTTTCCCATAAGTGCTGGATTTTATTCATGCAGAAGAAATATCAGATGTTCGCTAAATTTTCTGAATTTAAAGCAATTGTCAAGAAAGATATTGGTAGGAAAATTAAAGCTATGAGAAGTTATAACAATGGAGAATATGTGTCGAATGAATTCAAGAACTTCTATGCATTTGAAGGCATTTGACGAGAGTTAATAACACCTCATAACCCACAATAGAAAAAAAAGTATTGTGGGAACAACACAGACGATGTTACATGATCAGGGCCTATCGTTGCACTTATGGGCTAAAGCATGCAACACAATTGTTTATTTGCAGAATAGAATTCCTCATCGAATTCTCGAGATGGTTACACAAGAAGGAGATTTTTCAGGTAAGAAATCATATGTGCCACACTTTAGGATCTTTGGTTCATCAGTCTACTGTCATGTTACCAAGGATTCGCAGAAAAATCTAGAGCCAACAACCGAGTTGGGCATATTTATGGGGTACATTGACACACCTCACAACTATCGGGTGTACCTTCCATCCAACATCATGACAATTGTTCGTAGAGATGTGAATTTCGATGAAGAGAAGGCCATGAGATATTCCCTTGAGAGGGAGCTTCAATTACATGCAGATGAATAGCTTTTAGCTCCAAAAGAGGAACCTCAAGATGATGTGGAGAAGCCACATGCATAGGAGAAGAGAGTGGAAACACCCACTCAAGCAAATAATTCCAAATATGGAAGAAAGTGCACTAGAGAGGCTAACAAATTGATGCATGATGCTAGAGAGAATGTGGGAGAACCCACATCACAATGCAGGCAAAGGAGGTCACCATATCGGTACAATGGATACATGGCTCTAATGAGTGAGAGTGTAGAGATTGAGCCATCCTCATTCGAGGAAGAAATGTAGCAACCCATATGGGTTGATGCCACGGTTGAAAAGTATGACTCCATTATCATAAATAGTGCTTGGGAAGTGGTCCCAAAACTAATAGACAAGTCAGTGGCAACTTCCAGATGGATTTATAAAGTAAGGCAAGAAAAAAATGGGAGCCTAGAGAAACACAAGGCTAGATTTGTGGCCAGAGGGTTCTCTTAAGGGGAGGGAATTGATTATGATGAGAACTTTGCTCCTATAGCAAGGTACTCATCAATCAGATCTATTCTAGCATTATCGGCATAGATGGGATGGAAGATACGTCAGATGGATGTAAAGACAACATTCATCAACTTTATGATTGATGAAGAGGTGTATATTGAGCAGGAAAAAGGGTTTGAGACCTTCAATAGAGAGTCACAGGTGTGTAGATTCAAGTGAGCGTCGTATGGAGTAAAACAAGCACCCCATTCTTGGTACACTAGGATTGACAAATATTTCACCGGGTTGGGCTTCACCAAAAGTGAAGTATATGTGAACCTTTACCATGTTGTGGTTGAAGGTAAATTGTTGATTATAGTATTTTATGTCGATGATTTGATTCTGACAGGTGATGAGAAGCTAATAAAATCATGCAAAGAGGATCTTACAAGAGAGTTCGAGATGAAGGACCTAGGGCTCATGCATTAATTTCTTGGTATGGAAGTATGCCAACAAGATACTGAAGAAGTTCCACATGGAGAGCAACAAACACATGGAGACTCCTGTAGCAGGTAATTAGAGGAAGGAGGATGCTAATTTAGGTGAAGTAGTGGAGGCTACTATTTATAGACAACTTCTGGGTTCACTTATGTACTTGGTGAACACACGATCAAGAATGTGTTTTGTAGTTAACCAACCTATTCAAGCCAAGGTTAAGCCAACCAAACTTTATTGGAAGGAAGCTAAAAGCATGTTGAGATACCTCAAAGGCACCATTCAATTTGGTATTTGGTTTAGACGAACAAAGGGAGTGAAGATTCAAGGCTCATAGATGCAGATTGGGCAGTGAGTCCATCCGACAAGAAGAGCACATCAAGGGGAATATTGAGTATTGGGTCAGCAACAATTTCTTGGTACAATAGGAAGTAGAGATCAGTTGCACTCAGTTCAACAGAAGCTGAGTACATGGTTGCTAGTCAAGCAACTTGTGAGGCTATCTAGATGAGGAAGATCCTTGTTGGGTTACTTGATCAACAGTTGGATCCTAAAGTGATTTACTGTGACAATCATAGTTGTATTAAACTCTATGAGAATCCATTTTTTCATGATCATTCAAAGCATATTGACATTGGGTATCACCATCTACAAGATTGTGTGCAAAGGAGAATCATGTTTCTCGAGTACTTTCATACAAAGGAGTAGGATGCAATTATTTTGACAAAGGCATTGTTAATATGCAAATTTGAGTTTCACAGATGCAGGATCGAGGTAGAAGATAATACCTTTCTTATTGAGAGGGAGTGTTGAAAAAAATTGCAACAAGAAAAATCCTAATTTAATTTGTCCTTGAATTAAAATAGGAATTAAATTGTAATTATAATTATCATAACAACTTGTAACAGTTAACTAAGTTAAGTTGACTTAGTTGGCTTCGTAAATTTGAGTTGGGAGTCTATCTAGAGTCATGTAGAATTATCCCTAAATTTTAGGGGCCCAGGTTGAGTTCTGATTGAGTTGTAATTATTTAATTTAGTTTAATTGAGTTAAATTCAGTTAAACTAGTTCCAATTGATGGAGGAATTAGTGGGAGAACCAATAGTGGGGTGTAACCTGCAGTAGTGGGTTGTAACCAATGCTTCTCAATCAATAAACTAAATATTCGCTCATAATTGACTCATGCATGTCTTATTAGAGAAAGACCCATTTAATATTAGAGTTCAGGGACAATGTAATATCAGTTGTAAAATCATCTAAATTAAATAGGAGGTGCATGAAATCAAAGAAATGCCTATTGATGGATTAGGCAATTATGGATGAGGAATTTCCCAATTAAATATGGGCTAATTCCCTAATAAACTGCGCAAGTATATAGGAGCTTGGCAGGCAACAAATTTGGCTAAGTATTGGCTTGAGTTGGTTTGTGAAGCAATGAGATAAATCGTACTTATGCAGAGATTTTTCGGGTTGAACAAGCATTGTATTTTCTTCTCAAATTTTCTGATTAATGCAATATACAGATAGCAGGGGTTTTTAGTTGTGGCTTTTCCTAGAAAATTATTGTGTTATGTGTGATTGAAATTCTTCCTTTTCTTCTTTGTGATTTCATTGTTCAATTTTTGTTTCCGCTGATGAGTAGAGTAGATTCAAGTCAATTGTTTTAGCATATTACAATTTGTAGTTTGAATCTACAAGGAATTTATACAATGACCAACATCAAAGGCACCATATCGAATGAGCACTCCAGAGTTGGTTGAGGTGAAGCTATAGCTCAAGGACATGCTTGATAAGGGCTACATAAGGCCGAGTGTGTCTCTGTGGGGAGTGCTAGTGCTATTTGTGAAGAAAAATGACAACACACTTAGGTTGTGTATTGACTACAGGAAACTAAACAAGATGACCATCAAGAATAGGTACCCTTTTCCAAGGATCGATGATTTGGTCAATCAATTAAGGGGAGCAACGATCTTTTTCAATATCAATTTTAAGTTAGGGTATCATCAAGTGTGCGTGGAGACCTGGGTAAGTTCGTAGCTGGGTGTGCAGACCCATGCAACTGTCTGTGCAGGGTTGGAAGAGTTAGTAATTGAAGATTTAAACATAATAAAGGCTTGTTTTGAAGATTTATTTGCGTATCTGTGTATTATTGTTTGTCTCTAAATTTACTGTATCTTTGATCTGATTGAATGCAGTTAATCTGAAAAAGTACTTAATAGATCCGTGAAGAAGCATATATGTTTATTTACATGATGTTATGAATTTTAGCGCAATCGGAAAAGGGTTTAGATCTTCTAATTGTTAGTTGTTGTAATTTCCATGATTTAAGGGTTAGGGTTCGCGAAGGTCGGGATAAAACCCTAAGTCTAAAAAAAACGCTTCACATAGTCGTTTGGATGCAGAAATATGGTTCTAGCATCCCCTAATACTGCCTCAAGTGAGACTGTAGCCTACGCTACCCAGGTTGTTGCCAAAAGGGCCGGTAGTCTAGGGTTTTGTTGGTTAGTACAACTAACTTTGAACCTGGGTCCAAACCCCCTCATGCCAACAAATGGTTCCATTGTCGGGACCAGGAACTATCTGTGATGTGGCATAAGTGGATACCGACTAAAAAGGATATTGAAAAGTGGATAGATTGGAAGTTGCACAAATTTGTAGCCCAAGAAAATTGGAATCCATGCTTGTCAAAAGAAGAGTGGTTGCAGAGATACCTGTATATAGAAGAACACGAAATTTCTTCTTCTCTTTTACGTGCAAGTTATATGAATGGTTAGCTAAATTGGAAGATGGTCAAGGTACTTGGAAGATGGATAATCCTATCGTGTGGACTCTAGAGTTTGTAAGGCGCCTGGAAGGATCAGAAAGAAAGATCGTGAAGGTTGTCGATTATTGGATCGATAGTATTTTGGGTGGATTTATTACTGAGTTCGCAATTGATACGTCTGTCAGTTATAGAAAAGCTGAACACCGGTTTTTCAAAGGACCAAGAGGTAAGTATCTGAAGTCTCTGAAAACTTGGATTAAGATGTTATTGTGTGAGAAACAGGTTATGCCATTAAATTGATGTTTAGACGAGACTTGATGGGAGCTATGCGAAGTGGGAGACCATTAAGAAGAGATCTAGATTCAAGTGCAGAGTACATTCCTTTGTTGGGAGCATCTAATAGTAATGAAGAAAGTAATAGTCTAAAGATGCCTCAAGGTGCGCCACAAACGGTAAATTAGGGTATTGTGGAAATACCACATCCACCCACTCCACCTCTGCCACCACCTCCGCCACCACCTCCACCTCACATACCTACACCTCCACCTGCACCTCCACCTCCAATATTCAGCATGGAGAATACTATGAAGATGCTTATATTCAAGGGTTTTGGGATTGAATACCCTGAACAATTCTGGTTTGTAGTAGATGTTGTACAGAAGTCACATCAAATAATGGATGATGACCTGAGGAAAGCACAATTGGTCATAGCATTGCAAGATAGGGTGTTGAGTTGGTATATTAAGTACAGTACGACTCACCCAACTGCGACATTGAAAGATACAAAAGATGCGCTGAATAATGAATTCAAGAAGCCTAAGTCGCAAGCCTAGTCTGTAACTGTGGTTAAAGGAATCAAGTAGAGGGTAAATGAATCTACATGGGATTTTGGTCAAAGGTTAAAATGTCTGCTACAACATGCTAATCTACATATCTTGGATGATTAACATAAGGATTGGTATATTGCTTCATTGTTACCTCACTTGAGATTATCATTGTCACAACAGAAGCTGGGAACACAGGTGGAAGCACTGGAGATTACTATGAAGTTGGAGGCATTTCCTATTCAGGATACAAATCTGGGAGTGCAGCAGATTCAGTCGCAGTTGGCTAGCCTGCATATGGAGTTGCAGGATCTCAAAAAGAGGAAAGAGGTCCAAAATGCGACTCACATGGAAGTATGGTGCTTATAGTGCAAAGGCCATGGCCACGAGAAGGATATTGCCCAGTGTATAAGAAATACCTAATTGGGGGAGGTATTGTCCCCTGAAGATGAAGAGTACTGCTGGGACGAGAACCGATGTAGTGCCATGGTGCGTTATTTGCCATATTACAGGAAAACATTCAATGGACAATTTCCATCTGTTACAAAAGTTTGTGCAGACTCCCCAACATTTATTTTGCATTTTTTTTAAGTGTGCAGGCCATGATGAGCGCAATTGCCGAAGCTAGAAGTTAAGGATGGACAAAACTCTGACATATAGAGTCTAGGCTGAGACACATCCTCAGCAGGATCAAGGTGCACCTGCAACACTTGAAGGATTCCAGGGATGAAGAAGAGGATGAGGGGGAGGAGCCGGAAGAGGTCGCAGACGAATCATTTGTTATAATTGTGGGGAACCAAGCCACTTTGCGTGGTCTGGTCAAAACCCAACACACCCCTCTTGTTAATATTGCCGAAATTTTGACCATGTTATAGAAGATTGTCTCGTGCTCATCGCAAAGATGCAAGAGAAGAAGAACTAGCAGCCTGCTCAGAACATCGACAACCTTTCAAATGAGGTATGGGCATTACAAGTTTGCATTGGTACCCTTTAGGATTACTAATGCGCCTACCACCTTCATCTGTTTAATGAAAAGTATGTTGCATCCTTACTTGGACAAATTTGTGATTGTATTCATTGATGATATTCTAGTATATTGAAAGTCTGAAGAAGAACATGAAAAGAACCTAGTCGCAGTGCTAAAAATACTAAGGGAACACAAGCTTTATGCAAAGATCAACAAATGTGATTTCTTTCAATCACAAATACATTATTTAAACACACATCATCTCCAAGGAGGGGATAACAATTGATTTGGAAAATATCAAGGCCATAATGGAGTGGCCAACACCGAAAAACATGAATGAGATTAGATCATTCATGGGGTTGAAGGCTACTACAAAAGGTTCATAAAAAAATTCTCCAAGACAGGCCACCCAATCACTTCCTTGCAAAAGAAAGGAATGAAATTCGAGTGTACAATTGAATGTGCAACAAGATTTGAAAAGTTGAAACAATTGCTCACTAATGAACCAGTGTTGATATTTGTTGATGCAAACAAAGATTTTATGGTTTGTGTATATTCCTACAAGGAGGGGTTCGATGGAGTCCTGATGCAAGAAAGACATGTAATTTTCTATGAGTCACAAAAGCTAAATGAACATGAGGTAAACTATGTAACTCACGATTTGGAGTTAGTTTCCATAATCTATGCATTGAAAAGGTGGAGTCATTACCTCTTCAACAAAATAGTTATGCTGATGAAAGATCATGGGGGACTAAAATATTTGTTTGATTAACCGAATTTGAATGCAAGTCAAGCTAGACGGTTGGCCATACTTAGCGAGTTTGACCTTGAAATCAAGTACACCAAGGGAAAATAATACAAGATTATTGATGCACTCAGTAGAAGGATACAATTAAATCACATGGTAGCCATAATATCCTATAGATTGGACCTAGGAGAATAGGTCAAACACGCAAGGAAAAATGATGAGAAGTATCATCAGATAAAGGAAAAGCTACAAGAAGATGGTGAGGATGGAAAGGATGAGGATTATCATCTCACAAATGATGGTCTAGTTAGACTCGAGAATAGGATCGATGTGCCAAACATTGATGATTTGGAGAGACTCATAATGAGAGTTCCATGCAAAACCATATTTTAGTCACCCAGGATACCAAAAGACTCTCATGGCCATAAAATTGTTTTACTATTGGCCTAATTTGAAAATAAAAGTAGCTGGTTTTGTTGCTAAATGCATGGAATGCCATCAAGTGAAGGATGAATGTAAACACCCAACAAGTTTATTACAATCAATTCCCATTCCAAAATGTAAGTGGGAAGTGATCTTCATGTATTTCATTATCGGTTTGACAAGAACCTCCAGACAACATGATGCAATTATGGTGGTCATTGACAAGTTGAGAAAAGTGGCTTATTTTGTGGTAGACAAATCCACCAATTTAGCTAGTGAGGTGTCTCAAATCTTCCTAAAGGAGATTGTGAGGTTTCATGGAGTTCCCAATAAAATAATTTCAGATAGAGATGCCAAGTTCACTTCAAGGTTCTAGAAGGAACTATTTGCAAGTTTGGGGACAAAATTTTCCTTTAGTACATCTTATCATCCACAGACAGATAGACAAACAAAGATTAAAAATAAAATCCTTGAAGACATGTTGAGGATGTATGTGATGCACCAACCAAAGAAGTGGGAAGAGTATCTTCCATTTGTAGAGTTTGCATCCAACAATGGATACCAAGAATCTCTAAAGATGAGGCTATTCGAGGCACTTTATGGAAGGAGTTGCAATACTCCTATCAGCTAGAGTGACCCAGTGAACATCGTCCTTATTAGGCGTAATATGCTAAAAGATATGGAGAAACAAATGTAGATTACCAGGTAGAACTAAGGTTGTACATGACAGGAAGAAAATCTATTCGAATAAGCATAAGGTGCATAAGGAGTTCTAAGTTGGAGAACATGTCTACTTGAGAGTTATACCCAAGAAAAGTTCCTTGAAGATTGGGTCATGTGCCAAGCTGGCATCATGGTTTTGTGGCCCATTTGAAGTGGTCGAAAGGATTGGTCCAATGGCTTATAAGATGGCCTTGCCTCCATTAATTAGAGTACACAATGTTTTCCATATTTTATTACTTAAAATATATATAGATCATGATAATCATGTAATTGATTGGTTTGTGTTACATGTAGAACCAAAGGGAGAGTTTCAATCAAAACCTCTATGCATCTTGAATCAAAGCAACTAACATTGTGGAATCGAGTAATATAGCAAGTCAAAGTGCAGTGGATGCACTTTGGGCTAGAGGAAGTCATGTGGGAAATGACTGACCTGATGCAGGAAACATATTCTTTCTTATTTGTTGAGTAAACCAAATGTAAATACATTGTAAATGTTGTACATAGCTGTGTACATAAATCTCCCTAAACAACAATGTTTGGTCTAAGGCATGTTTTGTTGTATATGGATATTGAACACCAAGGACGATGTTCTCTCCAAGGGGGAGGGGACTGTGATATCCTTTGGTTAATATTTCTGTCAATGTAAATAATTGTAATTAATCGGCTGAGGTAGGAACACAAATTCCATTGCTTGATGTATGAGATTGCTTGAGGGGATGGTTGTTTTAAATACTAGTCTTAGTTGGCTGAGTAGTTTTAAATGGGTTCAATATGCCATAAAATAACTAAAATAAATGAGGACAGGTCCAAGTGTCCTTTAGCTCCAACTCTAAGCAAGGAAGAGGACAAAACATTAAATGTGACATGGGTTGTGTTTTCCAAGGAGGTCTATTGTTGTGAAAATTGTGGAGAACGATGAGAAGTTAGTCTGTTGGAAAAAGAAGGAGGACCTTCTTACATGGATTCATTCATACACACATTCTCTCATGCACGTGCATGGGAACATGCATAGATAATGAGCTTCCCAGGGCATGCAGAAGCAATGGAAGAGCGCAGAGAAGGAAACATTTAGAATTTTTGTTGCTAAGCACTGGAGGAAATTTAAAAACTAGATGAAGAACCCCCATAGAGGCTGGCTAGGTGAACAACATCATACAAAGTGGTGGTTTTCCTGTAAGGCTAAAGAACCCACTGGAAGTATATGGATTGATGAACCTATTGGATTGGGAAGAGTCACACAAGTGCTTGTGAGGGCTGAAGAACCACCAGGAGTTGCCTTGGGGTTGAAGCTCTGGTGCTTGACTCACTAATGAAGCACCTAGAGAGTGACTTATTTACCCATAAAAGCTTAACCATTGATGAACCTTCCTTATTGTGGTCTCTCTTCTCTTAAAAGTGAGTTGGAGTTCATTGCACTGTGGCATGTTGGCATGAACGTGATTATGCTTGAAATGTTTGAATTAATGTGTGTAAATGGTGGATGAAGGTAGTGTTCCCTTGTGGTATCCTATTTCATATATTCTGTTGTTACAATTCCTCAAAATCACTCCACCTCAAGCATTTGAATCTAGCTCGGAGGTGACAACTGCAAGAAATACTTGACTGCAACTTGTTTATGGTTGGGTAGAGAGTTACAGTTTTGATCTTAGTTGCTAGACTTTTCAATTTATAAGATAAGTGAAACTCAAGCTCTTGTAATTAAATGTCTAAAATATGTTCATTGTGTTGGCTACAAGCCTGTAATGATATCACTCTAATGCTCAAGTGTGTGGTTTATGCCTGTGAATTGAATCGGGAATGAGATTTCATGTCTACCTATGGATGGTTGATTCCTTTAGGAATTTTGGGCATTGTATGGTTTCATGAGTTTATTATACAATTATTATTAGACCAAGAGACCATTAGATATCTAAGTTAATATGGGTTGATTCTTGCCAATTATTATCAACTTAAGAGGTCTGCAGGCCTCTGAGTTGTTGTCAATTGATAATTGGTTAAGGGCCTCAGTGAAAATGAATGGGCCAATCCCTGTCCTATTTATTGTAACACTTAAATAAATTGGCTCTTAAGTTTCGTTCCATTATATGCATGTACAATGGTCAAATGGACGAGATGGAGCCCTGTTAAAAGCTCAGGAGGGATAACTCCAAAGTGGGCTATGTAAAACCTTCAGTGCATCGGGCTAAGCCCAGAGTCAGGCCCAAGTGCCCATAAAAACCATCGAGTCCAAACCTGTGTGTGTTATAGGCAAAGAGGAAAGTGGGACTAAGCCTTGATACTTCAAAAGGGTTGGGTACCAAATTATGTCGATTCGGGTCCTACAAATCCATTGCGATGAACCCTAAATCCTAATCTTTTCTTATTGTATGAAACTTTCAGTTACCCGAGGAAAGCCTTCTGGAACATGTCAACCTCCTCCATTGATCTCGTCAACTAAGGTGTTGGGTCTACTCTTCCACATCAACTCAACACTAAGTCACCATGTTGATTCCCTTTGTTGTAGACCTTTGCACCTCCCGGGTAGACAAAACCCGGGGAACAGGAATAGTTCCTATCAACGAATGATCCCAACCTCTATTATTTGATGACCTTGGCTTTGCTACTCCTTCGATCGCCTAGGAAAACTCAACAATCAAGCCATGTACACGTGGACTCACTCTCTATGGTTTTTATGGGGCATTCCTTCTTCGCCTTCCACGTGACATCGGAGCCCCATCATCTCGACTTGTTCGTTGGGACGCACTATTTATTTCTCCTAAGGATCTCCCTTCTAAGATGACATAAGTGCTTGTGACTAAGAATGTGTGGGCCCATTTCCTCTTGGTTTCCATTCTCATCGCTTTCCTGTAGTCGACTTGGCTCACACGCCACTCCCCCTCAGCTTCATGTCACCCCAATGGTTTTGGACAAAGGGCATAAAGGAATGTCTGGGATAGAATTCTCAGGGTCAGGTGGCAAGGGTGGCTCGCATGACTCATACACATGCCTCACACAACTCATACATGAACACCCTTATATTATAATGTATGCTTGCAAGCCATGCACACAGAAGGTTGTGACCTAGCATGTTGAAATCGACAACTGCCAGGTGGCACATGACATGGACAACCACAAGGGCACTATGAGGCAGCCAATTAGCCTTACCTTTTGAGCTGGGAGTCAAATTGGAACAAAGGATATACCATTGGAATCGTCTTGACGAGACGAAAATGATGGTATCATTCGTTTTGAGTTTAGAAAGGGTAAAAGAAAGCAAAAAAAAAAATTAGACCCCATTTCCATTACACTACCTTGGGACTTGGGTCAACATAGTAACCGCCTCCTTATAACCTAGTTTGGGATTGGGATTAGGAGGGGGTCTCTTACACAATTGTTGGCCAATAAATCTAATAAGAGAGAGGCCAACATAATTTTGAGAAGTGGCACAACAAAATGTAATATTTTGAATTAATAGAGAAACTTTGATTCACAAAAAAATAAAAAAATAGAAAACAAGATGTTGATTACTTAAAAGTAATTATATCGTTATATGTAAATAATATTTGGTCACTTAAAATAATTAGAAGACAAGATGTTGACTATTGAAAGTAATTATGTAGGCATGACTACTTTGGAATAGGACTTCCATAATTTTATTTTTTTTAATCAATAATTAATAGGTGGATGGTAGGGATTTAACCTCCCAGGAATATTTTAAAATATTCTTAGTAATAATTACAAATAAAAGGTTAATATTTATTTTAAAAGTAGTTATGCTATTTTCCCTTTTAATTAAGTTGATTAATTTTAAAAAATGACATATGAACATGTTTGATATGAAATGAATTATGACTTTTTAGGCATGTGGTATTGAAATTTATTGGCATGTAGTTTTGTAACAAACTTATCTACAAATTAAGAATCTCCATAATTAAATAAGAATAGCTCATTTTAAAAGATAAAATGCCCCACCCAACCTAATTAATAAATTACATTTCAATTATAAATAAATTAAATTTATTCACTTCCTCACAAATATAAATTTATTCTTATTAATAAATTAAATCTTAATGATAATATTATTAATCTTACCATTAAAATACCCCTCCCAACCCAATTTATAAATTTCATTTCAATTATAAATAAATTAAATTTATCCACTTCCCCGCAAATACGAATTAATTATCATTAATAAATTAAATCTTAATGATAATATTATTAATCTTACCATTATTAATAAAAGTCTCCCTATCAAATTATGAATTAATAAGGCCTTACCTTTAGGTTATCCATGCATCCAATGAATGGAAAGAGTATAGGCTGATTATGAATGAATAATTAATCATAATTATTAATAAATATTCCACAGTGAAATATTTAAAGTTATGACAGGTTTGTTTTCCTATCATTATTATTAACATATATAATGCTTAATAATAGTTATAAATAATTATTATGTTGTAAAAATTTTAATAATAATAATAATATCTATTTTTAACGTCACAGCGAAGCCAATACTAAATTGGTGTATGAAAATTTCTTGTTTGTAGGATAAGGGATCCATCTCCGCGCAACAATTTGACTGCTAAATCTACGAAAGGATACATACTCTACCCCTATAATTTTGAACCTGTGACCTCTTAAGAAAAAAACAGATACTGTTAACTACGGTTTGAAAATAGTACTGTAGCATCCGTTCACAATAATGTTTTTTAATTCTGTTATAATATTTGAGAAGGTCATTGCATTAGAGTACGCGATTGTTAAGGAGATTATGCTGGTGACTCTTTGCCCTCCGCGTCAAAGTATCTTGACGGTTTATTTTGATTTTTTTTATCGCATCATATATTTTGAGTTTTTATTAAAAAATATATTATTTTAAATTTTTATTACATATATTTTGAGTTTTTATTAAAAAATATATTATTTTGAATTTTTATTACAAAATTATTAATGATAGTGCAATCCATTGTAGCTATCAGGGTACTAACCAGATTGGGTGGGTGACATCTTTGATCCTTTCTTTATTCATTCCTATTCTACCCTTTAGGGTTGTTGGGGTTATGACGTATTTAGAGGTGGCAAATTTGTCAGGGCGTCAGAAAATAATATATTTTTTTAAAATTATTTGATAGTAGAAGTGTGAATCTTTTTGAATTTTATTTTTGAAAAGTGAGACAGATCTAAAATCTTTAATGCACTCAAAATCTTAAAACTTAATAACTATAACCCAAATTTCTATATAATTTTATTAAAATATTACCAAAATTTCTATTATTTTCTAAACAAGTTTTAAGCCTCATTTCTATATAATTTTATTAAAATATTACCAAAATTTCTATTATTTTCTAAACAAGTTTTAAACCTCATTACGTTGATCTTTTTGGTTTTTACGACATTCATCACACATTCAGCTTCATTTTGGTTTTTACCACATTCATCACACATTCAGATTCAGGATTTTACTTACCTTCGGTGTTTCCCCTCCTTTTTGTGCTTCTACATCCGTTAGAATGCATAATTACTTGACGTTGACGTTGACGCCTCCTCCAGCAGCGTGGTCTTATCGTTTTCTCCGCATATTTGATGCAGTCAACAACGCCCAACGGATCCGGTTGGGTGACCAGTGTGTCAGCAGCACCTTTCGTCCGTTATGTTCTATTGGTACACTCCTCTCTTTTTATGGTACATTCGGCGTAGTCTAACTGATCAGAGAAATTTTAATAATATTTAGAGAAAATTTGGCAAGGATTTTTGTAAATTCAAATTATAGTTGTTAAATTTCAAAATTTTAGGTGTTTTAGTTGTTTTTGATGGTGCTGAATCTATTTTTACTATCAAAAATAAAATACGATTAAAATACTGCCCGGCAAAACTTTTTGAAAGTTTTTACCCAAATTCCAACCACTTTTAACCATCCAAACAATTCTTCCAGCCCCACTCGATAGTCCTTTCACATATATTTATATTATTTACATAAAAGTTTACTAATCTATCTTTCATATTCCCATGTTAAATTGAATTATAATTTGAAAACTTAAAGATAATTTAAAGTTATTTTAATATTTTTACCAAGTGGCCAGACCATATATTCCATGTGTTTCACGTTTTCTTCGACCCCCTCATGAACCGAACTTCGTTCAGGCTAGTACACGTACTCAAAACAAAGTACTGTGGGGTTTGGTTGGTAATAATTTTATAATTCAAAGACAAAGGAAGAGCATATGCCTCGCTCATGTTCCTGATATCTGACCGAAGAATCCAGCGAATATACACTTATTTTGGTGGTTAGAAATGACATTTTCCTTTAGATGCAAGTACCCATTTTAATCTGAGATTGCATTGTGACTTCACCCATTTTGAATTCACCCATTTTGATTTGAGATTGCTAAATTAATTTTGGTGGTTGAAATGGTAATTTCTTTTAAATGCAAGTACCTATTTTAATCAAAGGTTGCATTGTGAAGCCTATTTTAATCAAAGGTTGCATTGTGAATTCATCCATTTTGTTGATTTGAGATTGTATTTAGGAATGGAAAACATATACATTTTGATTTGAGATTGTATTTAGGAATTGAAAACCTATAAAATTATAATTTTAAGCTTAATAAATTTTATGAAATGGATTTTATGTTTTTAAGAAATATTAAAAAAATAAAATAAATATAATTTAATTATTCAAGATTTTGAACATTTTTTAAATATATAGTAACATTTTTATGCCTAGAATGACTTAAATGAGCAAATGGACATAGTGTAACAACAAATTATCATGAATGAAAGAACAAAGAAATTAGAAAGCTAACTACAAAAACAAGGAGAGAAAATAATTAAGCAAGAAGAAATCTTATGGAAACAAAAATCAAGGATGTAATCATTGAAAGGAGGAGAAAAGAACATTTTTTTTTCCATAAGTAATTGATCCAATATAGGCTAGAAGCACATGCGGATGTTGAGAACTAACATACTTCTATAAATCTTTGGTCATTGAGCCCCAAAGGGATAGAAGGATAACTATACAAAGGATGATATTACACATTCCTTAATAGTCACCTCAAAGCACAATGCAACAATACTAAAGGAAATCACTATTCAAGAAGTTGAGTAAGAAAAATTGGAAAAACGAAATGGTAAATCACAGGGCTAATATGGCTTTACTACTGATTTCTGCCATGTTTATTGGCCTATTCTCAAGCATGACATCTTAGTATTAGTTGAGTCATGTATAATAGCCTAGTGCTCCTTACCCTCAATGCTCTCATTCTAGTCCCCAAAGAACACAAGGTTGCTAATCTTAGCAAGCTCCAACCCATTGCACTTTGTAATGTCATTTTCAAAATCATAACCAAGATTATTGTTAATCACCTCAAACCTCTCCTTCAAACCTTATCTCTTTGGAGCGATCATGATATGTTGAAGGTAGACATATTCTTGAAAACATAATTTTGGTCCATGAATTAATTCACTCTCTCAAAACCTTTAAATCTCCTAAAATGCGTATTAAGCAAGGCATGCCTAAGGCTTTTGATAAGCAAAGATGGAAATTCATCTTCCATATCCTCCTTGCATTTGGTTTTCCAGAAAGATGGATCACATGGACCCTCTACTTAACCTCTAAATATTTTTTCTCCATCCTTGTCAATGGCTCACCCTCCTCTACTTTCACTCCTTATGGATTCAAGAAAGTTGATCCTCTCTCTCCATTCCTTTTTATACTCATGATTGACGGACTAAGAAGAGAAATCAAGGCAGAAACAACCACTATTAAAATCAAAGCAAACTCATCAACAATTTGTTGATGGAATTATGTTAATGGGCATACAAACAATAAGAGAAGATCAAGTAATCAAACAAGTGTTGGGAGACTTCATGGTAGCTTCAGGCATGAGCATCAATAAAATTAAGTCACAACTCTTCTTTTTCAATACCCTTACCACTCAAATCAACATTTAAAAAATCTTGGGCTTCTAGAGGAGTTCCCTTCTATCCAAATATTTAGGATCCCCACTTAATGTTAATTTTCTCTATCAAAACTCATGGGAGAAACTTCTCACAAAAATGGAAAGAAAAAAGTTGAACTTTTCCTTCTCTTAACATCACAAGTCAACTCACTCTTCTAAAGCAAGTTCTCCAAGTGATTCCACTCTATCTTTTTTCTACATTGGATAAGCCCAAAGTTTTGATTTAAAATTTTCAAATATTTAGTGCTCATTCCTTTAGGGAGGAGCCAAAAAGGAGAAAAAATGAGCTCTCATAGCTTGGGACAAAATTTTCATGCCTAAGGAACATGGTGGACTATGACTTCATGGTCTAGAAACTCTAAGTGCAATTATGGGGGAAAATATTGGTGGAGATGGATTCAAAATAAAAAGAAATATGAAACAAAATTTGGACGATGAAATACACTATAAATATCAATGAAAAATATTTGTAAGAATGAAAGGAACAATAGTAGGATCATAGATCCATAATGTTACTTGTACAAATAGAAATTTATCCAAGAACATTATTTTTGGGAAAATTCAGAATTGTGGACATAATGTATTTTTTTGGGACTAATGGAAACAAATGCTTAAGCTTCAAAATAGAGTTTATTTACAACCTTATAAAGCTCAACTAATATCCTAAGGAAAATAAAGATTAATCAATATTGGACAACACAATCAGAGCACCCAAAAAGGAGAACATGGAGAAATAATAATGAAGGGGAGCCACTCTTGGAAGGATATAATTGGGAGATATTTTGGAATGAGATAAACAACAAGAAAACTACAAAATTAGAGGAAGAATATAAATTAATATGGGGCTACAAAATTAAAGGGAACTATAATATAAAAGAAGTGTATAAACTAGCCAAGAAAATCCCAAATTAGCCCCGTATGGAACAAAGTATATAAGAAAAACCTGTGGCCAAAGGTATCTCTCTTCCTTTAGCTACTTAGACATGGTATAACTTCAATCTTCAACATCGCAATCATGGTGAATCTTCGAACGACTCACCTAGCCAATTTACCTTAATGAGCTTTCCATATTTTTGATGAGTTGTAACTGACTTCTTGACCATAATGTGCTAAATCACAACTAACTACTCTCCCACAACTAACTAATCCATATACTTGGATATTGTGATATTGATATCTGCATCTTTCTATTACATTAAGGTATTTACGACTTTGGTGCACATCTATGCGGTGTGTCAAAAATCTACATGGTATGCTTATACACTCCTATGTTATGCGAGTCATTCTCTATTTCCTCTTACCTCACAATTTCTCCATATTTAGCCAAAATTAAAAAAAAAACTCCCTTTTCCACCTTGGCCCCAACAGAGGACATTCAGGGTCCTTGAAGACATACCATAAGATCAAGAAATATCTTTTTGGAGAGGTATTAAAGTAGATTTGCAATATTTTATGACTGAATGTGTGGTATGCCAAAAAAAATAAGACAATCAAGATCCCAAGGCTCCTTCAACCATTATCCATACCAAGGCAACATTAGGAAGAAGTTTCACCGGATTTTATTATAGTTTTACCCAAATATGAAGGAAAAAGTGTCATCATCGTAGTGATATATCGAATGACAAAGAATGCTCATTTTTTCTCTCTTTCTCATCCTTTTAAAGAAATTACAATGGAAAAAGCATTCATGGAAAAAATCCAAAAGCTACATGGAATACCAAAGATAATTGTAAGTGATAAAGATGCAATTTCATTGGAAAATTTTGGGATAAATTATTTTCTCTTTTGGTTATTCAATTTGCTCACAAACCATCTTACCATCCTTAATCTAATGGGAAAACTAAGATTGTCAATAAAGTTTTAGAAGGATATATACATTGCTTTGCATTTGGTAAATAGACACAATAGGTTGAATGGTTTCCCTTGGAAAAATAGTTGTACAACACATCCTTCCATACTTGATAAAAAATGTCACCATTTATGGAACTTTATGGATATCATCCTCCATCCATCACATCGCCCTTGAAAGTGACTATAAAGGCTCAAGCAGTAGAGGACTACATATGACACCAACAAGAGGTTCTCAAACTATTGAAGGACAACTTGGTTGTAGAAAAAAATAGGATGAAACAACAAGCATAACAACATTGCAATGAAAGGGAAATTGAATTGGGGGATTGTGTATTTGTGAGACTATAACCATATAAGCATATGTCCCTCAAGAAACAAAAGAAGGACATCATATTAGAATTGAGGTATTATGGCATTATAAGGTGTTGCACAAAATTGGAAGTATGGCTTACAAATTGGAGTTACCTTCATCTTCATGTGTCCATCCAATCTTCCATGTTTCTTGCTTAAAGAAAGTAATCTATGATCTGAGTCTAAAGTATTTTACCAGAGATTAATGAAGAAGGGGAAATCATACTAGAACTAGAAAAAATCCTCGAAAAAATGATTAAGTAGCTAATAAATCAAGCAATTACTAAGTACCTTATCAAATGGAAGAACCTATGAGTGGAAGAAGTGACATGGGAAGATGAGTTGTTCATGTAGAAACACCCACAAATAGTTAATTGTCGAGGACAACAATTGTTTGAAGTGGAGGGGCATGTTAAACCCTATATAAGCCCCAATCAACCCTAAAACACCTTATTAAGCCCTAGATATTGAGTGATTACATTTCTATTGTTATATTTTTATTTAGTCTAGGACCTTTCATGGTCTCATTTTATTATAATTATACCATTTGTCTCTTTTATATCTATATCTATATATATATATATATATATATATATATATATATATATATATATATATATATATATATATATATATTAAGGAGACCTAGTCATTTGATCATCAAATCTTCTCTTGTACATTATATTCATTGTAAAATAAGGTTTCCCCTTTAGAAAAATCTACAATTATTGATTTCTTATCATTTTTAAAATACAAAGTTCATAACCTTAAATCACAATTACATGGCTCTTTTATATGGTATTAGTCACATTTATCTCCATAAAGCTTGCTAATTAAGAAATGGCCTCCAAATTCAATGATCTTCACCATCCACTTACATGAGAAATGAGAATGTATACCCATATACTTTAATGTAAATATATAAAATTTAAATTTTATAAAATTATATATCACCTTATAAAATTATATATCTCACCTTCCAAAAGAGAGTAAAAGATTAAAATGTTACACATAATAAACTTTATATAATTATAAATTAATTAACAAATACAAAAACATATAACCATATTTCAAATTAATCGAAGAAATTGATCCCCAATACAATCGAATAGTCAAGATCCTAATGTTACTTTACAACTAAAATTTGAGAAAATCATAATAGTACCCAACAACCGAAAATAAATTTGAGAAAATCATAATAGTACCCAACAACCGAAAATATCAAATGAAGAAAATGATCCATTTATATTATTTCCAAATAAATAACATTATAGCTATTAATATTTCAAATTAAATAAATTAAACAATTTTGATTGTATATGACTGTAATATATTTGTTTTAATTTTATATCAGTATAAAAATTAAAATTTTCAAAATGTATTTTTTTAATTATAAAATTTAAAAAAAAATTGCACCTCAAAAAATTTGATTCCTCTAAATACTTGATAAATCCTTAGATAAAATATACATGTACTAATTCTTAATAATATTATTTATATTTATATAAATTTCACATCTTTATTTATAAATTCTTATTTTTAGTATAATGAAAATCATAATAATATTTTTCTTTCACTATGTTTTATAAATTTTTAATTTAATTTTTTAATATGATATGCATAATATTAATGATATATAAGAGAAAAAAATTATTCTAAATATTGAATTTAATATATTTATTAATTAGATTTAAATATGAAATTTCCAAATATAATAGTTATCAATATGAATCATTATTTTAATTTATATAGGCAAATAGATTTTAATTTTAATTTATTATTTATATTGTATATATTTTAATTTTTATATTTATAAATACTTTATTTTTAATCATATGTTTATTAAATATATATTCTAAAATATAATGATTATGAATATGAATTATTATTATTTTAATTTACTTTAATGTGATATATATTATGATTTTTTTGTGTAAAAAAATTATTTGTAATTTTATTAATTTGAGCAAAATTATAACCTAATAAATTGAATTGATTTACGAAAAGTCTTTAAGTACAAATCACATAACAAAAATTTTGCCAGTCTTTTGAACCAACCAGTGTGGTTCATCATCATGACTAGATGAGGCAGACTATAGCAACTTAAATAGAAAGCAATGTAGAGACCTAAATTTCAAGACACTGATTGATTTGAAACAACTGAACCAAAATTTTTGTTATGTGATTTCTACCAAAATTTTTATATAATTCATTATAAATCACAAAAACCTGAATTCAAAAATTAAATTGACTTAATTTATTAATTTTTATTTTTATTAAATTGATAATTATATTTTATTGTCATTATTTTATTTAATATTTCATTTTATAAATATTATATCTTTTCGATATAAAATTCAAATTTAATTTATAACATCTCTTCCCTACGAAATTATAACAAAACTTTCAAAATTACAATACATTTTATCTTTAATTTTTTTTTAAATGTACTTTTAAAAATCGGTTGTGACCCTAACAAAGAAAAGAAAAAGAATGTATTTTACATTCAAAACGGTGACCATAAGAAAAGTAAAGCTGATTTGCGGTGGACAACTCACCATCAGACAACAAAAGAAGAAACGTAAAAAGCTCCTTTTATCCATAACATATTATATTGTTAAACAAAAAGAGTTCGTTAGGTAGGCACATGGATATGGAATCTCCTGTCATAAAGTAAGGCTACATGAAGGAGAATAAAAACCATTTTATAACTTGAGGCATGGCCCTACATTTTACTATGTATAAAGTTCCTGATCATGGTGTCTACATGTTTTTGTTCCCTTGACTTTTAAATAAGTATTATTTCTTTTTATGTATAAAGTTCATGATCATGGTGTTTTTTTTTTTTTTTTCCCTTGACTTTTAACTAAGTATTATTTCTTTTTACTCTTAATTAAGTATTTTTTATTTTTATTTTTATTTAAATTTTAATTTTTAATAAACAAAATTTATTTTATTTTATTTGATATCATAAAATTTATCTTAAATTTTATAATCTCTAGTAAATTTTATTAGTTTTTAATATACAAACTGTAAAATGTTTAGTGATATCTTTTTAAAAATTACTCAAATTTCTAATAATGTTACATCTAGTATCTAAAATTTTCATGATTTTTAAGGTAAAATAATTTTATGTTATAAAGATAGATAAACCATTTTTAAGAAAAATAGAAATTGACAAATCATTTTTTCCTGAAAAACATAAGAAGTTGGCCCACTTGCAAATATTGGCCCCTAAAATTTCCCAGCTTTTCACTATCCACTTTCTCATTATCTCATGATTCACCATATCTTCTATTTATCTTACCATATTAATCAAATCTCTTATTCTCCTAGATGCATGGACTAAAACATTATGCAATATACCTCACTTCAACACTGGGTCCACGATAAATCTTATGGAGGTTGAATAACATTGGTAGATAAATCTATTTGTCTTAGGAAACCCAAGATTCAATATAATGCACTTAAATATTATCTCAATTTTGACCACAATACTTTGTTAATTTAGCCAATTTTTTTAAGGGAGAGTGTCACTAGAATCATTGAGTTCCCAAAGACCCATTGCCATATGGCACAATATAATTCGTTCGCTTATGCAACTAACTTAGACTCTACTGAAGTTATTGTGGAATGACACATCCACTATTTGTTTCAATATTTGTTGAGTCATACACATTGACATCATCTTGTTGGCATGATACATCATGAACTTGTCTCATGCTTCTCTAATCTTTAAATGTAAGTCTAAATCAATAACCTTCTTGTATTTTCCTTGTAAGCATAGAAAATATTTAATTGGTCATTAAAGAATTGATGTGGTTACGACTTATGCCATAAAAAATATTTCAAAATTTATGTACTATTTCCATTATTCCTTCATCCCACCCAACCTTCTCCAAACCTAAAATACTTATAAACTCCAATTCATCTTGCCATTAGGTCTACTAGGAAGGTTGTGCATCTTAATATTCATAAGAAATTGTAGTCCCAATGATCCCCCAAGAATAAAAGAATATGAAATAAAGTGAAGTCTAACATTAGGTCCTTGTGAAGTCTAACATTTAGTCTAAGGACGTACCTGTGCACCAAAGTAAAGCATGAGATTTTGAATATGCCCAATTAACTATATTCAAAATAATTTTGGAATCTAGTGAAGGATCTTGTTTCAAGTTTAGAATGAAAAAACATTGAAATTTCCATTGATGAAATTCATAAGGCCTCACTCTCAGATCTTGAAATTGTAACATAGTGGTGCCAATTAATTGGACCATGTGTGATACAATGACTTTATTTACTAGAAAAAGATGAAATCATCCTATCATATGACAACTTCTATTTGGTTGACATGACCAAACAATTTTTCATTGTTAATGTCATCATGCTAACATGGTCATGAATAAATTTCCATAAGGAATTAATTATCTAAGTTGTACGAGCCTTATCATTTTCATCCACCAAAACATTCCATATATCATCTTAGATATATGCTAAACGCTGACATAATGATGTTCCTCAGAGTATATTTCATTCATTATGTAGTTCATATCCACTCTTCTTACTCATAGACCTCAAAGTTTATTGAAATGAGCTATGAATCAGAGTTGAGTTGTTGGAGAAGTTGTTCACCTTCAAAACATGAGATGTCATATCCCTTCAACCCAATAACCCCAAAATAAAATAGAATGGAAATTTGTGTTATCATTGGGTCCAAGGGGAAGGTTATGTACATAAGATGAAAGGATACATATTTGTTTGACCTTTTGGACCTGACAACACTATAAAAAATAATCAAGTTTGGAAAGAAAAAAGAAAAGGATAATTTACTAAAGAAAGAAGCACCTCACTTAACTCAACCACATATATACTAATTCCATGTGGTGTATCTTAGATCCACCATTTTTCTTAATATTATTATCATGAGCACCACATGGAGAAACTTGAATATTCCATGTCATTTGATCAATCATTGCTAACATTGATATGGTGACTAAACATTGTCTAGGTCCTCCACATGTGCATGTAAACTTTCTCCATTGCATCGAACAACAACTTCCTCATCTAACCTATGCACATGGCATACCTTAAAGACTACTAATGCAAAGACTTATGGCATATAGTTTTGAACATTTATTTTCCTTATGTTGCGTAACTTATCTCATAGAGTTTTTGCTAGAGTGGATTAGCTTCTAGAATGTTAAGGTTCATGGAATGCAAACAAACTCAAGAAACTTATTTTAGGCTCTACAAGAGCTCCTTCAAACACCTTACAACTTTAATAGAACCTAGGTTGGGTAATGATGTTCTACACATCAACACCATGGGGATGAAGGGTCAAATTCCAAGTGGCATATTGATGTTTCCATGCCAATGTGATGATGTCAACAATCTAAGGTATTAGGATAGGTGAACCAAGTAAATCCTTTAATGTGGCATGGATGGCATTAACAAGGTAGAACAAAGAAGTCAAGTGCCATTTCCAAGATGTGACATGTGGCATTGGCATAAGTAAATGAACCCTTACTTCATCAAAATTTATTAAGTATTCTTGCTTTGAACTCTAAAGGAATTTAATTTAATATTATCATGTATTTTTTATCTACCTACCTTAGAGGATTTCCTCCATTTTTTGAATTGTATAAAGCCTTTCCAGGACATGATATTATGCTTGATAGTGTTTCATAATGTTTCGAGGTTCAAGAGTTGAGGTATATCTTGACCCTTATGTTCCTCAATGTTGCATGGATCCTTCCCTGGAACCAATTAGTTATTTAATCATTTATCGCATTTCAAGTCCAATAGGATGGGTGAAGTGTGATTCTTGTCATGTCCTAGTTACACAACTCTTCCTACTAACTTGACCTTGCACCAAAATTAAACTCTATAATGTTTTAGGTCCAAGTAAAAATCATGTAGATTAAAGGGATGAGACGCTAAGTACACGTGGGATGAAATATTCTTGAAAGCAAAAGATTGTGCCACAAGCTTCTTGTTGAGAATAAGACAAGTATGGTATGTATGCAAAGTGGGTGAAATGAGAGTTATTGGTGTGAACAATAAAGAGAGAATAAATGGAATTTAGCAATTCTATAAAGTATCATCTTGCCACACTAATGATAACAAAGATAACTCAATGGATGTGTGGACCAATCATATTCGACTATTTCATATTGATAATCACAACATGGAAGCTAAGGACAAGTGGTGCCCCCATATTCTAACATATAGAACTACTAGGGAAAAGGTGTCCAAGCTTGGTAAGGTGGGCCTTCTTATCAAAATATATTTAAGTATTTGAATTTCAAATTTGAGTTACAATTAGTTGGCTGGTATAAGACATTTTTGTGTTTACATGGTCCTGCAATTTTTCCCCTTTATTTTTTTTATCTTCATGATTTTTATGCCAATTGTAAAGATGAATTTGACTTCATTTGTATTTTTTTAAGTTTGACTTGCATGAGTGGAATTTGGCCCTAATATTCTCCACCTTGCATCACTTCTCCACAAACCCAACATCAAATTTAATAGATTTAATTATATTTCAACTTTGCAAGGAAGAGCAAAAGTTCACATGGCCAACCTAATAAGGACTAGTGAGTCGAGAGGATAGATGGTAGCCCAAAAGAATGTCATGTGATGATATAATGCGTCTTGACATAAGCCAAAGAGCCTTTATGTTGAAATTTGTCAGAGTTCTTGTCATTCAGATCTTAGTGGAACTTCACTGAGTTTCATAATATTTTGGGTTTACCTAGAAAACAGACTCTACCCTCTATTTTTTGTTATTTTCTCTTTTCATAAGTCCTTTATTGGAACCAATGTTAGAATTAATTACATTGTATAATTCCATGTTTCATAGAGTCATTCAATTAATTTATAATTATAATCTATAATATTTTGGGCCTAGGTGATAAGGGGAAATAAAGCCCTTATGTATTCAAGATGTGTTATCCTTTCAAAGGAGATTCATATTTTAGGTTCAACGCATGATGAGGGTGGGTTTGAGGAATTAATCTAAGGATTAGACGGAGGATGAAATTCACTTGAAGACACTAGATCCTTCAACATTGCACACAATTAGGGTGCAACATAAATATGACAATGGTCAATCACATGAGTCTTTATGGTAAGGTGAGTGTCACCATGTCATAATGGGTGATGTCCTCTAACATAGTAGAGAGGTGTTTCAACCAATCAAATGTTACCGCCCAACATAATAAAGAAAGCAAAAGAGATTATTATTATTTTTTCTAAAATAATAATATTATTGTATTATGATTTTACACAATATTATTATTATTTCTAAAATCAATAAAAAATTACAATACAAATGCAATAAAATGATTTATCCCTCATTAATTTCATTCTTAGCCTATACCATCTAAAAATGAACTAGGAAAAAGGAGAAAAATCGTGTAAAGGCAGAGACGTAATTAATAACAATGGAGCAAAGTCAAACCATTTATGCATGCAATCACTAAATTACTATAATACTACAACTGACAACTAGTAATTTTCAAAAAAATCTAAAAAAATCAATTATATTATGCATATGGAATCTTGGGTTATAAACACACAACATTCATTGTACCACCATGACCAATGAGAACATATGCTGATATAGTAGTTTTTAAGTGCGACTTTTTGAAAAGTTTTTTGATTTATTTTTCGATCTAATTTGTTTAGAATCCTATAGGCATTCATTGAAATCACAAGTTTGATGGGTGAACTCTTCACAATTAAAGTGCCCTAGGGGATTTTGAAGGTGTTGAATCCATATATGCAATCAAAAAATTAATTTAAACATTTCGCCACAAACTTTTTTGTCGGATTCCAACTAGAAATCTACCAAAAACTCCAAAAATGTACACTTAAAAATTACTTTATACAAATTATTGGCTTAGCTCACGGTTAACCTACCATTGACTACTCACCAACTTCAAAATCATGGTGCACATGCTTCAAGTACTAAAGATTCCTTCTAGTTCTAACAAACTCTTAACCTCACCACATGCTTCAAAAATTTACACTTAAAAATTACTTTATACAAATTATTAGCTTAGCTCACGGTTAACCTACCATTGACTACTCATCAACTTCAAAATCATAGTGCACATGCTTCTAAGTACTATAGATTCCTTCTAGTTCTAACAAACTCTTAACCTCACCACATGCTTCAAAAATTTACACTTAAAAATTATTTTATACAAATTATTGGCTTTGGCTTAGCTCATGATTAACCTACCATGGACTACTCACCAACTTCAGAATCATGGTGCACATGCTTCAAGTACTACAAACTCTTAACCTCACCACATGCTTCAAGTACTACGTCTTCCTCCCGGTTCTAACAAACTCTTAACCTCACCTCATACCTTTTACTTGAGTAATGTTAGTTTGAGTTGGGTTGCATCAATGTTCTAGATGCTCATTTATTTATTTTTTATAAAATTCATAATAACGCATAGACAAATGCAATAGATCAACCTTTTGACTTAAGAATTGATAGGAGTATTTTTGAAATTACTATGTTTTAGTCTGTCCTCGGAAGCCGAACAAAAATCATGCCATTTCAAATGTTATTTTAATTTAATTCTTAACAATTTTATATTTTAAAAATAAAAATGATGTGTCTTTGTCATCGTGCCATAATGGAAAAGGAATATAAAGATTATTATATTTTGGTGAGCGAAATGTAACAAAACCTTTTAGTTGTTCTCTGCTATCTCCATAACAAAATTCAATAAAAATATGTGAAAATTAAATATGAGTGGTAGTTTTTATTGAATTTTTATGACTGAAAGGATAAATAAAGGTGTTTGAAATGTGTTTTCTTGGGTTGTGTTTTTCTTTATAATTTAATCATATGTATTTGTTCAAGTTAAGATGAAGGTAGTGATTATTTCTAAATGAATGAGTTAATGATTAGTTAAATATGACGATTTCTAAATGAATGAGTTAATAATTAGTTAAATATAATTTTTTTGAGAGTGTTTTTTCAGTAATATAATTTTTTATTTTGATTTTTTTTTTAATTATATATTTCTAGGGAACAATTTTATAAAAAAAAAATTGATTTGTATACTTATTAACTCATTTTATTTCTGAGAGTTTTGTTTTAGAAGTTTTGTTCTCGATACTTTTTTAATTTACCCAATATCTAATTTTAGAATTTCGATAAGATTATGTGAGTATTTCTTGTTTTCCTCTTCCTCTGTGTTGTAATTTAGTAGAAAGTGTTGAAATTCACTAAAGGGCTTTCCCTTTTGAGCTTGTATACTCTACATAGTCCAATTTATACCTTCATTCTTTGTCTTTTGTGAACTCCTTTGATTTATGGTTGTTATTGTTTTGATCCCAATTCTCCTTTTCGACCCTTTCAAATTCCACAGGAGGTTTATCTTTCCCTTATTAATGGGATGGGAGAGGAGGTATTTTTTTCTCAAATTTGAAGTTCCCTATTCTTGATAATTTGCAAAGTTGATATTCAATTTTCGCTTGATTATAGAACTAATTTCAAAATTGAAAATATGTTTTGGCTTGGATTAGCTTGTCCTTTACTCCTAGCTTGTTGTTTTGGTTGTTTATGTTACTTGGATATTCTCTTTCTTTCTTACAAACTTAATGGAATTCATTCTTTTCTTCCTTAGCCAAAGGTTAAATCCTATTCAAACATGTCTTTGTAAAATGGTTGTACACTGTGACAAACAATACATTTGAAGGGGAGATGCACATAATGTAGTAGGCAGCTCTATGTAGAGCATCGCTGAAGGCCCTTCATACCACAATCAAACCATCATCAAGCTCGTCAAACTTAAAATCTGAGTCAATCAATTTGGATTTATTTAGATTGCATCTAAGAGACCTAATTCGATGCAAATTCAAGTACATCATTATATGCCAAAGTTTGAATCAAACTTATCTAAAACAAAGTCCAAGCTTATTACTTATTATGTAAGGGCCTCCTGATCTTATAGGTTTAGAGAGAGATGAGGTAGATGAACCTATAATGGGGAATTCAAGTGCATTTCTTCCACTAGGTTGAAATCCAAGGTTCATATCTTCAAGCATACAATGTTAGACCCTACAAATCAAGGGCTATTTCTAGAAACATTATTTCAATTATTTTTAAAATGAAAATAGAACATAAAAATTCTTCATCACAAAAATATAATTGCAAGTAACCTTTCAAGTGGGTGACCCAAGACTTATGGATTGAATATTCAAGGTCTTTATGGTTTGGATATATCCCCATGAATTTCCAATTAGAAATTAGTTTGCATATTTTCATGCCTTATTTATTGAACCATTAAATGAGATATCTAACTTAGGTATTCCCTCCCACTACTTCACAAATGCCTTGGAAATGTTTACATCCTAGAATCTTTTAGATGAGAATGTGACCATACCTTTGAAGGAATTATAATATGGATTCAAGTCAACAACTTAACTTAATATTAATATCAATGTGTACATCTTGCAAAAAATAGCCAATAAGAGTGAGGGAATAAACTATTATAAAAAAGAGTGTTATAAAATGACTTCAAAAGAAAGAGGAAAGTAAGTACCTTGAAAGTTGGCTTGAGCTGTTAGAATAAGATAAAGGAGAAGTATGAGAAGAGTTTTCTATATTAACATTTGAAATCAAGAAAAAATGAGCAATACGTCATAATGAATTCAAATTCTTAATAACTAAATATTTTAAACTTTAAATAAAATGAAACAATGAATTCTATTTAAAAAATTGCAAGTGTCTCTTCTAAACCCTATAAATAATAAAACACCATGATAGACGTCCTATATGAAACTAAATTGATGAAATCAAATAAAATGTTGATATAATAACACATATAGTGGTAGTCCCTCAAATCAAGTGAATGGAGGATTGGATAGTTCAAGTGTGGGAATATCATATAGCATTTATCAATCCCCAAACATGTGCCAATTCTAGCCATGTCCTCCCCATGTAGACCTCACTCAAGTTAATAATGAAAAGGATCATTCTTACAATGATCCTCGATCATGGCCCTTGTAATTGTGGGACTAATGTTTAAAATTGACAACATTTATCGACAGAACATACATGTTGTCAAATGTTTTTTAGTTTCCTTCAGTGAATATGAATTTCGTAATTAATTCCCTGCCTACTATTTTCCCTACATGCACCTCTTTATGTTGGTTCATCCTTCCTTTTCCATGTTTCTATCTTCAGCTTATGGTTTTCCTCCCTCATAATGATCCCTTACCTAGGCTATAATAGTTTACCTCTAACTCATCCCATCCGCACATAATCGAAAGCAATGAAGGTACATATATCCTTTGAAGGTATGACATCCCAAAATAAACTCAAGTTATTAGAGGTAGAAATAAAATATGAAAGAGCTTCTCTTTTAGTAGAGGAAATCAACACACAAATGATAGAGTTTATTATTAATTTGGGCACTGGTCACACCTATGACACAATTTTTTGTAAGACTTTTGAATTATACAAACACGCTAAATTATTTATGTCTCACGACTTTTGGGATAGGAAGCTAAGCATATGGATCTCGAGACCTGTTGGATTGATTGGAAAAACAAGGGTGGATTCTACTCACCCTCTGTTCATAGCTTGCTAAGAAACATGGAGGAGTTCTAGTCATTAAGGAAACTACAAGCACACGGGAGCATAACATTGATATCCCACTTGATGACTCAATAAATTTGGCTCCTTTATGTTTTTAGTTGCATGTTTTCATGCTTGGCCTTTCAAGTACTATCTCTCTCATTTTTTGGTTTACATACCCGAGTCCTATAATATAACAATTTTGAGAGTTTTTAGCAGTTTTGGTTTCCATTTTGGCAACCTCACCCTTCAAAACAATTTGTATATGTCAAATTCCCTTATATTCTTCTGTCAAATTCTTTAAAAATCATGTTATTTTGTCAGGTTGGATGCTGACACTTTAACCAAGTACTCTATAAGAGGGGTATTCATTCATAAACATAGACTAGACAATCATTAGCAATCACCCAAAATAAATCATAAATATGGTCACTGCCCTTCATAGGTTGTTATACAATGACTATGAACAACGTTAAACAAAGCCCCGTAACAGTTGAGGGAGCCCCCTTTGGTTCAAGGGCCAACTTGAACCTAAAGACTAGTCGAGTTGGTTTCTCGGCATAGTTAAGAACTACCTATGGGAAACAAGTACAACATTTGGCATCGTTTCTGGGGAATGAAGTGATGAAGAATTTTTTCCCTGGATCACGATAACGACTAGATATACTCTTTTCTAGTGAACCAAGACTAGACAATTGATATTGGTTTCATTGCTTTCACCGAATAACTCCACCTTGTCATATGGTGATTCCATTGGGTTACCGATTCCATTATTTCGAAATATCAACTACCTTTACTGTTGTGTTTGTGCAAGGCTTATTGATAGTTGCAGTCAACAGTATATGTTTTTGCCTCTCAGCCATGATCAGAAATCTAAGATGTACCCAGAGGTTGTAGATTTTAAAGTTCACATGTAAGTATCTGTTGCCTATGGAGTTTGAGTTTTATATTGTAAATATGTTTCAAGCTTGTAGCTACTGAAAAAGTGATCTGCCAGTAAATCCACTCCTCACTTGGTTACATTGGAAAGCAGATTACACCTAACAGTGAAGATTTTTCAGCTCAGTTAGATAGAGGTGTGTGGGATTGTTTCAGTTTGAATTTTAGATTCAATATCTAGTAGATCATTCAGTTTTGGTGTTCAATAGATAAGTGAGTTTTCAGTTTATGGATTAATGCAGTAGATTAGTAGTGTTTTCAGCTTGTGTTTCAAGTTTGCAGTATGAAGTTTGGTTTGGTTGATTGCAATGAGTTGCAGGGGATTGAAAGGAGTAAATTATTGTTGATTCACTGATTCACTCCATAGCCAAATGAATTAGGTATTGTTTTGTTTAATTCCACTTATAGTGGCAATTTTTTCACTTAATAGATTTTCACTTCCAAATTCTGGATAAAATTTTCAGTTTTCATATTTCAACAAGGTTGTAATTCACAATCACAGGTTTTAGTGGGCAATTGCAAGATATTCAAATGACAGGATTGATTCATGGGGATTGGTTATACTTTTACATGATTGCAGATGAATGGTTAATGGTTTTATTATATGACTCCATGCCCAACACTTAAGGCAGTTGATCTACTAGTTCTCTGCATCTCACACGGAAACACAGTCCCCAGTTGGAGCCAATGTTGTAGCTATTTCTTACACCAAAGAAAGCTACAATTTTTTTATAGAAATCTCCAATTTCCTTCTTGGCTAAATGCTCAAACATATACTTATTTATGCTTTTGAATGGTTTATTAATTTTTTTTATATAATAATTTTAATTTTAAAACAATTGTATTTTTATAAAAATATAATTGTATATTTTTATGAAAATATTTATTTAAAAATTAAAGTTATGTTATAATTCTTTTTTTTGGGTCGAGCCTAATCACAAAGGCAACATTCACCAATCAATCATACAAGCCAAATACGACAAGTCATAAACCATGCAAGTCAAAGGTCAAACGCAAGTTCCAGATATCAAAGCATGGGAGGAGCACACAAGGGCACGTATTTCTTCAATTACACCTTAATAATCATTGAGTATAATGGTGTATATAAACATCATTAACATCTTCGCTTAATGCATAAGTGATTAAGTTCTGTGGAGAGGTTGTAAATGTACATAAGGATTTTGAGCTAGTTGTTTCTCATCTGAGGAAATTATTGGTTAATCGTAATATTCTTCCTTTGTTCAAAATGGATAAGTCAAAGACAAATATAACAAGCATCAAGATAAGGAAGGGAAAGGATAATGTCGAGGAGGTTTTTAATGACAGAGATTGTCACTACTAAATTAATGGTTTTCATTCCATTTCAAACCCCCAAGGTCATCCGAGCTTGAACAGTTGGGGGGGTCCGAAGTCTTGTTTTGACAAAAACCACATGTGATCATGTGGCATCATTTGGAGCATTTAGGTCCCCCTAGGTCCAAAACCATTTATCAGCAAAGACCCCCCCCCTAAAATCCACTTATGGTTTCAGGGATAATGCAGAGGTTAATTTTGCGAAGCAGGGTTTAAGGTGGCAATTAGATCCTTATGTATTGTGTGAGAATTATGGTCTATTATGGTTTATATTGTGGAATGTGATGATGGTAGGATATACACAGAATGGGTTTGTTGATGAGGCAATGGTGCTCATTTCTGAAATGCATTGAATATGGAATCTCCATGGAGGAAGCAAATAATCGTCTTAGAATTTTTAGACAAACTCGAAGAGATAAAAGAAAGAAAAGCTCTCAAGTTTCTAGATTTTATGTGGAATCCTCTATCATGGGTCATGGAACTTGATGCAATTATGGCCATTACACTAATGAATAGACAAGGACAACCTCCTGACTGACAATATTTTGTTAGAATGATGTTGTTGCTTGTGTTCAATTTAACCATTAGCTTCATTGAAGAAAAAAATGTTGGCAACGCTACCGCATCTCTTATGGCTCGTTTAGCTCCCAAAACCAAGGTTTTTAGAGATGGTTGATTATAGCCACAAGGTTTTCAAAGAAGCCAAGGGGGTTTCAGCCTCGGGAGCTCTTCGTGAGGTGTCTTGGGGGAGATATCTATTGAGTTCATGTTACATAAATCCATGCTAGTGATCATTATAGTGATCTACTGTCTCATGGATCTCACATTATGCTTCATGCAATACTACAGATCCATTGATCCTGGTCATAAAATGTAAAGGCCTTATATAGAAGAGCACAAGTATGGATTGAGGATAACGAAATGACATGGGTTGAGGCAGAATTGATTGAAATTGTTAATGGGCAGATTTAAGTTGTCAGAGGAAAAGGAACTACGTTATGTACTTCCATTTTCAAGGTTCACCCTAGAGATCCATATGTAAATCATGGAGGAGTGCATGACATGACTAAGCTGGCATATTTAAATGAACCAGGAGTTTTTTACAACCTTGCAAGAAGAAATGAGCTTAATGATATATATACATATACATGTAGTATTTTGATTACTGTAAATCCTTTTACAAAGCTTCCCTGTTTATATAACACTCACATGATGGAACAATATAGAGGAGCTCCATTTGGGCAGTTAAGTCTTCATGTTTTTCAGTTGTTTATGCTTCTTATAAGACAATCATAAATGAAGGACATAGTCAGTCAATATTGTTGTAGATAATAGAATAGTGGAGCAACAAGTTCTTGAATCAAATCCTCTCCTAGAGGAATTTGGCAATAAAAAAATAGTTTGAAACAATAATTTAAGTCAGTTTGAAAATTTTGTTAAAATTCAATTCGACAAAATGATAGAGGATTTGGAGCTGCAATAAGGAATTATCTGTTAGAGAGGTCTCGAGTGGTGCAGATAACAGATCCCAAGAGAAATTACCACTTTTTTTTTTTTATCAACTATGTGTTTCAACAGAAGATGTGAAGAAGTACAAGCTTGGTGATCCTAGAAGGCTACATTATCTAAATTAGAGCAATACATATGAATTATCTAGTATGGTGTAAGAAATGTCATTTGAAAGATGACAAATCCCATAAAAAGATTTGTGTTGATGATAATGTATATGCCTCACCAGGTGTAGTTGGATGCCATGTAAACCTTCTTGTTTTTTAGGTTATGCCTTGGTATGTTTGGTTATACTTTCATACATTTTAGGTTTTTATTGATGGATAACCAAAACCAATATGGGAAAGAGATTAATGGCAAAAAGAGTTGTAACCTCTCAGACTTTAGAATCAAGATTTATTGGGTTTAGTAGATCGAGTTATTTCCTCATTTGCTGAAGTTAGTGCTACAAAGTATAGACTTATCTCTATCATCACTAGTGGGTTGAGTTCATTCTGGTACAATGCAATAAATCTCCTTTTCTACAGGTTGAAATATCAATTCCTTAATTCTAATCATCAATGGCCATACTCTGACATTTTTTTCAGTGTTTTAAAGTGAAATATGAACTTGTTATGAATGATTATTTGTTACTAAGGAAAGGGGTGGATTTATCTTTTGAGAAAGAGGAAAGTGGTAGAACATTCCAAATTCAATTCCAAGGCATTTGACTCAAGCAGTTAAAAAAACAAAGGCTTAATATTAGCACTAGTGAACCAATTCCATATTTACAACACATAGTCGATAGTTGGAAAATAAATGAGAAGATTATGGCATTAAATCAACAGTAGAGGATCATTTTTTATATTTCCAGCAACGAGTGAGCCAATTTTAGATTTCAATGCACAGTACTTGCGAACAGTTCAAAGTTTCCAACAAATAATTGGAGATATTATTTATTTTTAGTTATTATTTAGGATTTTATTCCAGAATTATTGTAACAATTTAGGAGAGGTTTAGTCAATATATTATTTCATTTGTAATGTAAAAGGGTTGGATTTTGATGCCAAAACCATGTCATTTTGTAAAGCTTTTATTACAGAAATTCTAATTGAAGTATTCTAGCTCCAGTTCTTGGCAGAAATTATGTTTCCTATATGTTTTTCTAGTACTTTCATACCTTATTTATGCACATGTTCAAAGTACTATAGGAGACCTGAGTAAGAAAAAACTGATTGTCAATCTCTCTGAAATCCCCTGCAAAGTTATAATCATTTACAAAGATTGATTAACAAGAATGTATGTCTTGGTTAATTCCTCTACATCTGTTAATTGTTGCCTTCTGTCATCTCTTGAATGTGTCTTGTTTGACTGTAGAAATTTTCTACACACATCCTAATTTGCCTGGTTTATTAAGTATTCAGTATGATTGCTTAATTATTAGGGATTCCCTTATATTATTCAGTCAAATTCTTTAAAAATCATGTTATTTTTTCAGGCTAGATGTTGGCACTTTGACCAAGGACTCTGTAAGAGGGGTATTCATTCATAAACAAAGATTGGACAATAATTAGCAATCGTCCAAAATAAATCATAAATCTAGCCATTGTGTTTCATAGGCTATTGCCTTGTGATAATGAACAATGTTAAACAAAGTCTCGTAATAATTGAGGGATCCCCCTCTAGTTCAAGGGCCAACTTGAACCTAAAGACTAGTCGAGTTGATTTCTCGGCGTAGCGTTTGTAGCTAAGGACTGCCTACAAGAAACACGTACAACACTCAATTTGTCCACCACTACCACGATGGAATCATTTTGTTTCTTAGATCTTGGTAGGCCTCTTATAAAGTCCAATGTAATCATGTCCCACTTCCATTCTGGAATGGGAAGTGGATATAGCAAGCCAGCGAGGTGTTGGTGTTTCGCCTTAGCCTACTAACACTCTAAGCATTTTTCCAAGTATTATGCAATATACCTTCTCATACCAGGCCAAAAGTAATATTTTTTTATTGCAGAAAATAAATTTTGATACCCGGGATGGGAAACGTATGGACTCTTATGGAATTCATCCAACATAAATTGCTTAACATAATTTTGATTTGGTACATAAATCCTCCCTAAAAAAGTGAACATTTTTTCATCATTTATACAATACCTAGTTGGTTTCCCAGAATTTTGTTCATGTTTAGTTTGTTGCCATGTGAATTCATATTTTGGATCCTTCATAGTGACCTCTTTGATACACTTAGAGAAATTAAATTCTATTCGACTGAAAGATATCTCGTACACAAAAGGCAATTGTTTGCTCAAAGCATCAGTCACACAATTTTCTTTCCCTTTCAAATGCTTAATATCAAAATAGAATTCACTTAAGAAGTTGGTCCATCTAGCTTGACATGCATTTAAATTAGGTTGTTTAAAGAAATTTGTTAAACTGCTATGGTTAGTCATTAAAATAAACTTTTTTCCCAACAAATAATTTTGTCATACCTTTAGTGTGTGCACCACTACAGTTAACTCTATGTCATAAGCTAAATATCTCTACTCATGATCTTTCAACTTATGAGATTCATAAGATATAACCCTACCTTCTTGCATAAGGACTCCTCCAATGCCTTCTTGGCACGCATCCGTGCAAATAATAAATTCCTTCTCTGGGTCTGCTACCTTTAGCACTGGGGTTGTAGCTACTAAATGTTTTAAGAGTTCAAAACTACGTTGACACTCAACCATCCATTTAAAATCCCTTCCCTTTTTTTGTAAGGAAGTGATCAGGTATGCAATTTTAGAAAATTGTTCTATAAATTGATGGTAATACTTAGCTAAACCCATGAAAGATTTGATGTCTGCTAAATTTTTTGTTACAAACCATTCCATGATGGTTTTGATTTTCTCAAGGTCGACTATTATGCCCTCTGAAGAAATAATGTGTCCTAGATACTGAATCTTATCTTTATAGAAATCACATTTGCTAAATTTAGCATACAACTGGTTTTCTCGTAGGGTTTGCAACACTATACGTAAATTCTCCTTATGCTCCTCCAAGTTCATGGAATAAATCATAATATTGTCAATAAAAATAAAGATGAATTTGTGTAGATAAGGATGAAAATACCATTCATCAGGCTCATAAAGGTTGTTGGAGCATTACTGAGTCCAAATGGAAAAACGATAAATTTGTAGTGCCCATAACAAGTTTTGAATGTTGTTTTACAAATTTATTCTTCCCTTATCCTAATTTGATGATAACTGAATTGTAAATCAATCTTAGAAAATATAGTAGAACCTTTAACTTGATCAAATAAGTCGTCAATTCTTGGCAACAAGTACTTATTTTTGACAGTTAATTTATTAAGTTGCCTGTAATCAATGCACCATTGTAAAGTGCCATCTTTTTTTCTTACGAATAGTACCGAGGCACCCCAAGGCGACACACTTGGGCGTACATACCCTTTTTCCAAAAATTCTTGTAATTGTATCTTGATTTCAGTTAACTCAACTATACTCATTCGGTAGGGGTATTTTGACATTGGGCTGCTCCCGGGATTAGTTCTATAGTAAAGTCAATATCCCTTTTGGGCGGTAACCAAGGAATTTCCTCTGGAAATATGTCAACAAGTTCCTGAATGATGTGTACCTTCCAGGGTGGATATATTTTCTTTGGAATTGGTGTAACCTACTTGAACTATGTATATTTGATAGCCCTTCCAAATAAATTTACTTAGTTGATTGACAGTGATAAGCCGTAGCTTAATAGCTCTTTTAATCCATTAAATTTATTGCCTCATGCCCTCTTCACTAAGGTAGCTAATAATTTTGTCCCTATATTTTACGAAGGACCAATGCTTCTCTAGCCAATCCATCCTAATGAGCACATCGTAGGATCCTAAAGATAACATATTTAAATTCATTTTCACCTACTATCTTGCTATTTCAACTAGAAAATTTTCCACCTTCGTTGTCACCTTTTGTTTAGCCCAAATATCCAACTATAGTAACCAAGGGTTTTTGAATTTAACAAATGACAAGTGACATAATTCAACTACTTTCAGACTAACAAAACTCAGACTCACACCTGGGTCTATTAAAATAGATACATGATGGTTAACTATTTTACCTTCAAATTCTATCATTGTAGGCTAGTATTTAGCTTGGTTATCCTTCAAGATTGAATTTATTCGGGGTATACTCCTTGCCAGATCCCCAACTGTGGAGGCCTCCTGAACATTCACAACTTGCTCCGTTCTCGTGTAGTAAGGGAAATTTTTTAGTAGTGGGGCTCCCCACATCCCTAAAATTGCAAAGGAGGTTTCTGTTGCTGCCTAGCTTCTGGTTTATTGGATGCTTCAATTAACTAATTTTCACCTTACAATCTAGATTTCTGTTGATTTTTCCACAGAAACCCATTCTGTTTATTTCTATTTGCTTTTTTAGTACCAAAAAATTTTGCATTTTTACCACTCATAAAGTTTTTCTATCCTTTCTTATTTGGCCAATTCTTGCTGCCTTCTCCTTTTTCCCTCATCTGTTGGTAGTTGTTTAGGCTTTCTGAATAACCTTATCCATGGATTTCAGATTATCGAATTCAATTGTTTCCTTCATAAAATTTGGCAAAATACTAATAAAGTGCTACAACTTAGCTTTCTCTTCACAAATGTAGGGTACATGTCTTAGAAGATATGTAAACTTAGTCACAAACTCATCCATGGACTACTGTCCCAATTTCATATCTTGGAACTCCTTCGCTTTTTCATTGTAGAATCATTCTGTTAGATACTTATCTTTGAAGTGTCTTTGGAAATTGTCCCAGGTTACCTCCTGCTCATCCACTTCACACATTTTCTTGGTTTCTTTCCATCACAGGGTGACTTTACCTTGAAATTGGTAGATTTCCAATCTTGATTTTAAGTTGTCATCATATTCATATATTTGGAAATATTTATTCATATTAATTAACCAGGACTCAACTGCTTATTCCTTCTCGCCATCAAATGTGGGAGGCTTAATCGTTTTGAATGTTCCTTGCAGTTTGGTTTTTTTCCTCTTGGTTCCTCTGCCACTGGAAACATTTTCTGAGCCTTCTTCATTATTCATTCAACCTCCCTCAATTTTCATATGGTCCTTCCTCTGTCGATTTTCCTCTACTCTATTTATGTCATCCGGGCTAAGATTTGGGTTCCTTTTATTTTTTCTATTTGAAATACTTTTCATAATTCTCTCTTGCTCTACCCTCAGTATCTCATTATTAGCCCTCTAATTTTCCATTTTATCTCGCAGTGGTTGAATTGTTTCCAATAGAATTACATTTGTGGTATTGTGAGTTTCCTCTCCCAATTGCACCCACATTTCTGGGTTGGCTCCTGTAAAAGGTACAAATCCATATCCTGTTGATATTCTCCTAAACGGAGTAGTTCCAACTCCTCTACTCATATTTTTTTTCCTCTTTTTGCAACATGAATATTTTTTATTCCACATTGCCCATTTAGGCCACATTGTCGAAACCACGATGCTCTAATACCACTTGTAACATGAAAAATCCACAAAACCAAGGTAAAACAACAAAATAAAAATAAAAAATGTATGGCACCATTCACTTAAAGCTTCATTTAAATTTGGGATTATCCACCCACTTCAAAGGTTTTATTTATTCATGCATCTGCTACAGGTTATGTTTGTAGACCTTAATACATAGTCTCTCTCCCCTATGAATTATCTTCTAAGGTCATACATTTCAAGGTGTGGCATTTAAGTTCCATGGCCTTCTTACCTGATTCTAATGGAAATCTGAGGGTATTGGGGTTTCCCCTTGGAATTATCTTGATCAAAAATCATGTAGGTGCATTAAAATCTAGACTAACATGTGGAACATATGTATCTCCCTTCGCCCTTGATCTGATTAGGGATGTACCCAATGACTATTGTTATGTTTGGTTAATTACGGTAACTAACTGCCTTCTCTACTACCTCGACTGATCATTTCTTATTTCCACTGAGAGAGTTCGAGCTCTACAACTAATTTTTGAGTTAGGGTTTGGTTTTCGTCTTGACTTCTTGTATTACAGGTATTATGGATGTCCCCTATGTTTACTGTCAAACTCAGTTATGGTTCAGATGTAGTAATATGTGTTTTCTTGGCTTAATGCCCTTGTTTTTTAGTAGATGTTGCTAGCTTCCATCTCAGGTAGTAGTTGCTAGGATGAATGCACACATCGATGGATATATAGGTGAAAAAAACTCAATCCCCTATGCCTACAGGTTGTCTTCGTGTGAAAATTAGTAATGAATGGTTTCTTTTCCATTTCCTATTAGGTTTCAGGATTTTTTAGCAGCGACCATTGCCCACAAAATAGGTAATTTTGGTTATTATTTTGTTTTTCTTTTTTCTTTTGTGCTTCTACATGTAAGAGTTTTGTTGACCCTACTCTTACCCTTTTGCAGGTTGGTTTCTTGGTACTTTCTCGTTGTTCCTCACTCAGGGTTTATCGTTCAGCTTCTAATTGACATATTGCTCCTTCGGTATCCAGGTTCCTTCCAATTTAAACCTAGTAGCACAATTTTTTTTTTTTGCTTATCATACCTAGGTTTTGACAGAAGTCTTAACGGCTAACACTGCCATGCTTATCTTAGATAAACCCAACTACAATTCTTGTTGGTTTTATCTTTCTATGGTTAATCACACAGGAGTTGTTAGTTTTGGGGTCTTCTCAACCTGATATGCCTTTATGTATTATATGTAAAAAAATTAATATATTTTAAAGGTGAAATGTCCTAACCCTTAAGCTCTTGGGTTGGGTATTTCATGATGTAATTCTTCTTGTTGTAATTCTAATATGGTTCTCGTATTTCTAATTAATTATAGACCATTATGGCACTTGATATATCTTTCGTCATAATTTGGTTATCGTTATTGTATTGCATGCCGAAATAAATTCTTGGTTTAATAATTGTGTTTACATTAGTTCTCAAGCTATTGTATTTTTCATACCTCACTGGGTAACAACATGTTATTCTCTTAATACCTACTATATGGTCTTTGTTTGCATTACATATAGTAGGGCTTACTACTCCATTTCATTTGAAGTCTTTTATAGTATGAAGTTACATATTGTTTTATTATGTGTGTGTGTGTGTGTGTGTGTATATATATATATATATATATATATATATATATATATATATATATATATATATATATATATCCATATGGATATTTAGTTATCTATTGTCTTGGTTTGATTCTTGTTACAAGTTATTTTGTTAGACTCGGTTATCCGATCATCTTTCTTGTGAAAGAATCGTCTTGGGATTTCCTTTCTGGTTCTAGTTTTCTCATCCAGTCTTTGTGCCTAGTAGGATGATAGAACTGAATTTATTTTTGGGTTTGTCCCTACCCACATGGTACTTCCTCCACATAAACCTAGGTTTTGGACTACCCTGTGGAAAATCTTGATTTTCTACCCTTGGGTTAACCAGTTCCCAACCTTCCCTCTTAATATCCCATGGGATAGGTTTTCTTGAAACATGCCTTACACCTCTCCTACCCAACATTTCCTTTTGCTAGATTATTTCAAAGGTTTTCTAGGAGAATATCCCTCTAAGTAACCTGCAGTGAGGGTGCAGTCAAGTAACCCAACATAATATGCATACATAAGATAGATAACATATATTTAATCTGCAAAAACATTCTCAACAAACAATAGATTTCTCATAAACTTTTTACTCACCATGAAGGGATTCTCTTGTAATTTTTGTACTTTCACAGCCATTCCATTTTATACATTTCGTAATTTTCTTTAGAACATAAAAGATAAGAAAGTTAAAATACTTATCTTTTATATTGTAATCTATTCTAGAAACTCGTCCAGGAAGACCACACCTTCCTACCAATGAGAACGTCTATTATGTCTAGTTCTCCCCCCGATCTTCTCAATTTCCATACAGTTGGTTCGACTATGATTGATCACGGTCAGTTCTTAGGCATCCAGACTCTGTCCAACCTAGAACCCACAAACTTCATCCGAGTTAGAGCTTTCCACTGGTTCTAATCCAACTCAAGAAATACTCTCCATGCAATGTTCTGCCTCCTCTATAGTGCCCTGCTCAGAATCTTTATTATAGTGTATTCTTATCGAGAGTGTACAAAAAGAGAACACGTTAAGTTGTGGATGATAAACAACCCTAACAACAGAAATGGTTGTATAACCCTTTAGATCTGCAACAAATATAATAAATAAAACCTGCAAACTTCCAGATCTATGCAACAAAAGCAGTTATACAATAGAAAGAAATAAGAACTATAACGAATAATAACTCCAAAACGACCAATGGACAAGACAAGAATATGAAATTATAATTTTATTATGTAACACATGGTGAAAGGAATAAACCCATCAATGTATATGTGTGTAGAGATCAAATGGGAACTCAAGGATAAAAAGAAATGGAAAGCGACTGTGATAATAATCAGAGCTGCAACAATGAGTGCAACAATGAAAATAATTGAAAGTGAAGAATGAATGTAAAACCCTTCATTTTATAGCAAAATATTAAGTTATTCTCGAATAATGGAAAATAATAAAATATTATTAACCAAATTCTAGACCTAACCTCTTGGAATATTTCATTATATTTTGTTGGAGGGAAAAAGTATTTAATTTGGTCAAATCCTTTTATTTAGAAATAATAAATAAATGATTTATTTATGATTTCAAAAATATAGTTAAAGAATAATAAACAAATAATGGTTTGTTTAATTATTCCTAGGTGATTTAGTCAAATTTAACATGGAATAATAACTAAATAATGACTAATTAATTATTCCTAGAGAAAAATAAGATAAATAATGATTTATCTAATTATTTCTCGTGATTGGGTTAAATATGACAAGGAATATTAGTTAAACAATGGTTTAATTAATTATTCATAGAGGAAAATTAAAGAAATAATGATTTATTTAATTATTCTTTATGGGTTTAACTAGAAATAACTTAATAAATGTGGTTTATCAACTAATTTCTTACGGTGAAAGAAATTTTACTATGGTAAAATTGGTCTTGCATGGTGTATTTTGATTCATCTAAGTAGATATGGTTAGATGACTAATTTTTGGTAATAACAAAATATTTGTCAAATTAACTAAAAAATATACATGAAAATCTCCCAAAATGTAGAGTAGAGAAACTCCTTGAAATGATTTAATCTTGAATTTTCTTTTCCCCATATTGCTTTATGTGTATAAAAAATATTTAGAATATACACATATTTGTCATTCAAATATTTTACTTAATATGGAAATTGAAATATTATATATGAATAACATTGACTTTTTTTATTATAAATATTTTTTAAATGTCACATATCAATTTTATATAAAAAATTTAAGAAATTACACCTCTCTTTTTATGTTCAATTACTTCTTTTCTTTAAACAAATATTTTAACATTAATTTATATGTGTGTGTGTGTGTGTGATATTAAAATTTATTAGATGTTCAGGTAATCAAAAACTAGCTCAAAGTTCAAAGTTGTCGGATCGGTGTGGAACCTGGACGACCACGTAGTGGTCGTCATCCTAAATCTGGCGCAAATCATTTCGCACGAAACGAACACCATATGCCCCCAGAATCATGTTCTGTTCACTTTCCCAAACATGCGAATTTAAAAAAAATTGACAGTTCAGTCAACAATATGTAATGTTGACGTGGCGCTAAGGCGAATCGTATTGTACCAAGTGGCACATTCTCATTGGTTCAAAATTCAGCATTTTTATTGACTTGATTTGGTGGCCAACCATAGGCTAACACGTGGCCTAGCTGGAGGCCGCCACGTGGCAGCTCGGGGGCCACCAAAATTATGGTTCAAGTCCAGGCAAAGGCAGTGGGGATTGTACTCGTGACCTCACACAACAAGTCCAAAACCTTTGCTAATATGCCATTGCAATTAATCTTAACCATAATGTTCATGACTCCTATGTAAATTGAAATTGCACGCCAATTCGGGGTAGGGCCAGCCCGTGGGGGTCGGCCCTTGGTCGCACCACCCACAAACGACCACTGGCGGAGAGGAGCGGGGGCCCAGCTAGCAGGGGCAGGTCATTGGCCTTAGCCCCCCACGTACCCAAATTTTTCAGAATTCAGGCGTTAGTGGAAATTTAAAGTGTCCAACAATTTCGCCCAATTTTCTACAAAATTGTTGCTTCGTTAGAGCGTTTTGGGGAAAATTTGTAGGATGGTGCCAAATTTTGGGGAATTTGCAGTGTGATTAGCAGAAGATTGGGAAATGCCATAACTTCTTTAATTTTTTACCAAATCAGGAGAAGAAAGAGACTACCCAGGCATTTTTGGGCATTTTGGAGCCATTGAAACATGTTTCAGAGCTTTCTGAGCATTGTAAACTAATGTATTCACATTTTTTAAAATAATAGAGAGGGCCAAGCCATTGGAATCTGGACCAAGGAGACGTACCCCATGAGGGGTGAACTCCTTCATCATGTGCTACTGTGATACTGTTTATGGTGATGTTTATGTCTGTTATATGTTGTTGTTCAATGATTTGTTTATGTTAATTTGCACATAAAAATTACATATAAGAACTCAAAAACCCATGTTTAAACTTGCAAATAATTTCCTAAATACTCAAGCATATTTAATATTTCTAAAAGGAATTTTAGCACAATAAAACTAATTTTCTTAATCAGATCAAGATTGGTATCAAAGCTGTTGGTTTTATTTGTGTAAGAAGGATTTAATTGTTTGCAAGTGAATGTTATGCTTACAAGGTTGAAACTCAAGAGAGGAGAAGGGAAGCTTGTCAAAAGTCCTGAAGTTGGGTCAAGGGGAAGGAGGGAAAGGTTGCCTCAATATCCACCACCAGTTCTTCCTCAAGTTGCAGTTGAGACTCCAGCGATCATGTCTCATGAACGAGAGCCTACAAACATGACAGAGGATGAGGAGGTCTTCAGGAAGGATTTCTTTGATATGACAGAGATGGTGAAGGTCCTCTATGAAGAGAGGAATACTAGACTGCAGGGTGAAAGCTCCAAACCTCCCAAAGGAGAAGGTTCTTTAGGACGAGGAGGTAATGGAAATGGAGGTAAACCTCCACCCTCTCCACCATCTTCTTCATCTTCTTCTTCACATACATCTTCACTCTCTTCCACTAACACAACCCTTACTCATACTCATCAGCATACCTCAAAAGGAGCTGGTAAATCACTCTTATTAAAACTTGATGTTAAATTTGAACTGCCCATGTATAATGGTGAAGTGAATGCAGAGAAGCTTGATAATTGGGTTCATTTCGTAGAGGTATATTGCAGACCTTCAAGAGGATGACATAAAGATTCAATTAGCTTCCTTGAGGTTGGAGGGTGCAATACTAGTATGGTGGGAATCAAAGACACAAGAAGAGATAAAAAAAAACACGGTAAGATCTCAATTTCTTGGTCTTATTTCATTACTGCAATTAAAAGACAATTCTACCATCTATCTTTTATGCAGAAAGCCATCATGAATTGGCAGAACTTTAGACAACTTAAAGGTCAAAATGTGCAAGATTACACCCAAGAATTTAGAAAAAGGTCTCTAATGTTAGGTGTAGATTTGCAATCACAAGACACATTAATAAAGTACATAAGGGGATTACACAGTTACCTTAGGAATACTATCGTTATGTTTAATCCCAATAATCTAGATGAGGTGTGTGTGCACACCACTCATCTTGAGGAAAGAGGGAAAAAAACACCATAAGAGGGTATTAAAAAGCCATTTAAGGGTAAAGGAAAAGAAAAGGGTTTCAAAGGGAAGGGAAAGAAAAATGAATCTATTAAGAAGGAGAGAAATTAACATGCAAGCATTGTTCCAAAGAGGGTCACTATGAAGCTCATTGTTGGAAGCTTCATCCCGAAATGAAACCAAAAAAATTCAACAACAAGGGAAAACAAAAGACAACTGCAATCACTCAACATGATTTGGGATCCGATTCGGGTGATGAAACTAAAATTACATCCATGGATATGAAAGGAAAAGAATCCATTGCTAGCACTAGTTCTTCAAATTCACACAATGAAACTCCAAATGAAAAGAAGAGGATACAACTTTTTCACATAATGGTGATCTCAAAACATAGCAAAATTGATACTCTTTTTGATAGTGGCTCTCAAGCCAATCTCATCTCTGAAAACATTGTCAAAAGTTTAAACTTGGAAACCATTCCACATCATAAACCATATCCATTAGGATGGGTGTGTGACAATGCACAATTGCAAGTAATTAGAAAGTGTAAACTGAAATTCACCATTACTGGAAATTTCATAGCTGAAGTGGAGCTTGATGTTTTGCCATTAGACATATGTGGTATAGTTTTGGGAATCTCGTATCTCTATGATAGAAAAGCTATCTTCCATAGACATGAAAAAAATACCATTTTTTCAAAGATGGAGTAGAATATATTGTGAGAGATCATAGCAAGAAACTAAACCTTTCACTTGTTAATCTGGGCTAGATGAAAAGACTAGTGAATTCAAGCAAGAATTTTGTGCTTCTAATGATCAAACCCAAGAATGATGTTGATAATGGAGTTTTTCAAGGTTGTGATTCAAGATTAAAATATGAATTGGTTGATATTGTTAACCAATATGATGAGATGTTTCAGGAACCAAAAGGATTGCCTCCCAAGAGAGGAATCCAACATGAGATACAGTTGCAGCAAGATAGTCCTCTTCCTAACATTGGCATGTATAGGATGCCAGTGATGGAAAGTGAGGAAATTAAAAAGAAAATTCAAAAGTTGTTGGATAAAGGGATCATCAGGCCAAGTTCTTTTCCATGTGGTTCACCTATTGTTTTGGTGCCAAAGAAGGATGGAACATGACACATGTGTGTGGACTTTCGTGCATTGAAGAAGATTACGGTAAAGAACCGTTACCCACTGCCTAGAATAGATGATTTACTTGATCAATTGAAATACGAAAAGTATTTTACTAAGTTTGATGTAACGAGTGGCTACCATCAAATTAGAATTGCTGAAGGAGACATTTGGAAGACAACATTGAAAACAAAACAAGGTTTGTTTGAATGACTAGTTATGCCTTTTGGTTTATGTAATGCTTCTGCTACCTTCATGCCTATGATGAATGATGTGTTGAGGCCATTTCTTGATGAGTTTGTTATAGTCTACTTAGATGAAATCTTAATTTTTAGTAAATCTCGTGATGAACATGTCATGCATGTGAGAAAAGTACTTGATGTCCTAAAGAAAGAAAATTTGTATTTAAAGATGTCAAAGTGTGAGTTTGGAAAAACTTCTTTAGTTTACTTAGGTCATATTGTTGGAGGAGGTGAGTTGAAAATAGATCCCTCCAAGGTTGATGTCATTTTGAATTGGCCAAGGCCCAAGACAGTTATTGAGGTAAGAAGTTTTTTGGGAGCAACCTAATATTGGAGGAAATTCATTGCTAATGTTTCTTCTATAGGAACTCCTTTTCATGCATTGAAAAGTGTGAAAAAGGTTTTTCAGTGGGGAGGAAAACAAAAAAAGGCCTTTGATGCATTGAAGGAAAAGATCAATTCAACTCCAATACTTGCACTTCCAGACTTGAGACAGTCATTTGAGATCTAGACTGATGCTAGTGACTATGCCATGGGTGCATTCCTCATGCAACATGGTAAGCCTATCTGTTTTCATTTGGAAACTTTCAATGGTGCAGTGATTAATTATCCTAAATATGACAAGGAATTGTATGCATTGGTGCAAAGTGTGAAAAATGGAAACACTACTTGATGGGTAAGGAAACAATGATTCACACTGATCATCATCCATTGCAATACTTGCAATCTCAATCAAAGTTGCAGAAATCAAGGCACTTCTGATGGATGGGTTTTCTTCAACAATTCAACTTGGTAATAAGGTATAAGAAAGGTATCTACAATAAAGTTGCTGATATGATTTCTAGGCCTATTATTAGTGCAGCTACATTACTCAAGCATAATTATGTTTTGCATAAAATTTATATTAAGCAATATGCATTAGACAATGACTTTCAAGATGTTTATGCACGTTTGAGTCAAGGTAACCAAGTAGAGGAATTAGATTATCATTTGCATGATAACTTGTTGTACCATCTTGGCAAGCTTTTTATTCCACAGGGACAAAGAGTCAACATCATAAGAGAGGCACATACTTCTCTTATTGCTAGTCATTTCGGTCTCAGTAAGGTGGTGGCACATCTACATAGGTATTGTTATTGGCCTTATATGCTTGAAAGTGTGTCATGTTTTATTAAAGGATGTTCATTATGTGCAGTCAGTAAGCTTAGCAATAGGAAGTTAGGATTGTACACACCACTTCCGGTTCCTTCACGATCGTGGGAGAGTGTTTCTATGGATTTTGTAGGAGGTCTTCCATTGTCAAAAAGAGGTCATGATTATTTGTATGTAGTTTTGGATAGGTTCAGAAAAATGTGTATTTTGATGCCATGTAAAAAGAAAATTACAGCTGAACAAACTGCTCAGTTATTCTTTCAGAATGTATGGGTGCATTTTGGATTGCCCACATCCATTGTTAGTGATTGAGATTCTCTCTTTGTTGGGAATTTTTGGTCAAGATTGTGGGGATTCATGGACACCAAATTGAAAAAGAGTACATCATTTCATCCACAAACAGATGGTCAAATAGAAGTGGTGAACATGACAGTGATACATCTTCTTCATGGGTATTGTAGCAAGCATCCTAAGTTGTGGGATGAAAATTTGCACTATGTTCAACATGCTTACAACCGGGCCAAGCACTCTTCAATTCAAACATCGCCATTTGAAGCATGCTTGGGTTACTTGCCTTTTGTCTCCTTTGGATTTCATTTTTGGGAAAGATGTTGTTATTGATGGTCATAGTGACATAGACAAAGCAAGAAGGTTCATTAAACAAATCCAATTGGTACACCAAAGAGTTCAAGAACAACTTGAAAAGAGCAAAGGAAAGTACAAAGCAAGGCACGACAAGCATTGTGTAGATCACAAGTTCCAAGTCGGTGATGAAGTTTGGCTTCACATTAGCAAAGAGAGGCTCCAAGTAGGAGGTAAAAAGTTAAAACGAATTAGATATGGTCCATTCATAATTTTGGAAAAAAATGGTAACAATACCTTCAGATTGGATTTGCCTTCATATATGCAAATTTATGTTGTTTTTAATGTTGAGAACTTAAGGTTATATGAGCCTCCTTTGATTGAAGATCAAGGACAAAATTTCCAAATTCCTTCCATTGAGGATTTTTCTCTTGAATACCTTGGTGAACTACAACAAGACACCATTCTTGACGTAAGAACAAGGTCTTCAAAATGAGGGAGTGTGGACTACCTTTGAGTGGGGCTCAAGGGAACAAATCCTTGAAAGGCCAAATGGATCGAGATTGGAAAGGTGAGGGAACTGTACCCTCACTTGCTGGACAACTGAAAATGATCTTTTGGGGTCCAAAAGGCTTCTAGTTGGGGAGGAATGATCAGGTACTTAAAAAATAGCTCAAAATTCAAAGTTGTCATATCAGTGTGGAACATGGATGATCACATAGTGCTTGTCATCCTAAATCTAGCGCAACTCGTTTCACGCGAAATGGACACCGTATGCTCTGAGAATAATGTTCTTTTCACTTTCCCAAATAGGGGAATTAAAAAAAAAAATTGACAGCCCAGTCAACAGTCCATACTGCTGACGTGGCACTAACAAGGTAGGTGTATGTGGTAGGTTGACTGGTCAAGTGTCTTTGGTGAATCGTATTATGCCAAGTGGCACATTCTCATTGGTTCGAAATTCAACATTTTGATTGGCTGGATTGGTGGCCAACCACAGGCTGACACATGGCCCAGCCAGAGGCTACCACGTGGCAACCTGGGGGCCACTAAAATTATGGTTCAAGTCCGAGCAGAGGCAGCGAGGGTCGAACCAGCAACCTCACACAACAACTCCAGAGCTTCCACCAATACGCCATTGCAATGAATCTTAACCATAATGTTCACGACTCCTATTTAAATTGCACTTGCATGCCAACTTAGGGTAAGCCAGCCCGTGGGGGCCGGCCCTTGGTTGCACCACCCGCACACGACCACCGGTGGAGAGGAGCGGGGGGCCAGATGGCGGGGGTGGGCCATTGGCCTTAGCCTCGGCCACGTGGCCTCCACGTGCCCAAATTTTTCGAAATTCAGACGTTAGCAAACATTTAAAGTGCTCGACAATTTTGCCCAATTTTCTACAAAATTGTCGCTCTATTAGAGTGTTTGGGGGCAAATCTGTAGGATGGTGCCAGATTTTGGGGAATTTGTGGTGCGACTATTAGAATATTGGGAAAGGCCATAACTTCTTTAATTTTTGACCAAATTAGGAGCCAAAAGAGGCTACACAGGAATTTTTGGGCATTTTGGAGACATTGGAATAAGTTTCATAGCTTTCTGATCATTGTAAATTGATGTATTTACACTTTTTAGCATAATAGAGAGGGCAAAGCCATTCAGAGCTGGACCAAGGAGACGTAACCCAGGAGGGGTGAACTCCTTCATCATGTGCTGATGTGATACTGCTTATGGTGATGTTTATGTCTGTTATATGTTGTTTTTTAGTCATTTGTTTATGTTAATTTGTACTTGAAAATTACATAAACGCACTCAAAAACCCATGTTTAAACTTGCAAATAATTTCATTAATCCTCAAGAATATTTAATATTCTGAAAAGGAATTTTAGCACAACAAAACTAATTTTCTAAATCAGATCATTAGATAACACAAAATAATTTATTTAAGTTTTATATTGAAATATTTTTAAAAAGTATAATAATTGTCTTATCTTCCTCATTCTCAAAAGTGAAAATATAAGTTTTTTTTTTTTTTTTTTTACAATTACTTTATCTCTCTAAAGGTTATATAAATTATGTTAATTAACATTGACATATAAATATTTTATTTATGGATGAGAGTTAGAGTGAAGTGTTGTCGTAATTTGAATGAATTGAGTCACCGCAACGAGAGAAGGTATCCATTTTTGTTTTTATATAATAAACATTATTATTATTATTATTATTATTATTTTTATTTATTTATTTATTTATTTTTATGTTGAGAATATTTTATTGTTATTTTAAAATGGATATGTGTCAACTAGATACTGAGCACCGAAGGAATTATACATCTCCCTCATATTGGGTTGTAAAATGTGCATCTGGGTGCAATCAACAACCATAATATATTTAAGTAAAACTGACCTATATATATATATATATATATATATGATAGTTGACATTATTTTTTTATTTAGTGAAATATTTTGTTTTTATTTTAAAAGGAACATGTATCAACTCCAATTAAACATGGAAAAAATCACACATCTTCCACATCCTAAACTGTAGAATGTGCCTCTTTAACCAATTAATAAGCTAGTATAGATCCATCTTAATCACAGATCTAACAAGCTTTTACAGGGATCAAATCTCTTGAGGTTGAAACCTCTTTTAGAGTGCAAAATCTCTTTCTATCTTATTCACATTGTCTAAATTGTATTTTTGAATGTTATATAGACTACATAAAATAAACTTGTAAGCCCAACAAATCTTTATTAGATTTTAGGAAAAATTAGAAAAAATACCTAAAAAGGGGCCAAAACGCAGAATAGTGAAACTTAACCATATTTTTTTTTCAATTCAAACAATATATAATTATGTTGATAGGTATGTCTATCTTGGAATAGGGCTTGTTGTCGCACAGATTGTCACGACAACGCTCAGACCGGGGGCTGTCACCTGATCCCCGATCTCTCCGTTTAAGCCTGTCTCCCGCGGCTAAGGGGGGTAGACCCTATAGGAAAATGGATGACCAACTGTGAATCAGTTGGGTTGGGAGACACGAAGGACAACCAGCACTAAAGTGATTTTATTAAGTTAATAGACCAGTGCCTTATGGAGTTAATGTTTAAATGATTACTTACTAAATGTTGTAGAGATGTAAACCATGTAGAGCAATCATTTATCATCAAAAAACTCGAAAGATGCAAGATATCCAGTAAATTAACAATGCTTTAACGATGATCTAGCAATTAAACTTCAAGAAAAATTAAATGCTTTAAATGATCATAAAATTTAAACGTTGACCAATTACCATTTTCACATAGTTAACTTCGAAATAAACATTAAGTGCATTTAACTATAGAGAAATGGAACATAGAGACATCAAAAATGAATTTTTTAATTTTTAGCTAAGCCTTTTCAATTTTTTTTTTTTTTTTTTTTTTGGAATAAAACAAAACCTAAATAAATGAAACTTAAAACTATTCTAAACTAAACTAAACTAAATGAAACTTAAAATTATTAAAATTTAATCCTAAAACAAAATATGAACCCATTAAAATCTAAAACTTTTTATGGTTTTTTATATTTTTATCTTTTTATGATTTTAAATTTTTTAATTTAAAATGAAACAAAACTTAAAATCTAAATAAAATCTAATCTAACACCTAATTTATATACATAAAATGAAACAATATAAAATCTAAACTCTAAATAAAACTTAAATCTAAAACCGGAAAAGAAAACCTTTTATGCCCTTTATATATATATATTTAAAAGTTTTATAATTTTTATGAGTTTTTTATTTATATATATTTTTTTAAAACAAGACTTAAAAACAAAATCTAAACTAAAAATAAAACAAAACTTAAAATCTAATCTAAATTTAAACTAAAATAAATAAATTAAAAAAAAAAAAAACTTTTTATGAACTTTTTATATTTTATATATTTTTTATGATTTTTTAATTTTTTTTATTTGATTTTTATATTTTATGGTTCTAACTTTAAACAAAACTTGAAACTAAAATTAAACTAATCCTAGACTAAAATTTATGGAATAAGTAAAAAAAAAATATACTAACAAATAAAACTAGAACTTAAGAAAAAGTAAAAGGGGGTCTAACTCTAAAAATTGAACTTTTACGTTAAAAACTAATAAATATATACATGAAATAAAACTAAACCGTTGTCTAAATTGATCATTCAAGCCAAAATCGAATTTTATTGAAGCCAAAACCCAAACATTAACTAAAATCACCAACTAAAAAAATTAGTTTCAAAATAAATAAATAAATAAATAAATGCATAATTTCAATTTTTATTTGATTTTTATATTTTATGGTTCTAACTTTAAACAAAATTTGAAACTAAAATTAAACTAATCCTAGACTAAAATTTATGGAAAAAAAAAAAATAATAAATGCAGAATTTCAATTTTTATTTGATTTTTATATTTTATGGTTCTAACTTTAAACAAAACTTGAAACTAAAATTAAACTAATCCTAGACTAAAATTTATGAAAAAAAAAAAATGCAGAATTTCAATTTTTATTTGATTTTTATATTTTATGGTTCTAACTTTAAACAAAACTTGAAACTAAAATTATAGTTTAGTTATTATTTTTTTTTTAATCTAAAATGTACGATAAAGCGTTTTGATGTTTATCATGGATTAATGCCTATCAATATTTACCAACCATTTAATTTATATGGCTATATGTCAATATTGTTTAATCCTACATATTAAAATATTTTATTGAATGAATTACATAGGTCTCTCTTACTCACATTTTAATTTTCAAAATATTTGCTGCACTACCAACATTCTTGACTTGTTAAGTCAACAAAATTAAAACACTTCTCTCCTTTATTTTCTATCATAGAAATAAAATGTTAAAGAATCTCAATTAATCTCTTACTTTCTCATTGTCATCATCATCATTCTTATTAGTAAGTATTCAATATTTTTATTTTATTTTATTTTTCAATTACCTTTTGTGTTTGGGTATTGAAATATTTTATTATAGACAACATTAAGTTATTTTTTTTTAATGTTTTCTCTCCATATACATATATATGAAGTTCATATCCAAATAAATTAGTAGTTGTTGTTTCTTCTCATCATCATTATTCTTATTAGGAAGCATTCAATAATTTTATTTTTTTTTGGTTGCCAAGATTACAATAGATACAGCTATTTGATTAATGCCACAACAAATCAATTACAACATGTCTTGGGAAACTTAAACCAAGGTAGCTGGTGTCTTAAACCAAGGAAGCTGGGAAACAAATTGTTCACTACACCACTTGAGCTAAGATCATTTGATGATATAAATTAGTTAACATAGATCTTTAGACACTATGTTTAAGTACTTTGTTGAAATAATTTTTGAAAAGTATAAGGTTTAACCATATTAGACTGAAATATTTTAATTATGATTGAGAGTGAGTGAAATATTTTTACCACATTGGATTATAATATCCACAAAAATTGAGCAACCATAATGAGAGTGGGATTATTCATGTTTTATAATGCCTTTAATTAAAATAGACTAATCATGCATAGTCATTTTTTGTTTTTTATTATATTGACATTATTTTTATTTAGAAAATATTTTAATTTTATTTTAAAAGGGGTAGATGTCAACACTCAATCTTGAATACAAAAATAGTTACACATCTTCTTCGAATTAGACTACAAAATGAGCCTCTCAACACAATTACATTTCAATTAAAAATAAATTAACTTTCTTCCTTTTTTTTTTAAGTTTATCCATTTTTAAATCACCTTGCCACTATTAATACCAGGCTTCCTATTAATTTTTCTTATCTTTTAAGTTTCCCTTATGGAAAAGGTATAAAATGAATTAATGATTAATCATAGTTATTAATATATATTTCACATAAAAATATTTAATATTATATATGTTAAAATATATATTATAGAAAGTTTGTGATGACTTTTATATTATTAATGTATACCAGTTTAAAGTCATATTAACTCTCGGTCTACCCATGGCTCATAGGGATCAAATCGTTTGAGATGTAAACATATTTTAGAATGAAAAGAGATTTGATCCCTGGAACTTGGTAGATCAGTAGTTAAGATGGATCTAAGCTGGTATAATATATATGTAATTGACATTGAAATATTTTTTTATAGTTCATTTCTCCACATTACAGTTAATTATTTTTATTATTAAATTTTTCTAACTATTACATATCAAATCTATATTAAGCATTGAAAGAATTAAAAATAACCCTTATACATTAAATTAGAAAATAGTTATTAATGGAATAAGAATTCTCTCTATCTTTCTCTCCATATGTTTCATGCTAAAATCTTTTATTCAAGATTAATTTTTACATTTTTTCTTCATATTAAAATGTTTTTTTTTTTTACTTTCTTATATTAATTACAAAAAATATTTTGTAAAATATTTAAATGTCCATATTAAATAACATAATTCTATATCTATTTTATATAGAGAAAAATAAAGTGATTTAAATTAAAAACTTTCTTATATTTTCACTTTCCATAACTAAGGAGATGTGTAATTTATTTTATTATAATATAGAGTTGATATATCAAAATTTAAAAAATATCAATAACAAAGAAAAGTTTTAACTTAGGTTATAAATAAAATATTTCAATGTCCATTTTGAGTAAAAGATTTTAACATGAAACATATAGAGAGAATTTTTATTGCACTATTAACTACTTTCTAATTTAATGTATGAGGGTTATTTTAATTATTTCCATGATTAATATGGATTTGATATGTAATATTTAGAAAATATTGATAATAAAAATAATTAAATGTAATGTGGAGAAGTGAATTATAAATAAAATATTTCAATGTCAACTACATATATATTATACCACCTTAGATCCATCTTAACCCGAAACTTCCAAGCTCCAAGGTGATCAAATCTCTTTTCACTCTAAAAGATGGATGTTTGCATCTCAAACGATTTGATCCCTCTAGGCCCTTGGTAGATCCAAAATTAAGATGTATCTAGGTTGGTTTTCAATATCACATGTGAACTAAATGTAGAAAGAATTACACATCATATAATACCAATAATACTATTCTTTTTTTACTTTGGTTACTTTATATTTCTATTGAAAGTTATGTAAAATTAAGGTGCAAATTGAAGTATTTTAATTATGACAGGGATTAATTTCTTTTATTATTACTAGTTTTAAATATCACATGTAAAATAAATGTAGAATAAATTACACATCACATAATATCAATAATACTATTTTTTTCTTTACTTTGATTACTTTATATCTCTATTTAAAGTTATGTAAAATTAAGGTGCAAATTAAAGTGTTTTAATTATGGATTATTACTATTTTTAAGTTGTTAATTTAAATTATTATTTAATATTTTAAATATAAATTGTAGAGACGCAATTAAAAATTTCCATAGTTATGAAAAGTGAAAATATAAGATAATTTTTAATTCAAATTACTTTAATTTTCTCTATATAAAATATATATATATATATATATATATATGCCAAAATATTTTTTGTTATTAATCTATTAAAATGAATTACATGTAATATAACTAATACGATGAATCACACTCGTTGGTTCGAAAAGCATCGGCATATGCATTCTAATATGATTTATGCTAAAAACATCTTCTCAAAAAACTTGATATAAATCACAGAAACCTAAATTCAAGAAATAAATAATACTATTTTCTATCATTTCGATATACTGAAAAAATTATTTATTTATTTTTACTTTTGTTATTTTATATCTCTATAAATTTAAAATATTTTAATTATGTCTGACATTAATTTCTTTATTAATATTTTTAATTGATTAATTTAAAATATTATTTTATTTTTTTAAATCTAAATGTTAAGTACAATATCTCTCCCACAAAAAAATGTAGAGCACTCACCATTTAAAAATAAATAAATTATAATAATTATATTGTAAGTCTAAAGTGTTCATTTTTTTAGACATGTCATAGCATAGTGGATCGGATCCAGCAGCGCGGTCTTGCTGTCGTCTCTGCATATTTCATGCAGCGAACAACACCCAACGAATCCTGTTGTTGGGTGACCAGCGTGTCAGCAGCCGCAGCATGCGTCCATTTTACCTCTGCAACGGCCCTTGGAAACATGTTCTATCAGTACACTGATCTCTTCTCACAAGCTGCAACACTCATCATAGTTATGGAATCACATGACTCTGTACGTTGCTACAGGACTCGCCTCATTTTCGCAAGTTGTGGCACATTCCGTCCTATCTTCTCTGGCAGAAATTATATTCAAAGGATATTTTTTATTTTTAAATCGTGTTGTTTCATTGTTTTTATTGAAATTCAGCAATACATTTTCGAATCTTTGTTATTTAAAATGTATTTTCTAATGTATAAATACATTCATAACCCCAAAAAACCTCTCAACTCTTTGATCGCAGAGAACTCACACTTCAAACTAGTGATTTCAACAAGGACAATTTCATAAATACATTCACCAAGTGGAACAAAATTTTATAAATGCATTTTACCAGGTGGAACAACAATCTGTTGCTGCCACTATTTCACCAAGGACAATTTCATAAATGCATTCACCAAGTGGAACAAAATTTCATAAATGCATTCACCATGTGTAACAACAATCTGTTGCCACCATTATTTCACCAGGTGGAACAACGGGAATCCTATTTCCAACCCCATAGGAAAGTAAATGCTGCATGACATGCCAGGGATTTAGCTTTCGCCCTCTGAGTGACAGCACGGGAATCGAGATAGCAGCCTGGAGAGAGAGGGCGAGAGCTAAATGCCTGGCATGTGAGGCAGCATTTACTTTTCTATGGGGTTGGAAATAGGAGTTTCCGTGGAACAACTATTTCATAAATGCATTTTTAGTACATATGGCTGCTATTTCACTAGGTGGAACAACAATTTCATAACTGCCACAAAGGCTAGCTTATAGTGTGTCTATGTGTGCCACACCACTCTAGCTAAGTTCATTCAACAACTTTGTCATTTTTTTAATAATTATAATTTATTTATTTATTTTTTTTATTTTTTTTATATTTACCATAATTTGATATTTTTAGTATTTATAAGATATTTTTGTTTAAATTTATTTAATAAATGTTATAAATAAATAAATATTTATTAGGGTCATTTAAATTCACAAATATTAAGCATTATACACTAAGTTAATGACTGACTTATTGTCTTTCTAATCATTAAATATCACTTTATTCTTATTCAATGGACAAGATGGAAAGTTGGCTACCCAATAATTGGTTTAGTGCATCGTACCTAATATTTGCCCTTTCATCTTGGATAGTTGGAAGAAATAATTGGTATCCTCTCCATCGGATCCAATTCCACAAGTAATATGTTGAATTCATACTCAATATCTTAAATTTTATGTCACTTGAGAAAGCATATGAAAAAATGTAATTTTATAGATTTAAAAAAAAACAATGATATTGCATTGTTTGCTTCTTTTTTCTTTTTCTTTTTTTTTTTCTTCCCGAGAAAAGAAAAATTAGTCTTTAAGTGTGACTTTTTGGAGTTTCTACTGGATTTTTGGCTAAAAAATTTGTAGGCAAATCTTGATTTGTGTTGTCTAAACTGGTTTTTTGAATGCATAGATGGATTAAATACCCTCAAAAACCCTGAGGACACTTCAATCGTGAAGATTTCATATATCAAATTTGTGATTTCAATGAATTCCTCTCAGATTCTTAGATCCAAAAATAAACTTGAAAACTTTCCAAAAAGTCTCACTTAAAGACTACTAGAAAGAGAAATATTTACTAATCTTTTTATTAAAATAATAATAATAATAATAATTATTATTTTATTTAAATAAAATAATAATAATAATTTTTTATTAAGTTTAATATATATCCTTAGATGGAATGAATAAGAAAGAAAACCCCTACCCACATCTTGATAATAGCAATAAACTTGATTCAACATGTGAGAGCTAAGTCACCTGGGGTGCTTGGACCCTCACACACCTCTTGATAATAGTGGTTGACTAGATCCAATATGTGGGAGCTCAACTACCTACGACACATGCATGATATGAAGAATGCAGAGGTTAATGATGGAAGGTCGATGGTACATAGGCCATTTATGGAAATCACTGCTCATTGTATCCTTTCCAAGCCACTCAGGGGTATGAAACCTTCACTGTAACTTTACAATGCTTTCATCCCTATGGAATGGATAATGGTTTAATTGTCATTGTGCCAGTGTTCTTCAACTCATTGTCTTGCCAAGCCACTCAGGTGTATGAAACCTTCACTGCAACTTTAGCCTGCGTTCATCCCTATGGAATGGATAATGGTTTAACTGTCATTGTGTCAGTATTCTTCAACTTGTTGTGGGGTATGTGATGTTATGGTTTTTGGGTATACTTTGAATATTTCTTTTCTTGTTTTTGTATTTATGGGAAGTTGCTTGTTCTTTTCTTACTTTCGGCCCCAATTCTCTACATCCTCTCTGTTCACTCTAATTTTGCCTACTTTCTCTAGTCTATCATGCCACCAGATATAACTTCTCACCCTAATCGTCGAGGCAGAGGCGGTTCCTCTAGTTCTTGTGGTAAAAAGGAAGGAGCTCCTCTTGTGAAAGGCATCATGGTAGCTTCACTACACATGTATAGGTGCAGGCCACAGATTTGGTCAATGTTTTTTGGGAGTGAATCCCCCCACATTTGAGAAGAAATTGAGACGCTAGAGAATGAAATTTGCTAAGATCATGAGGTTATCTTTGATTGGGATATCAATGTCCAATAATTTGGGGAACTAGATCCTCAACACAAAGATCATCAAAACACATCAAACCAAATATTGAAAGACTACAAACTTGTATCAGCACATTAAAACACTAATAAGGAAGATGTTGATAGAAAAAACTAAAGCCAAAAACAAAAAGACATTCTATTGCAATTGAATAAAATTCAATTTCAATTAAAAGACATCATTGATCTTTCAAGACCAAACTATTGGGCTCAACACACTGATATCATTGTCATAATGCTCCTCCATATTGCTCTAAAGCTCCTACAACTAACCCCTCCATAGGGTATTGCCTATTATATATTTGACTAATTTCATTATATTTACTCTATTTACATGAAAACGTAATAATATGTCTTTGATATTGCTTTTGTTAAATTAAGTAATAATTTATGAAACTTAAAATTAATTTAGAATTTATTTTAATATTTTTACTAAGTGGTGACATGCAAAGGGTTATATATATAGTAAAACAATACACGGAGCCTAGGTAGGCACAATTAGGGAGCCATAAAGACAATTGGTGTAAACAAACATGGTTGGGATGACGAAACTTGGTTGAGCTAATTGGTGTAACCAGACGTAGCTGGTGTGACTAGCATTCGAACCCAGAGAATACAATAACCGAGAAGTAATATTTCAAGAATGTAGAGACTGGATTAAGTGTGAAGATGAGACGTTATAAGGGCATCCTCAACCATAAACAGGGTGAATGAACCTAAATACCTTAGTGGGTAGACTTCCTTTTCAAACTAGATTTGCAGGTGGGAATGATGGGTGGGAACTATGCAAAATAAACTTGGGAAGGTCAGACCCATAATGCTATCAAAAATAAATTGAAAATGTGTCGAAATACCAGACACCACATACCAATACTGGACAACTAAATGATATACTCGCAAACTCGACTATTTTTGAGGACACAAAAGGAAACACGATGACTAGCTCAAAGGAGGGACCCGCCATTGTGTTATGTAAAAAGAGAACAAAAAACATGGGCACATATAATAAATAGACATATTTCTAAGGCAGTACGATGCACAAGAACCATTAAATTGACAACAAGAGTTGAAATCGAAAGGATGTAAAGATATAGAAGGACCATCACAGAATTCAATGAATGTCAATGTTGGTAAGTAGTAGTCGAGGGAGAGTAGGAAATGGTCTGTAGACCTGGTAACGATATTGAAAATCCACCACCCTAGGGCGGAATCCCTATGTTTATAAAGAAAAACCATAGCCTGAAGATCAAACATATAGGAAAGAGTTACTGATTGATCAAAAACCAAAGAAGGACGAGTGTGCGTTATGGCATGCATGTTAACACCCACATCAAACACTCATTTCATGTGCACTCTCCCCTTAAATTCATCCATGATCATCTACAATGGCCAAAAACTGTGAACGAGGGGAATGTTGGATTGAGGTCCCTCTCCCATCACTTGCTTGCATTTAAGCTGATTTGACAATGTTTGTTGTGGTTGATCCTAAAGGAGGTGTTAACGCCATATGTGGGTAAGGTCGAGATAGGTGGGATGTTGGCTCTCGTCCCCATACGCACATTCCTTTTTTCCATTGACTTTTTGCGCATGCTAATCATTCTAGCCAACGCACCTTTGTAACCTTAATGACACCCCCATTAGGGATTGACAAACATAGAGATATCAACACCTACAATTGCAGCAAGGTTGTTAACATGAAAAGAAAGGAAAGACATCTATCTAAATAAAGAATCCAACTAAATGATATCAGGTATGCCATCCTCCTCTTAGGAGGTAGCGAACTCTAGGTCTACAAACTTTTTGGCCTAAATCGAGACCCTATAGAACAACATCTTCATTTGTTTTTGTATTTATCCCCTATTGGGTTTCAAAGTATCTTACTAAAACTTTTCACATGATAGTATTCAGTGGCCAGTAAAAAAACATTTTTCATTTTCATACGAAAATAATAGTTTACGCTAACTTGCCAATCTTGAAAAGTTAAAATGAGATTAACCCTTCAAATTTAAATATAACCCTTCCCTTCAAATTTGATCCCTGTTAATATGCAAGAACCCATTGCATTTACCGTAGTCTAACTTTTAGATGTTTTTTCTTTTTTTTCTTTTTGGTCAATTTTATTTGAAATTTAGTAGGGATTTCATGGATATGTCAATTTCAGCGAGGTAATCTTGATGAATCTTTTGTCGATATATTTTTTAGAACACTAAATTCATCTATATATTCAAAAATACATTTTAAACAAATAAAATTTCTTGAGAGATTTGGGCAATAAAGACAAAGATTTAATAATTAGGCTATTTCCATTGTAAATTCACCCAGTTTAATGTGGTTTCATTTAACAATTGAAAATATATAAAAATGCAAATTGTTGTTTAATCCCAAGCCAAATTAAATACCATAAAAAAATTGTCCATAATAACTAATATATTAACAATAAGATCTCATACATCAATTTTATATCTATTGTAAAAGGTATGTGCATCCATCCACCTTGAACAGTGAAGGAATTACACATAATATTTTATTTTATTTACTTATTATTATTTTTTTTCAATCTTTTCTCTATATAGATTTTAGTTAAAGTAACCATTGAAATATTTACACAAATAAAGAATTACACATAATATTTTATTTTATTTATTTAATTTTTTTTTTTCAATCTTTTCTCTATATAGATTTTAGTTAAAGCAACCATTGAAATATTTACACAAATAAGTGTGTCTATTTTGGAAGAGGTTCCAAAATTTTAATTTAATTATCAATAATTATTAGATGGATAGTAGGGATTTAACCTTCTCAAAATATTATAGAATATTCTTAGTAGTAGTCACAAATCAAAGGTTGAGATTTATCTCAAAAATTATTATGTCCTTTCTATCATTTTAATTAAATTAATTAATTTTAGTAAATGTCATATCAACATGTGTCACATGAACATGAGTTATAGTTTTATGTGCATGTGGTATTAGTAACCCATGGTATTCACAAATGATATTATAACAAAGCCTATTTAATAAAGTGGAAGTGAGCGTAAATCTGCATAGTCAAGAATCCTGTTATATGTTTTTTTAAATGTATATATGCTTAACTCATATATATATATATATATATATATATATATATATATATATATATATATATATATATATATATATATATAAAATAAAGTTATAATTTAGTTAATATTTTATGGTTTTTAAAATTTTTGGAAATGTGAGATGTATAGCTGTTTTGATGCCTATAACATTTACTAGCCATTTAATTTATATGGCTAGGATAGTTTATTTATGATTAAATTTCTTTTTTTAAGCTAATAAGTTTACATTAATCTGTCATTAAAGATACATGGTTGTCTAGTTCTCCTGCACTAGTTTTCCACTGGGGAAACCAAAAGAGCGACAAAAGAACGAAGATAAGAGTGGTTGTCCAGGATGATGTTATCCACATGACAATACATAGTATCTATTTGAGGCCTAGCAAAAAAATAAGGATAGACCTATAAATGACCAATATGAAATTAAAATTAGCTAAACAACAATCCATGAAGAGAACTCAAGAGAATGTACAAACATATATAGGATCTAAAGGAGCCCTTGACGAGGTAGATCCCTTGCCTTTTTGCAACAAAGCTTCAATTCTAGTTAATGGGAGGGCCATATCTCTATATTCAAGGCCCATGTCACAATGCTTCAATTGCAATTCATCAATCTGCCCAAGGATCTCCCTTTTTGCCTCATTGCATTCTAGCAAGACTTTGTTGAGCAAGGATTCCATGTTCTAATACAATTCAATTGTGCAAAGACATTGATTTTGGTGTCCCCGGGTGTGACTTGGTTCCGATACCTACTCATCCACTGAGGTGAGAATTTCCTCGTCTGTGTATTCTTCAGGATCAACAAAGAATTCCTCATCTAGATGGTTGATCTCTTGTTAAATTGGGCCAATGGTTTATGCTTTATAATGTATGGTAGAGTTGAGGGCGCAAAGGTGAGCATAGGTGCACCCTTCAACCCTAGAGGAGGAACCTCTACAAATCATCAGTATCTGTATCGACATGGAGGTAGGATCACTGTAATATTGTTGGAGCAATAGGGAGAGTAAGGAGTTGGAGTGAGGATGAAGGACAAACTGTGAGGAGCAACACCTTAGCTCAAAGAAAGGGAGTTTGAGTAGGAGGAAATATGGAGCATAAAGGAGGAATTATAGGGAGAGAGAAGGAATAGAGAATCTAAGAACCAAAACAACTCACCAACCCACGGAGTCAAAAACTTGAATAATATGACATATAAACTGATGCAACCAATGAAAATTCACTTTTTGAGAATAATTATGAACTGTGTAAACAACCCCCTTGACTAACAGAATAGCCTCACAATTTTTGACTGGTGGGAGAAACCAATCAAACCAAAAACCATATAGGCCAATAACATCATTGAGCACATGGGATACTATGTACCTATGTTGAGGTGTGATCCAATAGACTGAGAGTAGTGGGGAGCGCTCTTGAAGCAACTTCCAAGCCCACCATCCACCTTTGTTCTGCCTTGAACTTCAAAACAACACCCACTTAGAAGGAAGTGGTTGGAGGTGATAAGAGATGAGTGTACCAAGAATTGAATGAAACATGGAAATTCTAGGACTGGTCAAAGAAAAGCCAGAGTGGGGTGGCTAGGTCAGGAGGACCATGCTCAACCCCCTAAACAAAGATAGAAACAATTGTGTTGAGATGGAATTTCCCATAGAAGCTATCAACAATACCGAGTGGGGGAAGTATGTTGCAGATTGGCTCTATAAAAATAAGATTGAGGGATAACCAAGCTATATTGATTGACATGCAAGCCTCAAGAAGAATCGATGGGTCTAATGGCTCCAATATTAAATGTTTCACCATTCACAATCATGTGACAACGAGAAGACAAATGGAGGGTGGGACAACCACGCCTATGTCCTCGATTGAGTGGGATAATGACAGTGGCTTCATCCCCTCTCACTCCCATACATAATTTAAAACCTCACATGTATATTTAAATCACCTTGAAATGTTACCCTAATTAAAAATGTTTATAATTAACACTAAAATATTCTTTTCTTATCAATATATTTTTTACATGCCTTATATCAATTACAGGTTGAACGTGAAAAAAATAACACATCTCCCTTATAAATTATAAAATCCACCTCTTCCTATTTTATATAAATAATCTCAATTAAAATCTTTTAAACATTTTTTTTTAATAAACTAGTTCATATTTATAATAAGAAAAACCTTTCCTCTATCGCATTCAAAAACATCAAAGATACCAAATTATAATTCACAATCAATCACTTCGATATATATCTTACTTTTTTTTCAAGTGGCCAAGTTTAAAATTGACTCCAATAAAGTTTACAATAGTAAAATAAAGGCATCCCCATCTTAATTTTATAAGGGTAAAAGAAAGCCATCCAAGTCTAAATTTTTAATATAAAACAAATTTATTAAAATATGAATTTAAATAATTTATTTCATTAAAATCAAAATGTTAATATGATAAATTTTGGAAAAATAATATTTCATAAAAAAATTATAACTATAATTATTTGAATGTTGAATATCAATATACATGAATTCGACATGTATTATCATAAACTCATGATCATCTCAATCAAATTCATTAGATTACGTATACCATTTAGCTTTGTAATTTTAATTTCAATCATTTATATAAATATGGTGTAATTATTATAGTGTAATTATTATGAGAGAGATATGGTTTTTAATTTTATTAAAAAACAAATAAATTTATTTCTCTATTATGTATCATTTACATTATTTAATAATTGATTTGTATATTGTAACAACAATTTGTTATAAATTTGATAAATTTATTAATTTTTTTATGATATTAATTATTTTTAGATATTCATTATTTTTATGTTTATTAGTCGAAATGAGAAAACATAGAATAGAAATAAATACACACTATATACAATAAATATAAATTTTGTTGTAGGAAACTTTTACGAGAGAAAAGAAGATGAGATTGTTTTACTTTATTTTCTTTGGTATGGAAAATGCACAAGTACAAAAAAAAAAGTACTTTCTATGGAGTTATCTGAGACTTGTGGCGTGTAAAGCCACTCCAAATCTTAACCTCCTTTGTTATTCTCTATAACTTCCTATTGTTAATTTCTCTACTCAACCATGGAAGAAAATACAATAACATAGAATGGAACCCCCACTCCTCCTAGTGCCTAGTATTTAACATAGCCCAATAGCCAACTTGAGGTAAGGTTTGACTATCTCAATCCTCAATTAAAGTTACAGGTTTGAACCTTCTAGAGTCTACTGCAAATTCCATGTGTGGCTAGCCCCATATGCATGAGTAATAAGGGCTGATGTGACATCCACTTGTATCACAAAGGTCGGCATGATAGGTCAACTTGTGACAGATGTAACTTGTGCATATGAACTTCATTTGACATGATTCTTCCACCATTGGAAATATTTCTTAAGTGTAGAACAACATCAAGGGATCTATAAAAGAGAGCAATTTTTGACCCAAAAAATCATCATTTAATTCCTGAAAATGGTTCTAAAAGGTTTTAAACCCCAATTCTCCAAACTCACACCTACTAATAAAAATGACCCTGCAAGCTTATTTCTCTAATTTTTCAACTCTAAAGGCATTGATATAGATTAACAATAATATAATGATCCAATTTGGATCATACATCTATATTTAGGAAGACTTTTGATAAACAAAAGCTTTATTGAATGAGGTGAGGAAATTTTTCCCCGACCATCTCCTTAGAGTGCCATTTTGATTTGACTAGAAGTTGTCCTTTCAACGGAATTTGACAAAAGCCATTCCGCCTTTGTCTTGTATTTTTGAATCTGTTCTACAAATTTGTGTCCTCTAACAACTATGCCTAAGCATATAGTGTTAAGTTGTTTATGAAAGGTAGGAATTTCCCCTCCTCGTGATCCAACATGGAAGGCTCATAGAGTTTGAGAATATTGAAATTCATTGTTGAGTAAAGGGACATTTATGGGGGCAGACTGATTTTGTAAATATTATCTTCCACCATTTCCAATATCTTGAAAGGACCATACTTAGAGCCTTAATATTATTACCAAGACCCTTCAATTGTTCCTTGTTCAGCTGTAACCATACTATGTCTCCCACTTTGAATGACTTCTTTGTTTTATGTTGACCTCACTTGGCCTTGTATTTTTCCTGTGACTTATTCAACATCTTTTATACTTGCAAATGGATTTTCCTAATATTCTCAACAATTTGTTTTCTCCTAATGTATCTCCTATGATATCTTCCCTCACTCCTCCTTGTTATCCATACAACATCCAAGGGCGAAGGTAGAAAATATCCAAACCAAGATTGAGAAGGGGACATACCATTAGAAGTGTGGGCTACTTTGTTATGGAAGTGTTTCATATATATCAATTTTTCATCCTAGGTATTCATATGCTTATGATTGTAACCCCTTAAACATTGCACCAAAGTCATGTTGACTAATTCTATCTTCCCATCATTTTGTTGATGGAATGTTGTTAACCTAATCAACTTTGTGTCCAGATTCTCCCACCACATATTCCAAAATGCATTGAGAAATATGGTGTCCATGTTTGAAATTATGCACTAGTACAAATGGGGCCAAAATATGACTTACATGTTGTCATCTCAGTCTAGCTTCATAAGGCTCAACAATTTTAAATTTTTTATTCAAAAACTTCAGGTACATTAACAGTTGGATTGTCAATGCTAATTCAAAAATATCAAATACAACCTCTGATAGTTAGTCTGTCAGTGCAAATATATATATATATATATATATATATATATATATATATATATATATATATATAGTTTAAAGCGCTAACAATTCACATGTTAGCAAAGGACCAGGTACCACGACAAGGTGGCATTGACAAATCAAATAGCAACACTTTGTTTTACTCTATTTTTTCCTGTAAAAGACAATAACTTTGGTCACAGTTTCTGAACAGTAGGAGATAATTGTTTTAAAACCAAAAGAGGCTTTTGGATGGAATGGAAAAATTAACAAAAACCTCCCTCGGTTTTCTAATAACTTTCATGGTTTTGGAGATTCGAATGTATATTTGAGACCTATTTTTCCATACTTTTCAAAATTTTGTTTGTTATAAAAATTCCAAGTCATAAACTGAAGGCCATCTCATCAAATTTGACTTGGGGATCAGATATTATCTCCTCCTTGATTAATTCAAGTGGAAAGTTATAGATCAATGAAGAGGTTTGAGATCCACTATTTTTGGATCTTGAATAGTTTGTAAGTAGTCTATAAAGACTATCATTTTTGTAATGTACAGGGTTGGGAATTTGAGAAAGAATTATAATTTGTGTATGTGCCCAGTTTATGTTGTTTAATCATAGGTAAATAGTGATAAGAAGAACTTAATGTTTCAAGATGAGAATTCATGTGTTGATATGTCCCGGTCTATTTCTTGGTGAATGTGTTTACCTTTGTTATTTTCATTAAATGTTTCTTTTCTTTATGCTTGAATGAAGGTATTAAAGGTGGAATTCATGCCTCATTTTCATGCTCTGTCGTTAGCATTCAAGTATCACTTTTCTTAACTAAATTGAACAAAATTATTCTATTATATGCTCTGCAAGTTAAAACATTTTTTTTGTTATTTTCTTCTACAACTCTCAATAGCAAGGTTGTTTAAGGATATTTCAACTATCCTACTCTTAGCCTCTGTCATTGCAGTCAACATCCTAGTGACCGCTGATTGATTTGAAATTTCTATGACTCCATTCCCAAGGATACAATTTCTTTGCCTTACCATCGTTTCCAAAACCCTACTAAACTCACGATCTAGGCACTGTATTAGAGACACATCCAATTGCTAAGGTGATATTGGGTAGTTGAATTGTAAAGGAGAAAGCCCCCTCTAGGTTGAAAGGGCTAGCCTTTGGACCTAAAGTTGGGTTGAAGGAGTTACCTTAGGGGTTTTTCCTTTACAACCAAGGGAAAACTTGTGAGTGATAACATTTTGGCAATTTTACTGGGGGATGAAGGTGAAATCTTCCGTGGGAGAAAGACAAAGATCTAGATCATATCATTGACGGTGAAAAATGGTCATACACCATTAAGTTGTACATCTTTCACATGACAACTCCACTGTGAAATAATTCATTGGTGACTCCACTAGAGGACAAGCTCATTTGACATAAACATGAAAGGCCAATATGGAAGAACCAGGTACCAAAACTTTATTTTTTTCCAAGACATGGTTTTCTTTTTCATCAATTATTTCTTTTAATTTATTGCATACATCAAAAGATTCATTGTTTCCCTATTAGACTCAAATGAGCATCATATATCTATAGTTGTATATCTTTATTTGAAAGCGGGATATGTACCTTTTTCATATGTCACTAGTCCTGAGCAAATTCCTCCATTTGTACCATATTATGTCCATGATCAACTTTGTAATTCTCATCATACTAAAGATGATATATCACCCCCTATGCTCAATCCTATACCTTCCAATATTCAAGAGAGATATAGACCTCTTAAATTACCATATATCCTTCATGACTTCCCTACAAAAAATTAAAATACCTCCCTATATTTGATGGAGAGAATCTTACAGCTGAAAAACATATTCAAATACTTGAGCATTTCATAGATATTTTTGAAGTTGAGTATGATGATGTGTACAGAGAACATTTTCTCAATCCTTACAAGGGGATGTTAAAAATGGTTCAGACATTTAGAGCATGAATCAGTCGGTTCATGGGAGGAACTGAGTGATATTTTTCTAAAATTTTGGGGCGAGAGGAAATCCAAGGATCAACATTTTTCAGAGTTTTGTGTCATATATAAACAAAGGGATGAAACTATCTCTATGTTCAATAGGATATTTTTTAGTCTTTATCATAAGATGCCTAGAGATATTTAGCCTCCTCGAGTTGCTACTATGTTGCATTATGAAACAACCTTTCATTCAAATTTTTCTTACTTTCTCATGAATAGAAGGTCTATGACCTTGCAACAAATGTTCATTGATGCTCAAGAAATATATGACAATATTCATGCATGTGAGAAACTCCCAAAACATAGTCTGGATGAAGTTAAAGATGTAGATGAACAAGAGAATGAGTGTTTTCAAGAGAAACTCGAACTGAATCCTAATCCATTTCATTATGAGCAGATGATTTATAATATCATGCATTTTCTTGAAAGTCTCAATGATGATGTTTTTGTAGAGAGCAATAATCATCTTGTTGAAGAGAAAGTTGTTGTCTCAAATTTTATTACTAATGATATTCAAGGGGTTTTTGATTTACCTATCTATAATGATGAATTTCATGACCAACCAACTATATTTCCTTCATTAAGAAATGTTCATTTTCAGCAGTCTAATAAAAAAACTCAACCTACATTATAACATTGAACATAAAGAGAGTGGTCAATTAGCTAAAGGTTATTATTTTCCTTTGTGTTTTTCTTCATTCAAGTTGTTGAAAGAGAAATTTGAAATCATAGATGAAGCAGAGGAAGTTGGGCTGACACAAAGTCGTATAGGCTTTTTAGAACAAAATGACAACATTATAGATCAACAGGAAAATTTTCATGTTTTTAATGAACCTATGGCTTTGTATATGAAAAGTTTTATTAGTTCATATTTGCATCTATTGATTTACAAGGATTTTGAAAATAATGATTATAAGGATGCTAATTTTCAAAAGCAACCGAAGATATCTTCTTTATCAGAAAATATTCTATTACAATAGTTTTATGACAATTTTCATCATTTTTATGTCAGTCATATGGTTGAGATGCATGGGAGAAAATTTGTAGTTGAAGAGATTACCCATCAAAGTGTCAGTCTTTTACATTGTTATGAGATAAATTTTCATTCCTTCAAGGATCCTTTTGCAGCATAATCAGAGACAGTAAGCATGCCTAAGATTTCATATTTTGTCAATAATGTTTTTTTGTTTTGTTTTGTTTGTTTGTTTGTTTTTGTTTTTGTTTTGTTTTGTTTTTGTTTTTTTGTTTTTGTTTTGTTTTTTTGTTTTTGTTTTGTTTGTTTGTTTGTTTGTTTGTTTGTTTTTTTTTTTTTTTTTTTTCTTTCATGTTTGTAAATGAGTTTCTATTAAGTAGGGTTTTATTTTTGCCCATGAACAAGGACATGCAAGAAGTTCAACTACTGGAAAATATTCTTGCATGGTTGCACTGGGTTTTTTATTTTACTTGATTAAGCAACTCATAGTTTAGCTTAGTAGGTAGGAGTGCTTGCAAATAAACTCACAATGAGAGAATTCTTTCAACAATTTTGGTTTTCAATTGTTTTGGTTCAGTTTCAGTTGAGGATTGGACTTAGTTAGAGAGCAAGTGACATTTTTCAAGTTGCAGGGTCGAGCTTTGGGAGTAGCCCAATGGATCAGGGATAGGGTCTACGGGTTCTTTACTGCCTCACAGGGAGGAAAAAATCCCCACTAGAGCCAGCTGTTATCTCAGTCTAGCTTCATAAGGCTCAATAATTTTAAATTTTTTATTCAAAAAATTTAGGTGCACTGACAGTTGGATTGTCAGTGCTAATTTGAAAATATTAAATACAGGCGTTGACAGTTGGATTGCAAGTGTTAATTATTTTATTTTTTAGTGTCACCTTGTCACGGTATCCGGTCCTTTGCTAACGTGTAAATTGTTATATATATACGATACCCAGTCCTTTTTAACAATTCACACGTCAGCAAAGGAGTGGGTATCGTATATATATAACAATTCACACGTTAGCAAAGGACTGGGTACTATGACAAGGTGGCACTAACAAATCAAATGACAACACTCTATTTTACTCTGTTTTTCCTTGTAAAAGACAGTAACTTTGGTAACAGTTTGCGAACAACATGAGATGATTTTTTAAAACAAAAAGAGGTTTTTCAAGGGAATGAGCTAATTAAAAAAAACTTCCTTCAATTTTCTAACGACTATCATGGTTTTAGATATTCAAATGTATCTTTGAAGCTTATTTTTCCATATTTTTCGAAATTTTGTTTCCTATAAAATTGCCAAGTCAACAGTTGAAGGCCACCTCATCAAATTCGACTTGGGGATCAAATATTATATCCTCCTTGATTATTTCAAGCAGCAAGCTATAGATAGATGAAGAGGTTTGAGATCCATTATTTTTGGATCTTGAACAATTTGTAAGTAGTCTATAAAGACTATCATTTATGTAATGTACACGGTTGGATATTTGAGAAAGAATTATAATTTGTGTATGCGTTCTGTTTATGTATCTTAATCATAGGTAACTAGCAATCAAAAGAACATAGTGTTTCAGAATTCATGTGTTGATATGTCCTAGTCTGTTTCTTGGTGAATGTATTTACCTCTATTATTTTCATTAAATGTTTCTCTTATTTATGCTTGAATGAAGGTATTAAAGGTGGAATTCATGCTTAATTTTCATGCTCTGTATTTACCATTCAAGTATCACTTTTTTTATCTAAACTGAACATAATTCTTCCATCAGATGCTTTGTTTTAAAGTAGGTTTTTTTTTTCTTCTACCACTCTCAACAACAAGGTTTTTTAAGGATATGTCAACTATCTTGCTCTTAACCTTAACCTCTGTAACTAAAGCCAACATCCTAGTGACGGCTAATTGACTCCATGCACAATGATACACCTTCTTTTCCTTACCATCATTTCCAAAACCCTATTGAACTCACGATCTAGCCATTGTACTAGAGACACAACCAACCACTGAGGTGACATTGGGTAGTTTAATTTTAAAAGAGAGATCCCTGGGCTATACTTTGGCCCTAAAATTGGTTTGAAAGAGTTACCTTTTGGTTTTTTCCTTTACATCCAAGGGAAAACTTGTGAGTGATAACACATGCGTCGGATATTCGACATATTGTCGTGTGTCATTTGAGACTTTAGGAGTTAGCATTTCGTCGATGAAATTTCGTCAGATATTCGACACGTTAGTATTGTTGGACGTTCGACACGACAAACGTCGAACATCCGATGCGAATGGTGGCAAGTCAGTGATTATTTTTGCAACGACTTTTGGTCAGATATTCGACGTTAACCTCGTCAGTTTGGAGTCAGATGTCTGACGATATATTGTGTGTAATCATGGAGGATTTTGCAATGGATTGTGGTAAGAAAATTGATGGTAACCTTGTCGACTACCATTAGATATTCGATGGGAATAGGCATTGGATATTCGATGTTGTAATAGTTTATGTGAATCCAACGGTTTGTTTCGTCAGTGTGGAGTCGAATATCTGATTTTTTTGTTATCATTGTCATCAGATATTCGACGTGAACTAATTAAAGTTGAATATCCTATGGTTTCTTTCATCGGCATGCAGTTGAATATCTAACGTTTATTTGTTATCTTTGTCATTAGATATTCGACGGGAACTAATAAAAGCGAATATCCAACGATTGTATGAGCATTAAAAAAATATAGTTTAATCCCCATTTATTGGGCACACTATTATGAGAAATGCCTATGATCAAGACTGAAAACTTCAGAGAATTCGAGAGCTATTTGAAAACTCAGTTTAAGTTCTACATAAATTGAGAAATAAAGGCCACAATGCTATATAAGGCCGAGAAGCATATTAAGAAGACCATTCTAGGTCAAGGTTCCTACACATTTTCATAAGGGAAGAGTGAGACCTATTAGTGGTCTAGAATAAGTTCTTAAATCCCGCGAAGAAGTTACCTTAAAAGGAGAAGAGAATCCATAGTGAATAAAGGAATTTTAAGCTTAGTATCAATGCTATTATAGTGACAAAAAAAATACCTAGCCAGAGGGCCAAGGTTGCAGAGTAATAGTACAAGTCTGAATCACATGAAATTGGTACCAGATCTATTGTTGAAGGCATAGAAATAAGAAAAGTGATAGGAATTATGACTTTATAGAGTTATACTCTCGTAAGTGAGATTGAGATTATGATTTAGATACTTTTGGTATAGATTCTAACCTTCATGAGCGATATATATACGCATATCCATCGAAGAAAGGACTAACAACATTAGTAGCATTTGAACCAAAAGCATAACCAACACTAATTGGAGTAGTTTACCCCATTGATATTGTGGAGGCATAGGTAGTTTACCTAGCAACTTTCCTTACACTAGTAGATTCGGTTGGTTATCACCCTATAAATGGTTCTTATGATTCACTAACACCCATCAAATTGGGTTGAAGAATGATTCCACCTTGCGATATCATCCTCACGCAGTTGAAATCCGTAGGATTTTCTTTGTGTTAGTGTGAGGGGTGAGGTATTCAACACATATAAAAGCCAGAAAAGCATATGGGTGGGGTATTCAACACACAAAGAAGCATTCAAACGGGGTGGGGGAATATAGCCTTTTGAGCAAGAATAAACAGCCCATAACTAACATTTGCACCAAGAGGTGCAAAGGGCATGCATGAAAGGTCATTCTAGATCTCTGAATTTTAGAAGAGGAAGCATCAAGGCTAAGGTTTTTTTTGTTGTTTTTAAATCTTCATATATATATATATATATATATATATATATATATATATATATATATATATATATATATATATATATATATATATATACATCTATATATATATATAATCTTTGGGGAATATTTATACCAATTATAAAGGCACGGGAAAATGAAGAGAAATAGTAGTTCCTCTTGTATATAAAATGCAAATAACTAGTTCTATGAACAAAAAGAGATGGGCCATGACTATAATGTCCAAGGGCTTGATACAAGCATAATGTTTGACCCAAATAATGGTGATTTTTCTTTAAATTTGAGAGGTGGTTGGAAGTGGATATTCTTTATTCTTGATAGTCGTGGAGTTTTGTACTATTACCACATGGCACAAACAATGGGGAAAACCAACAGGAACCACAAGCCAACACCTTACTGAAAGGGACATCATGCAACTAATCATGCATCTAGCTTATTTGGTCATTTTCTTTCATTTCACCACCATGGGACATCAAAAAATGAGTTTCCTATTCCATATCATGCTATTAATTTACTTGCTTCAACTATTAAGGTGGATGTAGAACAAACATGTTTTTGTTTTTGTTTTAGAATGATTTCACCATCAAAATTCTATAGTTTTTAGGAAGAAAGTGAAATAGATCATAGGGATTGGATTGAGAAAATAGAAGGAGAAAATGATTTACTTCTATGTTTTCAAATGATGGAACATAATATTCCTTATAGTCCAATCAATAGTGGACATCAATGCAAACCTAGTGAGAACATGTCCTTAGGCAACTCTTCTGATTTTGATTAAACAATAACTAAAGACAATGCATACAAAATTCTAATATTATAGGGTGTTGTGACCATTTCGGTAGATGTTTGTAGGGATTAAACACACATGGAAAGGTGGAGCACTTGATCTTTTCAAAAACATTCCAAGAGATGATGTTTATGTAGATTGTGTGTCACCCAAACTAGACTAGGCCTCACTGAGCCTTGGTGTTTTATTTTGTATTGAATGTTCAAGGATTCACTGCAACCTTATTGTCCATATATCAAAGATCATGTCTTTAACCCTTGAATATAAGGTTTTGAACCCTTTTGTTATCAATATGTTCCAATCGCCTGGTAATACTTGTGCCAACTCAGTATAGGATGATATTCTAGAATATGGAAAGAATTTGAGAGAAGATGGTATCTATGGCAGGCAAGTCACAATTGAAGAAGAAATATATCATATGTCTATTAGCAAACTATATGATAGATATTGCCTTTTGAAAAAGGAGAAGCTCATATAGGAAAAATACAATGGAAAATAGTTTCTACTAAAACCAAATCTAGATCCTCATGCACCATCAATTGGTTGTCAAAAATGGGATGTTGTATATATCGACCAAGCTTGCATTGTAATTTTTTTTGTAGGGGTATTGACATTATCTGTAACCCCTAGATTTTGTATGCATGGTGATGAATAACATGACCTATATCATATCTCAATGGTTGTTGAAATATTGGCCACGATTCTATTTTGTGTAAATAATGATCCATCCAAGGTAATCCATTCCAGGTGCCAAGGAAATTACACCATTAAGGTTTTAATATTGCAATCTTTCAAATATTTGGTTAGTTTTCATCCTTTTAATGAAAATTGGCCCATTTGCAAGACAACCATATAAAGAGAAAAATGGAATGGGAACAACCCTTTTGAAAGTTCTTCCATGCATGCAACACGAATATATCATTGCATAGGTGAAAGGTGAAAAAAAGGATTACATTAATGACATTAGTGAAGGATATCTAACAATTGAACTCAACATAAGTTTTTCCAAATTATTTTAACAATATTTTGGAGACACTAAAAGGTTCAAGTCTATCCCTCACTAATGTGTATAGGGATGATGAAAAATACATGGAAAGTTCAATTCACACCATTCATGGGAACACTTAAGGAGACAAGACAAGCCTTGTTGCAATCTAGAAGAACCCAAAAATTGACTATGCTGAGTTTTATGTGCATGAGATATTTTTTGGGTCCAACTTAGATGTTTTAGTGAGATAAAGAGTTTCTTTCGACAAGGAAAATACAAAATGATTAGAAAAATCCATGCTATAGTATGAAAAATTTCTTTGAAAATGGAGTTGTATAAAACTGCTTTCCTATGCCATGTATGTCAAATCCTCAAAAACAAGTTTATGAACAAAATTGTTTCTTCTTAAATGATAGCTAAGCAATAGTATTAAGACTACTAGGGATGCAAGGAGATATTGTGTGGTGTAAAAAAACTTGCAATAGCCCTTTTATGGATAGATATGGCATGTGGAGAAACAAGTCCATGTTTATGTTATTAAAGCAGGATTTTCATGGGTGGAATTGTAGCAAGAAGGCCATTGTAGAAAAAAGATGATATTTCTAGCAATGCATTTGATCACAATCATTCAGGTAATTATAGAAAACATAGTTATTCTTGTCATTGAGCAGGGTATTGCAAGTGACAATGTTGTAGTGACCTAATTTAAGATCAACAAAATTGAATTAGGAAGGCCTCTCTTTATAAGCCATGCATACACATCAAGAGTGGCTATAAATAGAAAGATTCACAAAAATTGTAAGGCCATTTCTATAGTGAAATAATAGAAAGTTGTGGAGTTCATAAATTCATCACTAGCAACCATGATGGTGACAAAATCTGCAATAAATAGAGTAATAGGCCCATATTAAAGATAAAGGCATCCAATGATACCTGAAGTTGCAAGGAACAAAATGATATTAGCTCATATTTAGAGCTCCAACGTCGAAGAGAGACTATATGTTTGTAGAGATGTGTATAATATTTAAAGGAATGTGCCTGGATCTATGTGCTATAATGACATGGACTTAAAACATGCTTATCATATTTATTTTTCCCACCATGAACAATGCCAAAAGTAATACTTCTTGAGAAGAAACTTTTTGAGTAGTTGCGAAAAGAGAAGAGATTACTTCTAGAAATGTCAAGAATCTTTATATATATTGAATCTCTAAAGAATGGCATCATATATTAAAATAACTAACCCAATCATATAGTGACATAAATATAGTGTTATCTCACCTCAATTGGTGTCATAAATTCTAAACGCTTCTCCCAACTTGATTGCTTTGTCTTCTTGTTAAATTAATATCTACACAAGATCAAAATGTTGCAATTCACTCAAAATTTCCATTTCAATTCAAGTATTATAAAACCTAGAATTAGTAGGTATTGGACTTAAAACATGCTTATCATATTTCTTTTTCCCACCATGAACAATTCCAAAAGTAATACTTCTTGGGAAGAAAATGTTTGAGCAGTTGCAAAAAGTGAAGAGATTACTTCTAGAAATGTCAAGAATCTTTATATATATTGAATCTATAAATAATGACATCATATATTAAAATAACTAACCCAAGCATATAGTGACATAAATATAGTGTTATCTCACCTCAATTGGTGCCATTAATTCTAAACGCTTCTCCCAACTTGATTGCCTTGTCTTCTTGTGATATTAATACCTACACAAGATCAAAAGACACAAAAAGATAGAAAAGAAAGATAAATGCCTTATACTTCAGCCTCTTCGAGGGGGAAACCTCCTTTACATTACACAAATGAAAAATTCTTGGATGATACAAATGACAAGACCTCCTTTTTATATATAGGAGTCTAAGGGGTCATAATATAATCAGAGACGACATAAAAATAATAATATAAGGGCACAATAATAACAATATGGGGACTACATGGACACAAAAATATAATAAGGGGGTTGTACTAATAACAATAAGGGGTTACACTAGTAGTATAGGGACCTAACATGCCCCTCTCCTTTAAAAAGTGTTGTCCTCAACGCTTGAGTAGTTCTTGATGTTTCTGTATAATATTCTTGTCCTCCCATGTGGAATCTTCAGCGGGTAAGTTCTTCCACTTGATGAAATACTCTGGAATTGATCGGTTTCGTAGCTGTTGGGTTCTTGTTTCTGTGACTGCTCTAGGCTCCAATATGATTTTTCCTTCCTCATCAAGTTTTGGCAATATTGTTTGAACTGGGATCTTTTGCAACTTTTGAATGAGTGGCCACACTTCTTCGTCCTTCTTCCATTCATCCCTTGCTTCGTTTATCCAATCTGGTTAGATAATAGAAATAGCACAAAACAATGCTTCCACATCCTCATCCTTTCTTGAGAGAGCATCTACAACAACCTTTTGCTTCCCTTTTTTGTATATGACTTCAATGTCATAACCCAACATATTTGTGACCCATTTTTTTTATTCTTCTAAAGATAATCTTTGTTCTAAAAATTATTTAAGACTATCATGATCCATTTTTACCTCGAAGTGTCTTCCCATTAGGTAAGGTCGCCATTTCTTAAGTGCATGTAGTATTTCCAACATTTCCTTCTCATAAATAGCTTGCTTGAGATGTAGCTGTAAAAATACCCAATCGCCTACATCAAAACTTATTTTAATGCAATGTTGATATGCTCGTTGTTTCATTCGATTTTGCACCAAATTGGCGTTATCCTTTCAAAGTTGGAGAACTTGTTGTTGATGCTCGATGTGATCTTTCACTGCTCGAACCCTTTTCTTCTTGATATTTCCTTCTATCTTGAGAGTTTGAGGATTCGTAATTTCTCCCAATGCATTACAAGATAGGGTTGGATTCATTTCTTGATGCTCGATGTGATCTTTCACTTCTTGAACATTTTTGTTCTTGATATGTCCTTCTATCTTGATAGTTTAAGGAGTGGTAATTCCGACCAATGCATTACAAGATATGGTCGAATTCGTTTCTTCTTTCTTGATGTGATCTTTCACTTCTTGAACCTTTTTCTTATTGATATGTCCTTCTATCTTGCGAGTTTGAGGAGTGGTAATTCTTGCCAATGCTTTACAAGATATGGTTATATTCATTTATTCTTTCTCTAGGGTTGGTTCCTGGTGTATATCCTCTTCTTTTGATGTTTCTTGATCCTTTTCTTCCTCCTCTTCATAGTCTATGTAAAATAATTTCTTCTTAACACACTTATGACCTTTAGTGTATTTTCTATCACAGTTGTAACAAAGCCCTTTTTCTTTTTTTTCTTCCAATTATTGTCTTGTAAACCTTGTAGGTTTTGGAAGGCTAGGAGAAAAAACACTTCCGTAATTATAGTCATGAGGGGTAGAATTCCTTGTTTCCATAATTTTGCTTTCCACTTTTCTTTCCAACCTAAATGCATTCTCTAATGAATCAGGTTCCCAAAGATGAACCTCATGTTGAATGTCATCCTTTAAAGTCCCTATGAAGACATCAACCCTTTGCTCCTCGGGAATATCATTTTCCCTTATATTCAATTTTTGAAAGTCCTCAATGTGCTCTGCCCTTGAACACTTTTGTTTGAGATTTATCAATTGGCTAAAGAAGGTGTTTCTCTTTGTATCCTCATAATGTGCTATCATTTCCTTCGTCAAAATTGACCACGTAACAAGTGGTTTACGAGAAAAAATCCCTTTATACCATAAAAACTGATCTGGTTCTAAATAATTAGATGCAATACATACCTTTTGTAACAGTGGTACACCATGTAGATCAAAATATTTCTCCATCTGTAGTATCCAATTTATCGGATCCTTGCCATCAAACTTCCTCATCTTGATTTTTCTTGATTTTAGGAGCTCGATCTTGAAACGACTGTAACTCTATAATTTCAGTTCTTTAAGTTCCGAAATTTTGTGCTGTAATAGCCCTACGAGTCCTCTTTCTAACTCTCCAAGTCTGATTGCAATTGGATTCTTGAAGAAATATTCATTCCCAATCTCCCGCAATGACCTACTTATAGACTAGTTCAGTAGAGTGAACTTATACGACATGACACGTGTCACTATTTCAATCTTAGATTCTAAAACTTATACCCAAATAAACTAAAGTTCGTCCTCTTTTTGTAACTTCTTACGAAATTTCAGTCTGATTCTCAGAGAGAAAGTTATGATGATTTTCCCAAGGTCACCTATTTAGGATTTAATTCTGGAGTTTGAAAAAAACCCTAACTTCCTCAGATCATATATCTAAAAATTTAGCGAGCCAAGATCTGAAATTTGGATCCAGGATTCAGACTGATTTTTTCTAAAATGGGTTTTTCTTTTAGCTTCTAAAACTGTGTAACGAAAACGTTATAGCGAAAATTCCACGATGACTGTTTTAGATGAAATTATGGAGCTTGCAAAAACTGGATCTTCCTCAGATCATATCTCTGAAAATATAGCAAGACAAGATCTGAAATTTGGATCCGAGGTTTAGCGCGATTTCGTCTCAAATGGGTTTTTTTTCGTGTTTGAAATGTCGCAGAAGAAATGTTATAGCGCAAATTCCACGATGACCTGTTTGGAGCAGCGAAACCCTAGAATCCAAAGCTCTAATACCAAATGTTATCGAACTAGCTCACAAAAAGATAGAAAAGAAAGATAAACGCCTTAGAATTCAGCCTCTTCAAGGGGGAAACCTCCTTTACATTACACAATTGAAAAATATTGGATGATACAAATGACATGACCTCCTTTCTATATATAGGAGTCTAAGGGGTCATAACATAATCCGAGATGACATAATAATAATAATATAAGGGCACAATAATAACAATATGGGGACTACATGGGCACAACAATATAATAAGGGGGTTGTACTAATAACAATAAGGGGTTACACTAGAAGTATAGGGACCTAACAAAAGTTCCATTTCAATTTAGGTATTTTAAAACCTATAATTAGTAGGTACTGGAATGTACAATTTAAATTTCTTCCCAGCGCAAGAAAGTTCACAAAGCTTTCAATGTATTGGAGACAAAGTTTCTTTGTTGAATAATATAAATTTATAAAGGATTTTAATGCTTGTAGTATTTCTGTTGAAGGTATTAACTAAATAGAAATTGAACATGTAAGCAATGGGAAACACCACAAGATCACAACTACCTTTATCCCTCATCTTGCTACTCATGATATCAATCTTATTCCATCACTTCTGATTAGATAGTGACAAATAAAAAGAAATAATACAACTTTAAACTACCGTTGCTCATACCTTCTTCCATCTTTGGCAGTATATTTTGACGAATTTGAAGAAATTTGTAAGTTGGAATTACCAGGTTGTGCAACAAATCCCTTTAAAGTATAGAAGAAATGTCAAGTCAATTCAAAAATCTACCACTTACAAATAAAGTAACTCGTGTAGCGCATTATGTAGAAGAAAAAATGCATTAACTTGAAAGTAATTTACCTTGTACAACTCTGGCAATTAAACTGGTGAGATTTCTTGCCAGACCCAGGTGTAGACATATTTTTCTACAGATTTTATTGAAAAATAAGTTAGACAAGATAGGCTATGACATGTATTGAGATTCCACCAATATGTTTTCAAAAATATATAAGACTTGCCACTTTTGAACTAGGTGTTTGTTTTGATCCAAGTGGAGTTTCTTTTTCCTTGATAGCTGAGGCAGGGCCCTTTGCACCCTGTTTTAGATAAGGAGTTGCAACATGTTTTGTTTTATTACCTTTGTTAGCACTTGGAACATAAGTAAGAAATTGCAAATAAGTCATGTTAGCTAAATCCAACCAAAAAATTATTTCATATCATAGTATATCACGCAAATGTCACTTTTCAGAGACAATTAACCATTGTGTTATTTAGTTCTAAACAAGTGACGAAGTTCAAAACACCTGTGAGAATTGTCAACCCACTGGTTTACTTATTACCTTTCTTATATATTCCTGTAATGATCAAAATTCCCAATGCTCTTGAGTTGCAACATTTTCTGCTTCCCATATAGAAAAATCATTTCCAAAAGCAGAAAGGCTAGGACATTGGTGTTTACATAAAAAGTGTACTTAATATTGCTATATAAAATTAAATTGTTACCATATAAGATATATCTCCAACAATTTTAATAGTTTTATTAAAGAACACATAAACAAAAAATGATTAAAAATCTACTTTGTAAGACATCATCTGACATTACAAAAGACTCAAAAAATCGATGGATGAATGATAATAATAACACCCATAGAGTTGTTTACTCAAGAAAATCATTCAATTGACTTCCCCACTATAACTACATTTCTGTTGTAGTTGAGACAACTCATTACCATTACAGAAACTGTATATTTGAAAGGCATTATTAACCATTCCAAGTTGGTAGTAGCAAGATAATAGTATGACCTAGATTTTGATCTCCAACTGATGTGGAGATATTTTCCTTCTTATCTATTTTTGGTGACTTGTTATCTGAGTCTGGCATAGGTCACTTCTTCTTAGAAGCCAACTAATATGTAACGAGAGGCTAGCCAAACATAAAATAGATGAATAAGGAATCTGACAGAATTTAAAAAGATCTAACAGCTTTTTGTGCCTTTAATGCGCAATCAATGTTTTTGGAGCCATTGAAGCTTGGTTGCAACTATGTTTTACCCCGTCATAAAAACGCTCATTTTAGGTAAATTTCTATTGTAGCCATTGAAGTGATAAGAAAATGCAAAGAAGAATGGTAATTGTCACTAGAATACGCCACAGTAAAAGTAATCTACATTAATAACAACCTTCTTAAACTAACAAATCAGTCACAAACTGTTTGGATTAGCCTCCTTATCGTTGAATACATCCTCAAACAAAATTAAGTGCCTGGGTATTATGATATGTCAATCTAGGGCCTCATTATCTTTATATAGTGATACATTAAGGGGGATATAAATTTGTTTATTATTATTTTTTAATCACAATCTTTTCATATTTAATTTATACCTATGTAATAGAGTATATGAAATAAAGGAATAGGTTCAAGCAAGTGCACTGACAAAGTGAATAATTAATGGACATATTTTCAATATTTGGTAATAAAAAAAATGCTTGATAACAATAAAAAAAAATTGAATGCTAAATGTAATGTTACCTTTTTGAGCTATTTTCTTCCTATAGTTGTTCCACTTCAACATCTGAATTGATACTAGTTGTCCTACACATATTCATGAGATAATTGAGGCAAACATAGATTAAATTTTACCAAATATTAATTTTAATTGCATGAATAAATAATAATTAAAAAGACTTGAGTGCATGAATACCTAAATAAGCTCCTCTTGGTTTCGATAATAAATTATTGGAGTAGTTTAATCTTAGAGAAAACCTCCCTCCACTCAATGAAGCAACAATGAAGTCAACATTGAATTTGTTGTTTCTCTGTTGGATTGAGGGTGTTTTTATCCAAGTTTATCCAAATCCTAATTTATTCTCTACTGAAGAGGACCAACCACGCGAAGGTGGAAACTCTCATGGCCCCTCACCAACCCCCCTTACATCACTTTCAATTCCCCAGTACCCAATCTATCTACTAGGAAATAGTTGAAATCAATACATTAATATACATAAAGAAACAAATAGAAAACATTCATTCATTCATTCGTAGATCCAAAAAATATTTCACCTCAATAAATTTTATCATAAAAAATATGTTTACATAATATGAAACAATGTCGTTCTAATTATATAACAAGTATAGTCATTTATTATCTGGTTTCTTTCTCTTTTTTAGGTATTTAGAAGGGATGTCTTGATCTTGATCCCCTTCAGTTGTTATGGGCTCTATATGTCTTGCTCTTAAATTGGTCATACATCTATGTTGTTGTAAGGGGCGTGAAGCATCAACTACAATAAGAAAGAAATGTTGAATTCATATTTAGAGTTATTATTATTACAAGTGTTTTATTAATAAAAAAGATTAGTATAGTGTTCTTTACCTGGTTTGGTAGTGGATGGAATAAGAATACTCTCGGATGTGGCCATTTTTTCCTCCCCTTGTCTAGCCCCATCTTGTAGATGCTCTGGATTAGAAACAAGAAAGATTATAATTAATACACCGTTTGCATTTGAATATTTTTAATTGTAATCTATATTACAATTTTTTTTATAACACATGAAATACCTCCAATACCAAGCTAAACATTAGTTTGAAGAGGCACTACACTATCACTAGGCTCATGTGTTCCATTATTACTTGGGACATTTGTATCTACACTGCTTTCCTGCCTTTTACAATCAAGCACATTACTTTATGGCAAAAAATAATAACCAAAATATATTACACAAGTAATACTTTATAAATTCTTTTTGTTGCTTTTATTTACCTTAATGTCAAGTTGGGTGTTGGAAGATTGTGTAGACCCTAAGCTTATCCTATGTTCATCCCCGACTTGATAGGAATGCTTGAAAGCAAGCTTGAGGTTTTCCTCCGTGGGAGCCTCTTTGAATTGTGACTCCTGCAAGTTTGCATGAGAACATGATTTTTTCTTCTTCTATGATATTGAATTAAAATTGTTAAGAATTTATAATGTGGATGCAATTTTGTTTTTTATAATTTTTGTAGCTAGTTTTGAGTAACCACCCGGACCAAGATGATGTTGCCCATGTTTAGTTATTCTAACCTTCGTGGCTTTTGATGTATCTAGGAGCCTTTATTGAAAATATTGGAAAACTAAATTAGATGTCGTAATGATGATAACAAATCATAATGACATTATTAAAAGTGCCTCATACCTTCTTGGTCTGGGTGGCGTCTTCCCTTCTTTTCAAAGCACCTTCTCAATTACATCTTCCTTGAGGGATTTCCACTCTCTCTATAGAATCATTGGAGGGCACTCATACTTACTAATATTTTCCAAATGAACCCTATATTAGTCCCGCAGATGTTTTAAATGTAAGCCTACCTTGGAGGTAGCTCTAGTTCTGTTGAAGGCACCCTCATCGAATAGGCCAACCATCTTATTCATAAGTTGATCCTTTAACTTGGAAATTTGGGATTTCCAGTTTGTGTGAAAGGTGGCCCCAAAGAGTTCCAAGATTAGGTCACACAAGCACCTATAGAATACATCATTTCCTACAAAATGATATTATCATTAGTTTAAAATAATCACAGACTATACGTAAATTTCATTTAGATTTTACTAAGCACTTCTTAAATACTTGGAACCTTCTCTAATTTCATGGGGACATCATCATCATCTACCAAAAATTTAATTGGTAGTGTTCTCATTCTAGTAACATGTGGAGATATAGGAAATATTGCTTCAAAATGTATGATGGGATTACAATTTACATCCATAACATCATCTACAAATATTGGCATATGTTGTCAGGGGGGTGTAGAACCTGGCGTGTGTTATTCAGTGGGTGTACCGGTCTTAGTGACTGGGGCATCACTCACATGAATAACAATGACACTTCCATCAATGTTGCCCCCCATAGTCACACCATAATGAGGATCATACTCCCCCCAAAACTCCTATAAAATAAGAGTTTTTATAAAGGATGAGATAATCAAAATCATAAATAAACAAATTAGATAATTAAATGAGTTCCTTACCCCATAGTCATAAATTTGGCCCCTTCAAGATTTCGATTTAGCCTCTTATCTCTTATGTCTATGTCTAAATCAGAATTAAAGAACTGAGTTTCTTGTTTAATTTCATTTGAAGCTTATTTATTTTTTGGATCAGATTGATCAATTTTTTTTCTTCATTAAGCACTTCCTCAAGAGCATTCAGGCCTGCTCTAAGGATGGTTCCTTCCCCTTGTCACCCTATTTATCAAATAGGTGTAATTTGTAATTTTTTTCCCCATCCTCAACTATAAACATTCAAAGATTTCAATTTCATAAAACATTTTAGATCAATAAAAAATTCCATGTTTTACATGAGAGGGGAAGTTTAGCTAGTAAAATACTTTCTCTTAAATATTATAATATCTTGAAAGTTCATTACGACACATTAAAAAAAATCAAGCAATTCATACACGATTAATCATCATTATATTAATAAGAAAACCACTACTAACAAATGTGTAAATTTCCCCGGATGCGGGTGTCGAGTCGAGAAGTACAGGCACGCCACATGCAGCGCATGGGCTGCCTCGTGTAAATCCTTTTGCTCCCCGATGGAGGCCGTCGTATGGCAATTAAGCCACCCAAGTTGATAATGCATTCAATGAAGAAGAGGCGGGGTAGATGGAGGAGCAGGGCGGCATTAATGTGCACCTGCAACGAGAATTTGGGGGAAAATATCACAGGTTTGATGGCTCGTTCAAGGCATATTGGCCTGAGGAAAGTTGGCGGTCGTGGAAGCATAGCAAGCTCCGGCCAAGCACCGTTTCATTCCCCTGCAGCCTGGAGAATTGTCTTGGTGGCCATTCTGGTTGCTGGGTTGGGAGGAGATGGCAATTTGATGCTTTGCAGCATCAAGTGTGGAAAAGAAATTGTTGGCTCTCAAGCGAAGGTAGCCAAGGGGAAAGCTGGGCATCTGAGAGTGAATTGGAAGGAAACTGCTGCTGCTACCAATTCCAGGTTCACCATCGAGTATACAGAGGTAGCTTTAGACTTACAATGGCTAAACTTCGCGAACGACAGCCATGCAGAAGAGGCCCATCTAGAGGGTCCTCCTCAAGATCACCTGCAGCAGATGAGCACCACCACTGCTGCTGCTGCTACTGTCACAGGAGAGCTAGAGCAACCCCGCTTCCCATTCGACAATATGTGGAGGTTGGGGGTTCCTGTGAAGGGAAAACGGAGCTCCCGGCTTTCGGTTCCGTGGTTTTCACCTTGCCAAGCACCGAGGATAATGCAGGCGTTAACGCCCACATCTCCATCATGTTTACAAAAATTCCAGATGAAGAACATCTCCAGGACCCGCAGGAAAAACAACTGGAAGACTCGGGCAGAGAGATCAGTCTTGGAAAAGAACACTCGTCTGTGGAAAAGAACGCTGCTGAGGTGCTTCCAGCGTCTGTTGTTGGAAGCAAGGGGGAATCAAGTCTGCAAGATCGCTTCCCTCCGATGGGGCCACCTCCTCCAAGTGTGGAAGAAGATACATGGCGGAAAATGTGGGAAGGGCGCGCAGAAGGTGACGGGTGGGCTTATGTCGTGGAAGATCCGAGCCTGGCTGAGGCGGCAGATGCATACTTCGCGTTCATCCAGCCATCTTCAGTTCGTCCCCAAGATTGAAGCTGTGGCGGGTAACGTCTTGATTTTGTCTTTTGGTCCTCTGGCTTTTGCTTCCTCTGTCTCAGTCTTTTGGCATTCGCTTCTTACTTCTTGGTCCTGGTTAATTCTGAGTCTTTGGTCATGTCTATGGTCTTGCCTCATCATTGGGAAGTCGAATTGGATAGCTGACATCAGTAACACAGTCACGCTTACATTTGTCAGATATAAAGGTCAGACTATCTCTGCTGCTAGCCCCTGCGTGGGCAATCATGTGTCTAGTTTATTGTCTTAAGAGTTTGGTTCGTTGCTGCCCCTGTATGGGTTTTTTGTTTTCATGGATAATTCAGTTTGGTTTTGGAGAAGCTGCCCCTGCGAGGGAGCTATAAGGTTTACAGTCAGGAGTCCCAGGGCTACTCTTCAGGCTCTGGAAGGCATGTCATGCAGTTTGTAATCTTTTTGTACATATAATATATTACTTAGATAGTTTTTACAGAGAAAAAAAAAAACAAATGTATAAATTTATATAGAAACTTCATGTTATATCATGGCCAATATAAAAGGTTAGAAACTTATAAAAACTTCATTTCAAATCATTATATTAATACATGGACCACTCATATTATACAAAGAAGTGTTGAAAGTTATATTATCTTCATTTACTTCTACCAAAGAACATGATTTAATTAATTATATTCACAACAAAAAGTGATGACGACAAAATCAAATGAAGAGAATTTCAATAACTTTGGTCTTCAAATACAAACTAGAATATTCTTAAAGCAAGGGAATGAGAACGTTGAAGTGAATCTTGTGGTTATATTATTTTACATACAATTACATTGATGAGAAAGAGTGACTTCCTACAAGTGGGTTGATTTAAAAAATAATAAAAATTGGGAAATCTTGTTAATTTTTTTAACCAATGTTTTAGACTTTCTAAGTCAGTCCATCATCGAGGAACTCATCTAGAAAGTCTGAAACGTTGGTTAAAAAACAAATAAAAGGGTTTTCCAATTATTATTATTTTTTAAATTACATTTATGTTTACTTGTTGCAAGGTTGGTGCTGTTTGACCTTGATCAACCTGCCACTATATCATAACCATGATGTATTAAAATGTTTCCTTAACTCACAGTATGTGTGACAATATATCGTTGTAAATGACAATCATAACATATAATAGACATTTCTTATGAGCAACTCTTCCCTTGCAACTATTGATTCAAATTGTAATCAATGAGCAACTCTTGCCTTGCAACTATTGATTTTATGACACATATGAATACACGATTTCCTTCATGCCCCTCGAATATGCAGTTGGGCTGCTTATTTGTGGTCATGGATCATGTACTATTTATAAACCCTGCAATGTTCCCTGCTACTTTTGGCCTTCCATTAGTATACATAGTTGTGCCTTTATTTTGATCATTATCTTTTAGTTGTATATAATTTGCGGCCACACCATATCTTCGCATACTTTTGGTATATTGGACTAGCCATATCCAATCACTGTAGACATAACAAGGTCTGACATACTCCATCAATTTAGTTAATCTGTCATAACATACCTTTATGCCATCCATGGAAAATATCCCCAAACCATGTAATGACGATGGGGAAATGTGGTATATCCTTTCATTGATAGAAAAATCCATGTTTATTTCAAGAAGATCCTTGGGTACCCATCATTTCACTAGATGTGTGTACCGCAAGGGCACCTCAATGTCATCTATGATCTCATTATCATAAGAACATGACCCCCCTTTAGCAAGAAAAAATTCCATGTGTATAAGGATTTTTCTTCTAATATTTTCACCTCTAGTTGATCTTCGCATGCTAGACGATGTACCAGAGTTTTGGTCAATTTCTTCTATCCTACTTGAACTTTTGTCACTCAATGAAGATAGATCTGACAAATACCCATTTGTTGAACGTCCTATAACACTCCATAAAATGAGAGAAACTATTAGCGAGTGTCATAAGGGATGTTGAGAAACATCTTTATGAAACCACAAGAACATTATAAGAATACAAGTAACCTACAAGGAAGTTCTTTGTGTTTAAAATACTTAAGTAATATTTAAAAAGTTGAGAACTTGAGAACCTATTCATCCTAACAAATGAACTCACTCGATAACTTGATAACTCAACATAATCTGATAGCATTTAATCTTCAATTACAAAAAAATACCCACATACTTCGATATGTTCAAGAATGTAACTAGTTTCAGTATTCATAATTTTCATTTCACTCATGTGATGATGTAATTCTTATGTATCTATCAAAAGAAGAAAGAAAATTATTTTTGTAAAGTGTGGGTTTAATGCTCAAGTCACTTTGTCATTAGGACAAGAATCCACTGGATGCTTCTAGAGTTTTTCATGAGTCAAGAGTCCTTTTCATATTGTAAAAGACCCTTTTGGGAATTTGTATCAAGGAAAGAAAAATTATTTTGAAATTAGAAATTTTTAGAAGGCTCCCAAGGCCAAGTCACCCAGCCAAGAAAATTGCGGCCTAGAGAGGGCTAATGAAGCCTGTTGGAAAGGCTATATAAATATGGATCTTTGACCTATTGAGAGACACATCAAGGACATATCCTTGATTTCGATATTAAATTGGAGAGGAGTGTGAAATTCCTAGAAGAGTAAAGAGAAAGCTAGTGAAGGAAGAAATAAGCCCTAGAAGAGTTTAAAGTCTGTAATTTTTCTTCTACTGTTCACACGTGTGAATACCCTAGGGTTTCTAGGGTTTCCTCAAGTCCGAAATTGTAGGAGGTGTTGCATATTTCCTTGGCGAGCAAAAAAGACTAGAAGATCCCTCATTTTGAAGAGATCTTTTTTTGCTACCCTTGGAGACTTATTGTTGCATTGATGATGAAAGATTGGTTGGTTGACTTGGTTCTTGGTGATGGGCCTAGTCTAGATTTTGGTCTTGGAAGTATCCTTTGAATTGATTCTATAAGAAGATAGTGTATTTATGGGTCCACAACAGCACATGACATTCCTTGACTTTCCCAAAGAGAGACATGAAACTTTACGATAGACAAAGGAGAGGGTTTTGCCTCTTGGAACCGTTAATCTCGAGACCTCGAAGCTACCTTACTCCTCCACTCTTAAGAAAAGAGGTTGGGGCTCAAATAAATCATGCTATAAAATTAAAATGTTATGTCCCTCTTGATCTTGTAAATTTAAGAAATATTTTTAATCAAAGGGATTTGTTAAGAAACACAAGGTTAGTATGGAACTTGGAGGCCCAGAATCCTGTCGATCTTTAGATTGTAATCAATTTTGATCCCCTTGGAATTTTATAGACTTCCATATACCATTGGAAAGGTATTTATTATGCGTATTCAACTATGCCATTTTTAGAAGAATTTGAGCCAATCTTCTGAGGTTAAAATTGCTCCAAATGTATTCTCCATAGACCAACTTTGTTAATGAAAGCATTTTCCCAACATCCACATCACTTGATGTGAAGAAATATATCTCCACAAAGCTACTAGCTTCTCTAACTAGCAATTTATCCTAGAGCTCATAGGAACCATTTAGATCAATGGCCCTATCACAATTTCACTATATATTGTATGGTTGTTACAAAATCAGATATTCTTTTAATGACCTATCAGAGTATAGATTTTAACCATACCTCTATTTCATAAAGATAAAAAAATGTGTAAAATCAAGTAAATTACCTTGAAATTCACTTTGATTTATTATACTTAGATGTTGGACTTGTTAAAAAATATGAAATGGAAACGAGGTCAAAAGCATGTGAAAATTGGGAGTTATGAAGTCAAATTTGGGAATATTAGTAGTTGGATAATTATTGAACATTTTTGGCATGGATTAGTGTAACCCTCTCTCTATTCCAATGGAACAAAATTTGAAGCCCAAATGAAAAATAGGGAATGAATTTGAGGAAGTAACTAGTATAGACAACTTGTGGGAAGTATTACCTGTGTTGCTACCTCCTAACTAAATATTTCATTCATTGTTGGAATCCTTTCATGGTTTATGAAAAAAGATTATGAAAGAAATTGATATGTTGCAAAAAGAGTTTAAAATACATAAATGGAACTCAAAGGCTTTGGACATAATTATTCTAAGGTGGATGACTTCAACATGATTGGATGTTCTAATTCATACTTCAATGGGGATAAATAAAATTAGTGTCACCTTCATGATATCTCATGTTTATTGGATCAAAAAATATCTCTTAGAGATCACACAGATAATAAATTCTAGCATATCACACAACAAAGGAAAAATATGTGGTTGTTATAGAGGAAACAAAGGAGATTATGTGGCTTATAAAATACTTGAATATATGTAGGAGAAACATGTGAATTCTACTCTTCTTATGGTTGATAATACTTTTGCAATCAAGTTGGTCAAAAATCCCATATTACATGAGAAAACCAAGCACATCAAGATAAAGTACCATCTGATTCAATATCATGTAGAGGCCAAGATTATTCACTTGAGACATGGTTTCAAAAATGAGAAAATTATTGACATCTTCACCAAATCACTTGGAAGAGAAAATTTTGAAAATTTTAAAATGATGCTTGGACTCAAAAACACCCATTCAAATTAAGTGGGGAATGTTAGATACATAATCCTTTGGATTTGTTGTTGTTGTACATAATTTGGAGGTATGTGAAATGAATAGACTTAAGGAAGAACAATAGTCCCTCGTGGATTGTGAAGAAATTAACCACTTCCTTTTGTATATATGCATGCTTTGAGTAACTGAATATCACAAAATGTGGATTTATTCCTCTTCCCATACTGATTTTCGTAGATTCCATGGAACATACATTTCTATATGCCCTAGTGGTTGTAAGGCCTTATTATCTCATCACTTTCAAAGGAATGAAATTAGTTGTTGCTCCTAAATATAGCATATAGTTGTGTATCAATATATTATTGATTAGTAGGAATACATGAAAAGGGTTATGACTTCCATTTTTCTTCCCTTGATTCATCATTTATTACACTATAGAAGTATCCTTGAAAGGAGGGTCATCTACTTCATCAAATCTTAAGAAATTCTTTACCTTCTCTCCATATTTGAGATTTGCATAACTTCCACAAATGGGATAGAGACAAGATTTTTCCAAGTGTTGCAATAAACCAACATTCATTTCATTGCACGCTCTTTCTATAGGTATGGTTGAATGTTGGAAATCTACTAAGGACATCAATTTTTTGTTTTCGTTGATTACTCTTAAAAAATATTTAAAGTGGGTGTGAAGATTTGGTCTCTTCCTAGGTTGGCTTACATTTTCTTTGGTATGTGATCCATCCCTTTCCCTAATTAATCTTTTTATCTTTTGTCATGAATGCTTGGGGGTATGGTATTTAACAATAACATATGTAGAAATAATATTTACCTTGATTTGTTTCATTTTCACCATAAACACGTTGGATGTTGTTGTACATTTTAAACGAATTGAAACAATGCATAAACATTCTTAAGAAAAATAGAAAAAATAATCGATGACACACAAAATACATAGAGATTTACTGGGAAACCATTAATCAAGAAAAATAACAAACCTTAGATATTCACTTCTCTCTTCTTATTATAGTAACTTCATCATTCATAATACAATATATAGACATTCCAAGGAATCCAAACTCTATTTTTTTCTTATATTAGTTTTCAACCCTAATTACTAACCAAACCTAAATTCCAATCAATAAAAAAGAATTAGCCAACAAATATTAAAAACAACCCAAAGAATTTCCTTGGGAACTCCATCCCCAAAACCTCAAACAAGGGGGCCCTAGATCAAGTCGCTAACATATATGAATAATTCATGGTGATAATCATGCAAATAATATAGCACATGTAAAGAACATATCCATGCAACACATTCCCAACCATTGTGTCATTATTCACAATGTCCAACTAATCAACTACATAGTTGTTTACATCATTCCCACCTAACTCCTCTCTGTTTGTTTAAATTTCATAAAGGAAAGTATATTTACCATGAGATTTCTCACGTGGGCTGGAAAAATTTAATGTCTCATGATTCATTGCAATGTTATTGTTGAGGGGCATTGGAACTCTTTGGTTAAAATTTGGATTCTAAGGAGGTCTTAGCCTCTCCCATCTGCCATTGTGATTAGGTAGATATTGATTGGATTATGTATATCTTTTTAGCTCAACAAGATCATTCTATAACGTGTTGTTCTATTGCATAAAGTTGGCTTCCATGTGATTTAAGGCCCTGGTTATGGTTTTCAACCAGTATGAGTTAGGTCTGCAATATTTACTACCACATTCTTAGGGTCACTTCAAACTCCATGAGCTCTAGATAACCTTGGTTCATTTTCTCTATCGACTACATGCTTCTCACGTAGCCAAACTCAGTTGATCTGATGGAGAATTTTTCCTTCACATCTTCTATTGCTCAGTCAGTTTCTATTACTATAGTTTCTAGAGAACATGATACAACTGATAGGTTGATTGTTGTGAAATTTGTTTTTAAATTAAGTCTACAAAACAACTAATAACAGACTTGACTCCAAGCATATTATATGATAATACCTAAGTCATGACTTGGTACAAGAGTTGTAGTGAAAAGTGACAATTGTGTGGAACTACATATATGCACGGTGGAGCTAACAATTTAATAAAGCTAGGGTTGGAAGCGAATTTTAACTCGACCCAAGGAAAGATGTGTTCTCTGATGGATGATAAGTCTATACAGATGAGTATAACTATAACTCTGTTTGTGGTCATTTTGTTATTTTCTACTGCCTCTAATGGAATGAGGTACACTAAACATAATGGCATGATAGTTCAAGAAACCTTTTTATTTTCTGTGTGAAGAAGGAAGTAACAAAAATGAAATCCAATCATGGAGGAAGATGCCAAAGTAACCTGCGATGGAAATGATGAGAATTCCTAAACTCATCACAATCTCAGAGTGAATATTCACAAGGAGACATTCAAAATGATTGTAGGGAAGACTAGAATGAGGAGTTCATTCACTGTCATATTCTCTCTTGATGATCGAAGTCTATCGTTACCCTTTCAATTTGAAAAAGAGTTGACGTTCTGCAAAGAAATTGAACCCTATTCAGGGCTTGGGTTTTATCTTGTTGAACAAATAAGAAATAATAAGGGTTGTGCCTTATCAAGACTCTACACATGTATAGAAGGGCCAAATGAAGGGTTTTAAAGGTAGTCATAGAAGTTAGTAACTAGGGGGGAATTTAGAAAAAAATGGGGCAATTTAAACTTATTGAAGAAATTGTTGGGTTCCCTTGTCTCTCCTTGAATGCATTAGTGGGGTTGAATCTGTCTTCTCTACATCTATTTTTTTGTGGGTCTATGTCCTCTTGCTTTTCTCTTACTTAGGTCCTCATGCTATCAATCCATGCACTCTCTCTTGCTTTGTGCTTCTACCCTTGTTTCTATCCCTGTTTTTGGTAGTGGTGTCTCTACCTTTGATCCTAGTATTGTTTCTTCAACTCCTACCTTTGCCAATGATGGCGGAACTAGGTCAAGTGCACCTGTCCTAGAAATTGATTTTGAAAGACCCTTATATTGATCACCTCATGAAACTCGATGACAAAGGTGGGTGGAGGCGTGTGGTGTAGGAGGCTAATAGGGGATCACACTTTTTGTTTTGTTATACTGAGTTAAAGGGTCATGCGTTTATGTATTCATGAGTTTCAATTGTTTTTTATTTTTGGTTTTTTTGGTTTTTTGTTGTTTAGTTTTTAGTTTTTGTTTTTAATTTATTTTTATAAAATATTAAATTTGATATATTATAATATATCATGATATATGTTAACTCTAGATATGTATAGAGGGAATAACAAATACATATAGTGATAGTGGTTGAGAGATAGAGGAAGTGACAAGGGAGAGATGGAGATAAAGTTTGGAGGAAGGAGAGGGGAGATAAGGAGTGAAGAGAGAGAAGGAGAGAAGGGTGAGAGAGAGAGAGGGAGGGAGGAGATAAATGGAGAGAGAGGAAGGGCAAGAGAGAGGACTTGAGAGAGCGGAGGAGAGAGGGAAGAAAAAAGAGGAAGAGAGAGGGAGGGATAAAGATATTTACTTGTAGGGGAAGATATGGAGAGAAGAAGAAAGGCATAGAGAGATAAAATTGGAGTGAAAGGTAGAGGGAGTGACAAGGGATAGACAGAGAGAGAGTAGGTATGTTTGGGGGTCAGATAGAGAGACAAATAAGGAGAGATGGAAAGAATGGGGGGAGAGAAGGAGAGAGGGAGGGAGATAGTGATGGAGTTGGAGGGTGGAGAGGAGGGGGAGAGAGAGAGATAGATAAGGGGGAGTGACAGGGGGAGGTGGGAGAGAAAGGGAGAGAGAGTAAGGAAGAGACAAAATGAGAGAGGGAGGGGGAGAAAGAGATGGAGTTAGTGGGGGGGGGAGAGGTAGGTAAAAATAAAGAAATAGAGAGAAAAAAGGGTGAGAGAGAGAGAGAGAGTAAGTTATAAGGAAGATGAAGAGAGAGGGAGAGAGAAGAGCAGGAGGGAAGAGAGATAAAAGGGGGAGAGAGGGAGACAAGGGTAAGAGAGAGAGAGGGACTGGAAGAGATACTTTTTATGCCTTACATTGTGCAAATGGCTCCTCAATTTAATGTTATAGGATCCTCCCTTTCGATAAAATCTTCCTCCCTTGATTCAGTACTAAGTCGATCGATATTTTGGATCCCATGCCCTCACTCTGGTACTAACATTATTAAAAATTTCAATGCTTGTAATAACATATTTAATGGTCTTGGTGCTATTCCATCACTCCAGTACAAACATTATTGACCATGTTAGTTCCTTGCATTGTGTAAATCCTTAGGTTTATGCATGTGATAATGTTTTTCCTCACTCCAATATTAACATCATTTATAGTTTTAGTACCATTTCTTGATTCCAATGATAACATCATCCACAAATTTAGTGCCATGCTTTTGGTGTCCACTCTCACATGTGGACATATTGAATAATTCCATAAGATGTCATACATGTATAACAATTATGACTCAAGAAAAAAATAACTATGAACTAAAATATGCTTATGAGGCATTCTTGAGGTTAATGTGATAACATCCTTCATTAATGAGTATCACTCTAACTTGTAAATATACTTGACAATTTGTATGCAATACTTTATATGACAACTCTATATAGTGTGAAGATAAGCTAATGACATACCTTTTGTGCCATCCACTTTTAACATGTTATACCATGTGTTCCCACTCCAACATGTAAATAGAAACTAATGTTATACCTCATTCTTCTTTTAACACAATGAAAAGAGGGAAAAACAAAAACAAAACTAATGCCATGCCCCGTATGAGCTTTCTAACTAGTGAATATCCATTTTATTATATTATGCAAGCCAAAGAAAACTAATTTTTTGTTAAGTTATGAATGTTGTAAATGGAAATGTGCATACATGAAAATGTTGCCCCATTTGCACCCCATTTTTAGTGTTTCTTAGGTGTTATTACTAAACCATGTAGTGGAACAAGGTCCCTATACATAGGGGTTGATGCATTAGTGTTCATATGTTTTTATTAGTTAATGTGATAGGTCAATATTATTAAAATGAGTTATGTACTGATTTTACATTAATATAATTTTATTCCAAAATTCCAAAATTTAACAATAACAAAATATATTTTGAAATATATTTTTTTCTTAACTTTTCAAAGTTTAATCAAATAAATTTTAAAATAAAAGTAAATAAACACCCAAAGAACATTAGTCGAGACAATGGCCTTCAGATCAATAGTAATTGACTCCCATTTCTTACCAAAAACCACTAATGTTGATCTCACATAGACCATATTGTGGCTCCTATCTTCCTTCCTCGCCTTCGTCCCCTATAATTGCTTTTTACCCCCTTTTTTCTCATTATGCCTTCAATTTTCCATTCTTCCCTCCCACTCTATGATCTCACATATTCCATATTCCATTCTTACTCTCCTCCTCTTACTCGCCCTCCCCGTTTTTTTAATTTTCCCCACTCGCTTCCTTCTCCCTCTATCTCTTCTTCTAAACTCTTCTTCCCTTCTCCCTGCTCTTTCCCCCCCTTGCTTCTCCCTTTTTATGGTGCCCTAGTTGCATTTTCTAAGTCCCTACTTAGGTCATTTTCTCATTAATCTCACTAACTCAATATTATATATATATATATATATATATATACACTTAACATTCTATCTTATTATTTAATATTTATTAATATAAATAAATTGATTAGGGGTTTTTTAATTAGTTATTACAATTTGAGGATTACATTAATACATATATTAGTACATTAATTTAATAAAACATTATTATTAATTTTAATAATCATTAATATAATTATATAACCTTATTCATCATATATTTTCAATTGATTATTATTATTAATTGGCCTTAGGGTTTCTTGACTGTGCTATTCTTGTTTTTTGGGTCTGGAGCCTGATTATCTTCTATATTCAAAGGTATCGCTGCATTGGACCCCAATTCGAAATGGGGCGGCAACGCCGCCCGTAAAATATTCGCTGCAGGGGGGGCGGTTGTGAACTTTTGGGAGCCCCCCCTTGGCGGGGGGATCAGGGGCAGCGCCCCCAAAGCTAAGAATAGATGTAAAATTACCTTCTAAAATGATGTAATTTCGTAGTCAATCTGGGCTGTTCATTAGGCGGAGATCTAACGGTAGAAGTTATGTTTAATTTAGGGTTTTTTTCACTAGAAGGCAAACCCTCACTATATATGAGGGAATTGTATTGCGTCTATGTAGATCTGTATTCTGAGTGAGGAACAGAGAGGAGATTGAGAGCGAAGAGGGAGTTATAGCGGATCTGTTGTAGGTTGTATCTCTTCAGTTTGTTGGATAATATAAAAAGGACTAGCTGTTTCTCCGTGGACGTAGCCCAAACTAGGTGAACCACGTATATCTGTGTCTCTCTTCTTTTATGCATTTTCTGTGTTTATATTTCTGCAATATTTATGTGTTCCATTGCTCTGTAACATATAATTTTCTAACAACTGGTATCATAGCCGAAGGTCTATTTGGCTGATAAACTCGCAGGAGAGAAGGGTTCCTAGTTCGAGTGGGAGCAATGGCAGAAGATGGTAGGTTTAGGGTTGAAAAATTCAACAACCAAAACTACTAGTTGTGGAAGATGCAGATGGAAGATTATCTGTATCAGAGAGATCTGTACCTACCATTGAGAGAAAAGACAAAGAATTCGACGAGTATGCCAGACATAGAATGGAATATTCTCGACAGAAAGGCACTTGGAACAATACGACTGTGCCTAGCAGCGTTGGTAGTGTTTAATATTTCAAAGGAAACAACAACAGAGGGTTTAATGTCGACATTGGCCAAACTATATGAAAAACCCTCGGCCTCAAATAAGGTATTTCTTATGAAGTGTTTATTTAATATGAAGATGTCAAAAGGTGGATTTGTTGCTAATCATTTAATTTTAATACAGTTACAAGTCAGTTAAGTTCTATAGGGGTAAATTTTGATGATGAAGTTAGGGCTCTTTTATTTTTGTGCTCATTGCCAGAAAGTTGGAATGGTTTAGTTATGGCCATTAGTAACTTTGTCTTTGGATCTAGTACTTTAATGTTTGATGATGTTTTCGATGCAATCCTTAGCGAGGAAATGCGACGGAAAAGCTCCGGTGAGACATCAGGTAATGCTTTGACTGCAAAGACTAGGGGAAGAAAAATGGAAAGAGGAAAGAGCCCAGGATACCACTGTAAGTCAAGAAAAGGTAGATCCAAGTCCAGATCGGGGATAGTGTGCTAGAAATGTGGGAAGAAAGGACACCTGAAGAAATATTGAAAGTCTTTGAAGGGAAAAGAAGGAGACGCGCAACAAGAAACTAATCTTGAAGCGAATGTAACAGGTGATGTGTTGCAAGATGCTTTGATTCTTTCATTAGAAAATATTATTGATGCCTGGGTGGTAGATTCATGGGCCTCATTCCATGCCACACCTGATAAGAAACATTTTCATGATTATGTTCAAGGAGATTTTGGACAGGTTCGATTGGGTGATGATAACCCCTGTAAAATTGTTGGAATGGGTACAGTGTTCATAAAACAACAGAATGGAAATCAATGGCTATTGAAGGAGGTAAGGCATGTTCTAGATCTGAAGAAAAATCTGATTTCAACAGGGCAGTTGGGAGGTGAAGGTTGCATAGCTACTTTCATAGATAAAACCTAGAAGGTCACTAAAGGATCCCTCATAATAGCGAAAGGTTGGTACATTGTATTTATGCAATGGTATTTCTAATTTTGTTAATGCTTTAACCTCTACAAGAGAAGATACGACATTGTGGCATCATAGGCTCGGGCACATGAGTGAGAAGGGGATGCAGATTCTTCACTCAAGAAATTTGTTGCTAGGTTTGAAGCATGTTGATTTAAAATTTTGTGAGAATTATGTTTATGGAAAACAGAAGAGAGACTGATTCCTTAGAGTTGGGAAAGAAAAGAAGAGCAAAAAATTAGAGCTTGTACATATAGATGTATGGGGACCTGCTCAGGTATCATCTCTTGGTGGCTCTTATTATTATGTTAATTTTATTGATGATGCAACCAAAAAAACTTGGATTTATTGTATTCGAAATAAATCTGATGTATTTGATATTTTCAAGAAATGGAAAGCTTTGGTTGAAAATGAGACAGGAAAAAGGTTGAAGTGTCTCAGATCAGACAATGGAGGTGAATATTGCAGTAAAGAGTTTGATAGGTACTATTCTGAGAATGGAATTCGCAGAGAGAAGACAGTTCCAGGAACACCACAAGAAAATGGTGTGTCAGAAAGGATGAACGGGACAATTATGGAGCGTGCAAGGTGCATGAGATTGCATGCGGGATTACCTTTACAATTTTGGGCAGATGTTGTAGATACTGTTGTTTATCTAATAAACAGAAGGCCTTAAAGTTCTTTGGATGGTGGTATTCCATAGGAGGCATGGACAGGTAAAAAGGTAAACTACTCTTTTTTAAAGACTTTTGGTTGTGAAGCCTTTGTCCACATTAATAAAGAAAATAAAACAAATCTTGAGGCAAAATCAAAGAAATGTACCTTTATTGGATATGGTGTTAATGATTTTGGTTATCGCTTTTGTGATTATGAAAAACAAAAAATAATTAGGAGCAGAGATGTCATATTCAATGAAAAGGTTTTGTATAAGGATCATCTGCAGGAAAAGAAACAGGAAAAAGAAAACAGAGAATACATAGTGCTTGACGAGATCACAGAAATAGTGATGGCACCTGAAAATCATAATGATCAACAACCAGAACAACAACCACAACATCAAAAATCACTTCAAACACCTGAAAGTGGTGTTAGAAGATCGACCAGATAAGTAGACCCCCTGAATGATACTCTCCTTCATTATATTATGTACTGTTCACTGATTTTGGTGAACCAGAATGTTATGAAGAAGTAGTGCAGGTAGAAACCAAGAAGAAGTGGGAGCAAGCCATGAAAGAAGAGATGGACTCCTTAGCACATAACCAGACTTGGGACTTACTCAGGTTGCCTACAGGTAAAACAACATTGCAGAGTAAATGGGTTTACAAGTTGAAGGAAGAAGATGGAGGTAGAAAAAGGTATAAAGCTAGACTTGTGGTGAAAGGGTTTGCACAGAAAAAGGGTATAGACTTTGATGAGATATTTTCCCCTGTTATTAAAATGACTTCAATCAAAACTATTTTAAGTCTAGTAGTAGCTGAAAATTTACATCTTGAGCAGTTAGATGTAAAGACAACCTTTCTCCATGGGGATTTGGAGGAAGACATATATATGCAGTATCCATAAGGATATGAGGTAAAAGGGAAGGAGAAATTAGTGTGCAGGTTGAAGAAGAGCTTGTATGGCTTAAAATAGGCTCCAAGGCAATGGTATCTAAAATTTGAGAGGTTTATGTCTGAACAAGGTTATACTAGATGTCGCTCTGATCATTGTGTTTATCTCAAAAGGAAAAATGATGGCAGCTATATTATATTGTCATTGTATGTAGATGACATGCTTGTTGCAGGGTCTAACATGCAGGAAATAAATGTGCTCAAAAGGAAATTGGAAAACTCATTTGCAATGAAGGATTTAGGTGTTGCAAAACAAATACTTGGTATGAGAATAACTAGAGACAGGAAGAATCACAAATTAACATTGTCTCAAAGTGAGTACATAGAAAAGGTGTTGAAAAGGTTTAATATGTAGAATGCAAAACCAGTTAGTATACCTTTGGCTAGCCATTTCAAATTAAGTAAGGAGGCATGTCCCAAGACTCGGGAAGAAATTACTCATATGTCTAAAGTTTCATATGCATCAGCAATTGGAAGCTTAATGTATGCAATGGTCTGCACAAGGCCTAATATTGCACATGCAGTGGGAGTTGTAAGCAGGTACATGAACAATCCAAGAAAAAAAACACTGGATGGCGGTGAAGTGGATTCTTAAGTATTTGAGAGGTACCACAAATCAATCATTATGATTTGGTGGTTCAAACATTTCTCTATAGGGATATGTTGATGCAGCTATGGCAGGTGATAAAGATAACAGGAGGAGCACAACAGTGTATGTGTTTACTGTAGGTGGAACATCTGTCAGTTCGGTCTCAAAACTGCAAAGTGTTGTTGCACTCTCAACAACAGAAGCAGAGTATGTTGCTGCTATAGAGGCCAATAAAGAAATGATTTGGTTACAAAGGTTCCTGGATGAATTGGGTAAGAAGCAGGAGTTGGGCAGGTTATACAGTGATAACTAGAGTGCCATACATCTTGCAAAGAACTCTACATTTCATTCCAAGACTAATCATATACAGCTCAAGTACCATTTAATATGGTTAGCATTGGAAGATGGACAGTTGAAGCTGGAAAAGATACACACTAACCAGAATCCTACAGATATGTTAACAAAAGTTGTAACCAGGGAGAAACTGAGAATCTGCTTAGTTTCAATTGGTCTTCAAGTATGATGAAGAAGATGAGAAACATTCAGGTCCAAAATGGAGTCATTGTCTAGAAAATGAAGCAACGGTGGAGTTGCTATAATCAGTCTCCAAGTGGGAGATTTTTGGGTGTGGAGCCTGATTATCTTCTATATTCAAAGGTATTGCCGCATTGGACCCCCATTCGAAATGGGATGGCAACACTGCCCGTAAAATATTCGTTGCAGGGGGGTGACTGCAACCTTTTGGGAGCCCCCCCTAGCGGGGGGATTTGGGGCAGCGCCCCCGAAGCTAAGAATAGATGTAAAATTGCCTTGTAAAATGTTGTAATTTCGTAGTCAATATGGGTCGTTCATTAGGCGGAGATCTGACATAGAAGTTATGTTTAATCTAGGGTTTTTTGCCCTAGAAGGCAACCCCTCACTATATATGAGGGAATTTTATTGCGTCTATGTAGATCTGTATTCTGAGTGAGGAAGAGAGAGGAGATTGAGAGTGAAGAGGGAGTTATAGCAGATACATTGTAGGTTGTATCTCTTTAGTTTGTTAGATAATATAAAAAGAAGGACTGGCTGTTTCTCCGTGGACATAGCCCAAACTGGGTGAACCACGTATATTTGTGTCTCTCTTCTTTTATGTGTTTTCTGTGTTTATATTTCTACAATATTTTATGTGTTCCATTGCTCTGTAACATATTATTTTCTAACATTGTTGGCCTATCTATTATTAATTTTTACCTTTTCTCTTTATCTTTCTCATGTCTTGATGATGGAACTGGTCTATTTGTATAATATATAGTTTAGTAATTTAATTTGGTGGAACAATTCCAACCACGTGAATATGGAAGGTCATATGCGCCTCCCCCCCCCCCCAAATCACTCTCAATTCCGCAATACCCAATATATCTACTATAATATATATGAAACAAACACATTTGATGAAGATGATAGAGATGATGTTAATGAAGATGACAAAGATGATTACGATGATGACAATGTTAATGTTGATGATGACAACAAAGATGATGATGATGCCATTAATGATGATGATGATGATTAAAAGGATGAGGACATTAATGACAATGATGAAGACAAAGATGATAATGAAGAGGGTCATGAAAATGTTGATGAAGATGATGACAAAGATGATGTTGATGATGATGATTTTGATAATGATGTTACTGATGACGTTGATGAAGATGACAAAGATGATGGTGATGATGACGATTTTGACAATTATGTTGTTGATGATGATGATGATGACATTATTGATGGTTTGATGTTGTTGGACCCACCAACATTTGGGGGATCTCCCCGATATGAAGTCCCAAATAGACCTAACACCATTGGGAGTAGGAGTCCCAACCGTGGGTGGTAATGTTATGCCTTCACTGTGAAAACGTGCAAAGTGAAGTATGATAACTTTGGGTCATAGAAAGTGTGTGACCCTACAGAAGGCCAAATGAGATGCATGAAGGTTCCAACACATGAAGGGAAGAGGAATTGTGCCCCTTAGAACCCTATAATACTATGCATCTATAAAGGAACACACGAGTGTAATGATATCACAAGTTAAGATGAAAAATAGTCCACAAGTTAAAGTGATGAATTAATACAACAACACATATTCAACAAGGTTCATACAAATGCAAACGAAATAGTTCATAAGTGTAAGTTAAATAACATACATTGAAAATAAAACAAGAATAGTCCTACTATATTCACAACATATGCATGAAAGCATGCTGGCTTTGATTTTATTATTATAAGTGAAATTTCCATTCAAACATACACCATTGATGGTCCACTGGCCCTCATAGAGTAACATCAAATTCAAGAACACCTGCTTCTCCAAATAAGTATATTTTCTCTACTCTTCGGAGAAGCCAAGGCTCTTCAAAATAATCTCAAGTTCCTTCTAAGCCTAAACCTAGCCAAAATCTTGGCTCCCAAAATCCATTTACACGAGTTATGAGGTTCTATTTATAAGAAGAGGGGGTGACTCTTCAACTCCCCTCTGTGACCTTTGAACTACCCTCATGAATCTTCAACTTCTTTACAAAATGACTCATAACATTATATGATGACTCTTCATATTCCAATATTGACACTTGGAATTTCACTTACAACATAATTACAAATAATATTACATTTTACACTTGTGCCCATATAAGACAAAATAGGGTAGAGACAACTTGATAGCCTAACAAGACACAACACTATGACGCTTGGTTTTTGGAGAAGTCTAGCTCATCAACCTCCACTTGCTACTTCTCAGTCACATATTGGTGCCAAGCTTGATACTATGTGATTATGTCCCCAAACCCCATGATGGTTTTTGGCATGAAGCTGACTCTAGCCTCCATGGCATCTGGTTACAATGTCTTGGAACCAGTTTCAAGTTCAATTTGAAGCATGAGAAACATTGTTTTGACTTGGATAAGACCATTGATGTACTTATGCATGTTATGTTTATTTCGCTCTAATCCTCCTTGGTAGATATATTTCTTAGCTAATCCAAGTACTCTTCGATCTCCTTCGATTTGGCTTTTGTGAGTGAACCGACTAATGGGATCTAGTGTGTTCTCACTAAGAAATCCAAACTGCTGAACAACCGTACATATGAGGCCTGAATGATGCTAATGAATGAGGCGAGATTCTTGTTAAAACAAGTTGAAATTCTAGCAAACATGAAGAGAAATAAGTGAAACAACACTCACATAAGCAAAACAACAAAAAGTGACAGAAAAAGTGGCAAAAGACGACAAAAGCAAAACTCACCCGAAAAAGCGACGATGATCGCACCGAAGTTTCCTTGATCTCCTTGAGAATGCTACAGATCCAAGATCGACTGTAAAAATGATCTCTAGAAGCATTGATTAAATAGATTTTAGTGAATTAAAGTTTATGAAGTGCATGCCTAAAATCAAGGAAAAGGTGACACTTGGTAGAAATTTCTAAAAATAATGAAATTTCCTCCTTCAGGATACTAAAAATAGATCCCTATTTTTTAGTAATTCTTTTTTGATGTTTTTAGTTTTTTTCTTTTTTTTTGGGGAAATTTTCCATGCACACTACTTGAAAAGACTACATAGTTTTGGGGTACTGGGAAATTTTTTGGCTCAGTGCACTACATAGTTTCTGAGATTAGTGAGGGATTGCACAATTTATGGGCTTAGTGATGGGATGCCTTCCATGATTGTGGAATTTCTGAGCTCAATGTTGACTTCCAATCAGGAATGCACAATTCCTATCATCAAGGTTGCTTTCCCTTGAGGATTGTGTAGTTTATGGATGCAAGCCCAGAATTGTTGTGAGACTAAGTTGGGAGATCAACTTGTGAGTTAGAAAGATCACCTAAGTGTGAAAACAAGCAATCACAAGCTCTAATGAAAAAGATAAGTCTTATTCAAAGCATGAATACCCAAATCAGTGCACGATGATCCCCTGTGTATAAGAAGAAAGGCTCCAAAATCGAATCATAGGAAAAAATTTGGAGGGTGGTTGTAGCCGCTACAACACTAGCGACACATTGGTAGAACTCCATCTCTCTATATGGATCTTTTGTCATGGAAAATAGATCTAATTCTTCTGAAGGTATTTTTTAGTTCATTGATTATCACAACTTATTCACTTAGCTTGAGTTAAAGATATAGTCCTTACCATTCTGTTCATCAGAAGCATACATACAAAGCCAAGTCAGAATGAGTTGTTTTGATTAGGGATAATGAGTATATAAATGCACAGGTAAAAGAGATTGTTAGAGTCTTAGTTTTCATCTTTGGTGTTGCTCCACTGCTAGCAAACCTGGATAGTACCCCAACAGAGTCACTTCAGGAACACAAGAATTGCTCTGCTAACAGCGAGCCTGGATAGTACCCCGTCGGAGTTTCTTGGTTCACCTCTCTGTACAGGAATCCTTTCTCTTCTTTTGTCCTTTATTTCATTTTTTATGTATTTGTTCAAATAACTGTGCATAGGAAATTATTCATTTCATGGGGCGGAAGAGGGATCCCGACTTATTTAGAGCAGAAGAGGTTGTCCTTTCAGAGGAGAATGTTTATATAAACCTCTGAAATACTTGTTAAGGTTTTCCTCCCCTCCTTACTCGACTCGACTTAGTTGACAAGGGTTAACAGAAAATAGAAGACCGATTAGAGTAGGTGGTACTAGTTAAAAGTGCAAGCATTGTGATTTCACCATGAATCTCTCTAAAAGGAACATATTTTCCATGATAGTTTCATCGAATAAAAGAAATGCAAGATTCACATAAAGAGAGGGAATAGATAGATAACCAAGAATTTATAGCAGTACAACTTCCTCTTGGATTTCACCAGGCTTGTTTAAGAAGCTAAACACGGTCTCATGTGGAAGCTAACCTATAACTGAAAAGAAAACAAATGAGAGGAAAGAAATGGAGTGAAAGAAAAACAAAATAGATCAGATGGAAATTATCAATAGAGAAAATAAAAACTACTCCTACTCCTAACCTAAACAAAGCATAGGCCAAACTTACGTAAAGTGATACTTCCAATGTAGCCACCGACGCATTGACTGGCCTATGTATGCCAGGGAATGCATGTTAAGAAATATATACAAGCATACCAAAAAACAAGAAAGATAAGAAAATACAAACCAAAATATTTGAAGTTTGAATAAACACACGGAAAAGTAAAAACAAAGAGCACATGAAAGACGCTCTGCGGATGTACCATGGTGTTTAAACACACTGCGAGTAAGAGACATGTAGGCACAAAAATTTCAAACTTGAAATATGAGCGAAAATGAATAAAAAAAGAAATTTTTTGCATTTTTACCGTGCTCGCCACATATGAATCCTCCAATGACTGAGCGATAAGATCATGTGATACAGATGGAGGATGTGAAAATTGTAAAATGGATTTATTTTCAAAGTGTATGAGAGAGTGATGAGGAGTCTGGAAAGATTCAACGCATTTTTTATCAGAAGTGGAACTGACCTCGAGACTGTGAGAACCTAACATAACCATTAGCTTGGGCTGAAGTGGCTCGAAAACTTAGGGAAGTTCTGGTTCATTAGAAGATGGATCGTCAAAGACCGGTGGCCTAGAAATATCAATAGTGGAAAAATAAAAATCTTGATCAAATGAATCAATGAAAAGATCATGACAACCACGATAAAAAAGTTCAAGGTTACAAATAGAGGAATCATCATGATCTAACGAATCATAAAGAGGGGATGATGAAAATCGAGAAATTTCACCCTCTATATCTCCAGAAAGATATGATGAGAGGTTGGGAGGATTAGGCAGAAAATATTTGTCCTCTCCGAATTCAAATGAAAAACTGACATTCCACGTGTTTTGAGAATGATTGGAAGTAGTGACATCAACAGAAACTGAAATTTCATAAGATTCAATAGGAATGACATAATCGTGGAAAATGTCAGGATAATGTGGAAGAGGTACAGATAGAAGAGGGTCATCTTCGACCATAGATTCTTGTCAGGCTCCCACACATACTCATTGAAAATGATACCGTTGGTTGGATGTTCAACACCAACTCCATCCAGAACTTGATCCTTGTGATCATCATAAGAGAGATTCAAAACTGTTGAAGACGACACATCATAATTGGGAGGATCAAAAGGACCAAAGGATGGAGGACATGGAGATAACACTTCATCACAACCATTAGATTGATAGTCGAAACCTCTGCTGAAATTTTGAGTAAGTGGGGTGGGAGAAGATGGTGGTAGATCAACAGATGAATCTTCAACTTCTCCCACCCCAACCTACAAGACTAGAGCTATTTGATGGGAATGTGATGGATGGTCACTTGGAACAACAACATTTTCCGTCATAGATTTAGAAGCTCTAACATTGAGGTATGTTGGGAGAGGTTCAAAAGATTCTAGATCATGCACATTTTTTGAAATGTGAACAAGAAACTGAAATCTTCCTATTAAGAACGTCCAATCAACTTCATCTTTTATAAATTAAAAACACAAATACATGAAATGATTGTTAAAATGATGCAGTGACTCATCAGGTGATTTTTGTAATTCTAAAATTTTCTTGCGCAGACGTTTATGATCATACATATCAAAAGTGTGAAATAGTTCTGTGACAAGATGTTCAAAAGAGTGTATGGAGGCATCAGTTAATGTGTGACACCATTTCCTTACGTGCCCTTCAAACATGAGAATAAAAACCTACAAGAAACATCCTCACAGTGGATGTTGTGCTTTGTGCATAAATTAAGAAAATTATCAGCATGCTTAGATAAGGTTGTTTCACCCTCACAATCGAATTTGACAGTTGAAAAGTCATCTAAAATACTTGTTGACACTTGTAGACTTACGTTTCTAGAAAAGCATGTTGGGGTTATGACTGTGGAAGAATTCATTAAATGAGTGCATAAATTCAAACCAAACCTCAAGGGCTCAGCTTGTCATCTGGACCTCCTTCTAGCACCAAAAATGTTGACAGTGTTGGACCCACCAACATTCACGGGATCTCCCCGATATAAAGTCCTAACTAGACCTCACACTATTTGGAGTAGGAGTCCAGAAGTGGGTAGTAATGTTATGCCTTGACTATGAAAGTGCGCAGAGTGAAGTGTGATCACCTTGGGTGAGAGCAATTGTGTGACCCTGTGGAAGCCCAAATGTGATGCATGAAGGTTCCAACACATGAAGGGAAGAGGAAGTGCGACCCTTAGAATCATGTAACAGTACGTAGCTAGAAAGGAAAACATGAGCGTAATCATGTTCCTTTTCTGGTTGGCTGACTGTAAGGAGTCTATTAGGAATAGCTTTAGTTATTAGGGTGACTGATAGTGGAGAATGGCTGTAATTTTTCCCTATCTCCACACACTTTCAAACTGTTCACAATTTTTTAAACTCCCAGGCCCATTGTTTTAACTTTAAAAAAAAAAAAAACAACAACTTTTAATATTCCTAGCTATCAATTGAAATCATAGGAGATATGGGTCACCTGTCTTTCACTATGATGCATTGGATGAGGATAATTTATGAGCATCTGGACCCTATGCACCTCCTTTTAGCATTCTCTGTGAATTTCCATTGTTTCCTATAGCTCCTTGCATTTTGTATAGTTGTTGTTTCCTGTAGGGTGGATGAAATAGGTTTGCCTCCTTGATGGCTCTCCAAGGTGGTCTCAGTCCTCTCTGATCTCGTAATAAACAAATGGTGGATGAGAGTTCAAAATATTTGCTTTTTATGATCAATTCCTTGGAGCGTTGCATTGGCTGGTATGATATTTCCTCTTATGGACCGTTGGCCCACCATTAGATATCATGCAGCCTCTCCTCGTAATCATCACCCACTCTCCCACAACTTAACTCGACCACATTTTCAACTCATTCCTCTTTGATGTGATGGTGCCACATGTCAGGCTGACTAGGAGTTCACTTTTTGTTTTCGAGCTAAGGGTGGCCAAGTTAATTGGCCACCTCCAACTTATAAAATCGACTTTTTCATTTTCCTACACTTTTACTATATCATACCTAGGGAAGAACTAAAATGAGGTGTCATACATATGCCTTCATTTTCTTGGTTTTTGCATGTTGGAGGGTGGCTCTGTTCTGCTTCTTTTTGTTCAGGTAAGTGCTTTTGCTTTGGTCTTTCTTTTGTATATTTCGTCCTGTTGATGTGGTTGTCCTCTTTGTTGCTGTGTGCAGTTTCTTGGTCTTGTTGTTGTTGCTGAGCTCTTGATGGGAGTCACAGTGTTTTCAAGGGTGCTCGATCTCCTTGCTTGCCTTGGTGCTAAAGGAAAGTGCATGGAAAGTTGTTGCTGTGAGAGCACAGATTGCTACAGGGTTTCTTGTAGTTACTACAGGAAACTTGTAGCTTCCTTTTTCATCATCATTTTTTTTCACTTGGAGGATGAATAGGTGGTGATGTTGGAGTGGAAATGTGGAAATGGATGAGATGGAGTGGTAGGTGTGTGAGGCCAATGATGGCATGACCCTTAGACATTTCTATTTATTTATTTTTGTATATGTTTTTTATATTTTTTTATATTTTTGTTTTTTCCTTAGTGGTTTTTTATGGACACAGAGGGTGGTATGGTCATGAGTTGGTGTTGGGTGAGAGGTGGTGAGGTGTATGGTCCCCTCTTTCAACCTAGAACAGGCATGCATCATCATTTCCCAACCAGAATTCCATTCCTGTAGAGTTTCAGGACATCCTGTAGTACTATAGGAAACTCCTGTAGTAACTACAGGAAATCTTGTAGAAGTCAGAAAATTACCTGCTAACTGGTTTTTGATGCCTGGAAGTGAGGATGGATGATGGAGACATGGTAGGAATGGGAGATATGAAGTGAATGAAGGAAGAATGGGGTGTTTCTTGGCTTGTTGTCCTCTGAACTTTGTGTCCTCTGTTTCCTTTAAAAACCTGCAAAAATCACATAATTTTATTAGTGGGCAGGTTTGAAGTCCCTGCCATGTTATTTTGTTTTTTTTTTCTCTTTTCTCTTTTTCTCCTTTTTTTTTGAAAGGCACATAGGTCACCTCAAAGGAGGTTTTCAACCTATCTGCCTACCCTAGGCACCTTAAGGGAGGTTTTCACCTAGGGATCTTTTTATTTTTCCTCTTTGTTTTTCACCCTTGAGATACCTCAAGGAGGCTTTCAACCCCAAAAGTTGGCCTCAAGTGCCTCATAGAGGTTTTCACCCAAGTCCCTTATTGTTGTTTTTTTTCTTTTTTCATTTTTTCAAAAATAAAACAGTGTTTAAGAATTTGGTGAGATGGAAGCTGAGACACTTCCAAGCACATTCACTTGCTTACAAATGGTACAGATGAACTCTTCCCTTGACAAAGGTCTTTTATAGGATTTCAATCTATATCCATTGACTAGAAAGGGGATACCTTCATCATTAATTGTCCTCACTTGCACAACCCCATTTTCATGGCACTTATCTATCAAATATGGGCCGAGCCACCTGGTCATAAATTTTCCTTTGAATTCCTTGAACCTGGAGTCATATAGCAGAGCCCAATCACCTTCTTGAAAAACTTCGTCTTTGATGTTTTTGTCAAGCCAAAACTTTCTTTGTACTTGAGTCACCTCTGTGGCCTGCATCCTGAATTCATCTAAACCATTGAGCTGGAGCAGCCTCTGTTGTTGTGCCCTTGTAACATCCAAATCCAACTGTGCTGCCATTCTCAAAGTGTTGTACTCAAACTCAATGGAGAGCAGAGACTTCTTTACATAAACCAAATCATAAGGGGTGAAGCCATTAGTTGTTTTCCAGGTTGTATTATAGGCCCAAGTGGCCTCCATTACTCTGTCAACCCAATATTTTCTATTGTTGCTCACAACCTTTGTGAGAATGTTTTCCAATGCTCTGTTGGTAACCTCTACTTGTCCATTGGCTTGAGGATGGTAAGAATTTGAATTCATGTGCTTGATCTTATGCTGACTCAGCAGATTCTCAATCAGGTGTGAGCTGAATTGAGCACCCTGATCATTGACTACCTCTCTAGGGTACCCAAACCTATAAAACACATTATCCCTTAAGAACTCAACCACTTTATCTTTTGTTGCTACCTTGACAGCCTTGGTTTCAGCCCACTTTGTCAAGTAATCAGTGCACACAATTATGTACTTTTTTATGCCTTAATGGTGGATCAATGGGTCCAATGAAATCCATGCCCCACTTATCAAATGGATCGAGAGTCACTTGAGGTTGCAAAGGAATTTAATCACTAGGAGTAGGTTTCCCCATCCTTTGGCACTAGTCACATCGACTAGTATATCTTCTTGCATCTTGGTGGAGAGTGGGCCAATAGTGGCCAGCTTGCAATACCTTGAAGGTTGTCTTGTTGGCTGCAAGTGACCTCCACAAGGCCCATCATGACAAGCTATAAATATTTCAAAGACTTCCTCCTCCCTGACACATCTCCTTAGAATTTGATATGGGCCTAGCTTGAAGAGATTGCCCCCAATCCAAGTGAATGGTGTGCTCTTTCTTATAATTCTTCTCTTTTCCATGGAGGATAGCTTTGGAGGGAATTGTGCAGCCTCTAAGTAGTTGGCTATGTCATCAAACCATGGAGAGAGATATGAAATAGAAAATAAATTCTCTTTTGGCAGCTGATCATCAACAATTCCTTCCTCATTTGTAGGCAAAGCAAGTCTAGACAAAAAATCTACAACTACATTTTCTCTACCTGTCTTATTAATGATAGTTAGATGAAACTGTTATAATAAAAGAAACCATCTAATAATTTTGACATTCACGTCAGTCTTTTTCATCAACTATTTAATAGTATCATGGTTAGTATGTACAAAGGTCTGATAACCAATGATGTAATGCCTAAATTTATTTAAGGAATGGACAACAGTTAGGAGCTCTTTTTCAGTCACAGTATACATCAATTCAGCCTTGGACAGATTTTTGTTGATGAAATAAATGGCATAAGGTAACTTGTCATCTATCTGGCCTAGAGATGCTCCTATAGCTTTGTCAGAGGCATCATTATGGATGTGGACAGGAGGATTCCAATTTGGGTCTCAGAGTATAGGTGCAGTAGTCAACTTGTCCTTTAGGGTTTCTAGGGCCTCTTGGCAGCTTTCTGACCAAAAAAAATCAGAGTCCTTGGCCAATATTCCAAACAAAGGTGAGGCTACTTTGATGGAGTCCTTTATGAATCTTCTATAGTATCCAGCTAAGCCCAAGAGACTTCTGACATCCCTCTGCTTTTGAGGAGTAGGGACCCTCTTTATGATAGCAATTGTATTTGGGTCCACTTGCAGTCCTCCCTAGGATGTTGAGTGACCTAGAATAGTCCCTGCATTCATCAATAACTCACACTTCTCAAGACTAAGGGAAAAGTTCATTTCAATGCATTTGTTTAATATTTTCCCCAAGTTAGAGAGAGCCTCTAGGAAATCACACGCATAGGGTGTGAAATAATCCATATAAATTTCTAAATATTCATGGACTGACTCTGCAAAAATTTCCTGACTTCCCTCTGAAAAGTGGCAGGGGCATTACACAGTCCAAAAGGAAGGACCCTATAAAAAAATGTACCCCAAGGACAAGTGAAAGTGGTGTTATCTTGGTCCTCTAGCTTGATCTGGATCTGATTGTAACCACTGAATCCATCCAGGAAAGAGAAGAACTTATTTCTTGCAAGACCATCCAAGACTTGATCAATGAAAGGTAGAGGGAAATGGTATTTTTTGGTGGCTTTGTTTAGCTCTCTGTAGTCCACATAGATCCTCCATTTTCCATTCTTCTTTGGGACCAGAACCAGAGGAGACACCCACTCACTATCTGAGATGGGGTAAATGAACCCTGCATCCAACAACTTCTGCAGTTCTTCTTTAACTATATCTTTGAGGGTTGGGTTCATTCTCCTCTAAGGTTGGCACACTAGCTTGCAACCTTCCTTGATGTAAATGTGGTGAGTACACACCAAAGGGTGCATTCCCTCCATTTCCTTGTAACTCTAGGCATAGGCATCCATATGCTCTCTTAGTATGTCACATAACTCCTTTTCTTGATGTGCAGAGAGAGAGGGTTTGATTTTCAATGTTCTTTTTGGACCAAATTCTATCATCTTGACATGAGTAGGACTTGATTCAGCTAGGCACAAATCATTCCAAGGGTTATCTTCAACTTTCTTTACTAACTCATCAAGAGACATGGTGTTGGGGGGTTGATTATAGAGGATTTGATCAATTAGGTTGTGTTCATCAGGATGCCCCCTTCATATAGTAGCATCCAGGGTATAGACTGGGTAAGAGGTGGCAGAGTGGACTTAATCTTCCTCCTCCTCTTCCAACCATAAATTTAAGTCATGCTCTAGACATGGTTGAGGAGGAGGGTACAAGACCAACTGTTTGGACAAATGCCCATTTTTAATGGTCATATTCCCAGCCCTACAACTTATGTAAACATCAACAGTGGCTAACCATAGCCTTCCAAGGATGAGAGGATAACCATTGAACTTGGTCCTAGGTTGGATAACTAAGCAGTCAACCGGGTATTCCCAGGAATCAACGGAGACCATCACATCCTCAACAACTCCCTCGAGAGCTACTGTGGATTTTTCTGCTAGTCGCAAGACTATTGTGGTCTTCCTTAATGATCCTTAGAGATTCAGTTTAAGCATAGTCTCCTTAGTCATCACATTGATGGTAGCCTAACGATCGATCAAGGTATGGGGGACAATGGTACCATCGATGTGCACATCTACCACAGGACTTCCAGGGTCTAGATACTTTGGGCAAATCACTCGCCCCAACATTAATTCAAATAGTTTTTCAATGACATTAATGGTAGGGGTGTCTTTCTTTCGCCTCCCACGAGGTTTGAAGCATTTCTCCTTGATTAACTCGTTATAGATGGGGACATCCTTGATAGCTTGGAGGAGTGGGAGTTTAAAACACAAGTTTTTCAATTCACCTAGAAGTTTAGTCTCTTCTGGGGTGTGCTGGATAGGATGGATTAATCTCTCAGGAAAAGGAGGTGGATTGGCTTTAGGAACACTCTCATCCTTTTCCTCTTCAGTCTCCTTAGGTGGAGATGGAGGTTGATTATCTGGAAGCACTCTTTCAGACCTGAGGTTGATTTCTTGAATTTCCATAGCATAGGCAGGGTAGGATGTCTCTTCACTATAGACCTGTTGTGCCTGTTTTTTGTTCGGGTTTGGATTTGGTTGAGCAGGCATTTGAGGTTGCTTAGGTGGAGCAAGATGAAGAATTTTTGGTTGAGATGCAGGTGGAGGCAGTAAGGCTAGATATTGGTTGTATGGGGGCATCGACCCTATGATGGCGTATTCCACTAAGGTTGTTGGGGGAGCATATGGCTGAAATTATTGGTTGGCAAGTTGGGAATGGTACTGAGGTGAAAAAGACCAGGGAGAAGGTGTGGACCATGAAGGATGAGCAGGAGGACACCAAGGGAGAATGATTGCATTCTGGTTAGCATTGTAATATGAATAGGATGCCCCTTGCATGCCTTGCTAGTATGGTCAAGGTCCTTGACCCCTCCTTTGGTTGATATAACAAAGTTGTTCAGTCACACCTTAAGTTCCTTACTACACATCCTTCAACCCAGGCAGATAAGGGCACTTGTCAATGGAGTGGTTCTCCTCACAAACTGAGTAGATCTCTATAAGATTCACTAGACATTCATTTCTAAGGTGCCTCCTGGTGCATCTAGGGCAAAAGACAGCTAAGGCTCTTTCTGCTTCCTTATGTTTCATATTGATCTACATGGTGCCCATTTGCAAAGAAAGGGTATGAAACATTTCACTCTTAGAGTATTCCAACATGTTCCGAATTTCACTTTTGATGGATGTGTTGGAGGAGGATGAACTGACCAAAGCTTGACTATCCCTACCCTTCTTTCTGGATACCCTAGAATTATTTTTGAAAATTGTCTTGATATCATCATAGGATAACTGGTAAATGTCCCCTCTCAACAACATGTTTAGGGTTTCTAGGAGATCTTCCGCGATCCCTCTAAGAAGGACTAGCTTGAGTGATTCAGGATCGAGGGTGCATCTGGTCCTTTTGTAGCTGAGTTGGAACCTTTCCTCATAATCTTCCAAAGACTCATCATGTCCCAAGGCCATTCTAGAGATTTCCTCTTCATTGTCTTTGGACCTACAATAATCCCTGTACTTATTGTTAAAGGCTTGTTGCATTTGAGCCCAGGTAGTGATGTTGTCCCCAGGTAAGCCCATGAACTAGTGCAAGGTTGCATCCTCAAGGGTGGTTGGAAACAATCTCAACTTTTGGTCGTCATAGGTATAATCATAAGTTCTGCATATGACAACAAACTCAAACAAAAAGGTATCAAGGTCCTCTAAGGTTAAGCCATGGAAGTGAGGAAGGGCAGAGGGAATTATGTTTTTCATCCTAGCATATCCATTAGTTACTTTGATGGGAAAACCACCCTCAGTTATGTTTTTAGCTCCATTTCTGTTTTCAATTCCATTTCTATTTTCAGCCATGGTGTAGGTTGGTGGAATGGTTTCTTCTTCTTCTTCCCCAATAGGATCTTCAAAGATCTCTGGTTATTCACCTAATGGGTCCTCTAGCTCACAGCCACCAAAGAAGAGGGAAGGTTGGTTGTTAGATGGTGTGGGGGTATTTGGAAAAAAATTTCCTAAGTTGTCTCTACTCCTACGAGGCATGAAAGGTATTTGTTTTTTTTTCTTTTTTTTTAGGGTTTTTTTCAGCACTACTTGTAAAATGGAAAGAAATCAGGATTTTCAACTATTTGTTGAATGGAAATACTTGCATAATGGAAAGAAAGGAAAAATTGCAACTATCTATTGAATTCGAAACAAAATGAAAGCAATAATTGCATATATTTACTGAATGTTAAATGGAAAGGAAAGCAGAAATCACATCTACCCAAAATCCTCCCAAGTAACGGTGCCAAAATGTGATGAGCCCCAGTATTGCAATAAGGATGTTGTAACTCCTAGGACGACCAACTTTACTTAATGAAACTGGGGTTCATCAAAACTTGGAGGTTACATTGCTATATGCACAACAAATGCAATAGTCTACTCTTGTCACTTCTCAACTAGGGCAATAGATCACTAGGGTTTTTCAAACCAGTCTTCTATTTACTAGAAGGAGGTTGACTACTAACAGTGAATGTAAAGCTATTTTTAATGCAGAAATTAAATACTTGCCTATGTTAAGGAAATGAAAGTGTTTTTAAGTGCTATGAAAATGACATGAAATCACCTAGCTAGGAATTAACACACATTGCTTGGAAAAGAGACCTAATTTAACCTTTCATTCTACCATCTAGTTATCTGGACTAAGTAGGCATGGAAATGATCCTAATATTGATATATGCATGCACTAGCTAAATATTACATAAAATAATATTTTGGTTTTCAATTTAGAAATGTAAATGTTAAACTAATCAAGCTTATCTTTTTCATGGGAGAAAGATATGGGAAAATGGGTCAAAAATGGCATTGAGGGGTATGGAGATCAATTTGAAGGCCTACCCTAGGCTTTGATCATTATTTCTGCCCAAAACAGTCTAAAACAGGTTGCTACAGGGTTTCCTGTAGTTGCTACAGGATGTCCTGATTTACTACAAGAAACCTAGTTGAAAGTTGTAGGAAGGTAGGGAAGGTGAAAGGACGTGTTGGGAAGGTGGATGATGGTGGAATAAGGTATGGGAAAGGTGCACACTACCCAAGGATTAGACCAACTCTTCAAGATGGTTGTCCACGTTGGGATACAAAACATAAATCTGAATTGATGGTTGGTAGGTTTTGGCAAGAGGTGGAGAATACTTAGACAAGGTTGGTGGAATGATTTCTCCCTGCAGATCAGCAACTCCTACAACAACACACATTCATTTCTTCATTTATGCACAACTTTATGTAAATGTGGAAAAGATGAGTTGAATTTAAGAAAACTGATTTATTGATGGCTAGTGTATCAACTCTATAGAATGGAATGATTTCTAATCTACAGCAAACTTAAGAAACCAAAATGACAATTGCAAATGCTTCTAAGGAATAGTGAACAATGACCTACTCAACAAGAAACCCTAAGCTATGCAATAACCAAAAGATAACTCTGTTTTTGGGACTGTGAGAGTGGGGTCTTCAAACCATGATCCCATGAGGGAGATGAGTATGAGGCCACTGTCACAATTTTTTCTAAAGTATTTTCTTTCCCTATTGTAGCATTGATCTACTTCTACAACTAATGAAATCAAAACTAACCAATCATTCAAAGACTTACAAATTAAATAAAACAGAAATATTTTCAGTAGCTAATATATGATTCTAATCGAAGGATACATGTACAAAAAGAAGAGGAAACTTTGCTTCTAGGATTGGAACCTAACCCAAGAGCTTCAGCCCTCTGAGTCAACTCAGTGTTGGATCAAAGAAACCCTTTTCATTATCACCAAAATGTCAAAAATAACATGAGAATAACAGTCACAATATCTTAAGCTCAAAATTGCCTCTTGGCTACAATAAAAAGTCAAATCCTAATGAGGCCCTAGGCCTTCTTATTTATACAATTGAAGCTACCAACAAATTCCTTAAAATTAGGGAGGCTTGGCTCCCAAACTTGAGATTAACTTGTCTTCAACTATCACTGGCTTGGCTGCCAATGAACTCGGTGGGCTTGGCTGCTTGTAACTCCGAGCTGATGAGATATGGTGGAGGAATCTTCGAGTGATTGAGGAGTTAAGGAGGGATATCTAATCTCCTAAAATACCTCTTTCTTGTCTACTTCGAGTTCCTGCACTTAAATTAGCCAAAAACTGCTCCAAATCATGCAATTAATGCACATTAGGCCACATGACATAACATCTCACCTTTACCCTTCTCATTAAGCAAAATATAATAAAATATGTAAACAAATGTGAGAAAAGTTAATTTTAATAAGCTAGAGAGTGGCATTAAGGCCCATAAAATTTACCTATTTATAAGCCTCATCAGGACCCACGCCCACTGGCATGCCCACACCAAGGTGGGCCACCCGAGCACCGAGTTGTGATGGGCAAGTGATGAGCGAGTGGAAGTGACATGGCGTGAAATCCAAGGAATGAATGGATTGTTTGAGCATGGAGTGATAGAGTTAATGTGAATGCCAAGCAAGTCGTGCATGGAACTTCCCACAAGCAGGTTGACCCGAGGCACGCCCACCCATGGAAGGGGCATTCACCCACACGTTGGCAGGTCAGCCAACACATGTGAAGGGGTGTCATCTCAACATGAGGGGCATCGACTCAAACACAAGGGTGACGACCAACATGTATAACTAGGAATGGGAAACATTGGAGGAGGAAATCACCAACAAACTTGCACAAAACATGAAGTCACAAGGTGAATTGCAGAACCACGGGATGAACAAGAAGGAGAGTCGCACGACCTTGTAAAACCGCAGGTTGGGAAGATCGCAAACTTCCAAAGGGTCATATTTCCATAGCATAGGGTCAAGACTTGGTTGCTTTGGGTGTGATATTCTCGGGGTTTCCTATAGTGTGCCAATGGTAGGTTGGGCACATAGTTGGGTCACTTTTATGAGTGTGAATTGTGTAAGGGAGTGGCACTTCTATTATATTTCATAGAGGCAACACATTGCATATTGGTGTGGTTGACTCATTGTAAAGATACTTCGTAACTTTAAAGATTTATAACAATTTGGGTGAACTACTTGGGGAGTTGACCCCTCCCATCATATACTTGCATTCTTGTTTATGATATGGCATTGTTGTTGAACTATTATGTTTATTTGATGGATATCTCACATTGATGAAGTAGATGTAATATTAATTGAATGAAATTTAATTATGCTGCATAGTGGAGTAAGATAACACTTGAAAAAATAATTGACTAAGTGTTGGAAGTTAGGCGTAGTCCAAGTAAGAGTGACTTGAAAAGGTGAAACTATGTCGGTGCCATATAGCGTCCATAATTGATCTTAAGGCATCATAGTGTGGGGTTATGAAATATGGTATCAGAGCTTGGTTCAGGAAGGATCGAGATAATTTGAAATGTGAAGGTTGATTTGTGGTCGTAGTATGACGTGACATTTTGGTTGTAGAATAGACCTTGGTCAAGGGCCAGGATGAAGAAAAAAACCGATGGCAAGTTTTCTAGAGTTCCATGGGTGAATTTTGTAGACCTTGTATAGGTTGAAACACATGAAATAAGAGAAACCAAGGATTTGGGTTGAACTTGAAGTTTTGGAGAATGAAGTTAAAGGAGATATTTTTTGACTTGGTTTGATAGTTGAATGGGAAGAAGATATTGATTGCAATGAAAAGGAAGACGTGATATGCGAAGAAGAATGTGTTGAAGATGTGCCATCGAAATAGGAGGAACTTGGGGTGGCAGAACTTTCCCAGATTGAACCAGATTCGTCCACACTACAACCATTGAAGGAAGGAGGAATTCATGTGGAGCGACCTCATGGAAATGTAAGTATTGTTGTAACTTATGTTTCATTGAAACTTTTGGAATATGGGCCATATGAAGAAATGGGTGAAGGAAGTATTTGTTTGCTGATGTGATGGACATACATTAGATGGAAGATTACAATGAAACCTTGTGCAGTTGGGCAGCAAGGAACATTGGTTGTTGCATGACTTGTTGGGGCAGTTTGCAACCTTGGGGTAGAAGGTGTGGATGCCCATGACAAGGATGGAACGTAATGAAATTTTCTATGAATGATCCATGCTTAGCCGAATGGATAATTGGCTAAGTGTCTAGCATGACTCATGGATCGAACGAAGTAAGGGCACACTAAACTGAAGTGAATGAGACTTGACATAACACACACACTTGGGCAGAATACTTCATAGAAGTTTCATTGAGGCCAAGAGGCATTCTTGGGTGAACCTTTAGTGGGGAAGATAATGATGAAGTAAGGAACCTACGATAACAATATGAGGGTAAAGTGACATAGGGTGCTAACCTAAATGAAAGCAAGGGTGTGATTACTGAAGTTGCGTTGGGTCTACTGAAGTGGACGAGTTGGGAAACCAAAGTCATGGGCATCAAGTTGAAGAAGAAGGGGCATGGGAGACTTCATGTAGAGGCATCAAGTTGAAGAAGAAGGATACATATAAGACTTCATGCAAAGGCATCAAGTGAGTGCACTTGTAAATATGTCATATATTGGCATCACAGAGAAGTACCAAAGTGGGGATGTTGTGTGGATGGACTTGTCGATGTGACATGAGGACATTTTTCAAATGAACCGATGGGAATGTTGGGAACATTTGAAGAGTAAGGCCATTGTATTTTTTGAAGGAAGACATGGGCAACATATGAGAGTGTTCGTAAAAGGAAGAGGGCAGAGGCAACTTGCGATGACACTTGTGACTGAGACAAGTGTACCTACCTGAAATGTTGGATGGAGATGGTTCATAGGAGCTTATGATGACTTAAGAGAGTTGTAACCGATGAAGACTTCATACTATGGTGGTCTTGGAGTATTTGATTCGTTGAGGAGCTAAGGTCAGTTTGACACTTAAATTTGATGTGATATGGGATGCATACCTTAGACATAGTATGGGATTTGTTCGTGAGGAGTGACTTGATGGATGCGTAGAGATGGGAAGAGTTCTTGATCGACTTGAAGATGTGACAAAATTCTAGAGAAATATTTGATGAAGGCATGAGGAGGTGCATTCTCATGGATTTGGATGTGATGGTTGGATTGATCACCCAAATAGTTTGATTCATGGGGTCATGAAATGTGCTGAGATATGTTGAATTTGAGTTGAATTATGGTAGCAGCAGTTCACATAATGACAACATGTGGTATATTTGCATGATATATGTTGCAACAATGCCATGCAACTGAGTTGGAGGGGGGAACCTTCCATGAGATGAGGCAGTATGGAGGATTGCGATGCATTGTGATTGATGGTCAAGGATTGAGGAGTCCGTTGATGCCTCTAAAATCCTAGCACCAACATTGGGGATAACCACCCTGCCCGGACCTTAGTACAGCTCCTTTTTCGTTTGGTGTTGATCTAGGTGGATCTTCAGACACCATGGCATGGAAATGCTTGAAAATCAAAGTGATTAGAATGATGTCGAATTAGGACCATATCGAAGATCTCATCTTCCTAATTGTGGAGGTGCAAACGGTTCGTCAATCCGAATCCGGATGATGAAGTTATCGCGAAAATAAGGTGGCTCTGTTACTTAAGAAAAGGAGGTTTTTCCATAAAAATTGGACTTTAAGCCTTGAGGAAAATCACAATCAGCATAGTCCAAAGGGAGGACTTAAGGCAGACCTTTAGGACCCCTGATCAGCAATCTCCGATATCGGAGTCGGGGGCATGATAGATGCGATATCGATACTTTACAATTATGTGATCGACGCTTTACAGTTATGTGATTGGCGCTTTACAGTTATGCGATCAACGATGAACGAGACTTTAGACCCTGTGATTAGCGATCACCACTATCGGTGATCAGAGCGATCAGCGATCGGCATCGGCACATGCCCATGTATCGGCGAAGGACTTGGGCCACAGCGATAGCGATATAATGATTAAATCGCAGCCGTCCGATCCAGAACTAATCAACGGTCCAGATCTAATCGGCGAGATCAACGATCGGCAGCCTACGATCCTGATTTACGACATATCCTGGACTCGATAAGTTTGTAGGCTTGATTTTATAAATTTTTAAATCCGAACTGTCGGATTTTTCAATGATTTTCAGTGTTTTTTCGAGTTTTTGACATATCATTGTAAAACGATGAAAGGCCTAATTTTAATGGTTGTTGCGCCCATCCATTGTGCTATATAAACGGCTTCTATTATAAGCCAACAGAACTCCAATTTAGATGCGACCTTTTCCCAGAACATGTTATAAAGCATGATGGGTAACAGAGAGCCAAGGGGGGAGCATGAAAGGCTGTGTAGCAGGGTATAACAAAGAGCCGGGGGTGGCGTGCCAGAGGAGGAGAGCCTGTACTAGAGAGACCAGAAGCCTGTTAATGGTTCCCAGAGTAAGGATGCCGAGCGCTGGGGAAGGCGAAAGGCTGTGTAAACCATGGGCAAGAACAGTATAACGGCAAGCCCGAGAGGTTGCATGGAAAGGCTACAAGGAAGAAGCTCGAGAGCCTGCGTGCCAAAGAGAGCTTGAAGCTAGCGCAACGCTTGAACCCAAAAAAGCCACAGAGATGTTTAATCTATAGCGCAAACAACCATAGAGGCACAACGCTTGAAATTCATGCAGATCTAGAGCGGAAACGACATAGCCAGTACGCTATGAAGCCAGATAACCGAGAGCTATAGAAGCCGAGAGCCAGAGAAGTTCCTCTCTTCATGATCGATTATTTTTCTTGTGATCGATTCATCTCATGATTGATTCTTCTTCATAGCATTTCATCTGTTGATTAATGCTTCTTTGATTGTTTCCTTTGATCGATTATTCTCTATGATCGATCGCTTATTCTTCTTGCATATTAATGCTATGAGATCAGTGTTTCAGCAAGCTTCAGCACTTTTACATTTTCTTCAGAGCAGTGCTTCTTCATATGGCCATTCATAGTGAGGTCGTGACAGATTGGGAGCGGATTGTGCCTGCGCAATGATGATGTGAACAAATGTTCAATGCGGATCGTTTTATCCACTTCTTCATCCATATCTTCAGATGGCTCGTGGTTGGTGTGAGGTATATGATTATTTCATATATTTCTTCTTTTACATTATGCTATAGATCCTAGACTGATATTGATGTAGGATCTTCTTTATTTTCATGTTGTCATGTTTCCTTGCTTCGTGTTATGTGGAATCTTCATATGATGTACTTTATGCTTTGAGATCCCTTATTGTATGTTTATGGGATACTCTTGTTGTCGATGTGCATGTGTTTTTCTTTGACATCCCTTTTGCGCCTTGTTGGTGTGATGCGCACCATGCATGTTTTGCGTCATACTGATAGGAGTTTTGATTGAGAGTTCTAGTTTTGGAATATCTCTTAGAGCCACTCCTGCGTGAGGGCCTTCTTCCTTGTATGATCGAGACAGCAAACACTTGTGTACATCACTTTTTATTGACAACACCTAATGTGGTGGCCTAAACCACCTTGACTGGGGCCCGGAGACGTAGTCCCTCCTGGACGAACTCCGTTAACAATGGCTTTTGTTTTCATGTGTTGATGATTATTATGTTCCTCTTCTTTTTTCGCATGTAGATGTATTCCTTTATGTTCTTTTAAAAATAAATTCTAACACATAATGAAAGTAAAAGGTCTTGGTAAGGTCCTTCTTCACAGCCGGACTTGGATCAGGTGTGGTGGCTCCGACTGGATATTATGGGACCAGTTTCCCATATAATGGATTCTTTGATGGATGATTGGTTTATAATGTATAATAAAGATGATAAGTACTTTAACCTATGACTCAAAAATATACAAATATTCTTATCTAACCTGGGTAATGTATTAACAAATGTGATTTCTTATTATTTCTAACAGATAACTAATCATATAGATGGATTACTAATTAATAGAAATATGCATTCATAGATAGTGATTACTTTGTTTAAGAAATTAAACAAAGTAATTATTAATAAAACATATCGCATTCATAACAATATATATCGCTGACATATATCTTTAAAGTATAACAATTCTAAATCTTCAAAAATGATATGATAAAGAATTGTTTGAATAGCATACATACATCAGCAATAGCAACTTTTAAAAGGAATGCTTCATTACATAAAGAAACAAGGAAAAATAACAGTGATAAAAATATCGCATGCATTTGAATCTCTCCGATGTAAATAACACTCCAATTCCACTTTCTTATACGAGAAAACCTTCCAGGAGATACAAAAGTGCAGGTCTTGAGAGAGTTTCTTCACAAAAATTAGAACCTTGAACCACTACTGATAAAAAATATTCACAAGTACAAAAGTGCAACTTCTCAAGTAAAATATTATACAAGTTGAGAACCCTTTCTTCAAATACATGAAAGGGTTTAAATAATAAAATAAAACTAACTGTCAATAAAAATCACTCTGAGTTGTTGAAACTACTAACATGAAAATCTGGGATTTGATTTATAAAAATAACAATGTGATAGCCTTTTAACTGATTCACTATATCTACTTCTTCTCTTGCACTTGCAGCTGACAAATTGAGAGCATTTGATGAATTTCCGAAGGGTGACTCAGCCTAGAATGTAGTTGAGCTACGTACGTAGCATCTGAAAGTTTAGGAACCATGAGATTAACAACGTCGGCAAGGCATTTGGTGGCCATCTATTGACTGTGTGGCTTTACTAGGAAAAACCAAAATGCATCCCAAGTCAAGTCTTGTATTTTGCTGATTTGTTCTTATCTGTTGCCTAGATCCTGTCTCCATTGATCTTCTAGCGCTTTTTCTTTCAAGAGCTTTCCTAGAGAGCAATTGAAGATCAAGTTAGTTAGATATAGGTTGTCATCTAGTAACTCAATCACACTGTTCATTGTAGCCCTGGCTCTAGAAGTAGCTCTTTCTGCCTTAATTAACTGTGATTCCCACTCCGAAAACAAGATCTCTTTGTGTGATTCTTGGATTTTCGATAGATTAGTAGCCATACCTCCTACTGAACTTTCCCAAGAAAGAAATTCTTTTACCTTATCATCTGCATTTTCAAATTCTAGCCTGGTGTCAACTGCCTTTTCAATGAGTGATGCAATGATAATGCACAACGGGTCAACCAATGATATCTTATGGCAAAGGATATTTAATTGCCGAGATAAGGCTTTAGTCACTTCAAGGGCCTCTTTCTTGAATTCATCGACCTTTGGATAACCCTTGAATTTTTCTACTTGTAATTGCAGTTGTGCAATTTGTTCTTCTTTAGCCCTCTTTTCCTGCTGAACTGCCACTTGAAGCTTGTTGAGTTCTTGAGACAACTTTTGTTGTTTCTGGAGAGCTTGTTGATCAATCTTTTGTTTCTCCAGAGCTAGTTGTTCTTTTAGTTGTTCATTCTGTTGTTTTTGTTCTACTAGCTATTACTCAAGCTGACTAATCTTCTGCTGTTCTTCTGCCATTTTCTCTTCAAGTTGAGTGATCCTTAGATCCTTTTCCTTGATTAGTTGGCTAACTTCAGAAGCCTTGTCCATTGTAGCGGCTGTATAGGCACCTGCATACTGAGACAACTTTGTTAAATCCTCAGAAGGGTTGACTTCTGAGTCTTTCCATACCACATTCATTAGTTCAACTTGAGGAATTGAGAGTGTTCCATGGTCAATTTTCCTCCTTTTCCTTTGTCTTTTAACCATAGCCCTATGATTTGGACTATAAAATACATATAGGGGTCGTATTTCCTCTACCTTCAATACAATTTCTTCAGAAGGATTCTCTAGAATTATTTCAATGTCCTGCTAAGTGTTCACTATGCCGAATACCCCTTCAATTGTAGTATTCGTAACAATAGGCTCCTGTGTTGCAGTCGATTCTGGTGTAACAATGTTTTGGGAGTCATTCTGGTTCTTGATCATTTGATCGAACTGCTCCCATTCCTTGAGTAAGCTGGAATCAATATTTACATCGATATCTAGGAGCTTGCTAGTCTTTTCATTTGTCTGCTCCTTTTCGGGACTTTTCTCTTTTTCGAGACTCTTCTCCTTTTCAGGAGTCTTCTCCTTTTCAGGACTCTTCTCAGTAGTTTGTTCTTCACTATGGCCTTCTTGTTGCACCATAGGGGTAGTGGCCAATAAATCTAGAGGCAATGTTTGTAACCTCTGTGCCCTGAACTGCATAAACTTATCTCTCCCCCCTGCTCCTAATTTGATCTTTGCTAGATGTTTTACCCATGAGAATACTTCAGCCAAAGTGAAAAAGTCATCATATTCATCTGTCTCATGTTCAAATTTGGCAAGTTTCACCTGACTGGTGAAGTTGTAAGCCACTGCTCTTGGATCATACTGTCCCTTAGGAATGACTGATAACTTTAGAATTTTTATCTTCTCTGTTTCTTTCTCTACATGTTTTAAATCATGCAGTGTGTAAATACCATAGCGGAGGGAAAATGGAGGCCACATTTGTTTGTTGGACTCTTTGAGGTTCCTTTATTTGATAAGTTATTTCTCTGTCCAACAGCTTATCAGGAATGTACAAGGGGAGAACATGTGGATCTATGGTGCTGCCAAAAAGTCTGACATAGGTGAACATTTCTTCACCGAACCAACTGCCAATTGATGTTAGGTCAATGTTGGCCTCATCAGATAACCGAGGAGTAGGTTTTTTGAATATAGCCTGATGGACGGGTAAAATAAAACCATGACAAATTCTATATATATGATCTTTATAATGGGCCTTCCACAAATACTTATGATAAATGTGAATAGGAGTTGGGTCTTGAGGAGTCCATTTCCAACCTAGAATGGGGTAGTCAGAATTGAAACAGATGGTATCCATGATGTAGGTGCTCATATAGAATGGGGGTATTGTTCGTGTAGTTACAAACCTATTTCTTCTATAATCAAAGATTTGGTTGGCCATTTTATCTGATAGAATGGTTTCCCAATCCATGATATAAGAGTGGATTGCTGCTTCCATTAAAGCCACCATTTCTATGGTAAACCTCGCTGAATCAGAGACTCCAAAGAGTCTACATATCATAGATCCAACATAGCAATAAGGAGATGCTAAGGAATCTACGAAGTACATACCAGAAGATTCATGCTAATGCTTGTCCGAGAAATGTCTCCATTGCCTGATAGGGTCCAATTCTATATCGTTCTCCTTGGCGAAAGCTTCTAAAAATTCTTTATTGTAATGTTTCTAGGGATCCGGCAATTGATACATCTTCTTGATATCTTCTGCCCTGAATGTCCCGAACATCCTTCCATCAGCTGTATAGAAGGCCCTGTTGGTTATGTTGATACTTTCTATAACCCATCTCACCATGTCATTGTATGGTAACACTTTCGCTCGGGCTGCTATTTTGTGGAGGAAGGAGCTAGCTAAATCATAAAGAGTATTTTCTGATTTATCAGTTGAACCAGTCGTTGCTCCTTCTTCTTCAACTTCACTTGGATCCTCGGCTTCAAGTAAATTATATATACCCTCCCATGAAGTCTTGTCGAGGCCTACATAGGTAGTATCAGCTATCAGTACCAACTTTGCTAGTTCATATTTCGCTACGACAGGGACCTTTGCTTTCCGAGCTCTCTTAGACATTTTTGCTGGACTGATGATTTCAGATTCGCTCTGCAAAACAAAACAGAAGGATGTAACAGTGGAAAAACTTTGTTCAAAGTTAATACGTAGTGCACAAGACTAACAGCAATTAGGCACAATAGATGCTACAGATCTATGATATATTAAGCCACCATGGATGAAATCCTTGAAATATTCAATCATAACTACTTCTTAATGATTTCCCCGTAACTTCCAACGTAAAACTTTAATGCCATGATGATATGTCGCATCGCCAATTTATAACGGTCCTTTTTAGAATGGTATCGTGACTTCCCGATCAAAAATTAGCGATAATCACATATCGCAGATCAAGAATTACAAGTGTCGTGCTTAAATGGTTCCATTGCATGGTTGTGATTGTGATCAGTGGTGAGCTGGCATGGGGAGGCGACATGCTTTAAACTTAATAAATCTTTTTAAATTTTCTTTATAATTGATTTATAACTTTAAGCCACACATGTTCGTGATATTTCGTGTTTTTCCTTTTATCAAAAGTGTGCTTCCAGATAATAAAATCGCATCGGAAGATTTCAAAGGAAATTTTTGGGATGTGTCTTATGATTTTAGCAATGCGCAATTGCGATCGACGTATCACATCAGATGTTTTCAATGGAAGACTTGAAGTGATTTGTTGATGAGAAGCAATATGCGATTTTTCCAATAGAGTTATCACATCGGCGGATCTCAATGGAACACTTTAAGTCCATTATTGAAATAAAGGATGTACGCGATGCGATATTTTACCTTTATAATTGTTTTTGTTTGATAAAGCTTTATGATAAGGTTTTATTGTAATTGAAATCGGATCGGACCTTATCAAGAGGACTTTCATGGGTTTGATAGATTGTCAATTGCGATTGCGATTTAACCTATTCTAAAAGAAAATTTTATATGACCTATTATAAAATTTATTTTCAAACGTTTTATTGATTTTATTTATATTCTAAAGGGTACCCATTTCTTATTAATGTTTTTTATGAAAAGTTAGAAAATGGGGAGGGTTGTTGTATAGCACAACAATTGGCGATTCACTGGGAGAAATAGTTATCTCTGAAAAATAATGCAATATCTAAACTTTCTTAGTTTGGAAACAATTGAGGATAAAGAAAACCATCTAAGAATAGCTAAAAAAAAATTAACTCTGAATAAAATAACAATTTTTTGCAATTTATTTTACAATCCCTTAAAAATAAAAACATTTTTGGTTTCTTCAAGTTTTGATTGGTTGATAAAGATAAAGTAGGGGGCTATTCCAACTTAGCTTTTAAATTTACTCTTTTGTCACAGGTAGTGCCTCTGCTGCCAGCAAACATCTATAGTCTCGGCAGGGTTACCTTTTAACCATAAATCATTCATTGTCCCATCCATCTAAGAGCATAACTTTTGAAAGATAAATTCAAAAAGATATGTTTACATATATTTTTTATTTTTATTCTTTTATTTTTTTTAAGATAAAAAGCCATTGTCCTGGTTTGGTAGCTAGCTTATAACAATGCCATTCACTAGTTGTAATTGAACTGAACAAGCTGGCTCGTGATGAGACCCCTTGTCTTATGATTATAAGCCATTACCCTGTTTTGATATGAATTATTAGTAATGTCAGTTTAATTAGTTACCTATGATCATGGTAAGCAGGCTTATGATGAGACCTCTTATCTTTTATATCAGACATATTTTAGAATTACACTCTAAAAAATCATAAACTTAGTGGATGGGGTGAATGACTTTCTCCTTAAGAGTTTATGGATGACAATTTTAGAGTTATGGATGCTAAGCTTGGAAAAGTCTTTACTTTTTATGAATAACCTCTCTTAACTTTAATAAAACTTAGAATGATTTACAATATTTTCAAAGTTTTTGGAAGATTTTGCAAACTTTAAAGAGGTCTTCAGAGTTTAATGTTTTATTCAACTTTCCAAAACTGTAATCATTTCCTTAAAAGTTTCTAGCATTTGAAAGCAAGTATTCACAATATTCACTCAAAGAGCTTTTCAATAGTAAAAGGCTAATGGAAGACTATTTACAACATTATTTTCTAAAAAATAAACAAACTTGCATAAAGAATATTTACAAGTAAGAAGGGGTTACCTCCTTAAGAAAAGAATTTCTTTAAGATAAGCCCATTCACAGGAAGAGAATCTCTCTTTCCTGATAAATCTTGCAGTATGAACGTTGATGAGCCTATCTTTTCAATGATTTGAAATGGTCCAAGCCACATCTTTTGAAATTTGGTATGTTTACCTTTGTCTTCATGTGCTTTGTCCCATTTCAACACAAGATCACCAATTTGCAATGTTTTTGTGTCGGTAGAACTTGCATCAAAAGAAGATTCAATGACTTGTTGATGATTAGTATGAGTGATTTTGGCCTTCTTTCTTTCTTCCTCCAATTTGAGGACTTGATCAAATGTTAGTTGAATAGAGGAAGAAAGATTTTCTTCAATAAATTGTACTAGGGCTAAAGATGGAAGTGTTAAGTTTGAAGGTATTAACTTCTTTCTCATACACTATGTTAAAAGGAGAAGTACCTATTGAGGTCTTCTGATTTATGTGATTTTCCCATAATGCAAATATCAAAGATTTATGCCAATTCTTTTGATTTTGATCAATAGTTCCTTTAATAATCTTAATGAGATTCTTATTAGTTGATTCTGCCAAACCATTACCTTGAGGATAATAATTTGCAGAATATTTTAATTTAAAACCTCTCTTAAGAGAAAATTCAACTATACTACTCCCAGAAAAATAAGGTGCATTATCAAAAATAAGGGCATTAGGTACACCAAACCTGGGAATGATGAATTGATCAATTAACTCGATGATTGCATCAAAGTTGGCTACCTTTAATGGAATTGCTTCTACCCACTTTGTGAAGTAGTTTGTGGCTATAAAGATGTATATGTGTTTCTTGGAAGAATGTGGAACAATCTCTCCTATGATATCAATCCCCCACTGTTCAAATGGTTGCTCAATGTTTACTTGTTATAAAGGAAAGGCTGGTTTCCTTTGTCTCCCACTAGCAGTTTGGCATATCTTGCATTTCCTGACATAATCATGGGCATCTATAAACAAAGTGGTCCAATAATATCCAACATGTATGATTTTGTGAGCTGTAGTGTCTCCTCCAAAATGTCAACCTGCTGGACCATCATGTAATTCCTGCAAAACCTTTTGTGCTTCAGTTTTTCTAGGCATCTTAATAAAATTGAATCATAATTTCTTCTGAATAACACATCATCAATGATTTCAAAGTTTTTTTCTTTTAATCTTAAGGCACGTTTGTTTTTGTAACTGAAATTAGGGGGAGCATATCCATTTTTCAAGTAAAAGATCAGATTAGCATATTGAGATTCAGAATTTATGATACTTATCTCGTTCACTTGAAGAGTCTTATCTGAATCTTCATGTTCTAGAATATTAGAAGCTCCTGCTAATAACCTACAAAAACCTTTCCCTCTCACAATTTTCGTTGGTTTAATCTCAATATAATACTCCTGTAAAGCTATTACCCAATTAGCTCTCTTTTCTCCTACTTCCCTTTGCACTAGCAATTGTCTCACTGCAGAGAATGGGACTATTACTTTTGTGTGTTTTTTTAGGAGAAGTGGTCTAAAGTGTTTGATAGATTTAAACACAGCAACAACTTGTTTTTCTACTTCCGAATAGTTGAGTTCAGCACCCTACAAATTGGAACTAAAGAAATATATAGTTGCTTCTGCTTGCTGATCATTGATTTGTGTTAAAACATTAGCATAAGATGTTTCAGTGGCCAAAGTATACAAAATAAAATGATTATAAAAATTGGAAGTATTCAATGCAGAAGCATTAATATTTGCCTGTTTGATTGAGTCAAACGCTTCTTTTTCGCTATGTCCCCATTTGAAAACTGAATTTTTCTTAATCATAGTTTGTAAAGGTAAGACTATATGAGAAAAATCAAGAACAAATCTTTTTACAAAATTTATCTGTCCTAAAAATGATTGCATTGATTTCTTGTTATGTGGCAAAGGAATATCAGAAATCTCTTTTATCTTGTCAGGATCAATATATATGCCATCTTTGGATACAATAAACCCTAAGAGTTTGCCTTCATTTAGAGCAAAGAATGATTTCTTGGGATTTAGAGAAATCCCATACCTTTTACATTGTTCAAAGATCTGTTTTAAATCATGGAGATGATTGGCCCTTTTCTTGGAAAAAATAGTTATGTCGTCTAAGTAGACAACAACTGACCTATTGATCAAACCTTTGAAGGCTATATCCATGGCTCGTTGGAAAGTAGCTCTAGAATTTATTAAACCGAAAGGCATTTTCTGATAAGCATATGTTCCCCATTTAGTCTTGAATATAGTTTTTAGTCTATCATCTGGATGCACCAGTATTTGACTGTATCTTGAAAAACCATCAAGAAAGGACATTAACTCTGGACTAGCTACTGATTGAAGTATCTGTTCCATTGTTGGTAATGGGAAATTATCTTTTTGATATGCCTTATTGAGATTTCTAAAATCAATGCAAATCCTAATATCACCACTCTTTTTCCTTACAGGTACCAAGTTTGAAACCCATTTAGAATGTCTAACTAGGAAAATTATTTTAGCTTTCAGAGGTTTATTCAACTCTGCTTTGATTTGACTTTCCAAATTTGGGTGAATTTTCCTTAACTTTTGCTGTACAGGTTTGTCATCAGAAATCATTGGAATTGTGTGTTGAATGATAGAAGTATCATAAGTTCTCAAATATTTGTAATTCCAAGTGAAAAAAAATTGTATTTGTTTAATAATCTGATGAAAGAAAATATTTCTTCTGATGTGAGTTCAAGTCCTAGATTGACATTTTGTGGTTTGGCCTCAGTGCCAAGGTTTACTAATTCAAACTTTAGAGTAGAACTTTGAAGTTTTGCATTAGTGACCTTTTTGAATCTATCTTTGATGTCATAGAGATCTTCTAGTTTGACCACAGATTTAGGGATAGAATTCTCATTTAGTCTTTGTTTTAGCTAAAGATCATGATTGCTTTCATCAATAATCTAATCATCATAACATTTTTCAGAAGTCAAGAAATTTAAAATGTCTTCATCATGATTAAATACTCGCCAATTGGTGACATTGTCTGGGACAGATGGCCGAAAAATTAATTCAATCAAAAACCTATCTGGACTATAATCCTCAAATGGAAGAAGTTTAGAAGCAACATTAGCCAATAAATCAGTTGTTGCATTCTGAGTTCTAGGAATAGGAGAAATGTTAAATTCCAGAAAATGATTTATGAGATCTTGAACAAGGGATTGATAATGTTTGAGATGACCTGAGAGACAATGAATAGTGTTCCTTACTTGTTTTATGACAATTTCAGAATCACCAAATACTTTCAGATATTGAATATTCAGGCCTATTGCTTTATAGAGCCCTTGAATCAATGCCTCATATTCTGTAGTGTTATTGGTACACTCAAATTCTAGCCTGCATGATAGCATAGTTTTTCCCCTTCTGGACTAACTAAAATACACACTGCTCCTACACCGTCATTGGATTTTGATCCATCAAAATATAAAGACCAAAATAAAGGCTTATCTACAGATTTATTTACAAGTTCATCAGCAATACTAACACATCTTGAGGTATCAGTATGAGAGAAGTTTTCAATTTGTGATGTGATACTATTAACAGGAAAAGGCGATTGTTGAGCATTAAAATTTCCAAAGAATGACTCAGCTGAGTAATTTCCAAGAATGTTGTTATTGAAAGCTACATGTTGGTTTTCTTATTCAAACTCCATTACTATATGAGTCATGTGTTTTTCCTGATCTATTTTGATTTGATTTGGTTTCCCTTTATAAGGAAGCCACATGTGAGACCAATTAGTGGAAATGTAACCATGGAGTTTCTCAAACCAATCCCTGCTTAGAATTAAACCATAAAACTCAGGGATGCCAACAATCATTATATCAATTCTTTGAACTACTCTGGGATCAGCCGATAGCCTAATGGTAATTGAATTAATCTCTCCTAAAACTTGCACTTTAGTTCGATCTAATTGAACAATATGAATTTTAGATTTCTGGGGCTCAATGTTTAATTTAGAGCAAACTGAGGATGGCATTATATTTGATGAAGCCCCTGAATCAATCAGACAGTTATGCAGATTTCTGTAATAGATCTCATAAGTCAAGAGAAAAGGAGGAGTATGAGAATTAGACCTATCTCCGATCAAAACAACATCAGTAGCATCTACTTTATCCAATGGTGGTTTACCTAATCTTTTGGCTGCTTTGGATAATAAACTGGTTGGAAGAGGAGAAGAAGGTACTGCATTTAACTCTTTAAGTAGCAATTTTTGTTGGTTTTTTAGCTTGCTAAGTTCGTGTAAAGAAATATTTTCTTGAGTCTTCTTCATTTCCTCCATAATGTTGTAATCCATAGAGTCAGAGACTACTAATGTTTTAGATGATGAGGGTGGATTAGACGATTATGGTTGATTTTGGGTAGGCACAACTGGAGTTTTCTTCGTGGGAGTTTTGTCTTTAGTAACAGGGCTTGGATTTTTCTTCTTTGGATTTGTTTGAACAGGTTCTACTGAATTTCTACTTCTGGTATTTACTGGGAGATCTTCCTGTTCACTTTCATTGTTAGAGTTGGGCAAGATAAAGTCCCACATCCCATGACATTCAACTGTTTCCTCTTCTTCTGTTTCCTCTGATGATAAAACCGTGTCTTCATCTTCATCATCCTCTTGATCTAATTCTCCATTAGATATAGCTTTAGGTGGTTTTGGTTCAGTTGATTGGTTTCTTCTAAAGTTTCTAAATGCTTTTTTAGTAGAAGTTTTCAACCACATGCTTTTTTGTTTCCACCATTTCATTAGACATAGTTTTTAGAACCTTTTGTAAACCTTCCATGTCATATGGGTATTTAACTGCTTTCTTTTTTTAATATCTTTGAAGGTAACCTTTTTTATTTTCTTTCTTCAAGAGAATTTTTCTTTTCCAAATTAATGATATATTTTTCAACAACAATCGCTTCCTTCATATTTTCTGCTAATGTGGGTTTGGCAGCCCTATCAACGAAAATGGCTATGTTTGAAGGTAAATTAGAGATATACCATTCACTTCGGATTTCTTCACTAGGATAGGATGTTGCAGGAATTTTATTCAATAGTTTATTAAATCGGGAGTTGAAGTCTTTGATGGGTTCCTTTGATTCAGATTTCAGATTGGAGAGGTCATTAATCAAAGTCACTGTGGACCTATCATCTCCAAACTTGGTTAAAAATTGTTCCTGAAAAGCATCCCAGCTATTGATGGATCCTGGTGGTAATGAAAAATACCACGATCCAGCTGCCCCTTGTAGAGTGTATGGAAAAATCCTAACAACAACATCTTCTTCTGTTACCCCATTCAAGTTTATGGACAACATAAAATTGTTTATATGTTCTTCTGCTAATATGCCAATGTCTGGATTAAATTTTGGTAACCATTTTTCAGGATGAGTTGGTAATTGACTCAAGGGTGCAGGCATAGCGATAGCTCCTGGATTTGTCCATGGCCTTGGTTGAGGTTGATTATGTGCCATTGTCGCACTAACAGCAGAAGAGGGTGAAGAGGCAGTTGAAAGTGATTGGGTAGAGGATGTTTGAGAACCTGTACCCTTATGGACTATGATCTTGAGTTGGGGAGTGGATGGATGACTTTGCAATGGTTTAGATGGAATGGATGATGATGAAGAAAGAGTCTCACTCTCAGACTCTAAAGGTGTCTTCCTAGCTCTTTTTCTACTTGGCAGAGGAAATTCGGTTGGTGGAATACCAAGCTTTTCACTCTGGGATCTTGTAAGAGGCTGGGATGGAATATATTGTGAAGTCACACTACCTTGGGATAACTCAGACTGTTCTTGGGATATTGAAAACCCTTGGAGTTTATGAATTAAGGTCTGTACTTCAGGGGGTTCAAGAGAAGAATTGTCAGGTGTGTTTAAGTTTTCAGCAGTGGGTGTTGTATTTTCCTTTTCAACTTCTTGCTTAAAGATAGGAGATTTAGAATGCGAAGGAGAAGTTGGAGGAGATGGTGAGGGGTTTTTACTCTTAGAATGGCCTATGGATTTGGATTTACTTGCCATTCATAGTTTAGGCCCTCCTTCTAGCACCAAAACTGTTGATGCCTCTAAAATCCTAGCACCAACATTGGCGATAACCACCCAGTCTGGACCTTAGTACAACTCCTTTTCCGTTTGGTGTGGTGGCTCCGACTAGATATTATGGGACCAGTTTCCCATATAATGGATGGTTTGATGGATGATTGGTTTATAATGTATAATAAAGATGATAAGTACTTTAACCTATGACTCAAAAATATACAAATATGCTTATCTAACCCAGGTAATGTATTAACAAATGCGATTTCTGATTATTTCTAACAGATAACTAATCATATAGATGAATTACTAATCGATAGAAAGATGCATTCATAGATAATGATTACTTTGTTTAAGAAATTAAACAAAGTAATTATTAATAAAACATATCACATTCATAACAATATATATCGCTGACATATATCTTTAAAGTATAACAATTCTAAATCTTCAGAAATGATATGATAAAGAATTATTTGAACAACATACATACATCAACAATAGCAACTTTTAAAAGGAATGCTTCATTACATAAAGAAACAAGGCAAAATAACAGTGATAAAAATACCACATGCATTTGAGTCTCTCTGATGTAAATAACATTCTGATTCCACTTTCTTATTTGAGAAAACCTTCCAGGAGATACAAAAGTGCAGGTCTTGAGAGAGTTTCTTCACAAAAAGGTAGAACCTTGATCCACTACTGATAAAAAATATTCAGAAGTACAAAAGTGCAACTTCTCAAGTCAAATCTTATACAAGTTGAGGACCCTTTCTTCAAAGACATGAAAGGGTTTAAATAATAAAATAAAACTAACTGTCAATAAAAATCACTCTGAGCTATTGAAACTGCTAACATGAAAATCTGGGATTTGATTTATAAAAATAATAATGGGATAACCTTTTAACTGATTCATTGTATCTACTTCTTCTCCTGCACTTGCAGCTAACAAATTAATAGCATTTGATGAATTTTTGGACGGTGACTCAGCCTAGAATGTAGTTGAGCTGCGTACATAGCATCTGAAATTTCGGGAACCATGAGATTGATAGCGTCTGCAAGGAATTTGGTGGCCATTTGTTGAATGTGCAGCTTTACTAGGAAAAACCAAAATGCATCCCAAGTCAAGTCTTGTATTTTGCCAATTTGTTCTTCTCTACTATCCAGATCCTATCTCCTTTGATCTTCTAGTGCTTTTGCTTTCGGGAGCTTTCCTGGAGAGCAATCGGAGATCAAGTTAGTTAGATATAGGTTGTCATTTACCAACTTGATCACACTGTTCATTGTAGCCCTGGCTCTGGAAGTAGCTCTTTCGGCCTTAATTAACTGTGATTCCCACTCCGAAAACAAGATCTCTTTGTGTGATTCTTGGATTTTCGGTAGATTAGCAGCCATACCTTCTGCTGAACTTTGCCAAGAAAGAAATTTTGTTACCTTATCATCTGCGTTTTCAAATTCTAGCCTGGTGTCAACTGCCTTTTCAATGAGTGATGCAGTGATAGTGCACAATGGGTCAACCAATGATATCTTATGGCAAAGGATATTTAATTGCCGAGATAAGGCTTTAGTCACTTCTAGGCCCTATTTCTTGAATTCATCAACCTTTGGATAAACCTTGAATTTTCTACCTGTAATTGCAGTTAGGCAATTTGTTCTTCTTTAGCCCTCTTTTCCTGTTGAATTGCCGCTTCAAGCTTGCTGAGTTATTGAGACAACTTTTGTTGTTTCTAGAGAGCCTGTTAATCGATCTTTTGTTTCTCCAAAGCTAGATATTCTTTTAGTTGTTCATTTTGTTGTTTTTGTTCTGCTAGCTATTGCTCAAGCTGACTAATCTTCTGTTGTTCTTCTATCATTTGCTCTTCAAGTTGAGTGATCCTTAGATCCTTTTCCTTGATTAGTTGGCTAACTTCAGAAGCCTTGTCCATTGTAGCGGTTGTATAGGCACCTGCATACTGAGACAACTTTGTTAAATCCTCAGAAGGGTTGACTTTTGAGTCTTTCCATACCACATTCATTAGTTCAACTTGAGGAGTTGAGAGTGTTCCCTGGTCAATTTTCCTCCTTTTCCTTTGTCTTTTGACCACAACCCTATGCTTTGGACTGTAAAATACATCTAGGGGTGGTATTTCCTCTACCTTCAATACAATTTCTTCAGAAGGATTCTCTGGAATTATTTCAATGTCCTACTGAGTGTTCACTATGTCGACTGCCCCTTCAATTGTAGTATTCGTAACAATAGGCTCCTGTGTTGCGGTCGATTCTGGTGTAACGATGTTTTGGGAGTCATTCTGGTTCTTGATCATTTGATCGAACTGCTCCCATTCCTTGAGTAAGCTGGAATCAATATTTACATTGGTATCTAGGAGCTCACTGGTCTTTTCATTTGTCTGCTCCTTTTCAGGACTTTTCTCCTTTTCGGGAGTCTTCTCCTTTTCAGGACTCTTCTCAGTAGTTTGTTCTTCACTGTGGCCTTCTTGCTACACCATAGGGGTAGTGGCCAATAAATCTAGAGGCAGTGTTTGTAACCTCTGTGCCCTGAACTGCATAAACTTATCTCTCCCCCCTACTCCTAATTTGATCTTTTCTAGATGTTTTACCCATGAGAATACTTTAGCCGAAGTGAACTAGTCATCGTATTCATCTGTCTCATGTTCAAATTTGGCAAGTTTCACCTAACTAGTGAAGTTGTATGCCACTGCTCTTGGATCATACTGTCTCTTAGGAATGACTACTAACTTCAGAATTTATCTTCTCCGTTTCTTTCTCTGCATGTTTGAAATCATGCAGTGTGTAAGTACCACAGCAGAGGGGAAATAGAGGCCACATTTGTTTCTTGGACTCTTTGAGGTTCCTTGACATTCATGTTTCTGTTATTTGGTAAGCTATTTCTCTGGCCAACAGCTTATCAGGAATGTACAAGGGGAGAACATGTGGATCTGTGGTGCTGTCAAAAAGTCTAACATAGGTGAACATTTCTTCACCGAACCAACTACCAATTGATGTTAGTTCAATGCTGGCCTCATCAAATAACTGAGGAGCAGGTTTTTTGAATATAGCCTGATGGACGGGTAAAATAAAAGTATGACAAATTCTATATATATGATCTTTATAATGGGCCTTCCACAAATACTTATGATAAATGTGAATAGGAGTTGGGTCTTGAGGAGTCCATTTCCAACCTAGAATGGAGTAGTCAAAACTGAAACAGATGGTATCCATGATGTAGGCACTCATATAGAATGGGGGTATTGTCCGGGTAGTTACAAACCTATTTCTTCTATAATCAAGGATTTGGTTGGCCATTTTATCTGATAAAATGGTTTCCCAATCCATGATATAAGAGTGGATTGCTACTTCCATTAAAGGCACCATTTCTATTGTAAACCTAGCTGACTCAGAGACTCCAAAGAGTTTACATATCATAGCACCAGCATAGCAATAAGGAGATGCTAAGGAGTCTACGGAGTACATACAAGAAGATTCATGTTTATGCTTGTTCAGGAAATGTCTCCATTGCCTGATAGGGTCTGATTCTATATCGTTCTCCTTGGCGAAAGCTTCTAAAAATGCTTTATTCTAATGTTTCTGAGGGTCTAGCAATTGATACATCTTCTTGATATCTTCTGCCCTGAATGTCCCGAACATCCTTCCATCGGCTGTGTAGAAGGCCCTATCGGTTATGTTGATAATTTCTATAACACATCTCACCATTTCATTGTATGGTAACACTTTCGCTCAGGCTTTTACTCTGTGGAGGAAGGAGCTAGCTAAATAATAGAGAGCATTTTTTGATTTATTAGTTGAACCAGTCGTTGCTCCTTCTTATTCAACTTCACTTGGATCCTCGGCTTCGAGTAAATTATATATACCCTCCCATGAAGTCTTGTCGAGGCCTACACAGGTAGTATCAGCTATCAGTACCAACTTTGTTGGTTCATCTTTCACTATGACAGGGACCTTTGCTTTCCGAGCTCTCTTAGACATTTTTGTTGGACTGATGATTTTGGATTCGCTCTGCAAAACGAAACAGAAGGATGTCACAGTGGAAAAACTTTGTTCAAAGTTAATACACAGCACACAAGACTAACAACAATTAGGCGCAATAGATGTTACGGATCTATGATATATTAAGCCACCATGGATGAAATCCTTGAAAGATTCAACCATAACTGCTTCTTAATGATTTCCCCGTAACTTCCAACGTGAAACTTTAATGCCATGATGATATGTCACATCGCCAATTTATAACAGTCCTTTTTAGAATGGTATCGTGACTTCTAAATCAGCGATTAGCGATAATCGCATATCGCAGATCGGGAATTACAAGTGTCGTGCTTAAATGGTTCCATTGCATGGTTGCGATTGCGATCAGTGGTGAGCTGGCATGGGGAGGCGACATGCTTTAAACTTAATAAATCTTTTTAAATTTTCTTTATAATTGATTTATAACTTTAAGCCACACATGTTCGTGATATTTCGTGTTTTGCCTTTTATCAAAAGCACACTTCCAGATAATAAAATCACATCGGAAGATTTCAAAGGAACTTTTTGGGATGTGTCTTATGATTTTAGCGATGCGCGATTGCGATCAGCGTATCACATCAGATGTTTTCAATGGAAGACTTGAAGTGATTTGTTGATAAGAAGCGATATGCGATTTTTCTGATAGAGTTATCACATCGGCAGATCTCAATGGAACACTTTAAGTCCATTATTGAAATAAAGGATGTGCGTGATGCGATATTTTCCCTTTATAATTGTTTTCATTCGATAAAGCTTTATGATAAGGTTTTATTGTAATTGAAATCAGATCGGACCTTATCAACAGGACTTTCATGGGTTTGATAGATTGTCAATTGTGATTGAGATTTAACCTATTTTAAAATCAAATTTTATATGACCTATTATAAAATTTATTTTCAAACGTTTTATTTATTTTATTTATATTCAAAAGGGTACCCATTTCTTATTAAAGTTTTTTAATGAGAAATTTTAAAATGGGGAGGGTTTTTGTATAGCACAAAAAAGTCTTACCCACATAAATTCATGAGCCTTGAAGGAGGTTTGTGCAATGAACTAAGGAGTTATGCAACAGGGACGATTGACGATGGAGCTAATAGCACTTTGCGACATTCGTTCTAAGCAATGGAGTGTGCTAAGATGATGTTGTCGAGGGCGAAAACCTTCTTAGAGTGGGGGAGGATGTCAAGGCCCTGAGTTGGCACCATGGTCAACGGGCACCCATGACTGTCGACAAACACTTGAAGAGTCAAAAAACTGAATCGAGTGGGTAGGTCGCACGCTGGTGTGCTCGCATAAAGGTTTGGCGACCAATGGCGACACACAACACAACTTAGAGAAGTTGGCGACATGCATGCCCAAGTCAATCGAATGGGCGAGGTGGGTGAGGACAAAGGCATCGGGAACGTTAGTGAAGGGAAAGTCGATGTGTGACATGCAGGAAAGCGAACGAGTCAAGCAAGCCCAGGGAAAGTGGGTGAGATGAGCACACAAGCATAGAAAGGCGCATCGAGCGAGTTGGTTATACAAGCGCGTCTGGAGGAGCGCACCTACCCATAGAAGAGGACATGTTAGCAAGGGTGCGCGTTCAACATTTATGGTGGCTGATTTGGAGGACCCATGCCCATGAGTGCGCCCACACCAAGTTGGGGCACCCGGGCGCTGAGTCGTGATTGGAAAGCGATGAGTGAGCGACATGGCATGTAGGAATAGGAATGACTTATGGCGGCAATGGATGGTTTGAGTGTGGAGTGGCAGAGTTAGAGTGAACACCAAGAAAGTGGCATGCCCGCCCACAAGGGGCACTCGACTACCCACCGGCTAGTCGACCCACGATGTGCCCACCTGCGAAAGGTGTGTTCACCCACATGTTGGTAGGTTAGTCATCACATGTGGAGGGGCATCGGCTCAACATGAGGGGTGTCGACTCAACATGTATAAGTAGTAATGGGACGAATTGGATGAGGACATCACCAACGAACTCACACAAAACATGATGTCACAAGGTGAATCACAGAACCACAGGATGAACAAGGAGGAGAGTCGCATGATTTGGTAAAACCACAGGTTGGGCAACTCGCTAGATGAAAAGGGGTCAAACTTCTGAAGTCCGAGACTTGGTTTCTTTGGGTGCAATATTCTTGGGGTTTCCTGTAGTGCACCAAAGGTTGGATGGGCACACAATTGGGTCACTTTGATGAGTGTGCAATGCATAGGGGTGTGACATTTCTATTATATTTCATAGAGGCAGTGCATTGCATATTGGCGTGGCTGACCCATTGTAAAGATACTTTGTAAATTTAAAGATTTATAATAGTTAGGGCGAACTATTTAGGGAGTTTCCCCCTCCCATCATATAATTGAATTCTTGTTTATGATATCACATTTTTGTTGAACTATTATGTTTATTTGATGGAAATCGTATATTGATGAAGTAGATGTAATATGAATTGAAGTAAATGTAATTCCGCTACATAATTGAGTAAGGGAACACTTGAACAAATAATTGACTAAGTGTTGGAAGTTAGGCGTAGTCCTAGTAAGAGTAACTTGAAAAGGTGAAATTTTGTCGGTTCCAAACAGTGGCCACAAGTGATCTTAAGACGTCATAGTGTGGGGTCGTGACACCCATGGTCCAAAACTCACACCAACATGTCTTCCAGTAATTTTGAGTTTGAGAAAGATTTTCTCTCTTCACCTGCTTTAATCTTCAACTTAGAAAAATCATGACGAGATGTAAGAGGAATAGCATTAAAATAAGTCACCACAGGGTTATGGGCAAAGAGGTTTGCTCCATGCTAGCATGGCTGATATCTACCACCTCCTTCCCTCTTGCTCCTCCCCCTCTACCTTGGTGGCATTGTAGAGTCATAGGAGGGTTCTTCAATTTCCTTATAGAGGTTTCTTCTACCTGCAAAAGGACACAAAGATTGACTTAACCCTACCTCAACAAAACCCAGATACCAACAAATAATTGTGTCACAATAACACCAGATAAATGACCTATCTTTAGTTGAAAAAACACAAAACGAGGGGGTGGTCAAAGCTTTTTACTATCCACTTTCATCACTTTATTGCTCATCATATTCACCTTTTCCATCACCTATTATCCACCATATTTATCTTTTTTAGTTATTTTTCAATGTACACTAACATCTCTATTTTTCTAACCACATTTACATTCTACTTTATCGATTTTATTTCATTTTTTTTAAATATTATGGGATTGAACCTTGGATCTCTTAGCTTGCACAATTTCATATCACTTCAATCACCAACTGAGTTACCCATAAGACTTAAAATTTTTGCAATTAAAGATATATATAGATATATATATATTTAGAATTAAAAATCTTATGCCCCTTTTTTGGACTTTTATATTTTATATATTTATTTATTTAATACCTTTTATAACTAACTAATAACTTAATAATCATTACTTTATATATATATATATATATATATATATATATATATGTATGTATGTATGTATATATGTATGTATGTATGTATGTATGTATGTATATATGTATATATGTATGTATATATACATATATATATATATATATGTATATATATATATATATATATATGTATGTATGTATACATATATATATATATATACATATGTATATATATATATATATATATATATATATATATATATATATATATATATATATATATATATATATATATATATATATATATATATATATATATATATGCCCCTTGGACTTTTTATGATAATATAACTTCGATTTGATAAATTAAATTAACTTATTTTTATCCCCCTGGTCCTAGTCCATCTAACTACTCCCCAATCAAATTTAGCAGTTATAGTCGTTGTCTGATCTTGAATTATAGCCATTGGAGGTCTGCTCTGTCTATTTACTATCCACTTTCATTTGCTCCTCAACTTGTCCTGACGATGAACCACACTGGTTGGTTCGAAACGCGTCGACAAATGAAATACCATGTGATTTACGATCACAGAAGCCTCAATTCAAAAATACTTACATTAACAAATTGAAAATATTAATAATGAAAAAAATAATGTCGACCATAAATAAAATACTTCAATTTCACTTTGTTTTACATCAACTTTATATAGAGAGATAAAAATAAAAGAAAAATTAACTTAGTTTTTAGTATGAGGCAATATGTAGTTTCATCACTAGTTAATATCGAATTGACAGAAGATAATATTAGATATTGCATTTTGTGTATTTCATTCTATTTCCAATTTACATGTAATATTTAAAACAAAAATATATTAATAACAAAAAATATTTTAATATCAACCACAAGTAAAATATTTTAATTTCATCTTAGTCCCTACCACTCAAGTTAGAAATCATGCCTTACAAAAAATTGCATAAAAAAGTATAGCCTATATTCATCATTGGTAAATTAATAGGAGCCAATAAAATCAATCATATAGGCTTTCTTTGGCAAGAACTAATAAATTGAGATGTGAAGTGGATAAATTATTTGTTTACTCAAGCAGAAGGACTTGCATAAATTTTAGTGAGTAGTAACCACAAGTAAAACTACATATTTACAACTTTACACCTACGTGAGGAGAACATAAATAGTATTGGAAAGTAACTCTTGGTAGGTATGTTGAAATATAGCGACAAGAATATTCCAATTTAATTTGTCCTTGAATTAAATTGTGAATTAAAATCGAATTTAGTCTTAACAACTACTTGGAAATAATTAATTAGTTTATTTTAAATTAGTTAATTGGAGAAATTCAAGTTAGAAGTCTTTTTGAAGTCATGCAAGAGTTATCCCTTAAATTAAGGAGATAATATTGAGTTATATTTGAGTTCTAATTAATTAACTCAGTTTACTGAGTTAATTCCCGTTAAATTAGTTCCAAACTGTTTGAGGAACTAATAGTGAGTTAACAGTCAGTTGATGCATGCATGCACTCAACTAGTGCTACTCCAATTAACTGAAGATTCCCTCTTCAAAAACTCATGCATGTCTATTCTAAAAAAGACCCGGTTAAGATTAAAGTCAAGGACAGTGTACTATTAGTTGCATGTGTTTTCTCATGGAGAAAACTCATGCATGCAGTCAAGGATTTATCCTTGAGGATTGCATAGTTTTGAAGGAAGGTTTTCCACTTGGTTGAAGGTTAATCATCCACAAGGAACAACGCAGGGAAAGAGGAGCTTGGAGGGCAGAGAGGAAGGTTGGAGAGAAGCCAAGATTTCCTGTGAGCATCTGTGAGGATTGTACTGAGAGTTGGCTAGCTGTGAGAGCTAAGGCTTTGTATAATTCCTATGTATTTCCACCATGTATGATAATACAATACTGTGGGGTTTTTAGCTGAGGCTTTCCCCAAAGTATTTTCATTTGTATTGTGCAATGATTCTTCTTCTTCTGGTTATATTGTTCAACTCGATCTTTAAGCTTCCGCAAATTGATAGTAGAAGTAGGTTATAGTATTCTGCTTTGATTTATATTGCATTATCAGGTTAACCTACACAGATTTTCTACATGGTATCGGAGTTGGATTTGTAGAGATTCTCTACATGGTATCGGAGATGTGAACAGTATACTAGGAAAAGAATTCGAAGTTTGAAGTTTGGGGTTGTAGGTGCAAATTGAATTCATATCATACTTCAAGGTTGGCCAATGGCGTTCTATGGCTTGAGACTCGAGTATGCCTTGGAAGGTAGCTCAAAATACATAGCATGGAAAGATGGAATGGAGGTTGTATTAGAGGACAATGGCTTGAAGGAATTCATTGATCAAGAAATCCCAAAGCTAGCTTCAACTAATGCACAAGAGTTGGTTGAGTGGAAGAAGTGTGTGGCAAAGGCGAGATGCATCATCCTTGAGGGAGTTCAAGACCATATTGTCTCGAGTCTCCATGGGAAGGATACTCCATTTTCAATGTGGAAGACATTGAAGGAGCTCTACCAGAATAGTAGCGACCAGAGGAAATTGGCGCTCAAGGATAAGCTTCGAAGAATCAAGATGGAGAAGGGCGATACTATTTCCACATAACAAGCTCACCACTTGCAGAGATGAGCTTGGCAGTGTGGGAATAAGTATTATCGATGATTATATGGTGAGCCTCTCTCTCCTTGGCCTTCCAAAGAGTTGGAATAGCTACCAGGACTCTGTGAATGGAAGGGAAAAACTGTCGGATTGGAAACGACTGTGGTCAGATCTTATGCAGGAGGAGATCAGGAGGAGCACACGAGATGGTTCTTCATCCAAGAATGATGATGAAGAAAATATGGCCTTAGCAAGTAAGGCAAGGAAAGGGAAGGGGAAGGCTTCCCATTTCAAATCGAATTCTTCTCATGGATGGAAGAAGGGTGACATGTCTAAAGTAAGGTTCTTTAATTGTCACCAAGATGGGACATTATGCGACTAATTGCCCATCGAAGAAGTCAAAGAAGGGATCCTCGGAAGGATTGGAAGGTGAGGCATTAGCCTCTCAGTTCGAAATGGACTTTACCCTCATTGTATGCATGGTGTCATAGATGATGGGTTTTGTCTGGTATCTTGACAGGGGAGCCGCATTCCACATGATCGGTGATAAAAATGATTCAATGCCTTGGAGAAGAAAGACCTCAAGATGTGCATAGAAATGGGTGAAGATGGAAGGTATAGTGTTTCAGGAATGGGCATGGTTGCTTTTCAGAGGGAGCATGGAGCTCCTCTCACCTTGATAGATGTGATGTATGTGCCTGGACTAAAGAAGAACTTGGTATCAGTCGCAATGTTAGAGGACAAAGGCTACGATGTTGTCTTCAATAAAGTAAAGGCATTCCTAAGACACATAGCCAAGGGTCAGACCAAGAGGATAGGGATTTGGGTGGAGAATCTTTATAAACTAGAGGTAGATGATTGTGCAGCATTGAGTACGAAAGCAGAATTGGTGCAAAGCCAAGACATTGGCGAGTTGTGGCAAAGGTGATTAGGCCATTTGCATCATGGGGCTTTGAAGATAATGCAACAGATATCTATAGGACCTCCCAAAGGTAAACTTGAGCAAGTTGACACATGCAAAGGTTGTACCTTGGGAAAGTACACCAATTCTTCCTTTCATAATCGAGATAGTCGAGAAGAGGCTATCTTAAAGTGAGTTCATACTGATTTGTGTGGACCATTCTCAATGGCATCCACAATGAATCAAAGGTATTATGTGGTTTTCATTGATGACTATTCTCGTAAATGCTAGATTTATTTCTTGCAGAAGGACCAAACTTTCACAAAGTTTTGTGAGTTCAAAGCTTTGGTCGAGAAAGAGTCAAGGAAGAATATCAAGGCCTTGAGAAGCTACAACGGTGGAGAATATGTCTCTCAAAAGTTTAAGGACTTCTGTGCAGCAGAAGGAATTAAACGAGAGTTGACGACATCTCATAACCCACAGCAGAATGGGGTGGCCAAGAGGAAGAATAGAACTATTGTAGGGGTAGCACGGGCAATGCTACATGACCAAGGCCTACCAATTCACTTGTGGGCTGAGGCATGCAACATAGTGGTCTATTTGCAGAATAGAAGACCACATCGCATACTTGGGATGAAGACACCAGAGGAAGCTTTCTCCGGTAAGAGATCAAATGTGGGTCACTTCAAGATCTTTAGCTCATCGGTATATTGCCATGTGACAAAGGATGCACAGAAGAAGCTTGAGTCGAGAGAAGAGTTGGGGATATTTGTGGGGTACATTGATACACCTCACAACTATTGGGTGTAATTTCCTACCAGTCAGAGTACAGTGGTTCGCAGAGATCTCAAGTTTGATGAGCAGAAGGCCATGCGAGTTTCCCTTTAGAGGGATCTCCAACTACAGGCTGTGGAGGAACTATTGGTTCCTAAGGAGGAGGAGCCTCAGACTGATGTGAAGCAGCCACATGTAGAGGTTCCAGGAGTGGAGACATCCACTCAAGCAGAGTCTTCCAAAGATGGACGGAAGCGCACAAGAGAAGCTGATAGATTGTTGGAGGATGTGAGAGATAATTTGGCAGCACCATCTTCTCAGCGCAGACAGAGGAGGTCACCTAAGAGGTACACTAGATACATGGCCCTTGTTGGGGAATGTGTTGAGATTGAGCCATCTTCCTTTGAGGAAGCAGTGTAGCAGCCAATTTGGGTTGATGCTATGGTGGAGGAGTATAACTCCATAGTTCGTAACAGTGTTTACGATGTGGTTCGGAGACCACAGAATAAGTTAGTTGTGAGTTCCTGTTGGCTTTACAAGGTAAAGCAAGTTGTTGATGGTAGTGTGGAGAAGCATAAGGCAAAATTTGTTGCCCGTGGCTTTTCACGGGTCGAGGGGATTGACTATGATGAGACTTTTTCTCCTGTCGCAAGGTACTCATCCATCAAATTTGTGTTGGCACTATCAACACATATGGGTTGGAAGATCCATCAGATGGATGTGAAGACTGCATTCCTCAATGGCCAGATTGAGGAAGAGGTGTACATAGAGCAGCCATAAGGTTTTAAGACCTTTGATCGTGAATCGCATGTGTGCCAACTCAAGATAGCATTGTACGGGCTGAAGCAAGCACCTCGTGCTTGGTACACCAAGATAGGCAACTACTTCACTAGGTTGGGCTTTACAAAGAGTTAAGCGGATGTGAACCTGTACCACATTGTGGTGAAAGGTAAGTTGTTGATCATCGTACTTTATGTTGATGATCTCATATTGACTGGTGATGATCAGTTGATCGTGTCTTGAAAGGAGGACCTTGCAAGAGAATTTGAGATGAAATACATGGGTCTCATGCATTACTTCCTTGGCATGGAAGTGTGGCAGAAGGATGGGTAGTTGTTTGTGTCTCAGGGCAACTATGCCAACAAGATACTCAAGAGATTCCACATGGAGAAGTGCACGCCCATGCAGACTCCTCTAGCAGGTAACTAGAGGCAGGAGGTTTCTACTTCAAGAGAAGTGGTAGAGGCTACTGTGCATAGGCAGCTTGTGGGTTCACTGATGTACTTAGTGAACACACAACCGAATTTGTGATATGCGGTGAACCAGCTGAGTCAAGCGATGGTTCAGCCTACCAAGATGTTTTGGAAGGAGGCAAAGCATGTATTGATATACCTTAGAGGCACATCTCAGTATGGATTATGCTACAAATGAACAAAGGGAGTGAAGCTATAAGACTTCACTGATGCAGATTGGGCAGGGAGTCCATCAGATCAGAAGAGCACATCAGGAGGGATTTTCAACCTTGGGTCAACGGCAGTTTCTTGGTGCAGCAAGAAACAAAGGTCGGTTGCACTCAGCTCGGCAAAGTCACAATACATGGTTGCAAGTTAGGCAACATGTGAGGCCATCTCGATGAGGAAAATCCTAGTTGGTTTGTTTGATCAGAGGATGGATCCAACTGTGATCTATTGTGATAATCAGATTTGTATCAAACTCTCTGAGAATCCAGTATTTCATGATAGGTCCAAGCACATCGACATCCGGTATCATCATCTTAGAGACTATGTAGCAAGGAGGGTCATGTTGCTGCAGTATATTTCAAAAAAGCAGCAAGATGCTGAAATTTTGACAAAGTCATTGTCAAAGTGTAAATTCGAGTTCCATAGAGACAGGATTGGGTGGCAGATAATCCCTTTCTTGTTGAGAGGGAGTGTTGAAATATGGAAACAAGAATATTCCAATTTAATTTGTCCTTGAATTAAATTGTAAATTAAAATCGAATTTAGTCTTAACAGCTACTTGGAAATAATTAATTTATTTATTTTAAATTAATTGGTTGGAGAAATTCAAGTTAGAAGTCTTTCTGAATTCATGCAAAAGCTATCCCTCAAATTAAGGAGATAAGATTGAGTTATATTTGATTTGTAATTAGTTAACTCAGTTTACTGAGTTAAGTCCAGTTAAATTAGTTCCAAACTATTTGAGGAACTAATAGTGAGTTAACAGTCAGTTGATGCATGCATGCACTCAACTAGTGCTACTCCAGTTAACTGAAGATTCCCCCATCAGAAACTCATGCATGTCTATTCTAAGAAAGACCCAGTTTAGATTAAAGTTAAGGATAGTGTACTATCAGTTGCATGTGTTTTCTCATGGAGAAAACTCATGCATGCAATCAAGGATTTATCCTTGAGGATTGCGCAGTTTTGAAGGAAGGTTTTTTACTTGGTTGAAGGCTAATCATCCACAAGGAACAGCGCAAGGAAATAGGAGCTTGGAGGGTAGAGAGGAAGGCTGGAGAGAAGCCAAGATTGCCTGTGAGAATCTATGAGGATTGTACTGAGAGATGGCTAGCTATGAGAGCTAAGGCTTTGTATAATTCCTTTGTATTTCCACCATGAATGATAATACAATAGTATGGGGTTTTTAGCTGAGGCTTTCCGCAAAGTATTTTCATGTGTATTGTGCATTGATTCTTCTTCTTCTAGTTATATTGTTCAGCTCGATCTTTAAGCTTCCGCAAATTGATAGTAGAAGTAGGTTATAGTATTCTGCTTTTATTTATATTGCATTATCGGGTTAACCTACACAGATTTTCTACAGTATATTTAATTACATCTTATTCCTACCATTTTTTTAATGCAAAGTCTTGCTTAAATTATGGTGGGAAGTAAATGATGGTAAATATGTTATTTACTTCAGTACGAGTTATAATTTAATGATATGGTTGTAATATTCATGCATGATTTTTATATTTTTTTTAAGTGATTTGGAAAAGCATCAAAAAAATAAAATTCTTGAATATATATATATATATATATATATATATATATATATCTCACTTCAAAAAAAATCTAAAAATCAGGCATGAATATTGCAACCATATCAATAAATTATATATAATTTATTCGGATATGGCTACAATATTCATGCATGATATATATATATATATATATATATATATAGAGAGAGAGAGAGAGAGAGAGAGAGAGAGAGAGAGAGAGAGAGATTATTAATAATTAGCCTAGATCCATATTAACTCTAGATCTACCAAGTACCAAGAGTGATCAAATCTCTTGAGATGCAAACCTCTTTTAGAGTGAAAAGAGATTTGATAGTTTTCAACCCTTGGTAAATCCAAAATTAAAATATATCTAGAATGTTATAATTTATTTTTTTCCGCGGATAAAAATCACAATTTTCTATTAATTAAGAAAATTACATGTTGTAGATGCCTGAACGACATATGCAGGAAGTTGGGTCGTATCCATAAAATTTAAAAATTAATAATAATAATAATAAATTAAAAATTAAAATTAAAATTAAATATATATATATATATATATATATATATATATATATATATATATATATATATATATATATATATATATATATATATATATGTCTATATAAAATTACCCACAGGATTTACTGTGACTGCTCATGTAAAGATATATACAAAATATATAAACCATGTTTTGATAGATATCGCTGATAAATACTATAGATTAGGGCCTATCGACCCGCTGGTAAAACTGATAAGGTTGATGGTAGTATTGAAAATGATTTGCATCTTCTTGCACTTGTATTAGTCATATCCCCCTGGGCTGGACCATGGCCACCTTGGATAACTGTTCGACAGCCTGATTGTGCTCCCTGTAAATGTGTTACCAATAAATATAATCAAATTGTGATTTTAAAAGCACAACTTCATCCAATATATTCCTGAGGGAGTGCACATCAAATGCAGATGTATTATTGAACCAGTTTATGATGATCTTTTAATCCCTAAATATCTGAATATGTCTGCAATCATGCGCTAGTGCAAAATGGAGCAAATGTCTAAAGGTGATCAATTCAACAAAATTATTTGTACCAATCCCCAAACCCATCTGTATTTGGAAAACATGATTTCCAGATTTGTGCAATAAAATACCCCCCCCCCTGCCCACCCACCCTTGTTCTTGTGCAGCACATTCAAAGTATGCCCAAGAATGATTACGTTTAATGACTTCAGGAATCACAACTCGAGCAGGTGGTGTGGGGTCATCCTCTGGAATTTCATGATAGGCATTGATGATCTAGGCAATTGATAATGGCCAACAAGCAACTCTGTCTCTGAAGATGATACCATTTCTATTCAACTAGATGGTCCAGCATATAATCAGAGGGAGACAGTGATATTTCTGGTTCATGGTCCCCTCCCTCCAATGATTCCAAGCCTCCATTGTATTATGTTTGTGCCATCTGATAGTAATGGACAATGTAGAAAGTACTTGCCCCCATATATTGATCACCGTGGGGCAATGGAGAAAGAGATGATTATTGGTTTCCTCATCCTGGTGACATAGAACACACCAAGAGGGGCCATAAAATGATCTTTTCATTAGATTACCCCTGGTAGGTGTCTTGTTCATTAAAACATTCCACATGAACAGTCTGGTGTGGGGTGGGGCTTTGAGCTTCGAAAGTGCATGCCAGCGTCCATGAGCACAGGTGGAATGTGAGTCGCATGAGTGATAGGATAACCTTCTTTAGGTGTGTATACTCCATGTCCAGCTAGAGCCCAAATGAGTTCGTCATCACCCTCCTTGATGCAAACCTGAGATTCTAGATTGGTTTAATTATTTTCAAAATATTTTTAATTAAAAAAGAGTCATATATCATCATCTATTACCCACCATCCTTTTTAGTTTTTTCATTGCATCGCTATTTAAAAAAAAAAAACGTGCATTGTACTTATCAATTATATTTTATATTTTTTAAACTTTTTAATCAAAATTTGATTCTAAATTTCTGCTTGGGGTAGCTTAAATGGCAATGGTTGTGGAAATGAAGTCTCACCAAACTGGAAATCTTGTGTTCAAATCTTGTGATATGCCCCCGATCGGGGTGAGATGTTGGACATGATGAAGATGTAGTCCTACCAAGCTTACAAAAAAAATGATTCTAAATATTATTTAAAAGTAATTAGTTTATATTTGTTAAATAAAGAAAACTATGTTGACAACCATTAAAAAGAGTACAAAATTAAATATACATAGCCATTAGTTTTAATTAGAAGCTCATTATACAATTCAATATGATTAATAATGGACAAAATATTTGACACTAAAAATTAAATAAAATATTTCATATACATATTAAGCAAATGCTATAGGGAAGGTATCCCTACCATTCAAGATATGTATGTATGTATAAGTTAGAGGAATAAACAATTGAACATGTAACAAATTCTTTACGAATAGTCGTAGAAAACCATTGGACTTGAAACTTGTAGCTAAATTTTGAGTCTTTCAAGATTAAAATATAGAGAGAAGAAAATTAATAGGTAAAGGTGATTAGATAAGTAAAAATTAATAAGTAAAGGAAATAGATAAGTAACCAAGCACAAGTTATCAGGTATAATATGCCAAAAACATTACATATTTGTGATTGTAGTTAGAGAACGTTTGAATCACAAAAATTAACTTTAAAATGTAAAACAATTGGTAAATTTTATTTGTGTTTAATATATTAATTAATTTTGTAAAAATATTCAAAATTTTAATAATTTTACATAACATAAATCTAGAGAAATTTAATAATAGTATTAAAATTAAATTATTATTATATATATATATATATATATATATAAAAAAAAAAAAAAAAAAAAACTTGTTTTTAAAATAAAAAATAAAACCATTTACAAAATTTATATTAATTTTTAGATTTTTTTTAACTAAAAATTGTAAATTATCTATACAAACTTAACTCTTGAAAATTTCGCAATCTTTTTATATCAGTGGACAAACCATTTTTAAATTAAAAATGGAAAAAAAATGAAATTTACTTTATTCTGCACATATATAGTTGAGAAACATTTTTTTATTAAAAGTGAATGTTATTTAATACCCTATGTATAATTGGCACAAGATTTTTCATTTAAAAATTGATATTTATTTAGTACCCTTTACCTAAAAACACACATCACCTATGAGCTTTCCAATTTGATACGTCCATGGCAAATCCAAATAATAAAAAAACTCATCATAACACTACACAACAAGGTGTGTTACTACACTGTTAATGTAACACTATGAGTGGTGGGCACTTTATTTATTTGAATAAATTATTCTAGACAAATGGTTTGAATAGGATCTCTTTGGTGTCCTCTTTAATTCCCATATCTTGTATAAGTGTGAAACTGTCTCCTTACTTGTAAAATAGTTGCATCGATCCTGTATTGTCAAAAAGCAGTCTCCTGCGTTTGTCTAGCACATATTTTACACCCTTGAAATCTCAGAGGGTGTTTTCCATGAGACTATAAACATGTTTGAGAGCTTCTTCCTAACATTGTATGGAAGAAGCCACCTCGCCTTCACCTCTCTCTGTCTGCATTAATAATAGTTAGCAATAGTTCAAGAAAATTAGAAGCATCTAAGGACATGGATTATATATTGGACTATAAGAGACTCAGTGCCCTACTTGGTAAGTTTTGGTATCATTCACCAAACATCTTGTCAAGCTCACCAAATATGCAAATTTGGATTAGTAATCAATTTGGGAGAGTATGTGATTTGCTTTCTGCTTAAAATAACAACACAAGAAACACTTTGTACAAATATTTCACGATGAATGAAAGAACCCAAGATGTTTATAAGACATTTTCAGAAGAAAAATAAAAACCCCATATCATAATACTTATAGAAATACTTACTATCTATGAAGAATCTGATGTTTTGCAATGAAAATGACATTAATTGCAATTTAATAGTTCATAGAAGGACAAAACCAAAAGAAAAATTTGCATCCAAACAGTTAGGGAAACCATTTAGATTCTAAAATTGTAAGGTGAGGGTTGTTGGACATAACTACCTCAACTAGCCATGTAGTATACATGTTGAATTTATTTGTTTGGGGGAAGCTTCTTTTGTTTTTCATGTTGTTTTAAATATATGAACAAAATATTATTATATTTTATATCCTTAAAAACTTTATATAAAATAAACAAAAAAATTATGTTCAAAAAATGAAAATTCTTCATCGTTTAATTGTTTATTGTGACTTGCATAAATTTTTGGTGGGTATTAATCACTACTAAGTTTGTACATTTACACTTTTACTCTTACATGTTAAAGCATTGAAGAAAGCATAAATAATAGTAGGTATATTTATTTCCATCGTGTGATCCGCATGGATATTGGTGGCCACCCACCTATTCCACCTAGACCTCCAGTCAGTTTTGTCTGTTTCCTTTATTATAGCGGCATTTACTATTTTTAGGAATTTTTCGGGCCCTAAACTTCCAGAGTTGTTTTAACCGCCTAAATGGTGTTTTTTTAGGTCTGCAACAGGCTCAATCCATAGGCAAGGGCCTATGGAAAATTCTATAGTACTCGGAGAGATATTTCCAACAAGGTATCGTATGTGCCAATTGAAGATCATATGACCAAGTTACGACCCTGGGAAGTTGGCTGCCCAACTAACCCCAACGGGGCCCACAAAATCTTGGTGTTTCATCTCCTGGTGTTAGGGTTTTGGTTGTTTATGGTTTTCCCTTGTTGTTCAATAATAAAAAGGTCCCATTGTTCAATAATAAAAAGGTCCCTTGAGCCTCCTTGTAACACATTTTAGAGGCATTAGCTGCCACATCACTTCTTAGAGATAAGCTACCATCGCTCGAGCTAGTTTATTTTCATTATGTATGTAAGCATATTTAAGTTATTTGATATTAATGAAATGAAGTTTTATTTTTGTTGCATCTCTGTGTTTATTTTTATATCTGTACTTTTTTGCATTCCTGCATAAGTTTGGATCAGTGGTATCAGAGCGGTCTGTTATTTCTCTATTCTTCTTTGCGTGCCCCCAACGAGGTCAGGGTATAAGGAGTTAGGGATCGAATTAGTTGAACATTTACAAGACTAGCCTTGCAAACCCCAACGACCTCTGATGTCAGAAGAAAATAAATACTATGGAGCAGGAGATCCTTTCAAAATATTGCTCGAGGAATCCCTCAAGTGACAGAGGAATGCGATGATGGATAACATTTCCCAGATCCTTCGGTGACTACCCACAAGCAACACATCTTCATTGAGTAGCCACTATGGAGGTGCCACTCCTTTTAAGTTACAAGTTAACTTTAAAATTCTCATATTTGAAGGCCAGATAGATGTAGACATCGTAAAATGATTGTTAAATCTGTTAGAAGGATATTTTTCAGTTCTTGAATTTTCCAATCGGGAAAATATTAATTTTTCACTCCTCAAATCCAACCCCCATGTCAAGGATTAGTGGGAACCATACTATGAACAAAAGGACAAGAGGGAATTCTCATTGTTTTCAATTGCACCCACTTGGAATTATTTCCGAGATGCCATCAAGGAACAATATTACCCTGTAGGGAGTGTCTAGTCAATTTAATGTCTTAAATTGTTCTACATAAATTATCAATCCGGGTATCGTAAACTGATGAAGTGCGGTGCACCATATGTGCTTAGTTAACCTTTTTCTTACTTCGTTGTTTTATAGATTTTATTTTGTTTTGGGGTTTTTTTTTTGTTGGTTTCCTAAAGTGTCTAATGCAAATGGAAATCTTATTCTAAGGTCTTAAGAATACTTTTAAAGGACAAGTATGGATAGATATTTCTAGACAAGGCCTATGTCCCTAACGGTAACTTCCAAAACTTAGCACTTCAAAAGATCTCAAAACATGTTATTGAAGGAATTAGTACTTAAACAAAAGTGTAAATATGCAGCTACTTTAATCAAAATAGAATACAACAACCAATAAATGAGCTAGTGACTATGAAACCCAGTATCCTTGCTGCTGTATAAAAAGAAAACTGAACTTAAAGTAATTCAAAAACTGTAAGCAAAGTAAACTAAATCATATTACATCAAATAATATTCTGATTCCTCACTATTTGAGTCGCTTGGCTATAGGAAGGTAATCATAAACAAATGGAGTAATATGATATCTAAATTGCATGAAAGTAAATGAGCAAAACAAAACTGAAAGAAATAACAATGCTGGAATTAGAACTCGAAAAATAAATCAGCAGAAGGACAAGATGATTCCATCATGTCATTAGTCATTAAAAAGCTATGTGCATTACTAATCTACAATCAACCGGTTGAACACACTTGCATGAATTAAAATTGCATGAATGAAAAATCTAATCTATCAAACTTGAAAGCAAACAAATGACATAATGAAATCAAAGCAAAATTTACAAAATGAAATCTACTCTACCTTACATTCTAATATGCTCCATGACATCTATTTCACATCTCCTTCCATGTTGAGAACATCAAAGCTTTATTCAAATTCTTCAAAATTACAAAGTACAACAAAGTTCTCCAAAGCTTTCAAAAGCCATCAAGGAAGAACTACAAACTCACAAGCTAAAAAGACTTAAGAACTCCAAATTCTAAGCTAACAAATGAAGGAGAGAGATCTCTTATTTATACAAAAAGATGAGAAGCCATCTCGTTAATGAGAGTCCATGAATCTCTCCCTCTACCTCTAGAGTCCTAATCAAAATAGGAACTAATAAGACACGTGTCTTCTTATAGTTACAATACAATTAAGAGATGTGACACATGTCCTCATGATCCCATGATTCTTTCCACTCAAATTCGAATTTGGCCTTAGAGTGCCACATAAGGGTCTTCTAGAAGCCTCCTTTCAACCTACACATGTCAACAATCTCAACCCATTTGTTAGGTATAAGCATATGCACATTTTTTTCTAATTTTTAACCACAAATTCACTTAAAAGGCTTAGAATTAATAAAGATTGGAAAAACATAAATGTGGCCCAATGATAATGAAAGTGGGATGAATGTGGTGACATAGTAGTGAAATGGAAGTGGAATGGAGATGATATAATGGACATAATAGTGAAAGTGTAATGGAAATGAATGACATTTTCAAGACTCAACAGAGAGCTATGAAGATAAATACATAAACTGGACCATGCTACAAAAGGGAAGGGACCAAGATATGTCAGAGTTCACAAATATTTTTCATACCCCTCGCAGAAAGCTGAGTATCAAGGATTTCGAGTGGTATTTGGTACTCAAGTATCATGGTTTTTTACACAAGTACATCTAGGATGAGATGAAGTTCTTAGACATCTCCTTTCTTAGCGTCACCTATCGATACGCTATCAAGATCGAGCAGAAATTTAAATAGAAGAAGCAAGACTTTGGATCTATGAATCTGAAGAAAGGGAAAGGCACCCCCAAACCGCAGAACAAAGGACAAAGCCAAGGTGGGGCGACCCAGGAAAACCTGTCGAAGCTATAAGCAAATAAAAACATCATGAAGACAAAGAAGGACACAAGGATATGCTATGAATTCCATAAGAACCCCACTCAAAATGCAAGTGGGTATCAAGCCAAGCAGTTATTGGTGGCCAAGTTGAAGGCTTTCGAATCAGATGCATGTTTCGACTCTGAGTCAAAAATTGATGAGGGGAATGACAAAAGGAAGGAAATTATTGATGTGGAGCCTAGTGCCACCATTTCGACCACCAAGATTCAAAAGATTGAGCCCGATGATCCAGAGGAGGGGAGCAGCTCTTCCACTCATAGATGTGGGTGAAGGGTTCTCCATTGTAGTTCATTGTCGACAACAAAAGCCAAAAGAACCTCATTTCAGCAGAGGTCGTGAAGCAGTTGGGCTTACCGAACATGCCACACCTGCAATCATACACCATTAGGTGGCTTCACCAAGGGCGAGATCTCTGCATTAGCCAACAGTGTTGCCTTCCCTACAACATCAAGCCCTTCACAGGTGAGGTATTGTGTGACGTTTCTCCTCTTGAAGTTTGTGATGTATTATTAGGCAAACCATACTTGTGGAAGCGACATGTTGTATATGAGTCTAGACCTCACACTGTCATTATTTGTTTGGGAAATATGTTATACAGGATACCAGAGGTAGTATCGCCTACCGCCATCTCTTTGATCTATGTGAAGAAATGTTGTAATATCATTTCCTAGACCAGCAAAATTGTCTTCCTTATGATTCACCCTCAAGGAAAGAAGAATATTGTGGCCACATCCACAACCTCTAAATAGGGCTCCCCCACATGGAAGCAACAGATGGACAAGGTCTTGGAAGAGTACAAGGACATCTTCACCTCACCTAGAGGGGTACCCCTACACTGTCAAGTCAAGCACTCCATCGATCTAACCCCGGGCATGTACTACCTAACAAACCGATATACCAATGCTCTATTTTGGAGAATGATGAAATTAAAAGGCATGTTCATGTGTTATTGTAGAAAGGCAACATCAGGCCAAGTTCATCACCTTGTGGAACCCCGATCATGTTGATACAGAAGAAAGATGGCACCTAGAGACTTTATATTGACCATCAGGCACTAAATAAGATCATTGTTCGAAATAGGTATCCAATCCCTAGATTGATGAACTTTTGGACTAGCTCAATGGGGCCAAATTTTTCAGCAAGATTGGCTTGAAATATGGGTATCACCAGGTACCAATTGAACCCTCTGATGTGTGGAAGACTAACTTCAAATTCAAGGAGGGAATTTCAAATGGTTGTTCGTGCCTTTCGAGTTGACGAATGACCTCACAAAATTCATTCGACTAATGGATGAAATCTTGCAGCCCTTTACCAACTCGTTTGTGGTAGTGTACCTAGACAACATCTTGATCTTCAGCCGGAGTTGGGAAGATCACATACACCATATTCGATAGGTCCTCCAAACCCTGTGACAGCACAAATTGTGTGCCAATTTGGATAAATGCACTTTTGGTATGATCTGGGTTCAATATATGGGATACATCATTAATGAGAAGGGTGTTCATGTGGACCCATCCAAGATACAAGTTATTCGAGATTAGCCAACCCCAACCACTCTAATAGAGCTCTACCGCTTTCTAGGTCTTGTCAATTTTTATCGCAGGTTCATGTTGGGAGTCTCTCATATCAGTTGGCCTTTGAGTCAAGTCACTAAGGGTAGAGCAAAAGAAAATTTATTTTGTTTGAATCCCAATAGAAGGTGTTTTTGAGTTGAAGCATTACCTCTACTTTTCACTAGTTCTCACATTACCAAACCTGCAACAACCATTTGAAATTGAGAAAAACGTCTCCAACTATGTTATTGATGCAGTTCTTACCCAACAGGGGCATACGATTGCATATCACAGTGAGACACTTTCAGATACAGTATAAAAGTATCCCACTTATGAAAAAGAGATGTATTCTATTGTGGAGGCCTACCGAAAATGGAAGCATTACATTATGGAAAAGGAAATGGTCATCCACACAGACCACCGACCCCTGTAGTTCATACAGACACAAGGGAAGCTACAAAATCATCGCCATCAGAAATGGTACACATATCTGCAACAGTTCCATTTGAACATCAAGTACAACAAGGGAAGCACCAATAATGTTGAATACTATCACAACCGACCACTGGTTATGGTGCTAACCACTGTGCTCGACCCTTGTGGACACGAAACTTCAAGGTGGTTGCATCTTTATAAGAGCGATCCAGAATTAGGCAACACATACCAGATGCTCCTGGAAGGAAACCAAGTTCCATATTTTCACCTTCAGGGTACACTATTATGCCACCTAGGACACCTCTATGTTCCTACAATAGAACATGCCAAGATGATTTGGGAGGTGCACTATAGTCGGGTCACTCGACATTTTAGAGTAGAGAAAACAATGGCAGTGTTACAAAAGTATTTTTAGTGGCCGAACCTTCGACATGATTTTGGGAAGTACATCAAATCCTGCACTGCATGCGTCGTTGCCAAACCAACAATCAAGAAGCAAGTCCTGTATACTCATCTACCTACTCCTATTCGACCTTGGGAATCCATCTACATGGATTACATGTCGTCCCTTCCTTCTACCAAGCATGGCAATGACTATGTGTTTGTGATTGTCGACAGATTCTCTAAGATGGCCATTCTGGTGGCATACAAGAAAAGTATCACTGTAGAAGCCACTACTAAGCTCTAATTTTAATGAGCATGGGTACATTTTGGGATCCCACAATCCATTATATCATATCAGGATAGCAGGTTCCTAAGTACATTTTGGTCAAGCCTCTGGTCGATGTTGGATACCAAGCTCACTAAGTCAACGACCTTCCAGCCCCAAACTGATGGCCAAATAGAGGTCGTCAACATGATGATCATGCACATTATGCGCAGGTACAACTTGAAGCATCCACGCACATGGGATGAAAGGCTCCCCTATGTCTAGCACATCTACAACAGAGCTCTCAATAGCTCAACTGGGCATAGACCCTTTCAAGTGGGGTTGGGATTCCATCCACTATGTCCCATTGATGTGGCCATACCATTTGTAGCTACGCAAGCAGATTCAACTCATGTATAGTTCGAAGTTGACCATTGTAACATCTTCATTGAGCGCATTCAACACATTCACTAGCAGGTCCATGACATATTGGATAAAGCCAATACTAAGTACAAGTAGTGTCGTGATCAACATCGAGTGCCACATAAGTTCCAGGTGGGCAACAAAATTTGGTTACGTCTACAGAAGGAGCACCTCGCAATGCCCCACCGCAAGCTTCACTCACTCTGATATGGGTCTATTGTAGTGGCTACAACCACCCTCCAAAATTTTTCCTTCGCTTCATTTTGGAGCCTCCCTACTAAAATCTCAGCAGCTTGTCTTACACTGCCTAGGTACTTGTGATTTCATTTGAGTTTATCTTTTGCTTTACAGCTTGTGTTTGCTTACTTTCTTTGTTGATTAACCACAAGCTAACCTCCCCGTGACTTGGTTACAATCCGGTTCTTGCACTTCCTTGGAAATCTGCGCAGTCCTAGAGGGAAACCAACCTTGCTCTTAGGAAATGCACAATTCAACCCAGCAGTGAGCTTCGGCTCCGGAATTGCGCAGACCCATCTGGAAGCTTGTCTTCAGCTGGGAAACTGCACAGAACATGAGCGAAATCCAGAGCCACTCAACCCAGGAATTGTACAGAAGCATTCCCTCATCTACTGCCCAATGAATGTGTCAGTAAGTTGCCCATTTCCCCCTAGAATTGTGCAATTCCTTTCCTGAAAAAGAAAAAAGAAAAAAGCGAAAAAGCATCACTAGAAAATAGGGATCTATTTTTAGTAGTGGGAGTTACACTTGAGTTAATTTGAGAAACAACTGCCACTTGTCACTTTTTCCTAGATTTTCAGCCTTCGTGTCATAAACCCTAAGTCGATCAAATCTATTTAATGAATGTCACCAGAGCTCATTTGCACACTCAATCTTGGAGATCTGGCATTCCCGAGGCATCTAGGAACCTTCAGCACAACTTTTCCAGGTAAGTTTTGCTTTTCAAGTCTTTTACTACTTTTTCTATTGCTTTTCTTTCATTGGCTTGTGTGAGTGTTGTTTTTCCTATTTTATTGAACGACCACTGGGATTTTGATTTTTTTTAGCTTGTAGAAGTGTTTTTTAAAGTTTTGCATTGCCTTTGCCAAGCGTCACATGCATAACCTAGTTTTTCAATAGTGGTCATCATTACAGCGACTCTCCCCACAAGATTCGTTGTTCTTCTATTTGATTAGTTCCTACATTTGTTTTGATTACATGCATCATTTTTTACTCATGTTTGCACTATCCTTTGCTCATGCATTCAGATATGCTCGTTTTCATGTTTCTCTTGGGTAGATATGGGCTGCCTTGGCGTGGATGTAGCTCTTCCCGGAATGCACTCCACATTTCTGGATCCGAAGGCTCTATCTTGGCTTCAAGAATTGCACAGAGGCTGCCAGTGATTGGCTCCAGTTGCGCACTGTGCAGTTCCAGGAGACAGTCCTAGAATCTTTCCCAATGGGATTGCACAATGTGCAGTCCCAGCCAACATCAAAGTCATACTAAATTGTGCATTACGCAGTTCTAGTCATCAGCAAGCCACACTAGACTGTGCATTGCATAGTTCCAACCATTGTCACCTCCCACTGGTAGTTGGGACTGCGCAATGCACATACCCAACTGACAACCCCTCACCTCTAAAAGTATGAATTGTGCAATATTGCCCAGTAGTTTCCCAGTTTTTTGCATGAACGGTCCTTGAAGTTATTTTTGATTTAAGCTGAGATTTACATGCCATGAGTGTTCTCTCTGTCTCCAAGTACAACAGTTGTCGAGAAGCTTCTCAACAGTATAAGCAACATGGTTTCCAAGAGAGCTAGATCAAAGGATACTATAGAGAGAAGCACTGGAGATGTAGTTAAATAGGTGTCAATGAACTTTCCAGTATATGTAGACACACAATTGTTCATAGAGAAGGACATGAAGATTACATGGCAGGAAATAAAGGACATATTTGCAGGCAATTTCAAGAAAGGTCTGGAAGATCGACAAGTCTAAGTGAAAATCCACAAGTCAGGTTTGTACAAAGTTGCATGCAGGTACCCCACCTTCCCATGTGCAGACATCATTCACTGGATTCTCTCACATACTAATCCTAAGATGATGACATCGAGAAGTTCCAGTGGAATGCATCTTGCTACCTTTAGGATGGAAAACTATGATCAGATGTATAACTTACCACACCTGATGAACCACATGGATGCACTTTTCTTTACTCCCAACAAGATTGTGAACACCAGATACATCATGAAGCATTGGGTAAAAGAGCCATCGGAGTTTAGGTCGACACCTAATCAGGTCTACAAGACTAAGTCACTTAGGAAGGCCTACCAACTCTTGATCATCTTTTCATGCCGCTTGTATGGTTAAGAGAGCACGGAGACCTTTCTGCAGAGTTGGGTGGTTGTGTTGGATCAGTTGGCAAATGAAGGAAAGTCATTCAACTAGTTGGACATGTTGACTCTTCAGCTAAAAGTGCATGTGCCTAGTGCCCGAAATCTGCTTAAGGATGAGCAAGAAATATTCTATATGTCTTCAAACTAGCTTGATGCAATCTCTTCCCAGCAGTAGTTTCTTGGCATGGGTTGGACATGGACACCATCAGATGATGCTATGAACATCTATTGCAAGTTTCTCTCTGAGTGCAGCTACCGAGGAGTCATGGTGAGGCTATCTGACCACTTCATCACCCTATTTTACAAGATTGTATTCGAACATGATCCACCTTGCATGTCCCATGAAGCGATGCAAGCATTGCTTAACATTGTAGATTGGTATGCCTCACCCGGTGGCACCTTCATCAGGATGTTTGGTGGAGAGAAGCCTCCACATGTGCTACCAAGGTTTGCCACATATAAGTTGGTCATGCAAGAGGTTGCATATCACATCTCCATGGAGTTATCAACAAGACTGCACAGAAGGAAGAAGGTACCATGGCCTACTCTTCCTTTACGGATTGGATTGTATGAGATCCGAAGCTTGAAGGATGCGGATATCGAGGACTTGAAGAAGTTTGAATTTGACACCAAGAGTTTCAATCTGTATGATCCCCACTACATATGAAAGAACCACTATGCGAAGGTGTATTATCCATGGATCCACGAGGAATGTCATTGTCCAGAGGAAAACCCTTGGAGGTATTTCTACAAATCCTCTAGGATCAATGAACCAGTCAACATGGCTATAGAATGGAAAGCATCTCTACAGGTAGCAGCATCATAGGAAGCAGCAAAAACAACAATAGTGAGCAGAAAACTGGTGCAAGACAAAGGCAAGAGGAATATTGCCGAGAACCCAGAGGTTGAACAAAGTTACAAGTTCATAGAAGATCCTCTTGTTGATAAATTAGCTTTGAAAATAGAGGCAAAGAGGCAACAACGTGAAAGGAGAGTAGAATGGAGGAAGAGAGAGAAACAAAGGTTGGAGGATGCAGAGAGGAAGTTGTAGGAAACATAGAAGAAGTTGAAAGAAGAACAGGAGCTAAGGAGGAGAGAAAGGGAAGAGAAATAGGAATAGGAATAGGAGGAAATGAAAGGCGCAACGATAGAGAAAACTACGCCTATACAAGTTGAGGAGTCAGATCGGCTAGTAGATGAAGAAGAGGATGAGCAGGTGCAGGTTCAGGAACTTGCTCAATAGATTGAGCAGGTGGTTGAAGCAATGGACATGGAGTTGGAACAGGAGCCACAGAACCAAGACACTGACCTAATGCCAAGAACATCTGAGGTCGCCCCACAGTCTCCGCCACCTCTAGAATCAGAACCATTCCCAAGAGAGCAAGGAAGGGTTATTCTCCTTGATGATGATCTAGTGATGGATGTGTACAGTATGTCATTTGATGAGTCACAGTAAAGGATTGTACATGCATGAACAAATCAGCTCTCGGATGATCACGCGTCAATTGCACACATAGAGGAAAGGGTGATTGTGTCAAATGTTAGAATACATCCAGTTGCCATCCTTGATGCTTCTAAAGCTTATGCAGAAGCCACAAGTTCAATGGTCAAGTTCTTGATAGCAGAGAAAGATCATATGGCAAAAGACTTGCAAGAGGCCAGGCAGACAATAGAACAATCTACAGGATCTACTATGGTCGAGATGAGAAAACTGATACTTCCTTAAGTATCGACTCTTGAGACCACCATGTAGAAATTGTATGGTAGATTTGTCACCGTGCATAAGGTGGTTGTCCATCTATATGGTTTTCAGTAGCAGTGTGCGAATATTGCCCAAGCTCTCAAAGACATCCACGCTTCTATTACGCATGTACAAGAATGGACAATGCGATGCAAGGGAGCCTCGCTTTACTTGCAGAAGATAATGAAGCCGCAAGCAGAGCTAGACAGAGCATGGATTCAGATGTTGATATGGAATTATGGGAAGCTCCCTCTGCTCATCACTAACATTAAGGCTTCCTATGTATGGTTGTTCAAGAGTTTGGATTTCATAGTGAGGACACATAGGATCCCTTCAATCGGGACCCTCGTTCAAGCCATGAATAAGAATCAAGTCTTGCTGGAGGTTGACAAGTACATAAAGTAGTTGATGCGAGAGGCCACCAACAATGACTTGCAGCTAAGTGCAGAAAATATGTAGAATTACATCAGTGGTCTAGCTACACTTAGAAAAATGTTGCACATGCTTCAATATGAGTTGGCCAAAGGTTCCAAAACCATATACCTAGAAGCCATGGAGGCAAGAGTCTGTTTTGAGAAAGACATCACCAAATTGTATGGGGAGACAATAATGCATTACCAAGCTTGGTATCAGTTCGTCACTAAAGACCTTCAAGAGAATGTTGCCAAGTTGGTCTTTCCTGAAGACCCTGAGTGATGATGTTTGTCTTGTTAGACTAACTCGAGCCTATTTTGTCCCACATTGGTATATGTGGAAATTGTATTATTATTTGTAAATATATTGTAAGTGAAATTCCAAATGTCATTAGTGGAATGTGAACAGTCACTATGTAATGTGAAGAGTTATGAGGATAGTCCAAGAGTCAAAGGGGAATGTCAAGGGTCACCCCACCCTTTGTTATATATAGAACCTCATAACTCATAGTAAAGGATTTTGGTAGCCAAGCTTTGCTAGGCATTACTTAGAAAAGGCTTTGAGAGTATTGTGACGAGCCTTGGGTTCTCCACAACATATAGCGAGTACATCTCTTTGGAGGAGCAGGCGATGTTGACTGTAATGTTCCACTTTTGGGGCCAGTGGTTGTCAATGGTGTATGTATGGATGGAACTTTCACTTAATAATATAATTGAGCCAACCCGTTTTCATGCATATGTTGTTATTGTAGTTCGAATATTCTGGTTACTTTAGAAATGTATGTTATTTAGCTTATGCATTTGTGTATGAACTATTTTGTATGCAATTGTATGAATCTCATTGAAAATGTTTTGTTGTGTTAACCCATCACTTTGGATTGTGGACTATTCCACTTCCAGCCTGTGATGTCATTTCATTCGTGTGTTCCTTTTAGGCTACATACTATTACAGGCTTCTAAGGGACACACTTCCTTTTCCCCTCTGTGTGTTATAACCCCCATGCATCTCACTTGACTCGCTACAAGGTCACACACTTGATTTCGACAAAGTTATCATACTTACCTCTGCGCGCTACCGCAATCAAGGCACTACTTTACTACCCACTGCTAGGACTCCTACTCCAAACGGTCTGAGGTCTAATTTGGACTTCTTACTGGGGAGATCCCCTAACATATTGGCGGGTCCAACACCGTCAACAGGGTCGTACACCATCACCAAGGTTGTAGGGGACAATTCCTTCAAGCTCAGCATTCCATCGTTCCTTGGTCAACACCTAGTATTCAATGTGGACTGGATGCAACCATACTTTACTCCATTGTTGGACATGTCTAGTGTTGCTGAGAAGCTGACACGAACATAGCTCAACCCAAGCTATATCGAGCAAGCCACAACTAACATAATCATGGACAAATAGATCAAGAACACTCATCATCAAAGGATCCAGCTATATCGAGTTGTCAAACTGTTAAGTTATGGTATGTTCTATGCTTATAACAGTTTACTTCTTTTCTTATTATATTCCACCGATTAGCAATCACATGTACATAAAGTAAAGTGCAGATAGAACATTAAACGATCGACAGAAAACAAGCCAAGACAAGAGACACAAGATGTGGCGGCTAGCCAGGGACAAACCCCACAATGTGTGGGGAAACCCTTTGATCAAATCTTCTTTTATCTTCAATAATCCAGCAGAGAGAAATAGTACAATAAATCTGATTCATATCAGCAGTAGCAAACCCTAGATCAGTAGCATCAGCATTAGCGGCTTCATTATCAAACTAGGGCAGACCATATCTCACAAACCGACAGTCGGATTGACTTCATTCCACCACCAAAAGTTTCGGCTTCCAGAGGAGGTTCAGATGAACCTACAGCATAGTTCCAAAGAGGAGATCTTCTAGGCCACGCAAGTCAATCTTTACTTCTGCAGTTGTAGCTTCAGTTTCAGCAATTTCCGGCTTCAAACTAGGGCAGTCGATATCTTGCAAACCGTTCGTCGGATTGACTTCATTCCACCACCAAAAGTTGCGGCTTTCAAAGGAGATTCAGATGAACCTAAAGTGTAGTTCCAAAGAGGATATCTTCTAGGCCACACAAGTCAATCTTTACTTCTGCAGTTGCAGCTTCAAATTCAACAGCTTCTGGCTTCACATGTGTGAGAGAGAGAGACCCATTTCAGCGCAGTAGAGAAGAGACTCATATCTGCGCAGTAGAGAGAGAGATGTGATGAGATGAGTGAGTACAAATGAGGAAAAGTCCTCTTATATTTATACACAACGTTGGTGGGTGAATAGATGCGACTGTTGGGCTTCTGAGCCTACATGAGTTGTAGGTCGGCTTGATAATAATTCCATAATCAAAATAAATTCATATCTCCATGAATACTTATCGGAATTGGATGATCTTTATATCAATCCTACACCTCTCGAAGAGAGGAATCTAATAAAAATATTATTAGCCATGAATAAGATGACCCACATGAAGTTTTTCCCTGGTCACCAATTTTAACACTCCCTCTCAACCATGGAGAACTTCATCTACAATCTGCCTATCGGTCATTACTATTCATCCATCAAATGCACTGCCTTGTACAACCTGACCCTTGCCCTGCTCTGCTCTATTTTTCCTGTTCTGCTTTGTCTTGTTCTGCCCTGCACTGATCTATACTGTTTTGTTATGTTCTGCTCTGCTCTTGCATTGTTATGTTCTACTCTGCTTTTGTCCGAATTATGAAGAAGAAGAAATGATCGAGGATGTATCATACTGACTCAAAGTCAGTCTCAGAGTATGTATCACTGGTCCCAGACCAGTCTCAACCAACCCAAAGTCAGCGTCATAGTGAGTACAACTCCAATGGTGCCAGACCAATATCATCCTCCAATGACTCAAAGTCAGTCTCGGAGTATGTACCACTGATCCCAGACCAGTCTCAACCAACCCGAAGTCAGCGTCATAGTATGGTACAACTCCTACCACTGGTCCCAAACCAGTATCATTGATCCCAGATCAATGGAGGTCATCCTAGCGTAGGGAGTACAGTAGTTACAACGATGCATCCATCGGTACTACTATGGTCCCTAACTTCATTTCTATGCTCATTGATCAGATGAGAGGTACTTCCCATGAGTCCCAGACTACATGGGTAGGATGCCTCGACAGGAGAACTAATCAATCCTGTCCTCACAGGAGAACATATCAATCCTGCTACAATTGCCATGGAGAACACATCAATCCAGGCCTCACAAGAGAACACATCAATCCTGCTACAATTGCCATGGAGAACACATCAATCCAGGCTGCCATGGAGAACACATCAATCCAGGCCTCACAGGAGAACTAATCATCCTGCTACACAGGAGAGCGAATCATCCTATTCCACAAGAGAGCGAATCATCTTGTCCCACAAGAGAGCGAATCATCTTGTTCCATTGTGCACCACTAGGGGAGGGTGAGTCACCCTGTGGTCATATGTTGCTCCAGTAGGAACCGCAAGCCCTCAGAGCTCCTAGAGCTCAATGTATGCAACATGCTGGACCCTTGTACAAGGGTTTCTTGCCGACCCCAAGTCGTTTGGGAAAATCACAGGTTAGATCTTTCCTCGGGGCTTTGACAAGGTGTATCAACCTGTACATCATCTTAATGTGATGGAGCTTCCTTGCTCATCGACTTACCATATCCCAGATGATGTCTATTTGCTGGAGCAATTGACGAATATGGGATTCCTCAATAATCAAATCCCACCTCTGGTTGTTACAGAGAATCACAATGGTATCCAATGTAAATCCAAACAGCTCACTGAAGAGCTTTCGCAACCAGCCTGCCTCACACGAGGTTATGCTAGCAACAATATATCCTGCTTCGGCGGTGCTCAAAGCCACCGACTTCTACTTCCTGCTCATCCAGCATATCGAAGCAGATCCCAAGGTGAAACAGTACCCGGAAGTGCTCTTACGGTCCACCACACTGCCTGCCCAATCAACATCAGTATATCCAAGTAGTCTCACATCTCCGGCAGTGTATCTTAATCCATAAGAGATTGTCTCCTGAAGACATCTCAGAAGATTCCTGGCATCAATCCAGTGAGGCTCAACCAAATATGAGCTCACAATGCTAACTACAAGACATATGTTCGGACGGAGGTTCACCAAGAACATCAATGTGAATGAGTTTTTTGAAACTCAGAGGCATTTCCCAAGTCTGGTCCGACATCACTACCATATAACTTCTAAAAGTTAAGATCCTCGAGGTAGTCACAGGCTTGCAGTCCATCATACCGAATCTTTCCAATATCTTTACCACATATTTTCCTTGAGATAGGAAAATTTCCCTTCGCTTCTGCCACACTTCAAGTCCTTGGTCCTTCATTTCAAATTCAGAAGCCATCTCCCTCTTACATTTGTGAATGAGAGGGTTTGCACCTGTTAGAAAGAGGTCATCCACATACAACACTAGTATGAGAGGCTTGTCATCTTCAACCTTAAAGTAAAGGTTAGGATCAGCTTCACTCCTAGTGAATCCCAGCTTCATCAAGTAGCTATCGATCCTCTCATACCATGCTCGGGGTGCTTGCTTTAGCCCATAGAGAGCCTTCTTAAACCTGCATACATGAGATTTTCGATCATAAATCTCAAATCCTTCGGTTTGCTCCACGTAGACCTCTTCTTTGATCGAGCCATGCAAGAACGCAATCTTGACATCCATCTGATGTAGGTTCCATCCTTGTGAAGCGGCAAGGGCTATGATCGAGCGGATGGTCGTATATCTGGCAACAGGTGGAAATATCTCATCATAGTCTATACCTTCCTTTTGGGAGAAACCTCGAGCAACAAAACGAGCCTTATACTTTTCCGTGCTTCCATCTGCTGCATGCTTTATCTTGTAAATCCATTTGGAAGTAACAACAGTCTTGTCCTGGGGTCTGGGAACTACTTCCCAAACATCATTCTTTATGATAGACTCATATTCTTCGGTCATAGCATCCTTCCATACTTGATGCTTGACGGCATCTGAGAATGATGAAGGCTCATTTTGTATGATCGTGCTCATGATGATCAGGTATCCTTGATACCTATTAGGTTTCTTACTTTCACGAAAGGTTCCTTGGGGTGCAACATGTCCTCAGCATCATCAAGTAACCCCTTAAGCCATGAAGACCTCTTCCTAGAAGAGGAAGGCTCATATGGAGGAGGATCAATCAGATCCATGGGTTCTTCTACATCAGGCATTGATTCATCATCCTTTTCTTTCGGTTCCCTGGTGTCGGCTTCTTGAGAGCTCCTCAAAGTTGGAAGATTGATCACCTTGCTGAGAGCCATATCTTCGTCAAAGGTGACATCATGACTAATTATGACTTCCCTTTGACCGGCTACATAGATTCTATAGCCTTTAGTATTTTCACCATAGCCCACGAAAATTCCCTTCTTTCCAGATGCTCCCAATTTATTTATTTTCTCTTTCGACACATGAAAGTATACAGGGCTTCCAAAAATTTTAAAATGAGAAACATCAGGTTTCTTACTGGTGAATTTTTCTTCAGGAGTCTTGGAACCCAATGCTTGATGAGGGCATCGATTTTGTAGATATACGGCAGTGTTTGCAGCTTCAGCCCATAGAAACTTCAGAAGTCTTTGATCATGTAGCATGGCCCGGACAGCTTCCATCATCGTGTGGTTCTTCCTTCCCACCACACCATTCTACTCAGGAGTATGTGGTGTAGTAGTCTCCCTCATAAGGCCAACCTCAGGTATGCCTGAGTAAACCAATTGTAATATATCGGAGGTCTTGCTTTGGCTTGAGGGGAATGGTCCCCTTTTGAGCTTTCTTTTGGCACATCCCAGACATACACCTTCTTTCTCTACTTGGAATTCAGGCATCCCTGTTACCATCTGTCTTACATCGGGTAGAGCTTTGTAATGAAGGTGGGCAAACCTCCGATGCCAAAGTTCGGACTGAAGCGTTGTGTCACAAGACATGACACCTAGCGGACTTCCACCGACTTGATATAAAGAATCAACTCGAAACCCAAGAGTGAAAGCATCTTTAACATTATTTTTCCATATGCGTACCTTACCATCGCTGAAGGTTACCTTATAGCCTTTGTCTTCCATTGCCGAGATTGATACCAGGTTCTTTTTGAGATCAGGTACATATAATACATCTTGTAAGTGAATCGTATTACTTTGATTCAGTTTAAGAGAAACATTGCCTACACCTTTCACTGGGTATTTCATGTAATCTCCAAGGAAAATTTCCAAGTTAGTTTCTTTCTCTACTAGATTATAGAGTGCTTCTTTGTAACCAGTGAACTGTCTTGAGGCACCACTATCAATGAGCCAAATTCCCATTGAGTCCAAAGGAGCGGAGGTAGATAGAGCAGCTGGTAGATAATATTCAGCCTGCTTATCGTCAACAGTGTTAGATTCATACCTGGAATTTCTAGCCTTCTTGAATGGTTGCCCTCTTCCTTGATTTTCCGCATTCCTTTTTCATTTGTTGTTGAATTTTCCATTCCTTCGATTACCATGAGAGGGATTTTGATCATCGTCACAGTGAGATTCCTTTCTATCAGGGCATTCCCTTGCATAGTGACCTGCTTTGTTGCAAATGAAACATCATCCTTTTCTTCCACCCTTAAATCCAGCCTTTCTTTTCGATTTAGACTCAGAATTATTTATTTTCTTAGCATGAGAAGAAAAAGCAGCAGGAGGACCTTTAGGCAAGGGCATTTCCTGCTCTTCTACCCTTGTTTGTTCTTGAATGCATCTAGCCATTAATTCCTCGAAACTAGGAATTACATTATTGTTCAGAAGAGTAGTCCTGAAGACATACCATTCAGATGGTAATCCTCCGAGAGTTGTGAGTGCCATTTCTCTGTCAGTAATGGTTTCCCCAATAGATAGGAGATCGTTCTTGATCTCGGTGATTCTTAAGAAGTATGCTTGCATACTTTCATCTTTACCCTTCTTGATTTCCCTCAACTTATTTCTAAGAAACAAAACTTGATTTGCATCATTAACTTTAAATAAACTCACCAGTCTGTCGTAGATTTCCTTGGAGGTGTCTAGATCAGAGATGTAGGCCACCAAGTGCTTGTCGATAGAGTCCCGGATGATCTTCTTTGTTTTGACTTCTCCATTTTTCCATTTGTTCCAGGTAGCAGCAGATGCATTTGATGAAGGCTCAACAATATTGCCTCTTACATGGTCCAGCACTCCTTGATCTTCAAGGGTTAGATCGATAGACATCTTCCATCCGTGATAGTCAGCTTTCTCATGGAGCTTGTCTTCGGCAGGAAAGAGTGTTGAGGACCCCATAGTTCTTTTAGGATAGCCTTGCCAATCTTCTCTTCAATGATTGCTCTTGCTCTTGCTCGGGCTTTGTCTTCACCTCAGCTCCGATACCATGTTAAGTTATGGTATGTTCTATGCTTATAACAGTTTACTTCTTTTCTTATTATATTCCACCGATTAGCAATCACATGTACATAAAGTAAAGTGCAGATAGAACATTAAACGATCAACAGAAAACAAGCCAAGACAAGAGACACAAGATGTGGCGGCTAGCCAAGGAAAAACCCCACAATGTGTGGGGAAACCCTTTGATCAAATCTTCTTTTATCTTCAATAATTCAGCAGAGAGAAATAGTACAATAAATCTGATTCATATCAGCAGTAGCAAACCCTAGATCAGTAGCATCAACATTAGCGGGTTCATTATCAAACTAGGGCAGACCATATCTCACAAACCGACAGTCGGATTGACTTCATTCCACCACCAAAAGTTTTGGCTTCCAGAGGAGGTTCAGATGAACCTACAGCGCAGTTCCAAAGAGGAGATCTTCTAGGCCACGCAATTCAATCTTTACTTCTGCAGTTGCAGCTTCAGTTTCAGCAGTTTCCGACTTCAAACTAGGGCAGTCGATATCTTGCAAACCATTCGTCGGATTGACTTCATTCCACCACCAAAATTTGAGGCTTTCAAAGGAGGTTCAGATGAACCTACAGCACAGTTCCAAAGAGGATATATTCTAGGCCACGCAAGTCAATCTTTACTTCTGCAGTTGCAGCTTCAAATTCAATAGCTTCCGGCTTCACATGTGTGAGAGAGAGAGACCCATTTCAGTGCAGTAGAGAAGAGACTCATATCTGCGCAGTAGAGAGAGAGAGATGTGATGAGATGAGTGAGTCCAAATGAGGAAAAGTCCTCTTATATTTATACACAACGTTGGTGGGTGAATAGATGCGACTGTTGGGCTTCTGAGCCTACATGAGTTGTAGGTCGGCTTGATAATAATTCCATAATCAAAATAAATTCATATCTCCATGAATACTTATCGGAATTGGATGATCTTTATATCAATCCTACACCTCTCGACGAGAGGAATCTAATAAAAATATTATTATCCATGAATAAGATGACCCACATGAATTTTTTCCCTGGTTGCCAATTTTAACACAAACAAGGCCAACTCCTTCACCAGGGCAAGTAGTTCACTAGGCACCAGGCTCAACAAAAAATTCCTCGCCTCATGATCTAGGTAGATATTGGTGGCCACCTGCCTATTCCACCTAGATCTCTAGTGATCCAGGTGGATATTGGTGGCCACCCGCCAATTCCACTTGGACCCCCACCATTGTTTCTTTCAGTTTTTCAGTTTCCTTATTTCTAGCACAATTTACTATTTTTTGCAGTATTTTGGGTCCTGAACTTCTGGAGCTATTTTGAGGCCCTAAACGACGTTTTTTAGGAAAAATGGGAGCAACATGCGGCCATTTGCCAATGTTCCCCATCCCAAAGTTGTATTCCTCGAATATATCTTTCTAATGAGGTATTGTGCGCGTCAAACGGAGATCGTATGCCAAAGTTATGACCCCGTGAAGTTGATGTACCAATTTACCCAAAAAGGGGCCCATAGTTTAGCGCTTCATCTCCTAGTGTTAGGGTTTTGGATGTTTAGGATTTTCCATTATTTCTCAACAATAAATAGGCCTTCGATCCTCATTGTAAGACAGTTCATAGGCATTTAGCCACCACATATCTCCTTAGAGATAAGCTACATCACCCGAGATAGTTTATTTCCATTTCTATTTGTAAAAAAAATTCAGTATTTTACATTAATGAAATGAAGTATTATTTCTGTTGTATCTCTGTATTTATGGTTATTTCAGTAATTTGTTGTGTTCATGTTTAAATATAGATCAGTGGTATCAGAGCGGTCTGCTCTTTCTCTGTTTTTCTTCGCATATCCCCAACGAGGTCGAGATATAAGGAGTTAGGGCTTGAAATGGTCGAACCTTTACAAGACAAGCCTCACAAATCCCAACAGCCTCCCATGGCAGATGAAAAGAAAGACGAGGGGGCAGGAGATCCTATCCAAATCTTTCTCGAAGAGGCCCTCAAGTGACAAAGGAACACGATGATGGACAACTTTGCCCAAATCCTCCAGTGGCTACCTAGGGGCGACACATCTACTTCTAGCAGTTACTCTAGAAGCGCCACACCCTTTAAGGTACAAGTTAATGTTCACATTCCCATATTTGAGGGTCACATAGATGTTGATGTTGTAGATAAATGGTTAAATCTGCTAGAAGGGTATTTTTTTTTTTCATTATTTTTCCAACCGGGAAAAGATTACCTTTTCTCTTCTCAAAGTCGCCCCCCACGTCAAGGACTCGTGGGAAATCTATTGCGAGCAGAAGGATGAATGCTTTTTAGCCATACCCACTTGGAATTCATTTTGGAATGCCATCAGGGAGCAGTACTACCCTGTCAGAAGCTATGAGGATAAATACATAAAGTGGACCACGATGCAGTAGGGAAGGGACCAAGACGTGCCAGAGTTTACCAATATTTTTCATACCCTTCGCATAAAGTTGGGTATCAAGGATTCTAAGCTGCATTTGGTACTAAAATATCATGGATGCCTACACAGGTACATCTAGGATGCGATGGAGTTCATGTACATCTCCTCGCTCGGCACGACGTATCGATATGCTGTCAAGATCGACCAGAACTTTAAACAGAAGAAGCGAGACTTTGGATCTGCAAATCCAAAGCAAGGAAAATGCCCCCCCAAAATGTTGAACAAAGGAAAAGGACAAGGCGAGGTGGCCCAGGACAACCTGCCAAAGCCGCAAGCAAAGAACAACACCGCAAAGATGAAGAAGGACACGGGAAAGTGGTGTGAGTTCCATAAGATCTCCACTCACAACACGAGTGAGTGTCGGGCCAAGCAGTCACTGGTGGCTGAGCTAAAGTCTTTAGAATCAGATGCATGTTCAGACTCTGAGTCAAAACCTGATAAGGGGAATGAAAAAGGGAAGAAGATTATCGATGTTGAGCCCAGCACCACCATTTCCACCACGAAGATCTAGAATAAGGAACCTGAAGATCCAGAGGAGGAGGAGCGCCTCTTCCACTCCTAGACGTGGGTAAAGGGTTCCCCGCTACAATTCATTATTCATAGTGGGAGCCAAAAGAACCTCATTTCGGCAGAGGTCGTGAAGCAGCTAGGCTTAATGACCACAACACATCCACAACCGAACACCATCAGGTGGCTTCACCAAGGATGGGATCTTCGCGTGAGCCAACAATGTGGCCTTCCATACAACATCAAGCCCTTCACGGATGATGTATTGAGTGACGTTTCTCCCCTTGATGTTTGTGATGTATTATTAGGCAAACCATACTTGTGGAAGTGACATGTTGTATATGAGTCAAGGCCTCATGCTATTATTTCTACTTTGGGAAATATGTTGTACAGGATACCGGAGGTAGCACCGCCTACTGCCATCTCTTTGGCTACTGCAAAACAATGCAGTAAGCTCATTTCAAAAACTTGCAAAATTGTTTTCTTCATGATGCACCCTCAAGGAAAGAAGAATATGGTGGCCATGACCTCTAGACAGGGCCCCTCCACACAACAACTACAGATCGACAAGGTCATGGAGGAGTACGAGGACATCTTCACCTCCCCTACAGGGGTTCTTTTGCACTGTCAGGTCAAGCACTCCATCGATCTGACCCTAGGTGTGACGCTACCCAATGGACCAATCTATCGGCACTCCATTCTGTAGAACAATGAAATCAAGAGGCAGATTCAGGAGCTGCTGCAGAAAGGTCACATCCGACCAAGTTCATCACCCTGTGGGAGCCCGATCGTGTTGGTATAGAAGAAGGATGGGACCTGGAGACTCTGTATTAACTATCAGGTGTTGAACAAGATCACTGTCCAAAATACGTACCTGATCGCACGGATTGATGACCTTCTGGACCAGCTGAAAGGGGGGAAATATTTCAGCAAGATCGATTTGAAGTCAGGATATCACCAGGTACCAATCGAACCCTCCGATGTGTGGAATACTGTGTTCAAAGCCAAGGAGGGCCTTTTCTAATGGTTGGTTATGCCTTTCGATTTGATGAATGCTCTTGCAACCTTCATGAGACTAATGGATGACATCTTGTGGCCATTCACCAACTCATTTGTAGTGGTATACTTGGATGACATCCTGATCTTCAGCCAGAGTTTGGAAGAGCACCTCCACCACATCCGACAAGTTCTCCAAACACTGTGGCAACACAATTTATGTGCCAATTTGGAGAAATGCACTTTTGGCATGACCCAAGTTTAGTATCTAGGATACATTATTGATGAATAGGGGGTGCATGTGGATCCAACCAAGTCCAATTCATTCGGGATTGGCCATCTCCAACCACTCTGACAGAGCTCCGTAGCTTTCTAGGTCTTGCCAACTTCTACTGCAGGTTTGTGTTGGGATTTTCTCATATCACTTGGCCCTTGAGTCAATCCACCAAGGGAGGAGTGAAAGAAAATTTCTTTTGGTCTAAATCTTAATAGAAGGCATTGACAGAGTTGAAACATCGGCCCTGCTCGGCACCAGTGCTCGCATTACTAGACTTGCAACAATCGTTTGAGATCGAAACAGATGCCTCTGACTATGCTATTGGGGCAGTTCTTACTCAACATGGGCATCCAGTGGCATATCACAGTGAGACACTTTTAAACACAGTCCAGAAGTATCTCACTTATGACAAAGAATGGTATTCCATTGTGCAGGCTTGTCGACAATGGAAGCATTACATTTTGGGGAAGGAAACGGTCATCCACATAGACCACCAACACTTCATACAGACACAAGGGAAGTTGCAGAATGATCGCCATTAGAAGTGGTCCACATACCTGCAACAGTTCCATTTGAATATCAAGTATAAGAACGACAGCACCAATAATGTTGCAAATTTCCTTAGTCAACCACAGATCATGGCGTTAACCACCGTGCTCAACTCTTATGGGCATGAGACCTCTGATTGGCCACTTCTCTACAAAAGCGACCCAAAATTTGGCTGCACATACCAGACACTCTTGGAGGGTCACCATGTTCCATATTTTCACCTCCAGGATGCCCTGTTATGCCACCTGGGTCACCTTTCCATTCCTTCAAGCGAGCATGCCAAGATGATTTGGGAAGCACACTACAGTTGGGCTACTAGGCATTTCGGGGTCAAAAAAATGGTGGCATTACTATAGAAGTATTTCTATTGGTGGAATCTTCGACAGGATGTCGGGAAGTACATCAAATCTTGTATTGCCAGCGCCATTGCCAAACTGACCATCAAGAAGCAAGGCCTCGATACTTCGCTGCCTAACCTTAGTCGACCTTAGGAATCCATCTCCATGGATTACATGTCGGGCCTTCCTTCTACTAAGCATGGAAACGACTATGTTTTTGTGGTCGTCGACAAGTTCTCAAATATGGCCATTATGGCGGCCGCAAGAAGAATATCACAGCAGAAGCCACTGCTAAACTCTTCTTTGAATGAGTGTGGGTACACTTAGATCGGGATGGCAAGTTCCTCAGTACATTTTGGTCCAGTCTCTGGTCGATGCTGGACACCAAACTCACGAAGTCCATAGCTTTCCATCCCTAAACTGATGGCCAGATAAAGGTTGTCAACATAATGATCGTACACATTTTGCGCATGTACAACTCAAAACATCCATGCACATGGGATGAGAGCCTCCCTTATGTTCAGCACAATTATAACCGAGCTCTCCACGCTCAACTGGCCACAACGCTTTTCAGGTGGGCTTGGGATTCCAGCCACTATGTCCCATTGATGTGGCCATGCCATTTGTGGCTACTCAAGAAAATTCAACTCATGTCCAGTCCAAAACTGATAAGGCAAACAGCTTCATTGAGCACATCCAACATATCCACCAGCAGGTCCATGACATTATGGAGAAATAAAATGCCAAGTACAAGCAATGACATGATCAACATCGGTGCCACACAAGTTTCAGGTGGGCGACAAAGTCTGGTTGCATTTGCAAAAGGAATGCCTTACTGGATCCTATCGAAAACTCAGATCACTCTGATATGGTCCTTACACCATTACCAAGGCTATGGGAGATAATTCATTTGAGCTCAACATTCCCCCATTCCTTGGCCTACACCCAATGTTCAATGTGGACCACCTTTGGCCATACTTTCCACCATTACTAGACACATTCGACATTGCTGAAAAACTCACACCAACATAGTTAATCCAGATTGGAACAAGCTGTAACTGATCAGATCATGGGCACGTAGATCAAGCACACTCTCCAATAGAATATCCAACTATATCAAGTTGTCAAAGCAGGCCAACTCCTTCACCAAGGCAAGTGACTCACTAGGGACCAAGTTCAGTAGAAGTTTCCTCATCTCATGGAGGAACTCAACACAATGGGGACCATTGATTCCAAAGGGGGGAGGAATGATCCAGGTGAATGTTGGTGGCCACCTGACAATTCCACTTGGACCCCCACGTTTCTTTCAGTTTTCCAGTTTCCTTATTTGTAGCAAAATTTACTATTTTTGGCAGTTTTTCGAGCCCTGAACATCTGGAGACATTTTGAGGCCCTAAACGACAGTTTTTTGGAAAACTGGGAGAAACATGGGTTACAACCCCAGGAAGTTGATGTACAAATTTACCCAAAACGGGGCCCATAGTTTGGCGCTTCATCTCCTAGGGTTAGGGCTTTGGATGTTTAGGGTTTTCCATTGTTTCTCAACAATAAATAGGCCTTCGAGTCTCATTGTAAGATAGTTCAAAGGCATGTAGCCGCCACATCTCTCCTCAGAGATAAGCTACCATCGCCTGAGCTAGTTTATTTCCATTTCTATTTGTAAGAATATTTTAGTATTTTACATTAATGAAGTGAAGTATTATTTCTGTTGTGTCTCTGTATTTATGGTTATGTCTGTAATTTGTTGTGTTCTTGTTTAAATCTGGATCAATGGTATCAGAGAGGTCTGCTCTTTCTCTGTTTTTCTTTGCATGTCCCCAACAAAGTCGGGATATAAGGAGTTAGGGCTTGAATTAGTCGAACCTTTGCAAGACCAGCCTCGCAAATCCCAACGGCCTCCCATGGCGGATGAAAAGAAAGACGAGGGGGTAGGAGATCCTATCAAAATCTTGCTTGAAGAGGTCCTCTAGCGACAAAGGAACGCGATGATGGACAAATTTTCCCATATCCTTCAGCAGCTACCCAAGGGCAAAAAAACTAGTTCCAGCAGCTACTCTGGAAGCGCCACACCCTTTAAGGTACAATTTAACTTTGACATTCCCATATTTGAGGGTCAAATAGATGCAGTTGTTATAGATAAATGGTTAAATATGCTAGAAGGGTATTTTTCTGTTCATGTTTTTTCCGACCAAGAAAAGATTACTTTTGCTCTTCTAAAAGTTGCCCCCCACGTCAAGGACTAGTGGGAAACCTACTGTGAGCAGAAGGATGAAAGTATAGCCTCGCTGTTTTTAGCTGCACCCACTTGGAATTCAATTCAGAATGCCATCAAGGAGCAGTACTATCCTATCAGAAGCTGTGAGGATAAATACATAAAGTGGACCATGCTACGGCAGGGAAGGGACCAAGATGTGCTGGAGTTTACCAATACTTTTCTTACTCTTCGCACAAAGTTGGGTATCAAGGATTTTGAGCTGCATTTGGTACTCAAATGCCCCAGCTGCCTACACAGGTACATCCAGGACGAGAAGGAGTTGTTGTACATCTCCTCACTTGGCACAACGTACAGATACGCTGTCAAGATCGACCAGAAGTTTAAACAGAAGAAATGAGACTTTGGATCTGCAAATCTGAAGCAAGGGAAATATGCCCACAACTCGTTGAACAAAGGACAAAGCCAAGGCGAGGTGGCCCACGACAACCCACCAAAGCCGCAAGTAAAGAACAACACCATGAAGCCGAAGAACGACATGGGAAAGTGTTGTGAGTTCCATAAGAGCTCCACTTGCAACACAAATGAGTGTCGGTCCAAGCAGTCACTAGTGGCCGAGCTAAAGTCTTCGAAATCATATGCATGTTCAAACTTTGAGTCAAAACCTGATAAGGGGAATTACAAAGGGAAGTAGATTATCAATGTGGGGCCCAACGCCACCATTGCCACCACGAAGATCCAGAATGAGGAACCCAAGGATCCAGAGGAGGAGGAGCACCTCTTCCACTCCTAGATGTGGGTAAAGGGCTCCCCACTATAGTTCATTGTCAACAGAAGGAGCCAAAAGAACCTCATTTCGACAGAGGTTGTGAAGCGGCTCAGCTTACTGACCACAGCACATACACAACCGTACACCATCGGGTGGCTTCACCAAGGATGGGATCTTCGCGTGAGCTAGCAGTGTCACCTTTCATTCAACATCAATCCCTTCATGGATGAGGTATTGTGTGACGTTTCTCCCTTTGATGTTTGTGATGTATTATTAGGCCAAGCATACTTGTGGAAGCGACATGTTGTATATGATTCAAGGCCTCATACTATTATTGTTACTTTGGGAAATAAGTTGTCCAGGATACCGAAGGTAGCATTGCCTACTACCATCTCTTTGGTTACTGCAAAACAATGCAGTAAGCTGATTTCCAAAACCGAGAAATTTGTTCTCCTGAAGATATGCCCTCAAGGAAAGAAGAAGATGGTAGCCATGACCTCCAGACAGGACCCCTTCGCATGACAACTACAGATGCACAACATCATGGAGGAGTACGAGGACATCTTCAGCTCCCCTGTAGGGGTTCCTTTGCACTGTCAGGTCAAGCACTTCGATCTGACCCCAAGTTTGTCGCTAGCCAATGGAACAATCTATCAGCACTCCGTTCTGGAGAACGATGAAATCAAGAGGCAAATTCAGGAACTGCTACAGAAAGGTCACATCTGATCGAGTTCATCGCCCTGTGGGAGCTCGATCGTGTTGGTACAGAAGAACGATAGGACTTGGAGACTCTGTATTGACTATCGGGTGTTGAACAAGATCACTGTTCGGAATAGGTACCCGATCCCACAGATTGATGACCTTCTGGACCAACTGAAGGGGGGAAATATTACAGCAAGATCGATTTGAAGTCAGGATATCACTAGGTAACAATCGAACCCTCTGATGTATGGAAGACTACCTTCAAAGCCAAGGAGGGCCTTTTCGAATGGTTGGTTATGCCTTTCGGGTTGACGAATGCTCCTGCAACCTTCATGAGGTTAATGGATGATACCTTGTGGCCATTTAACAACTCATTTGTAGTGGTATACGTGGATGACATCTTGATCTTCAGCTAGAGTTGGGAAGAGCACCTCCACCACATTCGACAGGTTCTCCAAACACTGCAGCAACACAAGTTATGTGCCAATTTGGAGAAATGCACTTTTGGCATGACCCAAGTTCAGTATCTAGGATACATTATTGATGAACAAGGGGTGCATGTGGATCCAGCCAAGATCCAAGTCATTCAGGATTGGCCATCTCCAACCACTCTGACAGAGCTCCGCAGCTTTCTAGGTCTTGCCAACATCTTCTGCAGTTTCGTGTTGGGGTTTTCTCATATCACTTGGCCCTTGAGTCAAGTCACCAAGGGAGGAGCGAAAGCAAAATTCTTTTGGTTTGAATCTCAACAAAATGCATTAAGAGAGTTGAAACATCGCCTCTTCTCGGCACCAATGCTCGCATTATCAAACTTGCAACAACCATTTGAGATCAAGACAGATGCCTCTTACTCAACACGGGCATCCAATGGCATATCACAATGAGACACTTTCAGACATAGTCCGGAAGTATCCCACTTATGACAAATAGATGTATTCCATTTTTCAGGTTTGTCGACAATGGAAGCATTACATTTTGGGGAAGGAAACGGTAATCCACATAGATCACCAGCCCCTGCAGTTCATACAGACACAAGGGAAGTTGCAGAATGATCGCCATTAGAAGCGGTCCACATACCTCCAAAAGTTCCATTTGAATATCAAGTATAAGAAGGGCAGCACCAATAATGTTGCAGATTGCCTTAGTCAACCATTAATCATGGCGTTAACCATCATGCTCAACTCTTGTGAGCATGAGACTTCTTATTGGCCACTTCTCTACAAAAGCGACCTAGAATTTTGCCACACACACTAGACACTCTTGGAGGGTCAGCATGTTCCAGATTTGCACCTCTAGGATGCCTTTTATGCCACCGGGGTCACCTTTGTGTTCCTTCAAGCGAGCGTGCCAAGATGATTTTGGAAGCACACTATAGTCGGGTTGTTGGGCATTTCGGGGTCGAGAAAATGGTGGCAGTATTGCAGAAGTATTTCTATTGGCCGAATCTTCAACAGGATGTCGGGAAGTACATCAAATCCTGCATCGCCTATGCCATTGTCAAACCAGCCATCAAAAATCAAGGCCTATATACTCCGCTACCTACCCCTAGTTGACCTTGGGAATCCATCTCCATGGATTACATGTTGGGCCTTCCTTCCACTGAGCATGGAAACGACTGTGTTTTTGTGGTCATCGACAGGTTCCCAAAGATGGCCATTATGGCAGCCTGCAAGAAGAATATCACAGTAGAAGCCACTGCTAAGCTCTTCTTTGAGCGAGTGTGGGTACACTTTGGGATCCCACAGTCTATCATCTCAGATTGGGACGACAGGTTCCCCAGTACATTTTGGTCCAGTCTCTGGTCGATGCTGGACACCAAACTCACTAAGTCCACTGCCTTCCATCCCTAAACTGATGGCCAGACAGAGGTTGTCAACAGGATGATCATACACATTCTGCACATGTACAACTCAAATCATCCACGCACATGGGATGAGAGCCTCCCCTATGTTTAGTACAGCCATAACTAGGCTCTCCACGGCTCAATTGGGCACAGCCTTTTCAGGTGTGCTTGGGATTCCAACCACTATGTCCCATTGATGTGGCCATGCCATTTGTAGCTACTCAAGCAGATTCGGCTCATGTCCAGTCCGAAATAGATAACGAAAACAGCTTCATTGAGCACATCCAACATATGCGCCAGCAAGTCCACGACATTCTAGAGAAATCAAATTCCAAGTACAAGCAGCGAAATGATCAACATCACGTGCCACACAATTTTCAAGTGGGCGACAAAGTCTGGTTGCATTTGCTAAAGGAATGCCTTACCGAAGCCTATCGGAAACTCAGACCACTCCGATATGGTCCTTACATCATTACCAAGGCTATGGGAGACAATGCATTTGAGCTCAGCATTCCCCCATTCCTTGGCCTGCACCCAATGTTCAATGTGGACCGCCTTTGGCCATACTTTCCACCATTACTAGACACATTCAACATTGCAAAATAGCTAACGCCAACAGAGTTAAATCCAGATTGCATGGAACAAGTTGCAACTGATCGGATCATGGACACGCAAATCAATCACACTCGCCAGAAGAAGATCCAACTGTATTGAGTTTTCAAAGTAAGCCAACTCCTTCACCAAGGAGAGTGACTCACCAGGGACCAAGTTCAGTAAAATTTTCCTCATCTCATGTAGGAACTCAACACAATGGGGACCATTGCTTCCTAAGGGGGGAGGAATGATCCAGTTGGATATTGGTGGCCACCCACCAATTCCACTTGGACCCCCACCATTGTTTCTTTCAGTTTTTTAGTTCCGTTATCTGTAACACAATTTATTATTTTGGGCAGTTTTTCGGGTCCTGACTATCCGGAGTCATTTTGAGGCCCTAAATGACATTTTTTGGGAAAACTGGGAGAAACATGGTTAATTGGACCGATGTTTCTCATCCCAAAGTTGTATTCCCCTGATAGATCTTTCTAACGAGGTATTTTGCACGTGAAAAGGAGATCGTGTGCCAAAGTTACGACCCCGGGAAGTTGATGTACCAATTTACCCAAAACATGGCCCCTAGTTTGGCGCTTCATCTCCTAGGGTTAGGGTTTTTGGATGTTTAGGGTTTTCCATTATTTCTCAACAATAAATAGGCTTTCGAGCCTCATTGTAAGATAGTTCAAAGGCATGTAGCCACCACATCTCTCCTCAGAGATAAGCTACCGTCGCCCAAGCTAGTTTATTTCCATTCTATTTGTAAGCATATTTTAGTAGTTTACATTAATGGAATGAAGTATTATTTATGTTGTATCTCTGTATTTATGGTTATCTCTGTAATTTGTTGTGTTCTTGTTTAAATCTGGATTAGTGGTATCAGAGCGGTCTCCTCTTTCTCTGTTTTTCTTTGCATGTCCCCAACGAGGTCGCGATATAAGGAGTTAAGGCTTGAACTGGTCGAACCTTTGCAAGACCAGCCTTGCAAATCCCAATGGCCTCCCATGGCGGATGAAAAGAAAGACAAGGGGGCAGCAGATCCTATCAAAATCTTGCTCGAAGAGGCCCTTGAGCGACAAAGGAATGAGATGATGAACAACTTTGCCCAGATCCTTCAGTGGCTACCCAGGGGTGATACATCTACTTCCAGCAGCTACTCTGGAAGTGCCACACCCTTTAAGGTACAATTTAACTTTGACATTCCCATATTTGAGGGTCAGATAGATGGAGTCACTATAGATAAATGGTTAAATATGCTATAAGGGTAGTTTTTTGTTCATGATTTTTTCGTCCAGGAAAAGATTACTTTCTCTCTTCTCAAAGCTGCTCCCCACGTCAAGGACTAGTGGGAAAACTACTGCAAGCAAAAGGATGAAAGTACGGCCGCACTGTTTTCAGCTGCACCCACTTGGAATTCATTTCGAAATGCCATCAAGGAGCAGTACTACCCTATTAGAAGCTATGAGGATAAATACATAAAGTGGAACACGCTGCGGTAAGGAAGGGACTAAGACGTGTCAGAGTTTACAAATATTTTTTATACCCTTCACACAAAGTTGGGTATTAAGGATTTTGAGATTCATTTGGTACTGAAATATTGTAGCTGCCTACACAGGTACATCTAGGATGATATGGAGTTCCTGGACATCTCCTTGCTCGACATGGCGTACCGATATGCTATCAAGATCGACTAGACGTTTAAACAGAAGAAGAGAGACTTTGGATATGCAAATCCGAAGCAAGGGAAAGGTGCCCCCAAACTGTTGAACAAAGGACAAATCTGAGGTGGGGTGGCCCAAGAAAACCCACCAAAAATGCAAGAAAAGAACAATATTGTGAAGCCAAAGAGGACACGGGAAAGTGGTGTGAGTTCCATAACAGCTCCACTCACAACACGAGTGAGTGTCGGGCCAAGCAGTCATTGGTGGCCAAGCTAAAGTCTTCGGAATCAGATGCATGTTTAGACTCTAAGTCAGAACCTGATAAGGGGAATGAAAAAGGGAAGCAGATTAATGATGCAGAGCCCAATGCCATCGTTTCCACCACGAAGATCTAGAATGAGGAACTTGAAGATCCGAGGAGGAGGTGTGCCTCTTCCACTCCCAAATGTGGGTAAAGGGCTCCCCGATACAGTTCATTGTCGACAGCGGGAGCCAAAAGAACCTCATTTCGGCAGAGGTCATGAAGCAACTAGGCTTATTGACCACAACACATCCACAACCATATACCATTGGGTCACTTCACCAAGGATGAGATCTTCACGTGAGCTAGCAGTGTCACCTTCCATACAACATCAAGCCCTTCACGGATGAGGTATTGTGTGACTTTTCTCCCCTTAATGTTTGTGATGTATTATTAGTCCAACCATATTTGTGGAAGCGGGATGTTGTATATGAGTCAAGGCCTCGTGTTGTTATTGTTACTTTGGGAAATAAGTTGTATAGGATACCGGAGGTAGCACCACCTACCACCATCTCTTTGGTTACTAGAAAACGATGTAGTAAGCTCATTTCCAAAACCGAGAAATTTGTTTTCCTAAAGATGCGCCCTCAAGGAAAGAAGAATATGGTGGCCACGACCTCCAGACAGGGCCCCTCCACACAACAACTACAGATGGACAAGGTCATGGAGGAGTACGAGGACATCTTCACCTCCCCCGCAGGGGTTCCTCTGCACTGTCAAGTCAAGCAATCCATCGATCTGACCCCAAGTGCATCACTGCCCAATGGACCAATCTATTGACACTTCGTTCTGGAGAATGATGAAATCAAGAGGAAGATTCAGAAGCTACTGCAGAAAGGTCACATCCAACCGAGTTCATCGCCCTGTGGGAGCCTGATCGTCTTGGTACAGAAGAAGGATGGTACTTGGAGACTCTGTATTGACTATCGGGTGCTGAGCAAGATCACTATCCGGAATAGTTACCCGATCCCATGGATTGATGACCTTCTGGACCAACTGAATGGGGAAAAATATTTCAACAAGATCGATTTGAAGTCAAGATATCACCAGGTACCAATTGAACCCTTTCATGTGTGGAAGACTGCGTTCAAAGCCAAGGAGGGCCTTTTCGAATGGTTGGTTATGCCTTTCGCGTTGACAAATGTTCCTACAACCTTCATGAGGCTAATGGATGGCATCTTGCGGCCATTCACCAACTCATTTGTAGTGGTATACTTGGTTGACATCCTGATCTTCAGCCAGAGTTGGGAAGAGCGCCTCCACCACATCCGACAAGTTCTCCAAACACTGTGGCAACACAAGTTATGTGCCAATTTGGAGAAATTCACTTTTGGCATGAACCAAGTTTAGCATCTGGGATACATTATTAATGCACAGGGGGTGCATGTGGATCCAACCAAGATCCAAGTCATTTGGGATTGGCCATCTCTAACCACTCTAACAGAGCTCCGCAAATTTTTGGGTCTTGCCAACTTCTACCGCAGGTTCATGTGGTATTTTCTCATATAACTTGGCCCTTGAGCCAAGTCACCAAGGGAGGAGCAAAAGCAAAATTATTTTGGTCTAAATCTAAACAGAAGGTATTGACAGAGTTGAAACATCGCCTCTACTCAACACCAGTGCTCGCATTATCAGACTTGCAAAAACCATTTGAGATCGAGACAAATGCCTATGACTGTGCTATTGGGGCAATCCTTACTCAACATGAGCATCCAATGGCATAACACAATGAGACACTTTCAGACACAGTCCGGAAGTATCCCACTTATGACAAAGAGATGTATTCCATTGTGCAAGCCTGCCGGCAATGCAAGCATTACATTTTGGGGAAGGATATAGTCATCCACATAGACCACCAGCCCCTACAATTCATACAAATGCAAGGGAAGTTGCAGAATGATCGCCATCAGAAGTGGTCCACATACTTGCAATAGTTCCATTTAAATATCAAGTATAAGAAGGCAACACCAATAACTTTTCAGATTTCCTTAGTCGACCACCGATCATGGTGTTAATCACTGTGCTCAACTCTTGTGGGCATAAGACTTCTGATTGGCCACTTCTCTACAAAAGCGACCCAGAATTCGGCCACACATACTAGACACTTTTGCAGGGTCAACATATTACAAATTTTCACCTCTAGGATGCCCTATTATGCCACCTGGGTCACCTTGTGTTCCTTCAAGCGAGCATGCCAAGATGATTTTGGAAGCACACTACAGTCATGCTGCTGGGTATTTCGAGGTTGAGATAATGGTGGTAGTACTACAGAAGTATTTATATTGGTTGAATCTTCGACAGGATGTCGGGAAGTACATCAGATCCTGCATTGCCTGCACCATTGCCAAACCGACCATCAAGAAGAAATGCCTCTATACTTTGTTTCCTACCCCTGGTCGACCTTGGGAATCCATCTCCATGAATTACATGTCGAGCCTTCCTTCTACTAAGCATGGAAATGACTGTGTTTTTGTGGTGGTCGACAGGTTCTCAAAGATGGCCATTATGGCGGCCTACAAGAAGAATATCACAGTAGAAGCCACTGCTAAACTCTTCTTTGAATGAATGTGGGTACACTTTGGGATCCCATAGTCTATCATCTCAGATCGGGACAACAGGTTCCTTAGTACATTATGGTCTAGTCTATGGTCGATGCTAGACACCAAACTCACTAAGTCCACAACCTTCCATCCCAAACTGATGGCAAGACAGAGGTTGTCAACAGGATGATCATACACATTCTGTGCATGTACAACTCAAAGCATCCACGCACATAGGATGAGAGCCTCCCTTATGTTCAGCACAACTATAAACGAGCTCTCCACGGCTCAACTGGCCACAGCCCTTTTCAGGTGGGCTTGGGATTCCATCCACTATGTCCCATTGATGTGGTCATGCCATTTGTAGCTACTCAAGCAGATTCGGCTCATGTCCAGTCCAAAATAGATAAGGAAAAAAGCTTCATTGAGCACATCCAACATATCTGCCAGTAGGTCCACGAAATTCTAGAGAAATCAAATGCTAAGTACAAGCAGTGACATCATCAACATCGATGCCACACAAGTTTTAGGTTGGCGACAAAGTCTGGTTGCATTTGCAAAAGGAACGCCTTATCGGAGCCTATCGGAAACTCATACCTCTCTAATATGGTTCTTACACCATTACCAAGGTTGTGGGAGACAATGCATTTGAGCTCAGCATTCCCCCATTCCTTGCCCTGCACCCAGCGTTCAATGTGGACCACCTTCGGCCATACTTTCCACCATTACTAGACACATCCGACATTGCAGAACAGCTCACACCAACATAGTTAACTCCAGATTGGAACAAGCTACAACTGATCGGATCATGGACAGGCAGATCAAGCACACTCACTAGCAAAAGATGCATCTTTATCAAGTTGTCAAAGCAGGCCAACTCCTTCATCGTTGCAAGTGGCTCACCAGGGATCAAGTTCAACAAAAGTTTCCTCATCTCATGGAGAAACTCAACGCAATGGGGACCATTTCTTCCTAAGGGGGGAGGAATTATCCAGGTGGATATTGGTGGCCACCCGTCAATTCCACTTGGACCCCCACCATTGTTTCTTTCAGTTTTTCAGTTTCGTTATTTGTAGCACAATTTACTATTTTTGGCAATTTTTCGGGTCCTAAAATTCCGAAGCTGTTTTAAATCCCTAAATGATGTTTTTTGGGAAAACTGGGAGCAACATGGGTCCATGGTGGTGGGCTCCAGTATTTTAGCAATAATGCTACAACTCTTGGAACTCCCTTCTTTAATTTTATCAACCCGGTAGTTCGTAACAAACTTGGAAGCGACGGTGCTGTATGCACAAGTACTAGCTCTTGCCGCAGCTGTCACTTGGTCAGCTGGCACAAGTCCACTAGGAGCTTAAGCCAACTTCTATGAGCTCTTAGAAGAAACTTTTTAATTGATGGATTAAAGCTAACTCGAAGGAAGCTAATCTAATTGCAAAAAGAAACTGAAAGCCAAAAAGAAACGCAAACCCTAGCAAACTCTAATTCTACCAGCTAGTCCTACTGACGCAAAGGAGAGCATGCAAACTACTGAAAGAGATGCCATTACTTCTATGAAGGTAAAATACATGTGTCTAGACTACCTCTATCTGAAGAAAACATCTTTTTGTATTTTTGATTAAGTTGTTGGAATTATCATGCATGTGCTTTTAACTATTTTTTACTGTGCAGAGGTGGATCAAGGAGGAGAAATGCTTGGAAGAGGTCGGGAAGGTTCAGAGAGGGTCTAAGGAGTCCCCAACACCCTTCCAGAGAGTTTCACAGAGTTTTTCTATCAAGAAACCTCATTCGTGAGCTTCTACAGGAAGTCTGCAGGGGTTCTACAGGATGTTTAGGATTTCTACAGGATGTTCTGTAATTTTTCTACAGGATGTTCAGAAATGGGGTTTTGAAGCATGGATGGAGGAAAAAAGGTGGAGGAATGAGTATGGAGGTGAAATAGGGGTGTAGGGGAGTTCAAGACTTGGAGGATGGAGTTGAGGAGTGGCGTAGATGGTGAGATCTGTTCAAGGAGGGATGAAATGATGTTGCATAAGAATATGAGAATCATGGCAAAGGAAGTGGATGAGGCAAATGTAAGGTAAGGGTTCTAAGTGAAGGGTGAAGCAGGTAGGTTGGATGGAGTATGGGCAAGTAAGGAAGGATAACAAGTACTCTGCAAGTGGTTTTTCAAACTAAACAAACAAACACTTATAAAACCTATGACCTAGTTACTTCACTCTAATCTGACCTAACAGCAAAAGGAAATGAATAAAAGTTTATTTGCAAGGAAACCATGTGAAACAACTATGCAACTAAGCAATCATAAACCTAAACATGCATCCAAAACTGATATCAAGTTCTGCAAATGAGATTCGAACACTAATAATTGCATGGTGAAGCAAAGAATGTGTTTTTGTGGGCAGCAAGGTTACATTGGTCCCAGCTCATGATTCCACTAAAGGGGAGGTGAGATCCAAAGTACTTGGTAGCCTTTTTCTGGATATATTCCATGTGATTAACCTATCAAGTAAATCTGAACATGAAGAACCTTTTTAATCATCGAAAGCAACCTAAATAACAACACAATATTTAAATCTAAATAGCAGATTTTATTCTAAGAATGCAGCAAAAACACATAAATATAAACAAACGAGGTACTGGGCACTTGAGATGGGCCCAACCCCAAGAGCTACAGCCTCCTAAGAGATATTTAGAGCTAGTGCAAAGCTGGATTCATCTTTATTGAGCAAGAAAAGAAGAGTTACATCAAAACTGTCCACAAGGAGAACTTGAAAATGAGCTAAAAGCAAAGCTAATCTATTGCCTCAAAATCAAAATACAAACTAGCTAACTTCTGCCTACAAAATGACTAACCATTGGCTAACTATCAGCTAACCCAAATGAGGCCCTAAGCCTTCTTATTTATACAAATTGAGGACCCCAACAGTCCTCCTAAACTTTAGGGGCTCGGCTGCCCAAAACTTGTAGTTAACAGCAGTCCTACTTGACTTGCTTGGCTGCCCTTGTGCTAATTGATTTGGTGGTGCTTGAACTCTGAGCTGATGGTGGAGAATTCGAGGTAAGGGCCCATAAATGAAGGGAACACCTTCCTAAAAATACTCTCCACGAATTTAGCTGCCAAGTGCTCATTTCAACCATTGACTTTGTCTCCAAATTCACCAAAAAGGCTACACAAAGCACACATTAGACTTGTTGGCATAATGACTAACCCAATTCACTCTATTAGCATAAATATAATCAAAAACATGCAATAAACTAATGAGAATGGTGGATTAAGTCGAATTAGGAGGTTGAATGAGCCCAAATAATTATCCATTTTTGGGGCTCATCACATGGACCGATGTTTCTCATCCCAAAGTTTTAGTCCTCGCATAGATCTTTCTAACGAGGTATTGTGAGCATCAAACGGAGATCGTATGTCAAAGTTACGACCCCGGGAAGTTGATGTACCAATTTACCCAAAACGGGGCCCATTCTTTGGTGCTTCATCTCCTAAGGTTTGGGTTTTGGATGTTTATGGTTTTCCATTGTTTCGCAACAATAAATAGGCCTTTGAGCCTCATTGTAAGACAATTCAGAGGCATGTAACTGCCACATCTCTCCTCAGAGATAAGCTACCATCGCCCGGGCTAGTTTATTTCCATTTCTGTTTGTAAGCATATTCCATTATTTTACAATAATGAAATGAAGTATTATTTCTGTTGTATCTCTATATTTATGGTTATCTCTATAATTTGTTGTGTTCCTATTTAAATCCAGATCATCCAATCAATTTCATCAGTTTCCTTAATTATTACAGCATATACTATTTTTAGCATTTTTTTAGGTCCTGAACTTCCGGAGCTATTTTGACCCCCTAAACGGCGTTTTTTTGAGGTCCACAATAGGCTAGATTTTAGCAATTTTCTGGTCCTAAACTTTTGGAGTTGTTTTGACCCCCTCAACAGTGTTTTTTTGAGGTCTTCAATAGAACCACAACCATAGGTAGGGGCTTGTATAAAACGTTGTAGTACTCAAAGAGATATTTCTAACAAGGTATCGTATGCACCAAACGGAGATTATATGACCAAGATATGACCCCGAGAAGTTGGCTTCCCAAAGAGGCCAACAAAATCTTAGTGTTTCATCTCTTGGGGTTAGGGTTTTGGTTGTTTAGGGATTTCCTTTGTTGTTAAATAATAAAAAAGGCCCTTAAGCCTCATTATAACACAGTTCAGAGGCGTGTAACTGCCACATCTCTTCTCAGATATAAGCTACCATCGTCTGAGCTAGTTTATTTCCATTTTGTATCTAAGCATATTTTAGTTCTTCGATATTAATGAAATGAAGTTTTATTTATCCTGCATCTCTGTGTTTATGTTTTATCTATATTTTGTTGCATTCTTGCATAAGTCTGGGTCATCTTGTTCCTATTCATTTTTTATGCAAATACTTGCTTAAATTATGGTGGGAATTAACTATGATAAATAGGTTATTTATGTGAGTATAAGTTATTTTCAAGAATTTTAATTTTAGATTGTTTCCCTATGAAGTTTAAAAATGAAAAATCATTGCACAACTATTTGAAAATCATGGCATAAAATATTGCGACTATCCACATGGCACAAATCTGCAATAAGACCTTCAAAGTTATGGTCCAATCAAATGTTCGAAAAATATTTTTTTCAATAATATTGAAAAATATATATTTGTGTTTCAACATTAAACATAACTTGCATTGGCAATGCTAAACTAATAGTGGTCAATTGGTTGCTAGAGTCCTCTATTGGCATAATTTTATATCAAATTTATATAAAGAGATAAAACAATTGAAAGTTTAAAAATATTATATATTCGCTTTCTTATTTTTACTTTTAATTCTTTTAATTTTAAAAAAAATATTGACCTTAACTAAAAGATTTGAATATCCATGTTAACTAATTATGTTGATTGATATGTTATTTTGAAATAGAGTTTCCGTAATTTTAAATTAATTATTAACTATGCCAATAGGCAGGTGTATTTTGAATTAGGGGTTTGAGAATTTTAATTTAACTATCAATAATTATTAGGTAAATGGGAATGATCTAACTCTATAGAATATTATATAATATTCTTAGTAGTATACATAAATTAAAGGCTAAGATTTATTTCCAAATTAGTTATGCATTTTTGTTTTTTTAATTAAATCCATTAATTCAAAAAATGTCATATAAACAAGTGCTATATGAAATGAGTTAAGGTTAAGTTTTACAAATAAAATTAAATAAAAAGATTAATGTAATGTAATGTTAACATTTTAACCAAGTCAAAAAAAAAAAAAAAAAACCCTCTAAAAATAAAAAGTCCATGTTATTGAGAATCCATAGTATTGACCCATGGTATTCATGTGGAATGTAGCATATTTAAAGAGGGAAAAGAGGGAAATTAAACCTTCCTATATCCATCTTAACTCTATATTTACCAAGCACTTAGAGGAATCAAATCGCTTGATATGAAAACCTCTTTTAGAGTGAAAAGAGATTTGATTCCTCTAAGTGCTTGGTAGATATATAGTTTAAAATGTTTACATTATTTTTTTAAGGGTGGTTCAAACTAGCAAGGCCTAACCCCAAGGGTGTCGCGAAGATTTGACCCGGTGACCTCCCAATAGGTGAGGTACTCCCTTGAGGCTTTAAAATGTTTATATTATATTATTAATCTTTTTATTTTATTTTATTTTTATTTTTATTTTTATGTTTATTTATAGGAAATTACATGACATTACGTTACAACATCTCTACCATACTGGGATGGAGACCATAAATTTCCCTTTTTCATTTGGGTGATGCCGCAACCAATGGAAGAGTGGAGAATTTAGTTCTTCCCCATTTTTTATCACAATCAAAAGTGAGAGCTCAAACCACAAGGATAAAATCAAGCCTGAGTGGATGACTCAAATTGGAGCTCCACTCTAGGTCACAGGTGTTGAACCTGCCTCTTAACTCAATTTCTCCACACTAATAGCCTCATCCAGTAGAGCGAACAAAATGATTTCTAGTAATTGAGTGGATCATTATTAGGGAATAAGAGAATGGAACACCCTCCGCGTCTTGTTCTTTCTGCCCGTCAAACAAACATTTATGGTTGGGCGGTCACGAAAGTGGGGGGATAATTTTGTGACTTTTTTAATTCAATGGGTAGCACAATTAATTATTTTTATCATTAATAATAATAATAATAATGTAATTTAGTTAATTTTATGTTTTATTTTCATTTTACCAATTTGATATGTATCATGAAATAAGTGTTTGAATACATATTATGGGTTGATGCATTTATCAGGCATTCATTTATATGGCTACACTAATAACTAGCAAATCCATATAAATTAAATAGTTGGTAAATGCCAATAAATATTAATTCATGAAGCCCCAAGGGTTAGCTCAACTGGTCGAGTCCCCGTTGTTAAGTGCCTCACTCATTGAGAGGTCACGGGGTCAATTCCCCTCAATGCCCTCAGGGTTAGGCCCTACTAGTCTGGCCGACAAGCTTTAAAAGATTCCCTTCGGGGTTGATCTACCCAAATTTTCCCGTGGACGTAACGGCCACCCACTGACCATGAACCACACCGTTAAAAAAAATAATAATAAAAAAAATTAAAAAAAAAAAAAAAAAAAAAATCATGATAAGCATCAAAACACTTATGATATATCTCAAGTTTCTAAAATTAATAAAAACCATAAAAATGAATTAAATTACAACTTTATTTCAATTATTATTATTAGTTATAAAGAAAATGTCAGTGTTCCAAGGAGAACGTCCCCCGGGGTGGGGGACGTTACCCGGCGCTCCCCCACGCTCTGGGGATAGGGAAACTCCTGGGGAAACGTTTCCCCCATGTCCCCTTTTTGAGGAAACTAGCAGAAACAAGCTTTAAAAGATTCCCTTCGGGGTTGATCTACCCAAATTTTCCCGTGGACGTAACGGCCACCCACTGACCATGAACCACACCGTTAAAAAAAATAATAATAAAAAAAAATTAAAAAAAATTAAAAAAAAAATCATGATAAGCATCAAAACACTTATGATATATCTCAAGTTTCTAAAATTAATAAAAACCATAAAAATGAATTAAATTACAACTTTATTTCAATTATTATTATTAGTTATAAAGAAAATGTCAGTGTTCCAAGGAGAACGTCCCCGGGGTGGGGGACGTTACCCGGCGCTCCCCCACGCTCTGGGGATAGGGAAACTCCTGGGGAAACGTTTCCCCCATGTCCCCTTTTTGAGGAAACTAGCAGAAACTTTGCGGGGACGTTTTTCTATTGACAAAAGGTGACACCTTTGCAGGGGGATGGGGGATGTCAGGGGGATGTCCAAGGGGCATATGTGTCCCCCCATTTTTTTGTCTAATATTTTTTATAAAACATTTAGAATAATATATATATATATATATGAAAAATTTTAAAAATAAAAATAAAAAAATTAAAACAATAAAACTATATTAAAACTTAAAACTTATGATAGATAATAAATAATAAAACTTAAAGCTTATATTAAAACTTAAAACTTATAATAAATAATTAATTAATTAATTAGAACCATTACTTCATCTTTTAGGTTTTATTATATTAAATATTTGAATTTAGGTTTAGTTTAAGTTTTATTATTATTATTAGTTAACCTTTGATTTGTTCATTTATTATTTAATTTGCTCATTTATTATCTATTTATTCATCTTCCCCTTTTGCTCTTCTATTCTATCATTTATCCATAGTCGTGATGATGGATCCCCTTTGAGATATTATGATTACTACTATGAATAATCCGAACTTTCATTTAATAGAATTTAAAACTTGTTAAAATTTAAAAAAATTATAAAAATAAATAAATAAGTTATATTATATTGAAATTAAAAACTTATAAAAATAATTAAAAATAAATTCACGGAAAAGAAATTGAGATGAAATCATGATTTGTTGCAGTTAAAATGGTAACTGCATATTCGGATTCAGCACCCTGAAAAACTTTTCATTGTGCAGATATTAGCTATCAAACTTGGATTCCAATAAATTACTGCCGGATTTTCAAAAAAATCGCCAGAAAGACTTTCAAAAAGTCGCGTTAAAGACTACTCCGTATTTTTTGATAAATTACTAGTATTTCAGTGCTCAATGCTTTCTATGTTTACTTTTAGTTTAGTATTCTATGGCTATTTTAGACTTCAACATAATGTCATTGTCATTGTCATATGATGAATTTATTAATTTAATTTAGATGTACCTTGCATCATGCCAAATGATGATTTTAGATGAAACATTGCATAATGTCAAATGATGGATTTAATTTAGTAATTTACTTTTAGATTTACAATACATAAATGTTATATGAATTCATAAATGATAATAGTCTAATATGTAATGATGATCATATTTAGCCTTTAGATGTACATTTCATAATTATTAATATTTCCTATTTAGTTATTGACATATTTTTGGGACTTTATTTTTTTATTTTTATATGTTAGATTTTTAATAATTTATAATTTTATCATTTTTATGACTCTCACGTCTTTGTTTCCCCAAAAATTCCTTAAATTTTAGGGTTTCTTATATACACCCCCTTGTCACATAGAATATTCTTAGTGATAGTCACATAACAAAGGTTGAGATTTATCTTAAAAGTAGTTATGCAATTTCTATCATTTTAATTAAATCGATTAATTTTAAAAAATGAGTGTCATTTGAAATGAATTGGATTTTTGGGCATGTGGTATTGGTAAAGGTATTAGCCCATGGTATTGTAACAAAATATATTTACAAGTTAAGAATCTTCATTATAAAGTGAGGGTGAATCTTCACCATTAACAATATGGTTACATGCTTTTTGGAGTGGTTAACTAATAGACAAAATGACCATTTTCAAGCATTTTTTTTTGTTAATTTTGTTCAAAATCTGGTACAAACTTTTAAAAACCATAATTTTAAGTTGTTTCATTTGCAAATATCGAGTGCTTTAGAGGTTTTTCATAGTGCTAAATTTATTTAAGCATTAGACATTGTATTTGTATTATATTTCTCCCAAAAGGTCATTTCATCTATTATCTAGATTATTTCCATGTTTTTTTAAATCTTGTATATTTTTTTTTTTAAATAAATAATAATAATATAAAATAATGTTATAATTGAGTTAATATTTATGATTTTTTTAATATTGACAAAATGAGATGTATCATGGCGTGCCTATTTTGATGCTTATCATGGTACTTATTTAGCAATCATTTAATTCATATGGTTCCCTTAATATATATATGTGTGTGTGTGTGTGTGTGTGTGTGTGTGTGTCACTTTAAATAAAATAATTTTTTATCAATTTTTTATATATAGAAAAAATTTGATTAAATTAAAAAATTGTTACTAAGAAAGATATGTAATTTACTCAATTTTTAATATGCAACTGATATGTTACATTTAAAAAATATTTTAATGAGATTAGTTTTTTTTTTGTTAAGCTTGGTAGATCCTTCTTTTTCATTATAAAATAAGTAAGCAAGTTACAACCATACAGATCTTGGTTAGGTGGTCTCAACTTGCCCATCGGGAAACCAAGTCTGTCGACCACCTAACCGCATTATAAGCCATCCAGTAGAAAAAAATACTTAGTCTATCTATCCAAGCTATATAAACTTGATTGTCATGTCCACAACCATATTCTATATATATATATATATATATATGACTGCAAATTGTAAATTAAAAGCTATCTACATGAAAACTACTCAAAAAAAGACCAAGAGTCAACATTCTATTCCTCCTGCTCGACGGATGCTGAAGTAATTGGGGCCGGATCTTTCACGCTAGAGCCTGGCATCTCCATCGGCATGAACAAGCATGGGAAATGTTTCTCTATACGGTCCAGGCATCCATCCTATTTTTGCAATTGAAATTGTGGTTTTTGAAAGTCTTGTTTGTAATTTGGAAAGTCCTGGACAACAGTCGTCCAGATTTGTTCTATGGCCTTTCCTAAGAGGCATTTTATAAACTAGTACAAATATAAGGTTTGCTTGTATTGCGTCTCTCAAAGTCTGGTGTGTCCCGGATCCGGAATCAGGCTCTTCCAATCCTCTATGTTCGCTGCCTCCGCACACACTTGGTGATTTATATATTCCTCCCATTCTGCTATGATCCGTTTGATTTCCCCTCTGGTTCCATCTACATAAGTAGTCGTTGCTTCCAAGATCAGGTTGGTCACGGGCTTTCTGCCATGATGTTTGCCCGCAGTGCTCGACTTGGCCTCGACCTCGTTCCCCCACGATCTCTTCCCTTGGCCCTTGGATGCACTGCTCGACTCATTGCCTCAATACCCCTATACCTTCCAGCCAACGTTAGACGTTGGCCAAAGACTAACCGCTATGTTTTTCTCAGCTAAGGAAAGTTACCTCTTGGCTGACTTGTTACGGGAAAAAGAAACCATAATTTCCAAAATGTTAATTTCTGAATTGTCATCATCCAAAGGTTCTACCAATGCAACAAATATTCCACCCGTGATTTATGCGCATAACCCCCGAACGTAAGGAGCCTCCACCCAAGACTCCCAAGACACCCCTGCATGACCCTGCCCTACTCAAGCTATGACCGCGGTCTTGGAAGCGAGGTGCATGGCCACTTATCGAGCTTGTAGCCTAGAGGCGAGGCCTACAGGAACCACACCCCTCATCTCCTTTCCCCTCGCTGATTTCTTCTACCCCCATTCCCCCTGGATTAGCCTCCGATTAGCTTGACTCTAGTCCTCCCGTTGACTCGACATCGGAACCCCAGCCCCCACGATGCATCCTGCCAACAACCCTCTAACCACCCCCCTTCCCTACGGTCGGCCGAAGCTGGCCTAGCTAGCATTCCAAGCATGTTAATTCCCCAAATTTAGAAGACCCCATCCCGTGACAGCCTCCCCCAGACTAACACTCCTTAGGGGCTTAGCATCAGATCATTCCAACAACAAGAGTGGTCTTAGCACAAAGACAATTGTAGCTTCCCTACCCTCAACCCCCGAGTTTGCCAGGCAGACAATAAACAAGAATTCGCTCAGGCAGACTCCCTCTTGACCCAACCCAATAATCCCCATGCGAGAGAGAAGAATTTCGAAATGGAGAGACACTCGTGCAGACCCCATGGACTTGGGATTATTCCCACAGACCTCCTCCTCCAGGCTAATCCCACTGCCCCAGTTGCTCGCCCCCACAAACCCCGTGCCCCCATGCAAGCCCCAGTTAACAAACCAGACGTAGGGAAGCATAATGGATTGTAGGCAGAGCTAGTTAACATACTTGATAACCTGCATTTGGAGTCGTCATATCACCTAGCCTTCCCGACGCCGCTGCTCCACTTTCGCCATCGTCACCGCTGTTCTTACACCCTCCGAGATGTTATCACTCTCTACAGTCAGCAAAATCAACCACATGCAATTGCCACTTTCCCTCTTCCTACTTACCTTAAGCCTGCTGACGGCCATCGCGCCTTGCGCTTCAAGCGTGTGGGAGGCAATGCCACCATCACTTACTGTCATTTTCATTATGACAGCCTTAATGGCTCTGTCCCCCAACTCACACCCCGATCGGGGGTCATTGTGGTTAGTTTAATATATATAGTTGACATTGATATATATATATATATATATATATATATATATATATACATATATACATATATACATATATACATATATATATATATATATATATATATATATATATATATATATATATATATATGTCAACTATATATCATATATAAAGCAATTGAAAATAAAAAAATTCTTATGGTTAAAACATTTTATTAGTATGTTGACCAAAATAAAAGAGATGTGTAATTCTTTCCATTTTTAGAATGAAGTTGATTCATTGTGCCCACACACACACATATATCCACCCTAAATTCATTTTAACTTTGAATCTATCAATTATCGAATGATCTCAAACTTTTTGAGATTCAAAGATTCCTTTTAAAATCGAAAACATGAAGAAATGTTTGTCATCTTAAGAAATCTAATTCCTCTCAACATTGATAAATTCAAAGTTAAAATAAATGTACACTAATTTACATTTAATCAATATTCATATTTTTGTTTTTAATTAATAACTTAATAATATAATTAATTAAAAACCAATCATTAAAAATATTTATATATCCATCACCATTTTTTTATTTGTTTTCCCCATTGGGGGTGCATTTATGGCTAGGAAGGGCGCCAATTTGCATGATTGACATGTGCGAGATTATAGTGGATGAGAGGGAGGTAAGCTTGGGAAGATGAGACAACATCACCAACTATCTAGAATGGGTTTATGCATGGCCTCCCCACCACATATACGATCAACCTTTGAGACTTTTGTCAAATCACTTTAAAAATAGGCAAGTGGAGGGAGAGGAGCTCTTGTCCAGCGTTCCTCTGCTTCATAATTTTTGGCAGATGAATTTGACAATGGAGGCTTTTTAGGGAAGCACACACATGTTTGGAGTGTTTAATTTAGGTGTCAATATGTGTTTCGTAACATCCACTTATCTCTCCTTCGCAGTTACTTGTTCAGATAGTTGTTTTGGTCCATTAAATTCACAGGCTATGAGGGTTCTTTATAAATGTAGGGATATCAACTCAAGGTTCTCCTCTGTCTCTTGCAGCTTCAGTTCTTCTTCCTAAAACCTCTGATTTTCTTGCTTCCTCCACTCTTCTCTCTTCATCCTTTTCTTCCCCTTAGCTTCTGCTGCCAAAGCTACTTTCATGAGAAGAGAATCTTCTTTCATCTTGCAACTTTGTTCTCCCTCTGGACTGTCAACAATCTTCCTCTTTCCCTTGTCCTGCACAGGATTGCTACCTTCTGCTACTGCTGCTTCCAGAGTTTCTGATATTTGTGGAGCATCTTGTGAATTCCCTGCTAAACTGACCGTCTCATTGAGTCTAGAGGCATTGTAGCAGTACCTCCACGGATCCTCCTCTAGCCAATTAAATGCCCCACCTATCCATGGAAAGTAAACCCTCATACAATGGTCCTTGCAAATACCACAAGGATCATATGGATTAAAGTCCTTAGTGCTGAATTGAAATCTCATTATCTACTTAGCCTCAGCATCTGCGACTTTCAAGTTCTTTATCTCATATAATCCAATCTGCAAAGGAAGAGAGGGCCATGGTACTTTGTTCTTCCTGTGTAGTGTTGCTGACAACCCTATAGCGAGATGGTATGATACTTCTTGCATGATCAGTTTGTCAGTGACATACCTTGGCAAGACATGCAGAGGCTTCTCTCTACCAAACACTCTAATGAAGGTACCACTTGGTGAGGCATACCAATCTGTGATGTATGTTGATTCCCACATTTCTCCTCGTGACATGTAAGGTGGATCTTCTTCAAAGATAAGCTTGTACAACATGATGATGAAGTGGTCATTTAGTCGTTCCATTACTCCTCGATAACTACATTCTGAAAGAAACTTGCAATAGATGTACACGGTAGTTTCTCATGGTGTCTATGTCTAGTTCATGCCAGGGAAATGATGTTGTGCATAGATTGCATCTGGTAAGTATGCAAACATATAGAACCTTTCTCGCAGACCCTTGGGTGGATTTTGAACCTATGCTACATGGGCCTTCAATTTTCGAGCCAACAAATCTAACTAGTTGAACGACCTCCCATCGTTCACCAACTGGTCCAAGAAGGTTGTTGGGCTATGTTATATTCTTTCCACGACTAGCTCCCCTAGTTAACCGGGGGGTTAGAGTGGGGGCGAGGCCCCCCCTTTTTGCGCCAATTGTATAGTGGGGGGGTCACAGGGTGTTTGAGGGGGGTGGTTAGCCCCCCTCTACGAGGTTCGAGGCAGCGCCTCGAGGAAATTTTTTTTGGACCCTATATTAGGTGGGCAAACCTACCTATGGTTTTGTGCATGGTTTTCGCACATGGTTTTGGGCACCATGGTTTTTGGTCCATGGTATTGGATGCTTCAACATGTATATATATGTATTATAACATTCAAAGAAAAATAATGAAAAATCAATTTGGTAGTCTTGGTTTTTGGATCCAGCGGAACATCTTTGTGTATATTTGTTTTATGTGTTATGCTTTCGCTATTGTTTATTTTTTTGTGTTTTAGAATTCCTATACAGGTAATTTTTGTACAGGGTTAAAACCTACATTTGGTATCAAAGATGTTTTGGCTTCAAGGGGACACCTTTGTTGCTAAGGGGTTTCTCCGGGGCCTGGTTAGACCCTGTTCAGTGAGAGATCTGCGGGATCGACTTTGGTGGTGAAAGAAGATGGTGAGCAGTGGAAAGATAGAGATCTAGAAATTTAATGGTCAGATTTTAAGTTATGGAAACTCAAGATGGAGGATCTGTTGGTGGATAAATATCAATGAACCGCATATATCCAGGTACTAAACCAATGGGAGTGTCCGATGAAGAATTGAAGAAGTTGGATCGGAAGGCAAAGAGCACAATACGATTGTGTGTCTCAGATTCAGTATTGTTGAATGTATTAGGGGAAGCTATGGCAAAGGCTTTGTGGGACAAGTTAGGGACTTTGTACCAATCTAAGTCTCTGGTGAATAAATTGTTCCTGCGGAAAAAGATGTATAACCTGAGGATGAAAGATGGAGACTCAGTGACAGAGCATCTGAACGCATTTAATATTGTGGTAAGTTAGTTATTATATGTTGATATTAAAATTTCATATGAAGATAAGTGCATCAGTTTGTTGTGTTCTCTACCAGATTCGTGGGATAGTCTGGTTATTGCAATAGGTAGCCATGAAACTACCTTGCAATTTGATGAAATAGTGTCATCCTTGTTAACAGAGGAGATGAGATGGAAAAATATGGAGAACCAGAATGGTGATGCCTTGTTTGTACGAGGACGGTCCCAGAACAGAAACAAAAATAAGTCATCGAGTGGGAGATCTAAATCTCTGGGAAAACCTGTAAAGGTGTGCTGGAAATGCGGAAAGGAAGGGCACTACAAAAGGGACTGTAAATATAAAGCTCCTGACAAAGGAAAGGGATCTGATGATGCTCCTTCTGCAGAGGAAAAAACCACCTCAAATGAAGGTGGGGATGTGTACTTGGCTTCTTCAAATACACATGTAGATCATGAGGCATGGTTAATCGACTCAGGTGCATCCTTTCACTTCACTTCCCGTAGAGAGTGGTTCTACGAGTATGAGAAATATGATGGTGGTGATGTCTTCTTGGGGGATGACAGGAAGGCTAGAATCATTGGTCGCAGAAAAGTAAAGTTGAAGTTGCAAGGTGGAAGGATTAGAATGCTTCCGGGTGTTCTGCATATTCTTGCATTAGCCAGAAATCTAATTTATGTAAGGAATCTGGATGATGCAGGTGTAAAAACAATGTTCGAGAAACATACCTACAAGATGGTTCGGGGAGCACCGATATTGATGCGGGGAGTTATGATTGGAACTCTGTACAAGTTGCAAGGTAGCACTATTATTAATGGGTGCAACAGTTTTGTAGTTCCTGAAAGTGGAGCAAAAAATATAGTGGTCTCTAGAGAAAAGACCATGCTATGGCATCAAAGGCTTGGAAATATTGGAGATAAGGGCCTTCGAATACTTCATGGTAAAGGTATGGTAGAAGGTATGACTAATAGCTCTCTGGATTTTGGGTTTCCCCTATGGTGGTAAGAGGGAAAAACAGATATTAAAGCTTGTGCACAGTGATGTGTTTGGACCTATGAAGGTTCCATCACTGGGTAAGTCTATGTACTATGTATCATTTATAGATGACTTCTCAAGGAATACATGGATATATTTCCTCAAGAAGAAACCTGAAGTCTTTGACAGGTTTAAAGAATTTAAGGCTATGGTGGAAAACCAGACAGAGAAGAAGATAAAGGTGCTGAGGACAGATAATGGTGGAGAGTTCTGCAAGAAGGAATTTGAAGAATTCTGTAAGAAGTGTGGTATAGAATGACAGAAGGCTACTCCATACTGAGAAAAATGGAGCTGCGGAAAGAATGAACAAGACGTTGATGGAAAGGGTAAGAAGCATGCTCAGTGATGCCAGGTTAGGACAGGAATTTTGTGCAGAGGCGGTGGAGAAAGCATGTTACCTGGTCAACAGATCACCTTCATCAGCGTTGGAGGATAAGACTCCACAAGAGGTATGGACTAGTAAGAAACCCTCTCTTTCACATCTGAGGGTATTTGGATGTGATGCATATGTACATGTTCCAAAGGAAAAAAGAACAAAGTTGGATAGTAAATCTGAAAAGTGCATCTTTATTGGGTATAAGGATGGTTTAAAGGGTTATAAGCTTTGAAACCCATTAACAAGAAAGGTTGTGTACAGTTGAGATGTGGTGTTCAGAGAGGTGAAAGATGTTATTAAACATGAAGTCCAACCAAAGGAACCTGAGAAGATAGAGTTTGAGCTTAAGGAGGAAGAATCAGACTCTATAGCAGAAGAAGAATTAGAAGATGAAGAGCCACAAACTCTGGTTGTGAGAAGATCAATTCGAGAAAGAAGGCAGCCAGAAAGGTATAGTCCATCTGCTTTCTATTCAAATTTTGTTTTATCTATTACTGATGATGATCCCAGAACTGTGAAGGAAGCAGTAGATTCGGAGGATGGAAAACTCTGGAAAGAGGCCATGGTTGATGAAATGGCATCTTTGTACAAAAATGAGGCTTGGGATCTGGTGGAGTTGTTGGCCGGAAGGAAACCCATTGGTAGCAAATGGGTGTTCAAGAAGACGAAAAATGCAGAAGGAAAGGCGAAGAAATACAAAGCTCGGTTGGTATCAAAAGGTTATTCCCAGGCGCCGAGAATTGATTTTGGTGATATTTCTTTTCCTGTTGCCAAGGTGGCTTCTATTAGATTACTTTTATCTGTTGTTGTTGCTTTTGATTTTGAGGTAGAACAGATGGATGTGAAGACAACATTTCTTCACGGGGATCTGGAAGAAGAGATCTACATGAAGCAACCTGAAGGCTTTGCAGTGAAGGGTAAGAAAGAACTGGTATGCAAGTTAAAGAAGTCTTTGTATGGGTTAAAACAGTCACCAAGGACATGGTATCAAAAGTTTGATACATTTATACAAGTACTTGGCTTCACCAGAAGCAAAGCAGATCACTGTGTGTATTTTAAAGTAATTGGTGACCGTGTTATTTATCTGGTTTTGTATGTGGATGATATGTTATTGGTTGGAAATGACAAAGAAATTATCCAGGATTTGAAGACCTAATTGTCCTCCAAATTCGACATGAAATATCTTGGTGCTGCAAACTATATTTTGGGCATGGAAATTAAAAGAGATCGGGCAAAGAGGAAGCATTGGTTAAACCAGAGGAAGTATGTCGAGACAATACTGCAGAGGTTTAATATGTAGGATAGTAAACCAGTGAAGTTTGAATTGACTGTGACCGAACCATGAGAGGGATACGGATGTAAGTGGTGGTGGGAATAACCAGAACGGAGTGAGGGGAAGGGAATGGGTCTTTTAGTAAGGCGGGAAATATAGAAATGGCGGGCCCGGGCGGCTAATGTGATGCTGAGGAAGTCCACCAGAATCATATGCCTAAAGAAAGTGATGGTTGGGGCGTGAAGTCACCTTCCTTTCTGTGTTTACCTAAACAAAGTGAACAAAGGGACCAAAGGCCCGGTAGGGACTCACTATTCATATGGTGAGGAATTGAACTTGATGGTTTATACTCTTCTTCTTTCCATGCCTTCTTAGGATCTATATCTTCTTTTGAGGGCTCACTTTCATCTTTCCTTTTCTTATAACCCTCTTCATTTTCTTTTTCATTTCCTTCCTCACCTTCCTACCTCAGGTGAGCCATCCTTCCTCGGGTGGGGGATGAGAATGTCCTACTGAGGAGGTGACCCGTTGTTTATCTCCCTCACTTGGAGGATCAGTGGAATGAACTTCTTTTCGCGGGTTTTCCCTTTTTGTTATTCCGCCTTCTCCTGAGCCTTTGTTAACCCATTTATTGTGTATGGTAATATACAAATATTCATGTAGGTGTAAATCTATCTGTTGAATAGTGTCCCAAGACATAAGAAGAGGAAGAGGACATGTCTCATGTTCCATATGCAAGTGCAGTTGGTAGACTCATGTATGCGATGGTCTGTACTAGACCAAACATTGCACATGCAGTGGGAGTATTGAGCAAGTTTATGTCAAAACTAGGGAAGAAGCATTAGACAACAGTGAAGCGGGTCTTCAGGTATTTGCATTGCACTAGTGATTATGGTTTGTGGTACCAAGGAAGACTAGGATTGGACAGTTTTTTAGATATTCGTGGCTTTGTTGATGCAGACTGAGGTGGAGATCTGGATCAGAGAAGATTTACAAGTGGGTATGTGTTTAACCTATTTGGAGATGTAGTCAGTTGGATGAGTAAGAAACAATCTGCAGTGGCATTATCAACTACAAAGGCAGAATACATAGTAGCCACTCATGCAAGCAAGGAAGCAGTCTAGTTGCAGAGATTGTGTTCAAGTATGGGGTTAGTACAGGGAGCTATAAGAATAGACTGTGATAGCCAAAGTGCAATTTTATTGGCAAATAACCCTGCTTACCATTCAAAGACAAAGCACATTGATGTTCAGTGTCACTTTGTGAGGGATATGATAGAAGACAAAAAGGTGTTGCTGGTAAAGCTGGACACTTTGAAGAATACTGCAGATGCATTGATAAAATTTGTGAGCTCTGAGAAGTCCTCTTGGTGTAGAGAAACAATGGGCATTGTAGGGCTGGATAAATGACTAAGCTCTCCTATGGCCCCCTGTGGAAAGAAAATAACAAGTGGGATAATGTTGGGTTGTGTTATATTCTTTCCATGACTATCTCCCCTAGTTAACCAGGGGGTTAGAGGGGGTGGTTAGCCCCCCTCTATGGGGTTCGGGGCAGTGCCCCTGGGAAATTTGTTTTGGACCCTATATTAGGTGGGCGGACCTAACTATGGTTTTGTGCATTGTTTTCACACATGGTTTTGGGCGTGATGGTTTTCGGTCCATGGTATTGGATGCTTCAACATGTATATATATGTATTGTAACATTCAAAGGAAAATAATGAAAAATCATTTTGGTAGTCCTGGTTTCGAGATCCAGGGGAAAATCTTTGTGTATATTTGTTTTATGTGTTATGCTCTCGCTATTGTTTATTTTTTTATGTTTTAGAATTCGTATGCAAGTAATCTCTGTACAAGGTAAAAACCTACAAAGACTTCCCACCCTTTAAGAAAGGTTTTCGTGCTCTCTTAACCATGGATTCTGGAAGCAAAGATAACCAAGAGATGGTAAGCATTTTAGAGGGAACTTTTCTTCTACACATGGGTGGGTGTCTATCAAATCTTTGATGACTCTTTCACCTAGTGTTTGACAATGTCTCATGTGTTCACATAACTGTGGGTGGCATAGAAGAGTGATTCCATGCCCTCTACTGGCTCAGGAAAGTGATACATTTGTTGAAAGTCTTCTCCCCAGAAGGTGGAAAGCTTCTGCCCATTGGCAATGCTTAATGTCATGGTCTTCTCATCAATGTGTGAGACAATCTAGCAGATGATATCTACACAAGGGAAGACAGGATACCTGCATGCAACCTTCTATAGCCCTAATTGTCAGATGCTGAGATAAAATTTTCGCTCCTCAAATTCCTTTGCAAAAGCATCTTTAATCTATTGCCATGTTAGTGATGGCCCCTTCTCTATAAATAGTTGAGTATCTGCATACACTGGAAAATCAACTGATTTTTACTCAACTTATTCCCCAATACTTCTCTTAGTGGTTTTCTTTGATGCAACTCTCTTAGATGCCATGGTAAAAATGACTGTTGGAGAGGTGCTTAAGAATTTTTGTACCTGTGAGATAGAAGGGACACTCATGGCAAGAAAATGTCAGTCTTAAGGAAATCAAATTACAAGGAAAGTTCAAGCAAAAAACTGGACACTAGAAGGGGAGGATTTCACAATTTTCTCTGGAAAGAGGGGTTGGCTGCCTATGGGAACTATGTACTATGCAGTCCCAATAGCCAAGGTGGAAGCTTGATGGTTGAAATTGCATAATGTGCATTTCAACCTAGGCAAAGGACTGTGAGAGAGTATGCATTGTGCAGTCTCGGTGGCCAAGAAGATAGACTAGTTCTTGGAACTGCATAGTGCGTAGTTGGAGCCAACTTAGACTATGCACTGCACAATACTAGAGGCCAAGCTTGTGGCTTGATCCTTAGGATTGCATAGTTCCAGCTAGGAAAAGTGAAAACCGACCAAGGGAAACCTAGATCTACCCAAGGGAAATGTGGAAAATGAGCAGATCTGAGAGATAGTGTGAATATGAGTGCAGATCTAATTGAGTGAAATTAAATTCATGTGAATCAAATGCAGCAATTAATCAAACAGAAGAAAAATGAAGTAAGTGAGGAGATTCATCGCAACGGCGACCATTGGTGCAAAAACAGAAAAACTAATATGACACCTGGGAAAGGTAATATAAAACTTAAAATAACACTTCTACAAGTTAAAACAAGTCAAAACGCTAGCAATCATGAAAAGAAATAAGTGAAACAACACTCACACAAGCTAAATGACAAAAAGCGACAAAAAAAGCAGCAAAAGATGACAAAATAAAAACTCACCTACAAAATCGACGATGATCGCCTTGAACGTTCCTTGATCTCCTCGAGGATGCTATAGCTCTAATATTGAGTGTGAAAATGAGATCTAGAAGCATCGATTAAATATATTTGGACAAATTAGGGTTTATGACGCACATGCTTAAAATCAAAGAAAAAGAGAAACTTGGTGGAAGTTTCTAAAAATAGTGCAAGTGCCTCCTTCGGGATACTAAAAATAGATCCCTACTTTTTAGGGATGATTTCTTCTTTTTCGGGGAAACTTTCCATGCACACTGCCAGGAAATACTGCACAGTCTGTGGAATTGGGCAACTTTTTGGCTCAGTGCACTACTCAATTTCTGAGCTCAGTGAGGGTTGTACAATTTCTGGGCTCAGTGATGGGCTACCTCCCATGCCTACGCAATTTTTGAGCTTAAGGCTCACTAGAATTCATGACTGCACAATTCCCATCATTAGGGTTGCTTTCCCTCAAGGATTTCATAGTTTCTGGAGGCAAGCCCAGAACTATTTGGAGACCAAGTTGGGAGATCAACTTATGACTTAAGAATCACCTAAGTGAGCAAAGACAAGAAAAAAATGAAAAGATAAGTCTCAGTCGACACATGAATACCTGGATTAGTGCAAGATGAGTTGTTGTGGATAAGAAGGGAGGCTCCAAAATTGAAGCATGTGAAAAAATTTGGAGGGTGGTTGTAGTCGCTACGACAACAGGCAAAACAAAGTTGATGGAAAGGATGTGTATTGTTTGCAGTTCATATTTCCAGTGACAAAGGGAAAGATGTTGAGGATGATGAATTTCTGAAGAGGTATATGGTTTTGCAGCAGTTTCAGGATGTGTTTATTGCAAATATTTCATAATTTCCTCCTTATAGGGAAGTGGAATTTTCTATTCAGTTGGTACCAGGAGTAGCACTAACATTAAAGGCACCTTATGTTGAAATATGGCAACAAGAATATTCCAATTTAATTTGTCCTTGAATTAAATTGTGAATTAAAATCGAATTTAGTCTTAACAGCTACTTGGAAATAATTAATTAATTTATTTTAAATTAATTAGTTGGAGAAATTCAAGTTAGAAGTCTTTTTGAAGTCATGCAAGAGTTATCCCTTAAATTAAGGAGATAAGATTGAGTTATATTTGAGTTGTAATTAGTTAACTCAGTTTACTGAGTTAAATCCAGTTAAATTAGTTCCAAATTGTTTGAGGAACTAATAGTGAGTTAACAGGCAGTTGATGCATTAATGCACTCAACTAGTGCTACTCCAGTTAACTGAAGATTCCATCATCAGAAACTCATGCATGTCTATTCTGAGAAAGACCCAGTTGAGATTAATGTTCAAGGACAGTGTACTATCAGTTGCATGTGTTTTCTCATGGAGAAAATTCATGCATGCAGTCAAGGATTGATCCTTGAGGATTACGCAGTTTTGGAAGGCTAATCATCCACAAGGAACAGCGCAAGGAAATAGGAGCTTGGAGGGCAGAGAGGAAGGCTGGAGAGAAGCCAAGATTGCCTGTGAGAATTTGTGAGGATTGTAACGAGAGCTGGCTAGCTATGAGAGCTAAGGCTTTGTATAGTTCCTATGTATTTCCACCATGTATGATAATACAATAGTTTTGGGTTTTATCTAAGGATTTCCCCAAAGTATTTTTATGTGTATTGTGCCATTGATTCTTCTTCTTCTGGTTATATTGTTCAACTCAATCTTTAAGCTTCCACAAATTGATAGTAGAAGTAGGTTATAGTATTCTGCTTTGATTTATATTGCATTATCGAGTTAACCTATCACAGATTTTCTACATGGTATCAGAGCTGTGAACAATATTCTAAGAAGAGAATTCGAAGTTTGAAGTTCGGGGTTGTAGGTGCAAATCAAATTCATATCATATTTCAAGGTTGGCCAATGGCGTTCTATGGCTTGAGACTCAAGTATGCCTTGGAAGGTAGCACGAATTACATAGCATGGAAAGATAAAATGATGTATTAGAAGACAATGGCTTGAAGGAATTCATTAATCAAGAAATCCCAAAGCTAGCTTCAACTAATACACAACAGTTGGCTGAGTGGAAGAAGTGTGTGGTGAAGGTGAGATGGATCATCCTTGAGGGAGTTAGAGGCTATATTGTCTCGAGTCTCCATGGGAAGGATACTCCATTTTCAATGTGGAAGACATTGAAGGACCTCTACCAGAACAGTAGCGACCAGAGGAAATTGGCACTCAAGGATAAGCTTCGAAGAATTAAGATGGAGAAGGGAGATACTATTTCCACATATCTGAACAAGCTCAACACCTGTAGAGATGAGCTTGGCAGTGTGGGAATAACTACTACCGATGATGATATGGTGACCCTCGCTCTCCTTGGCCTTCCAAAGAGTTTGAATAGCTACCAGGACTCTGTGAATGGAAGGGAGAAACTGTTAGATTGGGAACGACAATGGTCGGATCTTATGTAGGAGGAGATCAGGAGGAGCACACGAGATGGTTCTTCATCCAAGAATGATGATGAATAAAATTTGGCCTTAGCAAGTAAGGCAAGGAAAGGGAAGGGGAAGGCTTCCCATTTCAAATCGAATTCTTCTCATGGAGGGAAGAAGAGTGACATGTCTAAAGTAAGATGCTTTAATTTTCAAAATATGGGACATTATGTGACTAATTGCCCATCGAAGAAGTCCATGAAGGGATCCTCGGAAGGATCGGAAGGTGAGGCATTAGCCTCCCAGTTCGAAATGGACTTTACACTCATCGCATGCATGGTGTCATCAATGATGGGTTGTGTCTGGTATCTTGACAGTGGAGTCTCATTCCACATGACCGGTGATAAAAACTTATTCAGTGCCTTGGAGGAGAAAGACCTTAAGATGCGCATAGAGATGGGTGATGATGGAAGGTATAGTGTTTCAGGAGTGGGCACGATTGTTTTTTAGAGGGAGCATGGAGCTCCTCTCACCTTGACAGATGTGATGTATGTGCCTGGACTGAAGAAGAACTTGGTATCGGTCGTGATGTTGGAGGACAAAGGCTACAATGTTGTCTTCTATAAAGGAAAGGCGTTCCTAAGACACATAGACACAGGTTAGACCAAGAGGATAGGGATTCAGATGAAGAATCTCTATAGACTAGAGGTAGATGATTGTGCAACATTGAGTACAAAAGCAGAATTGGTGCAAAGCCAATACATTGGCGAGTTGTGGCACAGGCAGTTGGGCCATTTGCATCATGGGGCTTTGAAGATAATGCATTAGATATCTACAGGACTTCCCAAAGGTAAAATTTAGCAAGTTGACACATGCAAAGGTTGTACCTTGGGAAATTACACCAAGTCTTCCTTTCATGATCAAGATAGTCAAGCAGAGGCTATCTTAGAGCGAGTTCATACTGATTTGTGTGGACCATTCTCGATGGAATCCACATCGAAGCAAAGGTATTATGTGATTTTCATTGATGACTATTCTCGTAAATGTTGGATTTATTTCATGTAGAAGAAGGGCCAAACTTTCACAAAGTTTTGTGAGTTAAAAGCTTTGGTCGAGAAAGAGTCAGGGAAGAAGATCAAGGCCTTGAGAAGTGACAATGGTGGAGAATATGTATCTCAAGAGTTTAAGTACTTTTGTGCAACAGAAGGAAGTAAACGAGAGTTGACGGCACCTCATAACCCACAGCAGAATGGGGTGGATGAGAGGAAGAACAAAACTATTATAGGGGCAGGATAGGCAATGTTGCATGACCAAGGCCTACCACTTCACTTGTGGGCTGAGGCATGCAACTTAGCGGTCTATTTGCATAATAGAAGCCTGCATCGCATACTTGGGAAGAAGACACCAGAGGAAGCTTTCTCCGGTAAGAGATCAGATGTGGGTCACTTCAGGATCTTTGGCTCATCGGTATATTGCCATGTGATAAAGGATGCACGGAAGAAGCTTGAGCCGACAGCAGAGTTGGGAATATTTGTGGGGTACACTGATACACCTCACAACTATCAGGTGTACTTTCCTACCAGTCAAAGGACAATGGTTAGCAGAGATCTCAAGTTTTATGAGCAGAAGGCCATGCGAGTTTCCATTGAGAGGGTTCTCCAACTACAGGCTGTGGAGGAACTATTGGTTCCGAAGGAGGAGGAGCCTCAAACTAATGTGGAGCAGTCGCATGCATAGGTTCGAGGAGTGGATACATCCACTCAAGAAAAGTCTTCCAGAGATGGACGAAAGCGCACAAGAGAAGCTAACAGATTGTTGGAGGATGCGAGAGAGAATGTGGGAGCACCATCTTCTCAGCGCAGACAGAGGAGGTCACCTGAGAGGTACACTGGATACATGGCCCTTATTGGGGAATATGTTGAGACTGAGCCATCTTCCTTTGAGGAAGCAGTGCAGCAGCCGATTTGGGTTGATGCTATGGTGGACGAGTATGACTCCATAGTTCGTAACAGTGTTTGGGACGCGGTTCTGAGACCGGAGAACAAGTCAAAAGTGAGTTCCCGTTGGCTTTACAAGGTAAAGCAAGCTGTTGATGGTAGTGTGGAGAAGCATAAGGCAAGATTTGTTGTTCGTGGCTTTTCACAGGTCGAGGGGATTGACTATGATGAGACTTTTGCTCCTGTCGCAAGGTACTCATCTATATGATCTATGTTGGCACTATCAGCACAGATGGGTTGGAAGATCCATCAGATGGATGTGAAGACTGCATTCCTCTATGGCTAGATTAAGGAAGAGGTGTACATAGAGCAGCCAGAAGGTTTTGAGACCTTTGATCGTGAGCCGCATGTGTTCCAACTCAAGAGAGCGTTGTATGGGCTAAAGCAAGCACCTTGTGCTTCGTACACCAGGATAGTCAACTACTTCACCAGGTTGGGTTTCACAAAGAGTGAAGCAGATGCGAACCTGTACCACATCATGGTGAAAGGTAAGCTGTTGATCATCGTACTTTATGTTGATGATCTCATATCGACTGGTGATGATCAGTTGATCATGTCTTGGAAGGAGGACCTTGCAAGAGAATTTGAGATGAAAGACATGGGTCTCATGCATTACTTCCTTGGCATGGAAGTGTGGCAGAAGGATAGGGAGTTGTTTATGTCTCAGGGCAAGTATGTCAATGAGATACTCAGGAGATTCCACATGGAGAAGTGCAAGCCCATGCAGACTCCTCTAGTAGATAACTGGAAGAAGGAGGTTGCTACTTCAAGAGAAGTGGTAGAGGCTACTGTGTACAGGCAGCTTGTGGGTTCACTGATGTACTTAGTGAACACATGACCAGATTTGTGCTATACATTGAACCAGCTGAGTCAAGTGATGGTTCAGCTTACCAAGATGTTTTGGAAGGCGAAAAAGCATGTATTAAGATACCTTAGAGGCACATCTCAGTATGGATTATGGTACAGACAGACAGAGGGAGTGAAGCTACAGGGCTTCATTGACGTAGATTGGGCAGGGAGTCCATTAGATCGAAAGAGCACATCAGGAGGGATTTTCAACCTTGGATCAGCGGCAGTTTCTTGGTACAGCAGGAAACAGAGGTTGGTTGCACTTAGCTCGGCAGAGGCAGAATACATGGCTGCAAGTCAGGCAGCATGTGAGGCCATCTGGATGCAGAAAATCCTAGTTGGTTTGTTTGATCAGAGGATGGATCCAACTGTGATCTATTGTGATAATCAGAGTTGTATCAAACTCTTTGAGAATCCAGTATTTCATGATAGGTCCAAGCACATCGACATCCGGTATCATCATCTCAGAGACTGTGTAGCAAGGAGGATCATGTTGCTGCAATATATTTCGACAGAGGAGCAAGATGCTGACATTTTGACAAAGGCATTGTCAAAGTGTAAATTCGAGTTCCATAGAGACAGGATCAGGGTGGCAGATAATCCCTTTCTTATTGAGAGGGAGTGTTGAAATATGGCAACAAGAATATTCCAATTTAATTTGTCCTTGAATTAAATTGTGAATTAAAATCGAATTTAGTCTTAACAACTACTTGGAAATAATTAATTAATTTATTTTAAATTAATTAGTTGGAGAAATTCAAGTTAGAAGTCTTTCTGAAGTCATGCAAGAGTTATCCCTTAAATTAAGGAGATAAGATTGAGTTATATTTGAGTTGTAATTAGTTAACTCAGTTTACTGAGTTAAGTCCAGTTAAATTAGTTCCAAACTGTTTGAGGAACTAATAGTGAGTTAAGAGTCAGTTGATGCATTAATGCACTCAACTAGTGCTACCCGGTTAACTAAAGATTCCCTCATCAGAAACTCATGCATGTCTATTTTGATAAAGACCCAGATGAGATTAATGTTCAAGGACAGTGTACTATCAGTTCCATGTGTTTTCTCATGGAGAAAACTCATGCATGCAGTCAAGGGTTGATCCTTGAGGATTATGCAGTTTTGGAAGGCTAATCATCCACAAGGAACAGTGCAAGGAAATAGGAGCTTGGAGGGCAGAGAGGAAGGCTGGAGAGAAGCCAAGATTTCCTGTGATCATCTGTGAGGATTATACTAAGATCTGGCTAGCTGTGAGAGCTAAGGATTTGTATAATTCCTATGTATTTCCACCATGTATGATAATACAATAATGTGGGGTTTTATCTGAGGATTTCCCCAAAGTATTTTCATGTGTATTGTGCCATTGATTCTTCTTCTTCTAGTTATATTGTTCAGCTCAATCTTTAAGCTTCCGCAAATTGATAGTGGAAGTAGGTTATAGTATTCTGCTTTGATTTATATTTCATTATCAGGTTAACCTATGAGAGATTTTCTACACCTTACAGAATAAGTACCCCAAAGTTGGTGGAATTGAAGTTACAACTTAAGGATGCTTGACAAGGGATACACAAGGCCAAGTGCATCACCTTGGGGTGCACTAGTATTGTTTGTGGAGAGGAAGGATGGTACTTCATATTGTGCATTGAGTACATGTAGTTGAACAGAGTGACCATCAACGACAGGTATCCATTGCCACAGATTGATTATTTGTTTGATTAGCTGAAAGGACCAAAAGTGTTCTCAAAGATTTGATCTGAGATCAAGATATCATCAGGTGCACATCAAAGAAGAAGATATTTACAAGACCACATTCTGTACTAGGCATGGGAATTATGAGTTTGTGGTGGTACCATTAGGTCTTACTAATTCTCTAGCTACTTTCATGTATTTAATGAATAGTGTGTTGCATTCTTATCTGGACAAGTTTGTTATAATGTTCATTGATGATATATTTATATATTCTAAGAATGAGGAAGATCATGCAAAGCACCTTGCATAAGTGTTGACATTGTTGAGAGAGCATCAGTTGTATGCCAAGCTTAGCAAGTGTAGTTTCTTTCAAACTCAAGTTCATTATTGGGGACATGTTTCCAAGGATGGGATAGTAGTGGATTCGGAAAATATTAAAGTTATCATGGAGTGTCTAGCTCCTAGGAATGTGGATAAGGTCAGGTCATTCATGAGATTAGCAGGTTATTACAGGAGGTTCATCAGGAACTTCTCACATATTTCCTATCCTATTACATATTTGCAGTGAAAAGGAAAGTTTGAATGACTGAAGAATGTGAAGCTAGTTTTGAGTGGTTGCATAATTTGCTTACAAATTCTCTGATCTTGAAGATTTCATATCAGATAAATATTTTGTTGTATGTATAGATGCTTGCAAGAGACAACTTGGTGGAGTCCTAATGTAGGAGGGACAGTTGGTATCTTATGAATTAAGGAAGTTGAATGAGCATGAACAAAACTATGTGACTCATGATCTTGAGTTGGCAGCTATCATTCATGCTTTGAAGATTGGAGGCATTATCTTCTTGGCAGAAGGTTTATTCTGATGAGTAATAATAGTGGACTATGGTACTTGTTTGACCAGCCAATCTGAATTCCAAGAAAGAAAGATGGTTGGCTACTCTCAGTGAGTTTGATTTCGAGATTAGCTACATTAAGGGCAATGAGAATCAGGTTGCAAATCCTCTCAGTAGGAGGGTGCAGGTGAATCATATTTCAAGTATTATGAGTTCTCATGGAACATATTTGCAGGAGTGAATCTTGTAGGCAAGAAAACATGATGACAGGTACTATCAGTTGAAGTAGAGATTGTAGTAGTAGGGTGAAGGTGATAGGGATGAGGAATAACATCTCATAGCAGATGGCTTGGTCAGATTTAGGAACAAGATTTATGTGTCGGACGACAATGAGCTCAAGAAGCTTATCTTGAGGGATTTTCATGTCAAGTTGTATTCAAGTCAATCAGGATATCAGAATACTTGGACATCATTTAAGAGCTTCTATCATTGGTCGGATTTGAAGAAAGAGGCGGTTGATTTTATTGCAATATGTTTGGATTGTCAGCAAGTAAAAGTAGAGTGTAAGCATCCAGCTAGTTTGTTACAATTGATTCTAATTCCAAAGTGGAAATGGGAGGTCATTTTCATGGAATTCATTACAAGTTTATGAGGACATCGAAGCAACATGATTCCATCATGGTTGTGGTTGACAGGTTAAGTAAGGTATCTCACTTCATTACAGTGAAGTATACTAATTCATCTTGTGAGTTAGCTCATATTTTCATCAGGGAGATAGTGAGATTGCATGGTGTTCCCAAGAAGATCATATCAAACAGAGATTCCAAGTTCATTTTCAAGTTTTGGAAGGAGTTGTTTGCAGACTTGGGGATAGATTTGGATTTCATTATAGCTTATCACCATATAAAGATGGACAAACAGAGAGGGTAAATAGGATTCATGAGGATGTTTGTCATTCATTAGTAGAGGAAGTGGGAGGAGTATCTTCCACTCGTAGAGTTTGTATATAATAATGGGTATTGGAAGTCCTTGAGGATGAGTCCATTTGAGGCTATTTATGGGAAGAGTTGTAATACTCCTATCAGCTGGAGTGATCCAATGAACAAGGTATTGATTGGACTGGATATGTTGGTTGAGATACAGAAAGATATGGAAGTTATCAAGAGAAATATAAATATAACACAAGACAGGAAGAATAGTTATGTAGATAAACATAGAGCATTCAAGGAGTTTCAGGTTGGAGAGCATGTGTACTTGCACATCAAGCCCAAGAGGATTTCCTTGAGGATTGGATCATGTGCCAAGTTGGCACCTTGGTATTGCATACCTTTTGAAATCCTTGAGAGGATTGCAATAGTGGCCTATAGACTTGCACCACTGCCAATAGTGAAATTCCATGATGTTTTCCATGTTTCATTGCTTAAGAAGTATGTCTAGGATGTTGATCATGTGATTAATTGGTCTATATTGTAGGTGTAACTAGAGGGAGAGTTCCAACCAGACCGTTAGTGCATTTTGCAATGGAAACAACTCATGCTTCGAAACCAAGCAATCGAGCAAGTTAAAGTGCAGTGTAAGCACCTTGGGCCCAATGAAGTTACATGGGATATGGCTGATCATATGTGGGCTATGTATCCTTGTTTATTTGTTGGTTGATCAGATGATTTCGGTTTATGTGTTTTGGTTTATGTTTATGCATATGTGTATTGTATATATTGAAATGACTTGTGTTATAAAGCTCTAATAAGAAATGTGTTGTAAATATTGTGTTATAAATCTCAAATAAGCAGTATGGTGTTCATGGTTTTAGTAGTTCGGTATGATGTAAATGTTGCATCGAGATGTGCTATAAATCTCCCTGGGAAGCATGTTTTGTTGGTTATAAGATTCATTGAACACCGAGGATGGTATTCCCCCAAGGAGGAGGGGTTTGTAATAGCTCATAGTTGATTGTTCATGTAAATAAAATAAAACCAAGGTCATGGGACATGTATTCCAACCTGAATGTAGGGAAAAAAACTTTAGTGGGCATCACTTGTGATTAATTAATGGTTATGGAAATTGGCAAAGGCAAAGAGGAAATAATTCACAATTATTTGTGAAAATAAAGGAAAATAGGAGAAAATGAAGGTGAAGAGACACATATTTGCATGCTAAGGAAATTAGAGGGAAAATGAAGGAAAATGAAGAAAAGAGAGCCATAACTGATTAAAAAAAGGCTTCAGAGAATCAGTTCACAATTTTATGTTGGTTTAGCATTTGTGAGTTCAGTTTTTGGCTCTCTCAATCATTCTCTCATACTCTTGCACATTTAGAGCATTCTTGGAGCACTTTAGTATTCACTTGGATTCGAAGAAAGAAGGCAAAGGAAAGTAGGGAAGTGAAAGGAGATAGTTGGATCAACAACTATAATAAGGATATGTTGCATGTGTGTTTTCCTTGTTTATTTTTTGGTGCATGGTATATGCATGTGATTATATGGTTACATATTTTCATTGGCATGGTGGTTTGCCTGGATTGACACTAGTTTCAACCTCGCCTTTCCATTTCCTAGATAGCCATGGTGTTGTGGGTTTTTCCACTTGATTTTATGATTGGTTCTCAGGTTCCCTATGGTTGTGGGTTGGAATAAATACTCTGGAAGCCTTGGAATAGTTTGGGTTGAGTTACTAGTTCATGGAGTCGTAGGTTGGGACAAACACTCTAGAGCCCTTGGTGGGTTGATTTACTATTCCCTGGAGCCATGGTTGGAACAAATTATCTAGAGCTTTGGAAGGTTGTGGGTTGAGTTACTAGTTCCTGGAGCCCTGGACAACTTGCCTAGAGATTGATCTTGTTGATGTTAGTGATTTCTAGACCGTAGAGGTGTAATCACTCTAGTTGAGGGTTGAGGTGTTTTGGCCTCTGAAATCCATGGTTGGTTTTGTTTTGATTTATTGCATGAGATCCCACATTCATGCTTGGAATATGTCACACAGGTGATTGACATAAATAAAGATTTGGTTTGACCCAATCTATGGTTGGGTGGTACATGGAAGTCCTGACTTGGTTGGTATTTTCATATGTTAATGAGAGTTATTTTCATACTGTGATTTATGAATACTTGTATTAGTTATCATGTTGACATTATGGATTATTTTCCATGGTTTCTATATTGGCTAGTTATTGGTTATATGTCAGTTATATGATGTATTCTCTCTATGGATCCTAGCATGTTTTGATAAGTTATTGAATGGCTGATGAATGCATGGAATAACAAGCATTATTGCAGATAGCTAGATAAGGCTTAGAGCCTTCTTGGTGATTCTCATATAAATTTTTTGATCATATATGCATTCATGACCTGTAGCTTACATGTTTTCCATATGTTTGATGAAATGTTTGGCATGGGCTAGGCATGTCTAGGTCAAGTTCTGGCTTGTGTTTTGATTGATCAACATTGGCATTGCCTTTGATTGTATTCTGGAAATATATAGGCAGTTATTGGTAGTGGTCTGGAGGTTATCTTGAAAAATTAGCTCAAATCTCGGAACCACTGGCATTGAACTGGGGATTTTAGGTCGTAATTGTATGGATAATGCCTTGTGTGTGTGGTTGGGGCCTCATAATCATACTCTTTCCTTATTATGCATGCGGTTGGGGTGTTAGGTCAATGGAAAAGTGTTCCAACTCATGTATTGACCACCTGGAGTGGTTTTTAGCCTCCTGAGTGGCTTTTGGTCTATAAGGGATGTCAGCTTGTGGTCGAATTACAGGCCACGCTTCCATAACAGGAACTTGGAGGTCGGGTCATGTCATAGCGACATTTGTCTCATGTTTACCCTGGAAAGCTGGTGAATTTAGGTAAATGTGGGAGGAGACATTACAAGGGACAAGGGCTACACAAGGCCAGGCATGTCTCCATGGGGAGAACCAGTTTTGTTTGTTAAGAAGAAGGATGGAGCACTCATGTTTTGCATTGATTACCGATAACTAAACGAAGGACCATTAAGAAAAAGTATCAATTTCCACGGATTAATGATTTATTCAATCAATTGAGTGGAGCAACAATCTTCTCCAAAATTTATCTGAGATCAGACTATCATCATGTGTGAATAAAGGATGAGGATATCCATAAAAATTCCTTTAGAACAAGGTATGGGCATTATGAATTGTGGTAGTTGTGTTTGGGCTTATCAATGCACTTGCAACTTTTATGTTCCTTATGAACAAAGTGTTGCATCCTTATTTGGATAAGTTTGTCATAGTCTTCATTGATGACATTCTGGTCTATTCAAAGACCAAGGAGGAACATGAAGAACATCTAACTGCATTACTACAATTGCTAAGATAGAATAAGCTTTATGAAAATCTTAGTAAATGAAATTTATTTCAGTCACAAATTCATTACTTGGTACACATTGTCTCAAGAGAGGGAGTAGCAGTTGATCCAAAGAAGGTTAAGGCCATCATGGAATGGTCAACACCTAAGAATGTGCCTGAAGTTAAATCCTTCATGAGACCAAAAATTTATTACAGGAGGTTCATTAAGAACTTCTATAATATTGGCCACTCGATTACTACTTTGCAGAAGAAAGGAAAGAGGTTCGAATGGATAATTTATTGTACTGTGAGTTTTGATCACTGAAACAATTGTTAACCAATGCACCAATACTAAGAATAACAGATCTTGAAAAGGATTTCATTATATGTACAAATTCCTACAAGGAGGGACTTGGTGGAGTCCTGATGCAGGAAGGTCAAGTGATCTATTATGAATCTCAAAAGTTAAATGAGAATGAACAAAACTATGTAACTCATGACTTGAAATTGGATGCCATCATCCATGCTTTCAAGATGTGGGGACACTACCTTCTCAATAGAAGGTTTACTCTATTGACTAATCATGTAGGGCTGAAATATTTATTTGAAAAACCCAAGTTAAATGCAAGGAAATATATATGGTTGGCCACACTCAGTGAATTTGACATTGAATTCAAATATATAAAAGGAAGAGAGAACAAAGTAGATGATGTACTTCGCAGGACGGTGCAATTAAACCATTCAACAACGATAAGTTCCTATGGAACAATTCTTGAGGAAAAGATAAAAAACTTTGGGTAGCAAGATGAAAATTATCAACAATTAAAGGAGAAGATACCACAAGTCTCTTAAGGCAATGGAGGTAAGGAATGATTCCTTACAAAAAAGGGTTTGGTTAAATTCAAAAACAGAATTTATGTCCCAAGTAGTAATGACTTGAAGAGACTCATATTAAGAGAATTTCATGTGAAGCCATATTCTAGCCATCTAGGATATCAAAAGACTCTAGCAACCATCAAGAAATTTTATTGGTGGCCAAATTTGAAAAGAGAGGTGGCTGATTTTATCTCCAAGTGCATAGAGTGCCAACAAGTGAAGGTTGAGTACAAACACTCAACTGGCTTACTACAGCCCATTCCCATTCTGGAATGGAACTGGGAAGTGATTTTGATGGACTTCATTATAGGGTTTCCAAGGACTCCAAAACAACATGATGCAATCATGGTAGTGGTCGACAAGTTGAGTAAGGTGGCTCACTTCGTGGCTATTAAATCTACAAATTCAGTGAGTAAGTGAAGAAAATTTAATTGGAACATTAACTTATTTATGGATATTTACCAAGAGGAACAATAAAAATAACCAACAACAAAACACATAAATATTATAAACACAATATTTATATGGGAGAACGCCAAATCTGGGGAAAACCCCATCCCAATTAAATTTCATTAACCTTGGCCAAAACCCTCGCCAACCCGACCAAGTGAGCCTTCCCCACTCACCTGCATGACCTACATTACAATGAATTTTTTCCATCCTTTTATAGGCTCCATTACATGCAATGCCATGGGCAGAAAACCACATGTATACAATATCATGTGCCCCAAAACTACCACTGTTTAACCTAGTCAACCTTGAATCTAACCTCGATTCAATTTACCTAACATTTCCCCCTTAAAATTGACTTGGGATTCCTTGAATAAATCTAGCCAACCTTGCCAAGTGAATCAACCCAGCCCTGCTCACTATGGCCCTTACCCCCCTCAAAGTTTTTACCTAGGGTATCTGTTAACCTGACATCCCCCCTATCATCTTGGTCAAACCCAAACTTTACTAGTGATTACACAGGGGTATGCATGCCATACCAGGTCTTACGCTATATGCCCATTTACATGCAAAAATTTGACATCATTATAATTTAATACATATATACACACATACATACATACATATATATAAGGTTCTTTCATTGTTTCTAATCATTCCCTTATTCCGTCCTCTTGCCAGATCTTTGAACTCCATTAGGTTTCAAGAAAAATGTCCCTTCTTTTCAACTAACTTGGGTCATCATCTACCGAAGCACATCATCATTGACAATCACATTTCACTTCTTCCCGTATATCCAACTGTGGTCAGAATGACACATTGTTCCCTTTAATGAATATTTCTCCCCAGTATCATCCTTGCCAAATGCTTATGGTGATATGAGTTTTAGAAACTATGCACAACACCTCCTGCAGTCTATCTTGATAGTAGACTCGACTACCTCTATCGCATTGGGTCTTTTGCAAGGTTCCTCCACCTCCTCCTCATGTTCTTTCTTTTGATGATGCTCGCACAACACATACACACTGCTGACCATGATGGATTCCATAGTGGCCTCTGATACCAGATGAAGAAAATTTAACCATACCATTAACTTATTTATGGAGATTTACCGAGAGGAACAATAAAAATAACTAGCAACAAAACGCATAAATATTAGACACACAATATTTATCTGGTAGAACCACAAATCTAGGGAAAAACCCATCCCAATGAAATTTCATTAACCTTGGCCAAAACCCTGGCCATCCCAGCCAAGTGAGCCTTCCCCACTCACCTCCCTGACCTACATCACAATGAAGTCTTTCTAGCCTTTTATAGGCTCCATTACATGCAATGCCATGGGCAAAAAACCACGGGAACACAATATCATGTGCCCCAAAACTTCCACTGTTTAACCTAGTTAGCCTTGACTCTAACCCCGATTCAATTTACCTAACAGTGAGGCAAAACAAGTTTTCATAAAGGATATTGTGAGATTGCATGGAGTTCCCAAGAAAATCATCTCGGATAGAGATGCCAAATTACTTCAAGGTTTCAAAAAGAGTTGTTTGCAGGCTTGGGAATAGATTTGGCTTTTAGCACAACATATCATGCTTAGAATAATGGGAAAACATAGAGAACAAAAAAAATTCTTGAATACATGCTGAGGATATATGTAATGCACCAATCCAAGAAGTGGGAAGAGTACCTTCCACTTGTGGAATTTGCATACAACAATGGGTATCAAGAGTCACTAAGAATGAGCCCATTTGAAGTGCTTTATGGGAGGAGTTGTAACACTCCTATTAACTGGAGTGATCCATTGAATATGATCCTTATTGGGCCTAGTATGTTTAAAGACATGGAGCAGGAAATGCAAACCATCCAAAGAAATTTTCACAAGACAAGAAGAAGTGATATGCAGACTAGCATGGAGTTCACAAGGAGTTTTAAGTTGGGGAACATGTTTTCTTGTCTGTTAAACCCAAGAAGATCTCCTTGAAATTTGGGTCATGTGTCAAGTTGGCACCATGGTTTTGTGGGCCTTTTGAAGTGCTCGAAAGGATAGGGCCAATGACCTATAGGTTGGCTTTGCCTCCATCAATTAGAGTGCATGATGTTTTCCATGTTTCATTGCTTAAAAGATATGTGCAAGATGTTAATCATGTGATTGATTGGTTTGTGTTACCGGTAGAACCAGAGGGAGAGTTCCAACCAGAACCTCTATGCATCATGAATTAGAGGAAGATCATGCTCCAAAATCAAGCAATAGGGCAAGTCAAAGTGCAGTGGAGGCACTTTGGGCCCAAAGAAGCCACATGTGAAACGATTGACTAGATGTGGGAAAAATACCCTTTCTTATTTGTTGAGTAGAAGAAAATGTAAATATTGTATATAATTGTGTATATAAAGCTCCATAATCAGCAATTCTTGATCTAAGGCATGTTTTTTGTATATGTTTATTGAACACCCAAGAAAGTGTCCCCCAAAGGGGGCGAGGGGGATTGTGACATCCCCTGGTTAATATTTCTCCATTATAAATAAATTGTAATTAATTAAAGGCTAAGAGAAGGGACACATATTGCGAACTGCTTGAGGATTGGATTGTTTTAAAAATCAGTCCTGGTTGGATGAGTGGTTTTAATTGGGCTGACTAAGAAATAAAATTAAATGAAAAGAAGAGGACAGGTATAGGTGTCCTTTAAGCTCCAACAACAAGCAAGAAGAGGACAAAATATTGAAGGCAACACGGATTGCACTATCCTGAGTGGTTGACTGGCATGGAGCTCAAAAGAAAAAATATTGTTACTCTGTTTGGAAACACACAATATGCATATGTATACACAACGAAGAAAAAACTCTCTCTCATTCTCTCTCATGCGCAAAGACAATGGAAAAAGGAAGAGCACATTTTTATTACCCTCTGGTGCATACATGCATGCGACAGAAGAGGGGACACAATGAGAATGCTGTAATAAAAAATCCTTCAAGGGTGGAGGTGAGAAAATAAAGAGAGCAATGATCTAATTTGGAGAAAGGAAGCTCTAGAGGAGATAGAAACCAGTTGAAGAACCCTCATAGAGGCTTACTAGGTAAAATAATTATAGAGAGCAGTCACTTACCGGTAAGGCTAAAGAACCCATTGAAAGCTTGTGGATTGATGAAACTACTATTTTGGGAAGAGTCACTCAGGTGCTCGTGAGGGTTGTTGAACCACAAAGAGTTTCCTTAGGGTTGAAGCTCTAATGCTTGACTCACTGATGAACCACCTGGAGAGGTGATTTCTTACCCATCAGTATCTTATCCATTGATGAACCTTCCCTTAATGTGGACTCTTGTCTCTTGAAGGTAGAGACTCTATGCACTATGGTATCCTATCATGGATGTTATTTATGTCTGAAAAGATTAAGTGAAAGATTGGGTAGTTGGTGGATGAAGGTAGAGTTTCCTTGTGGCATCCCGTTTCAACTATAATATTTGTGAAATATCCTCTTAGAAGCACTCAACCTCAAGCCCTAGAATTTGGCTCGGGGGCGATAGCTACAGGTAACTGTGGTTGTAGCTTGTCTATGGTTAGGTGGAGAGTTAGAGTCCCACTCTCAATTGTCAGATCTCTTATAAGATAAGTTCACTCTCATACTTTGTGCTTGTGTTTGTTATTATGTCTTTGCTTATTGCATGGAAATAATGTTGCTAATACCTATGAGTGTTGTTCTTGCATTAATGAGGAATGTAAATAATTGTGTAAAGATCTTGTGAAAAGGACCATTGCTCGTGGATGTGATGATCTTGAAATAAATTAAGTCTTCCTGAGCATGAAGAGATTGAAATATCTGTAAATGGGTAATGTATTTGTATTGACCCACGTTTGAATGTTTTATTTAAGAATTGGTTATTTTTTTAATTGTCCCAAGTTTGTGGATTGGTTTGTATGACTTATGTGCGAAGAGGTAGGTAGCCTCTATGAATTAATTAATTGAATGTAAGAAAAATAATGAGACCAGTGGGTCTTGGTTTCTAATTCGCAATCTCAGGTGGATGACATACATACATATATATATATATATATATATATATATATATATATATATATATATATATATATATATATATATATATATGCGCGCATGTGTGTGTTTGTATAACAAGTGCTAAGGGGAGAGTTCCTTGAAAACCATCATTTCAAGTTATTGTACACAATGATCAAGCAGGGCTAAGCGGAAAATATTTAGACGAAAATGGGCTTAACCTTCGAAGTGCATAGAGTCGGGGGGTGTAGATCATATGGCATGTGGCTCGGTGTCGGAGTGCATTGGCGCTAATGCAAATCGACAATGAATTGAAATTTCCATTAAACAACAAGGATCCAATAGGGAACGCCCCCTCTATATGTATCAAATCAAATTCGGCCCCCCACATACCACAGATTTGGCAGGTGAGATTTAAGTCATCAGATCAATCCTATGGAATTGGTCACTAAAATATGAAAGCAGACCCCCCTGGTGACATTAGCGGGGGGGGGGTCCACAATTCAATCAGAACTATCAAAACAGTTTTGCTTGTCTACACTTTCGAATTAGAAACACGACACATGGTGTGGAGCATGTGACAAAAGATAACTTCACCCCGACGTTTAGAATCAATGATGTCCCCTTGGACTCTGGACCCGAAATATTTTTGGTGCAAGGTATAGTTGAATGCCCAGGATTTAAGTTCTAGGGTGACTTTCCATGTGGGGTATTTTCTATGGGGACGAGTGTTGTGTGGCATGAACGTATTCATTTACTCGTCAAGGGGGAGGTTAAGCCTAAATGCAAAGTGTGTGTTGTCACGTAGCCCGTAAGATTGTCCTCGGGAAGTTTTAGCGGCGTACAATGTCGAAACCCATCGGGATTTACTCCTCAAGGTGACATGGCTATAAAGACTTATGCCTGTATATTATATAAGGGTTATATTTATATATATTATGTGCATTGAATATTATACCTCATAAAGGGTTTAACAAGTATGAGTTAGTCGGCAGCTACCATGTGGCCTATGACATGGACAACAACATGGGATCCACATGGGGACCACATGGGCGTTGAGATTCGAGAGCCATCTCTTTTTATCCGGGAGCTATATTGGAGCAAAATTTATATCATTGGAAAGTTCTAGACGATTTGAACGCAACAATGTTATTCAATTTAAGTTATGATATGGTTGAAATATATCAAAACATTTAGACCCCATTTCCATAACGAGACATTAAAAGTTGCATCAACTTAGTAATTTCCTCCTTCTAACCTTTGTTAGGGCTAAGGTCGATAGGGAGTACATTATAGGCAGGGATTGTCATTTGTCAAACACATGTAGTTGGTGTGGCATTATACAATGGGGATATGGGGGCAAAAATGATTGCCATACGACAATGGTATGGATGTTGACGTGGTGCTTAAGAGGGAAAATCTCCAAATGGGAATAAATTTGCTTCTAGAGCTCATAGTTTAATGAAATTTATATCCTTAGAATGATTAGGATGAGTAGAGGACAATGGTGATCTTAGAAAGAAGTTTCAATGGGGCTTAAGGAAGATAATTTTGATAAACACATCTCCATAAAGTAATCTTGGAGGTTAGTTCTAGACACCCCATTCCCTTAAAAGGACCTTGAGGGGGTTAGTTTCGCTACAAACCTTCTCCAAACATAAAACAATTATGAACCCTGATTCATCCTACCATTTTGTCTACTAGGGAGGTTTTTGGATCCTAAGAATCACAAGAGCTTAAATCCCTACCAATCCCCCAAGCCTAAAAGAATATGAAATAAAGTGAAGTCTAACATTTGGTCTAGGGACATAACTGTGCACCCAAGTAAAGCATGATAGTTTTTACTATGATCAATTTATTATATTCAAAAGAATTATAAAATCTAGTAAAGTATCTCTTCCAAGTTTAGAATGTAAAAACACTAAAATTTTAATTGATGAAATGCATAAGGCCTCACACTCAAATGTTGACATGGCAACATATAAGTGGTCATTAGTTGTACCATGTGTAATTTAGAGACTTTATTTACTATGAAAATATGAAGTCACCCTATCATGTGATGGTATTTATTTGGTGCATATGTCCAAACAACTTTGTATTGTTGTTGTCATATTGTTAATATGGCCATGAATAAATTGCCATGTGGAATCCCCCCTAACAGTTTCATCCACCTAAGAATTCCATATAACATCTTGGATATATGTTACATGGTGGCATAATGATGTTCCTTTGAGAATTGTTCATCCATCTTGTAGTTCAAATACGCCCTCCTTGTTCTTAGACCTTAAAGTTCATTGAAATGATCTATGATAAGAGTTGAGTATGTTGCATAATTTGGGCAGCTTGAAAAGATGAGATCCCATATCACTTCAACTGAACAACCCCAAAATAAAATAGAATGGATCTTTGGGTTAAATTGTTGGGTACAAGGGTAAGCTTGAGCATTTAATAAGACCAAAGGATACAAAATTTCTTTTCCTACTAGACCTAAAAACACTATAGAAAAAATTGATTTTGGAAAGCAAAAGACTTAGAAAAATTTAATAAAAACAATAAGCACCTCACTTGACACAACCACAAATACATCAATTCCACATGGTGCATCATAGATCCACCATTTTTCTTAGTCTTATTGTAAGGAGTGCCACATGGAAAAACTTGAGTAGTCCATGTGTCATTTGATCAATCATTGTTAATATTGTCATGGTTACTTGACATTATCCAAGTCTTCCGCATGTCCATGTAACTTTCTCCATTAAACCTAACAATAATTTAATCAGTTAAACTATGCACATGGCATCCCTTTAAGACTAATAATTCAAATACTTATGGTAGGTAGTTTTCAACACTTCTTTTCCTTATGTTGCACAACTCATCTCATAGAATTGCTACTAAATTAGATTAGATTCTATAATATTATAGGTACATGGAGTTGATACAAATCGAACAACTTATGTTTAGGCTTTACAAGAGCTCCTTTGAACACCATGTAACTTAAATAGAACCTAGGTTTATAACAAATGTCCACCACTTCAACACCATGAGCATTGAGGGTTCAATGTCATGTGGCATATTGATGTTTCCACACCAACATGATGACGTCAATAATGTAAGGTACCAAGACAAGTACACTGACTAAATCCTCTAACATGGCATGGATGACATCAACAAGGTAGAATGGAGAAGTCAATTGGCATTTCCAAGAGGTGACACATGTGACATAGATAAAGGGATTCTTTCTTCATCAAAATTTATCTATGTATTCATGCCTCAAATTCTAAAGAAATTTAGTTGAATTTTATAATGTACTTTTTGATCCACCTGCCCAAGAGGATTTCCTTGTTCACGATTTGAATTGTATAAGTCCTTTCCAAGACATGATATTATGCTTGATTTTGTTTAATAATGTTTTCAAGTTCAAGACCTCCGGTAGACCTTGACCCTCATGTTCCTTATTGTTGCATGAATCCTTTCCTAGAATCAATCGTTGATTTAATCATGATTTATAATATTTTAGGTCTGATTGGATGGGTAGAGTGAGATTCTTACGTTTCTCTACTTGTACAACTCTTCCCATTGACTTAACCTTATATTAAAATTGAATTCTATAATGTTTTAGGTTCAAGGATATAACACGTAGATTTGAAGGGATTATACACTAAATACACATGGGATGAAATATGCTCAAAAGCACAATATTGTGCTACATTTTTCTCATTGAGGATGAGACAATGATGGCATGTATCCATAGTGGGTGAAACAAGAATTACATTGATATGAATAGTGAAGAAAGATTATAAGGGCATGTAACAATCCTATAAATTGTCATGTTTCCAAACCAATGATAGTAGGGTTGACTCAATGGATGCATGCAGTAATCATTTTTTATGATGTGGTATTGACAATCACAACATGGAAGCTTCAAAAGGACAAGTGGTAGCCACATATTCTAACGCGTGGAACTACTAAGGTGTCCAATATTGGTAAAGTGCCCATTCTTATAAAAAAATATGTAAGTATTTAAATTTCAAATTTGAGGAAAAATTTAGTTGGGTGCTATAAAGAATTTTGGGTTTGCATGGTCATGCAATCTTTTTTTTTTTTTTGCCTTGCATGAGTTTTATGCTAAACCTAAAGATGAATTTAACTTTCATTTGTAGTCTTTCAAGAATGACTTGCACGAGTGGATTTTGGCCCTAGTATTCTCCACTTTGCAAAATTCTTCCAACAAACCCAACATTAAAATTAAGAGATTTCATTACAGTTTAACTTTGCAAGCAAGAGCAAAAATTCACATGACCATGCTAATAAGGACAAATGGATTGAGAGGATAGGTGGTAACCCAAAGAATGTCATGTGGAGATATGATGCATCTTATGATGTAAGCTAAAGAGCCTATTTGTGTAGCAAAATGTCCAAGTCCTTGTCATTCAGATCTTAGTGAACTTCATTGGGTTTTATAGTATTTTGGATTTGCTTGACAAGTAGATTCTACCTTCTAGTTATTTCCTTCTTTTTTTTTATAATTCCTTTCTTGGACCTAATGCTAGAATTAGCTACACACTATAAGTCCATTCATGATTCATGTAGCCATTCAATCAATTAGTTATTAGAATCTATAATATTATGGCCTGGGTGATCAGATGAAATAGAGCTCTCATGTTTTCAAGATGTGTTATCCTTTCAATGGATATGATGAGGAAGTAAATAAGACTTAATTAATATCATAGGTTTAAGGCATGGCATAGGCGGTTTTGAAGAATTAATCTAAGCTTTGTACAAAGAATGAAATTTTCTTAAAGGAATTGGGTGCTTTCATGTGGTATACATTTAAGATGTAATGTAAGTGTGATGAGGACTAGTCAAATGAGTCCCTATAATAGGGTGAGTGTCACAATGTCATTGTGAATGATGTCACCTTATTGAGTAGAGGGGTGTTTCAACCAATAAAACCTTATTGCCTAGCAAAGTGAAGTGAACAAAAGTCCTATTTTGCAAGACACTTGTACTTGCTATCGAGTGTCACATGGTAATGGAGTCTCAAGTACATGTAGATGTGGAACACTTTCCTTATGAAAATCCTTCAAGTATTTTGTAACTCAAACTTAAATTAGGGCTTCAATCGAGTTTATAAAGGGTTCAACTCCAAAGGTGCAAGATTTTGGAGTGGATGACAACATTTTAAGCTTGACAGGTGGGGTGAATCTTGCATCTCACTTAAGCAAACAAAACCATTCATGGATCATTTGAGCCTAAATAATATTGCATAATGATTTTGATTCTATAGAGATAGGTGGATTTGAGGCTCTAAACAACACAATGCACAAGTCATGAAATATGCTCTAAATTTATTCTTTTGTTTTTTGTTTGCTAGTGTATTTGTGCCTTGCAGGACAAGCTTGTGGCCTAAAAAACCATGACTTAGGACATCTAAAACATCAAAATCACTCAAAGATCACACCTGCCTTAGGTCACGACAACCCTTAACATGATTAGATTTTTCTAATGTTTCTTTACCATTACTACAAATTTTACATCTTAATTACCTTATCAAACAAAACCCTCAACACAAATAAAATTTTATTAAAATATTTTATCTATTTAATAATAACATGATATCCAACCTACTACACATATTCCCATAACACACTTAATATATATATCTCTACGTTAAAGATTTCATCAAGTCTGACAATTTTTTTTTTCTAAAATTTAACATTTTTCCCGATAAATCATGTGACAACGAAAATTCCAATATGTTAAAATCAATAATACTAATAATACTATGATGCAAACAACCCTATAAAACGACTTCTCTCATTAATTTATTTGTTGACATAAGAGGTTTGTTGACATAAGAGGAAAAATGAACGTGCAAAGGCATAAAAAAATGAGTAGTCAAACCACTTATGCATACAACCTATAAATTACTATAATACTATATTATTTAACAAACCCTAAGTAATGGACAACTAACGCTACTAGCAAAACATAAGGATAAATAAATAAATAAAAAATCATTTTCCCTTATCAAGAGTATTAGTTAGGCATATGAAATCTTTGGTAACAAACATGTCACACCAAGTGTACTACCATGGCCAATGAGAACATAGGGATTGGGCTAATCTGACTACTCACAAACTTCTTGATCATGGTGCACACATGCTATAAGTACTATTGATTCCATGGTAGTTCTAACCAACTCTTAACCTCACTTCATAGCCTTCCTATTTGACCAAGGTTAGTTTGGATTGGGTTGGGTTGTGTCAGTGTTGTAGTTGGGTTGGGTTGTGTCACTGTTGTAGTTGGGGGTTGGGTTGGTGTGTTAGTGTCGTAGATTATTATTAATTTTTTATAAAACTCATTATAACCCAAAGATTGCAAATTTCAAGGTAGGACAACCTTTTTGACTTATGGAATCATAGGGGTAAGAAGAGCTTTTTTCGAAGTGGTTTATTGTAATCATGTCCTCGTAAGACGAACAAAAATCATAACATAGTTGACCAAATTGAGATTTAGAGATTCCTCCAAGGTTTTCATTTAATTTAATATATATATATTTTTTTCATAATAACGGTTATATTATATATTCTAAAAATAAAAATGATGAGGTTTTATCATTATGCCACATTGCAAAAGGGGTAATAAGATTATTATTATATTTAATGCATCGATCATTCCATTCCAAATGTTTTGTTGAGCAAAATGCAACACAACTTTTTAGTTGTTTTCGAACATTCCTTTGCATCTCCATAAGAACGTTGTTATAAAGATGTAATAGAGAGTGATTGCACAAGTATTTTAAAAAATATAAATAAATAAAAAGTATTTTAAAAAAGATAAATAAAAAAATATGATAGGGATTTTTAGGGAATTATGATGGAAGGAGTGAATAAAGATATTTGTTGTTTTTTTAATATATTAGTCTAGATTTATCTTAATTTCAGATTACCAAGTATCAAAAGGATCAAATTTTTTGAAGTGCAATTTTTTTTAAAGTGAAAAGAAATTTGATCCCTCTCCAGAATCGGTAGGTCCATAATTAAGATGGATATAGGTTGGTTATATATATATATATATATATATATATATATATATATATATATATATATATATATATCCTCTTACACAAGAATAACATTGAAACAAGAAAGGCTTCATATTTTTTTGGTGAGGGTTTTTTGTTTGTTGAACGATGGCTAGGGTTTTCATGAGTGTTTCGCTCCAACATTTTGTCTTAGAGTTTCTGCTTACTCCCGCTGTGCATGATGGCTCAAATGGGTGTTAATGGCGTCGTATTCATGTGTCGGGTCTGGATCCGCTTAGGAATGTGGCGACCCTTGATTAGATATCAATTCCCTGCCCTCTTTTCACCACAGGGGAAGCATTGGTCAGATCGGAAAGCGGACCCTTGGTTACAACAAAGGATTTTTTACCTAGAGTGGTTTTTGTTGTGGATCTGTTGTTAAAGCCACTGGATCTGGAAGTTCTCAATTCTCTGAGTAAATTGAGTTACCAAAATGGAGGAGTAGATGTAGATTTGCGGTGTTTGTTTTGCCTTTCATCGAACCAGTTTTTTTCTTCAATAGATCGGGTGTTATCAGTGGTATGGCTTTCGTTTATGAAGTGATTTTTTCCATTGCAGCCCCTTCCACTCCTCTCAGATCCTATGTAGATCCGACTATCGATTTGCATGAGTGTCAAGTATGGACTCCATTTGGGATCAAAGATATCCTTCCAACTTTTTATTAAAACCCCAGATGGAAAATCAATATTATTTTAAGTTCAGGCTTCAGAGCATGTTAAACAATTGAAGAAAAATATCCTGCACATTCTGGGTATCCCGATGCTTCTACAAAGCCTAATATGCAGAGGAAAATCCATGCAGGATGAACTGAGGTTACAAGATTATAACATTACTTTGTCATCCACCATCTTAAATTTGAGGCTTCGGGGAGGCTCTCTTGGATCAAGCAATCCAAAAGGCGTAGGGGGCGTGTTCGGATCTAGTCTTCCCAAAGGAACATAGTCGAATCAAGGACAAGTAAATGGAGGTCTTTCATTCAAAGATATCCTCAAAGGGAAATTTGTTGCCTTAGCCAAACCAGATTAGACACACAATATACCCAATCCCTATATAGTGGAACATCTAAATCAAATCCCAATAATCACTGTAGATCTATCAGAAACAAATTATCTACGCACAACATATGAATCTCAAGTAGTTATATGTAGATTCAATGGTTTTTGGCTAAAACCAATGCATCTTTTTCACTAGATATTCACAACTTGAACAATAAATTGTGAGATTCACCTCTACTCTAGGGGCTTCTTCATAGTAAATTTGCATCATCAGAGGAACACAAATATATATTGTGAGAGGTCCTATGGTTCTGGGGTACTGCGAGACTTTTTGTAACCTCATGTTTCCCATAATTTGATGCCAATACAATGGCAGTATCAAGAATGTCGGTTTAGGTTAGATTGCATAATCTCCCCCTATAGTTTTGGCACCATAAAGTGCTAGAAGGCATTGGGGACCTCTTAGGGTGATACATAAAGACAGATACACAAGGAGTCGAAGAACACATCTACACTTTCACCTGAATCTGTATGGAGGTGGACCTCAACAAAAGATTGCTAGATCGTATCCTCTTAACACATAACAAGCAATGTTGGACACAGTTTCTATATTTTGAGAACATGACTTTTAGATGTTGAATATGTCAAAAAACAAGACATCTACAAAATAGATGTCATGATGCCAAGAAAGAGCCTTGAAGGAATAAGAAACTAGGAAAGTAACCCAAGGGATGGAAATTTCCATAGCAGCTGCCTGAAGATGAAGAGGATGGTGAAGAAATGGATTCCCCTACCAATGAAGAAACCCATAATCCACAAGAAAGCGTAGAAAAGGGGGGATCAAATCATGAAGTTTCAAGAACTCCAGCCCACACATTGCTGCCATAGATGATCCCTGAAGCAAAGGAGAAGGGGGGTTCCAAACATCATCATTTATCTGAAAGTTTGAATTCAGATAAGGAAAATCCCATAATGAATGAAGAGACCCAGCTAGCACTTGTAATGACCACTCCATCCCAAGGAGAATGGTGGAAGGTAGAAAAGAAGAAATGGAGAAAAGGGGAACATGTTTACTTCCATTTTGGAGTAGTTTATTGACTCTGTGAACACCAGTTTCGACTGGCATGAGTGAATGCATTGTAAGCATCTGCAACATGTAACTTTACTTTCATTAATAAAATTTCGATTTTTCTTGGGGAAAAACATTGGAAAAAGAGCCCAAAAACTGCCAATGGTAAATTGACTATTTTACCTCAATTTTATTTTAATTATTAACTTTAATTTTTTTAAATTATTTTTATTTTATGTAATTTGACCAAGTCAAAATGTTTAAATAACATAACATAACAATAACATAATAAGACATTATAACATCTCTTCCATACTGGACTAGAGAGCCTCTCGGCGCAATAAATTTATTTAAGGTTAAATGGCTTTTGATGACCTTTGAAAAATGAATTAATAAGTGGATAAACTTAATTTATTTGATGAGTTCATTTTTCTTCTTCTTCTTTTGGCCATCAAATTTCTTACTCTAACCCATTTTTTGTTTTGAAATTTTGGGGATATGAATTATATTAAAATGAGCCAAATACCCTAAAAAAAAAGTTTAATGAACAAAATTCCTATCAATTAAATGGAACTATAAACTACAAGATTTGGGGAAGAGATTTTACCAAAATTAATTTGAATTTGTCCATTTATTCACTTATTTCATCTCTAAATGCCTTGTTTCACAAGTTTTGCTCTAATAAATTTTTTAATTCATAAACATCTAATTCTAAATTTTGGATTGGACTATGTGGGTCTTTATGTACATCTTCCCCATTCTCTATATTGGCAAGTAGTAGAGAATGTTAGAATTCACTAAAAGGCTTTTCCTTTTGAGTCAATGTACTTTAGGGGACCCATTTTAGCCCCTAATTCCTTTTCTTAATCAAATTCTTATGATTTATGATTTTTAGGGCTTTGATCCCAATTCTCCTCCTCCTTGATCATTTATAATGACACAAAAGAGCTTGTCCTTCCCTCACCAATGGAAGGGGACATGAGGGTTTTTATTCTCAATTTTGACGTTCCCACTTCTTGGACAATTTCCAAAGTTGAGATTCAATGTAAGCTTGGTTATGGGGTTGATTCTAAAGTTGAGAACATGTTTTGGCTTGAATTAGATTGTGCTTTATTTCTAGATTGTTCTTGTAGTTGCTTTTCCTGCTCAGATCCTCTCTCTCTCTACCCATCTCTCTCTCTCTCTCTCTTACAAACCTAATAGAACCCATCCTTTGTTCCCTTAGTATGGGGTAGAACCATATTCAAGCATGTTTTGGTAAAATGGCCATACTTGTGACAACCATTCCATTTTAAAGGGAGATGCTCATAAATCTAGTTTTTTTGTCACAAGTTGGTCTATTCAACTTCAAATAGATAGCATTCAAGAGACTTGCTTCTATATCTTCTTTGATGCATATTTGAGCACATCTAAGTTGCACAAAATGTTTTGGAGTTTCTGAAATGGGTACGTTTAGAAACATCACCTCCCAAAAGCTGAAACGTCAGTCGAAACGTCGGCTGAAACATGATATATATATATATATATATATATATATATATGTTTTAAATAAGTGAGTAATACATTATCTTGCAAATAAAAAGGGAATAAGACCCATAGATGACAATTTACAAGGAAAAGCAAGTCTATATTAACTCTCATATATGATTACATGATGGTGGAGTTCCAGCCAAGTTTCAGAGTTTTGGGTAGGGGTACGGCCCAAAACACCGGGTTCCTAGAAGTTTCGTGCAACATAGGAGCACATTAATACATGTCAACATTTAAATTGAACTCATCTAAACTTTTTCCAAGATTTTGCTTATTACCTCAAGAGTCTCCTCATCCCACTAGTTTGGAGGGAGATGATGTAGATCAACCTAGAATAGGAAAATCAAGTCCATTTCCTATGTTGGGTTGAATTTCAAGGTCTATCTCTTCAATTATAAATTGCTAGACCACAAAAATGAAGGGCCACATCTAAAAATGGTGTCTCTATTGTCTTTGAAATGGAAATGGAACACAAAAACCCCGTACCAGATGAATATAATTAGAAACAACATTTTATGTGAGCAAAGCAAGACTTGTGGATCGAAGATTCGAGCATTTTATGGTTTGGATATATCCTCGTGAACTTTCCAATTAGAAATTGGTTTTCCTCATCAATGCCTTGTTTCTAGGACCATTAAATGAGATCTCCATCTTAGGTATTCCATCTAGTTGCTCTATAAATTTGTTGGAGACAGTTAGGCCCTTCATTATTTTGGTTAGGATGTAAGTATACCATGAGGCATAGACCATTTGGTTTTGTGGGGTTTGTTCTCGATCATGTCTCAAGTTCAAATCTCATGGGGAGAGGTTGGGGGTAGGAGCCAATTGTGAGGGTTATACTATCCCAAGGGGTTTCTAGGCTTGACCAAGTCTTGCATAATCCTAGTGAGAACATCCTACTATTGGATAATTTTTTTTTCCATCCAACATAAAATAACCCTAGCCTAGATACAATAAACTAGTAATGAAGAATATATATATATATATATATGTATACCCATAAATCTAAAAACATTAAACTATAAATTCAAGTCAACCACTTAATTTAATATTAATATTGTTATTTACACACAAAACATGTAATTAATAAAAATGAGGAAAGAAACTACTTAAACAAATATTATAAAATGATTACAAGAGAGAGAAGAGTAAAAACCTTGAAAGTTAATTTGAAAAGCCTAATAAAAATTTGAACAAAAAAAATCATAAAAATAATGATTTCTTTGACATTTAAAATTAAAGAAAAATAAATAATACATAATAATGAATTCAAATTCTTAATAAATAAATATTCCAAACTTTAAATAAAAAATAATACATAATAATGAATTCAAATTCTTGATAAATAAATATTCCAAACTTTAAATAAAATCTAAAATCCAACTAGAAATACTATTTTAAATTTTTTCATATATTTTTTCCAAATCACCAAAATAACAAAGCATTATGGGTTGTAAAGGAAACTGAATCAAAGCAACCACTAAAACAATATAACACACAAAGTGATACTCATAAAGCTGTAAAACTAATAATTAATTACTGAGTTTCCCTTTTTAGTCACACCATCGCTGGAAAAATAATACCTAATTACTGAGTTTTCCTTTTTAGTCACACTATCCATGAAATATTTGTCCATGTGTCAGACTACTTTTCTTCGTCTTCTTTATTATATTTAATATAAGTCGATAATGTTCCTAATTGAAATTGTTACGTATATAATTGAAAGTGTAAGTGTCATACTCTTGAATTTTTTCCTTTTCATTATTAAACCTATCATCAATATTTAGTTTTTTATTATATACAATCTTTTAAATCAATATATTTCAAATAATTATTCACTTATTATTTAAAAAAATATTATAAAGACAATGTAATTAAGAAAGGTCTGAAAAGCACCTGCTTCACCATGAAACTTTATGAGGGATTAAAATAAGTATAGCACAAAGTGAAAACAAAATTTCCAAAAACGAATTTCTAGTATACAAGAAAAAAGAATAGAGGGGAAATATAGCATACATGAGTCCATAAATCATGGGCGGTTTTAATGAGAAAATAATTAATAGATGGTGAAAATTATAGTCATGGAAACAAGTGCGGTCTTGATTAGAATAATTAATAAATGTTTAAAATGAGTAGTGTAATGAGGGGAGGAATTGTTTGAATGACTAAAAAGTGGTATCTAGGTGAAATTTTTTCAAAAAATCTTGTAGAGGTAGTGTTTGAATCGTGTTTTTGATGATGGAAATGGATTCAGCACCATCAAAAACGTCCAGGACACTTAAAATTTTGAAGTTTAACAACTATAACTTGGATTTACAAAAATCATGGCCGGATTTTCTCTAAATATCACTGGAACATAACTTTCAAGGCAACTCCTCCGCCTCGTTAGACTACGCTGTTTCTTTATGCTGACATGAAAATTAGTTAAATTATCAACGACTACTGGCTACATTTCGATCTTGATTAGAATAATTAATAAAGATTTAAAATCGATTGTTCCTTTATGCTTGCATGAAAGTTTGTTAAATTATCAGCCATTTGTGGGTACATTTTAATGGTCCAATTTGCTGAATTCAAAATGAATTAGAGTATATTAAGATCACAACCATACAAATGCGATCTTGATTAGAATAATTAATAAAGATTTAAAATCGATTGTTCCTTTATGCTTGCATGAAAGTTTGTTAAATTATCAGCCATTTGTGGGTACATTTTAATGGTCCAATTTGCTGAATTCAAAATGAATTAGAGTATATTAAGATCACAACCATACAAATGCGCGTTGGAAGAGCTCTGGGATGAGATGGAACATATTAATGACAACCACACATACATGAGGACAAACATGAAATGGAGGGCAACCATACATTCATGTGTCACATGAGCTTTCATACAGACAAAGATTAAAAGATGAGTGAATGAAATGTGCCTTTATTAATAAATTTTTATTATTTAAAGTTGTAATTAAAATAATTTAACTAAAAGTTGAGTTCACAAATTTTTCTGGAAAATAATAGAAATTCTGATAAGATTTTGAAAATATTTAACAGAATTTTTTGGTTTAGGTTATTCAAGTTTCAAGATTTTGGGTGCTTCAAGGGTTCTTGATGATGTTGAATTTATTTCCACCATCAAAAAAATGATTCAAACACTTGGATTTTTTGAAAAAAATTCATGGAATTTTGACAAGAATTGTCGTTGGGGCGAAATGGTGGCCTCGACAGACAACACCTAATTAAAATACAAATTTTATTAATTTTGTACGAAGATGAAAAAATGTGTTTTGGTTTTTTATAATAAAATGTGTATATGTTTTATTTAATTAATATCTTGGCTTGCTAACATATTTTCTTATCTTTAAAGAAGATAATCTAATACCTCTTTCTAAACATTAGCTTCCTTTTTCTCTCTAGCTCCTTATCATCCCACAATTTGTCCTTAAATTTGGATGTAATAGTATTTTTGGTACTATCCTCATTCTTTAGGATGATCCCAATGGTCGAGCCAAGGTTGGGTATCGTTATGCCACCCACACTTGAGGCGAAGGTGGGGGTTTTGGTTGGAGTTAGAAGCAATTTTGGGAAGCCTCTTGGTTTCCATCTTGTAAAGCTTCTTCTTATACATCAAATACCTAAACATAGTCATGCTTTCAATGAGGGAAATGCTAGCTTCAATCAAGAGGATAATATACATAATATTTTCTCTAATCTTGAGGTTGTAAGCTATAAATTGATTTTGAATAATCTCAATCTTCCTTTACAACTCTCTAGATATATTGTAGCCCCAAACCTCACAATCATATAAAATAACAAGGGTGATGAGAGTATAAAAAGGAACCTTTTTTTACTCCAAATCCAGAGATCAACTGACTTTCAATTGTTTTCAAACTCATAATAAGCTTTCCAGTCTTCAATAATCCTTTTCTCAAGGCTATAATTCCAGTTGAACTGATGATGAATGTCAATACCTAAATACTTGTATGAAGAAACCTGGTCCAAGTAATTGTTATCATAGAGGAAATTACCATGGTAGATCATTTTGGATTTAATTATATGACTTTAGTCTTGGGTGTATTAACTGCCATACCCATCTTAAAGCAATATTCATGGAGGGTTTTAAGTTATTTGTTAAGGTCATCGTGGCTTGTGGAAAGAACGATATTGTCAGCATAAAGGAGAAGAGTAATGACTATACCAGCAAGTTCGAGGCCATTGCAACCCGTAGTTTCCAAACACTCTTCTAGCTTATCGATGTAAATGCCAAAAAAAGACACTCTTCTAGCTTATTGATGTAAATGCCAAAAAAAATTATAAAGTACCTCGCAGCAATAAATAATACTCCCAAAATAAATAACATTTAGCTTTATTCCCATACATAAAACTATACACAATTACTAACTATACTTTAACTTTTTGTCCAAATTAAATATACTATAACTGTATATTAAAAAAATAAATTATTATATTTATTATATTATAATAATAAGTTATGCTATAAACTATCCATAAACACCCCCACTGTATATAAAATAAAATTGAATATTTATTCATATATGTCAAAGAGTGTATTTAAACATTAAAAATTAGCAAAACTCAGATTTTGAGATACGCAATTGGATAAACTGCAAATGGATTTATTTTTTAAAATTAGAAATTTTTTTATTTTAATATATTAATATTATTATTTTAATTTTAGTTATTTTTTAATAATTAAAAAATTAATTGATTAAATAAAATTATAATTTAAACAATTTTTTCAAAACGCAATTAAAAATAATTAATTTTATTTTATTTTAGTTAAAAATTAATTAAGTTTATACTTATCCGGTTCTGATTTATTTATATTATCAATTGTCATTTATTATTAATTACTTATTCTTAATTTAGTCATTTAAATGGGACCATACCATATAACATGTTTTATAGAGAAGTCATAAACATCCACTTAAAAAGTATTTAATATTTTATATAAAGGGTATCTAGAATGAAATTTAAAATTAATTTATATTCATCGAAACACACTTTTACCCTACTAAGTATTTATTAACCACCATGTTTTAAGTAACTGAATGCTTAAGATATGAACTTAGCATTAAATACTATGTAACAAAATATTTATTAACCATATGAACTTAGCATTAAATACTATGTAACAAAATATTTATTAACCACCATGTTTTGATGCCTATTGCGCGGCTTGTTTTTTTGTGTAAGTTGCATGCAAAAAAAATTGGTTTGCATTTTGACCATCAAATGCCATAGAATTGACCTTGACCTTTACATTTTTAACACAAGTCTCCCCCCAATTAAATCATTAATTAATGTTGTACTTCCTTAGGGTTCCCCATGGCACCAATGAGTGGGGAGGGCATATGAGTATTGATTGAGGGCTCCAAAGCCCATGCCCAATTCCCAAGATATAACTCCGCCAAATCATCCAAGTGCAGCTGTCCTCAACACACACAGTTCCATGCAGAAACCGGTTCTTACACTCTCACAGCCTTTGACTATTGTCCGGTCTCCACACTCCCCTGCCAGATTCTAAAACGGCTCCTTCGGACACTTGGGTTTTACACATCATTGCCTTATTACGTTTGCAATATGCAGGTTCAACTTTTTCCCTACATTAAAAATCTTCTCATTCGCGTGTTTTTCCCCAGCATTTGCTAATGCGCTAGTGCGCTAATGCTGGGAGCTTGAAGCCATAGAAAAAAAATAAATTACAGTGGCGAGTTTTCCCATCTGTTTGTTTGCCAGATCTTTATGTGGGTCCTCTCCAACTAGTTCCACAGTTTCACAGAGCTGCCCGGACTATTCTTAGCTGTATTGTCAGTCCATGTCTTTTTCTTTATCAATCTGGGCACTGAACTAAGCTGCATCGATGGTTACTATATCACTTCTCTGCCACAGAAAAACATGGAATGCGTTTTTCCTGCGATATTCATACACAAAGAAAAATAGCTAATTGAGTTGTCACAGACGTATATTCTTGTCTATCTTGTGTTTAGAAGAGGATGGGTTTCAGGGGTCTCTGCTCTGCAACTTTGCCCTGCATTTGCAAGCCACAGTTGCTTGGGTCAATGCAGTTTTATGCCTGAAATGCCCATTTCCATGCAGGGGTTCAAGCTCTGCCACTGTTGATGTGATGGGAAATCCTGCATGGGCATTCTTAATGCTCATCTGGACCTTATTATGTTTCAGAGTTTCCGTCAATGGACTACAAGATCTGGACACCCAAGTGCAAAGCGAGGGGTTTAAGACTCTCCGTCATAAGAAGACAGGCATCATATACAATATTACAGTTCCTCCAAAGTACTCTGGTGTTACTGCTCAGGTGATGCGTTTAAGGACTGGGAGTCTGAAGAGAAGAGGAGTTAAGTTCAATGAATTCACTGTACCAAAAGGGGCTTCTGTTGAGCGAAACCCAAGAAGCATTATGATGGTTTATAAGAATTTTGGCCACAACACATCCTATTTCTCAGTTACAGGCTATGACTTTGTTGCACCAGTTGTGGGGATTCTGGTTTACAATTACTCTGTGACACCTGGCTTAGAATCACAGGCACAACTCAAGCTGATGGCTGGTAAAGATCCAATAAGCATTGAGATCCCAATATATGTTTCTGGTGTCTCCAGGCCTTCTTGTGCGTTGCTAAACTCTACGACGGGCGGCTTGGATAAAATTAGCGAGCTGGCTTCGCCCCCGTATATCTGTAATTCAAACCAACTGGGAGAAGTTTCTCTTGTTATCCGCTCAACTTCCAGTGCTCCTGAACCTAGTCCAGCTAGTTCAGAAAAGCCAACAGAAAAAATGGGGAAGAAAGGATCAAATGCATGGAAGATTGCAGTTGGTGCAGCAGTTGGTGGGATTGTAGCTCTTCTGGCCTTGGTTCTATTGTTTTTATGGGGAAGAGAGGAAGTGGACAAGGCTAAGATCGCTAAAATGGAGAAACATGCAGACAACGAGGAGACATTGCAAACTTCGTTGATTGGTCATAGCAGGGCTCCCACTGCAGGAGGCACAAGGACAAAGCCTGTTCTAGAGAACGAAGATTCAACATAGAATGTGCACAGGAGTTGAAGCTCTCTAAGGCCGAAGTTTGGTTTCCTAGGCTTGTTTTGTGGTTGGTGTTGGCAGCAATATACACACAACGAGCCATTTCCCAAACAAATTGAAGGCATCTGGGGAGTTCTCAGATGGCAACTGTAGACACTGTGAAGAGATTCTTTCTGCCGTGAAACTCGGATTTGTGGATTGATGAGATTTGATTCTTTTTAGTGCTTAATTTTTCAAGCTCCTATTCAATGTGGCCTTCCATAAGGTGTGATTGACTAAATCAGATTCTTTTTTGTAATCTTAAACTTGTGTTATACGTAATGAGTTAGTTGAATGCAACGCGCAGACATTGTTCATTCTTTCTCCTGTAAGTTTCTTTTTTCCAATTCATGCTTTTTCTGCAAAGTAACTTAGTTTCAGAGAAAATTATCGGCCTTGTGCTGGATGCATATCAGATAATTGGACTGTTTGGTATGTACCTAACGCAGTTTGGGTAATTGCTATATTTCTATGCTTACCATGCTTGAAAGGAATTATTTGACTAGACAAACATGTTTAGTGCTAGATATATTATGATTGCTGCTAGAGTTGTGATGTTTAAGCTCTTTTTTTTTTTTTCTTTTCTGAGAAACAGAAGGATGCTGGATGGCATCCTAGTAAACTCAGTGGCATAGATTAGTGGTTATAACCCAAGGGGATTTAAACTGGGCACCTGCGCACATGGTATTAGCTAAATGCCCAGCAACATTGACAACACTTGATTGGGCTATATGCTTGCAAGCTTTTACAATAAGGAGATATGCCGATGATGAGATTTCATTCCACATTAATACTTTACTTCTACATGTGTGTCATCAATAATCCCTCGTGAATAAAAAGTGTGAGAGATGGATTATGAAGCATTATACACACCAAAAGATTTGAAAATACGGAAGCAGAGTTTTGGTTGAAAGTCGTTGAAGTTGATGTTGGCATATCCCTATAATGGGATTTCATTTTCCTTGTGAGGATTTGTATCTCATACGTCTTTCGGGCGGTTGCCAATTTGTTTCAATGACAAGGTTGATGGAATGTCAAGCCCCACCCAATTGGGATGAGGCTAGCTGTATCGCACGAGTTTACACTTTACAGGGATGGGGCTAGGTGTAACTGCTTGCAACGTCGGAGGAATAGATACCCCTTGTTCTTTATGGTGCAGTCCCTTGGGGCATGTTGCTTGAAGCACGTTCAAAAACATTGTCAAGCCCCCCCCAATAGGCATGAATTTACAAAGGCTGAGGCCAGGTGTATGGCATGCATTGTCAAGGGCTGAGGCCAGGTAAATGGCATGCCTTTACAAAGGCATGGCATGCATTTTCAAGGGCTGAGGCCAGGTAAATGGCATGCCTTTACAAAGGCTGAGGTTAGGTGTAACTCCTTGCAACTTCGGTGGAATAGATACAATTCCTAAACGGCCTGTCTCATGTCTATCTCACCAACATGGATACTAGATATGGAAAATAATTTGTGTGTTTCTACTTGTTATTTTGTTGAATTAAATGGCTATAATAAGATATGCAAACTAAATTTACATGCATGAAACAATGCTTCAGGAGAAAATCACAGTGACAGCAATAATAAACATATACCCTAGGAGCCCAATCTTGAGAAAACCAACAAATTATGACTTCTTGGCCTTTTTAGGAGTAAGAAGAGGCTAATGTAGGATAATAAAATAGTTACTCTCTTCATGAAAAATTGTGGTGTGTTCTTACTGTTTCTCTGCATTGCAGATTTTTACAAGCTTCAGCACATCATGGCAATGTTGTGGACTAGCCCTACCCGGGTGTTATTCGTCCTCTCTTCCTTGAATCCCGTTTTCTTCCTCTTTTCCGCAAAAGATATACTGAATGCCCAACAGCAAACTTCTCTCCCTTTGCCATGGACAAGGATCTCAGCGTTTAATCCATCGGATCTCAGAACATGCTGTCATCATTGGACCCGAAACCAATTCTTGTGTCGTGCTCATTGCTGTGTTCTACAGCGGTGGGTCTTCTTCAATAGTAGCATCTGCAATGAATCCTTCAACGGTTTCCACAACCAACGTCCTTGTCTCCTCCTCCATCCTCTTTAATAAAAGCTTATGTATCAAGGCCAAGGGACATGGAGCACTATGGTACAGTCTAGCACTGCCATGGACAAATATTCTTCTATCCATTGAGCCCTTTTCGCAATCACTCTACCTACTTGAGTTTTATAGACTCTCCCCATTCTACTAATCTTGGCTTCCTTTATTTTGTCTACGACGTGGTAGATGAAGCGTTCTACCTCCCAAAGGAATTGGGCTCTTCTGTTTCTCATAACAAGTGAACCCAACAATATGCAGTGAAAGAGTAAGCGCCTACCAATCTTCGGCATAAAAAACATAACAGATAAACCACATAGATAACCAGTTTTGTTTGCACATAATTGGCACTTATACCCTCACCACTTGTCCAATAGCCTTGCCTCAAATCGTAGGGGGTTTTTCTATAAAGGCAACTGCACAACAATCACGGAGACAGGTGTAGAGAGGCAGTTAGCAAAGGCCATGATGGTGCCATATGCAATTGGATGCCATTTGCCATCACACCCATTAAGTGTTTGATCCTCAGATTTTGACAATTGACAGCTCAAAATCCTAGTCACACTGCCAGCTCATGGTCTTCACTCTTCTCACTTCATGCATTTTGTGGGTAACTTTGCAACTTTAGCTTGAGGCCTTCTGCAGCAACTTGCATCTGGATTTATACTGCAGGCCTACATTTCTATAACATGCCTTCTTCTGCAACATATTCCCTTCCATGCACTATTCGGTGACTCTTGCATGTTTAACTTAGCCCCAGGATTTGGTGTGAAACTAGACTAATTACAGCATATCCATTTCAGATCACACCTCCCTATTTAGGCTTTTAAGTCTTGCAAAATGTTAGACACTAGCATTCTCCAAGTGTCTTGAACATGGGCTCCTGATACCATTGGTTCTCCCAGTCACTCAAACATGACTTTGAATATGATTGAAGTGTTCTCAAGCTTGGACATGGTACCAGCAGCATCTTCCGACCTTTGAACTTTGGCTTTGATACCATATGATCCGTAAATGATAGGCCTATGGCCTTTCCATCTCGCCAACATGGATACCAAATTTGGAAAATAATTTGTATATATTTGCTTGTTATTTGTTGAATTAAATGACTAATAAAACTTGTAAACTGAATTTAAATCTATGTTGCAGGAAACGCTGGGCCTGAGCCCATTTCTGGGCAGAAACGGTACGGAAACACGTTTGGTATGGCCTGGAAATGCATTTTAGGCTGTACTGCCACGTTTCACGTGAGGGAAACATGGCCCAGTATGGCCTGAAACACGTTTCCAGGTCGTACAACCATGTTTCAGTAATACAGTAACTTTTTTTTTCCCTGCCATTTCAGGAGTGATAGAGGGAGCTATTGAAGATTGGAAACAAAATGTTTGAGTGGGGCAGCCTAATGTTCAAGCCTATGGCCTAGTGTTGATTTGTAGTTCATGGTAATGTTAAATTCTTAAAATAAAAGTGACATTCTCCTTTATCTTTCATTTTCATCATTTTTCTTAAATTTTTAACATTACCATGAAATGACTCGGGATGTTTATGAGTGGTTTTGCCCTCATTGGATTTCATATGGAGAAAAGAGAATTTTAGATCTCACTCAAAATCCAGCATTTCAGGATTTCATTTTAGGAGACTTGTCATTTTTTCAGGATTTCAGGGTTGGGGGGATTGCAATGTTTCCATTGGATTTTGTTATGTACCAGGGTATGGAACTTATATTTAATCAAGAGAACCAAGCCCTCTATGCAAGGGAGACTCCCAATAATCAAGAGCACCTAGGGTACTAGGGTATGGAACTTGTATTTAATCAAGAGCACTAAGGCCGTTCGACTATGCAGGAGGAAACTCCCCATCAAGCACGAGACAAGAAATTAGAAATTTCTCATTGCTGATTTTGGATATTGCTATTTTCATTATGTGATCATTCATGAGTAAATGTGATGTAAATTTAGAGACTTATAGTTTATGCATTGACATTGGACAATTTAATCATAATGTATCATGTATGCTCTATGATTGCACATATTTCTTAAATGTCTATATATATATATATATATATATATATTGTGTTTCCCCGTTTCTAAAATTTGGGGGGGTCACATTTCATACCCGTACCCATTTCGGAAACTCGTACCCATTTCCCCGTATTGTGCAACTTAGATTTAAATGCATAAAACAGTGCGGAAGGGGAATAATCACAATCACATTAATAATGCAGATATAGCCTGGCAACTGAATCTTGAGAAAATTAGCAAATAATGATTTCTTGGCTCTTTTTTAGTAAGAAAAATTACATGCAGGGTAATAAAATAGTTCCATTCTCTCCATAAGGGATTTTAGTGTTCTTACTATTTTCTGCAACGTAGATATTGACAAGCTTTGGTACAGCATTCTGACCCTGTGGATGAGGCTTTCCTGGGTCATATTTGTCCCCTCAATTTTAGTGTTACTATTCTTCTGCAATGTAGATTTTGACAAGCTTTGGTACACCATTCTGATGCTGTGGATGAGGCCTTCCTGGGTCATATTTGTCCCCTCAATGTTCTGTAATAGCTCCCTTTTGAATCTGGTTTTCTTTCTTTTGTCTGCGAAAAATATGCTCAATGCCCAGCAATAGACTTCTCTCCCTCTGCCATGGACAAGGATCTCAGCCTTTTGAGCTTTCAATCTTGAAAGTTGAAACATGTTGTCACTGTTGAACATCTCTTCGAGCTTCAGAACTGAAGTCATTTCTTACATCGTGCTCATTGTTGTTCTGCAGTGTTGGGTCTTCTTCAGCAGTGCTCTTGAGCAGCTTCTACAATGAACCCTTGTCTCCTCCTCCATCCTACTTAATAAAACTTTCTATATGAAGGTCAAGGGACATAACGCAAGTAAATAGCACCCTTGGATCTCTACCTCTACTTCATTGTGGGATAGTATAGCTCCGCCATGGACATGTATTCTTTTGTCCATTAGGTCTTTGGAGCAATCCCATTCTCTGCTCGAGTTCTGTTGACTATCCCTCTAGCAATCATGGCTTCCTTTATGTTCTCTGCTCTGTAGTAGATAGAGCGTTCCACCTCCCAGAGGAATCGGGTTCTTCCCTTCCCCGTAATCAGTAAAACTAATGACATGCAATGGAAGAGTAAGCACTACCCATCATCAGTGACAAAGACATAATGGATGACCCATACAGATTCGAGACCACTGATTCTGTTTGGCACTTCTACCCTTGCCATTTCTCCAATAGTCTTGCCTCAAGTCATATGGTTTTTCCATCAAGGAAGCTGCTCAACAATCATGGTGAGAACTGTAGAGAGGTGGTTAGCAAAAGCCACAATGGTGCCATATCCAACTGGACATGATTTGCCATGATGCCCATCAAGTGTTTGATCCTTGGACTTCAACAATTGACAGCTCAGTGTCCTAGTCACACTACCAGCTCACAATCTTCAATCTTCGTGTTTCATGCATTTTATGGGTAGCTTCTGCAGCCTTAGCTTGAGGTTCTCTGCAGCAATTTGCATGCAGATTTCTAAAGCAGGCCAACATTTCTTAGCACACCTTCTTCTGCAGCATATTCCCTGCAACATTCAGTGACTCTTGCATGTTTAACTCAGCCCCATGATTTGGCCTGAAACTGGATTCATTGCACCAGATACATTTTCAATCAAGATACTCCTCAGACCTAGCTTCTAAGCCAAAGGAAGTTTGTTCTTTGTGGTGCAATCCCTTGGGGCATGTTTCTTGAAGCACTTCCAAAAGAAGAATTGTTTTTCCCAAAAAAGCTTATATCTTGGATTATATCGTATGCCTTTACAAGGGATAAGGCCAGGTGTAACTCACAACTTTGGTAGAATAGATACCACTCAGACTTAGCTTCTAAGTCAAAGGAAGGGATAAGGCCAGGTGTAACTCACAACTTTGGTAGAATAGATACCCCTCAGACTTAGCTTCTAAGCCAAAGGAAGTTTGTTCTTTGTGGTTCAGTCCCTTGGATCATATTTTTTGAAGAACTTGCAAAAAATATTTGTTTGGAAAAAGCTAATATCTTGGAATATATTCTTTCCTTCCCGAACTACAAAATTAATCACATTTCGCAAGACCATCAATACCAAGTTATTTTTACGAGTTCTATCTTGCAATATGCAGATTTATTTATGTCATTTGGGTATTAGCTATTTGATAGTCGATGACATTTTCTAGACAGGCTAACTACTCTCTGCGAATAGTAATTAGTTCATGCAAAGACTTTATCTGGCAGATTCTTCTAATTAAGTATGATTCAGCACGTTCACTTAACTGAAATCTTGATCTCATTACCGTAGGTGATTAAGGGATAGCCAGAGACATCTGCATTGTACTTATCCTTATGAAGTGGCCACAAAACCAAACCCTTTTAGTCAAGATGGCACCCAAGAAATAATTGTCACATATTGAGTGAATATTCCTGGTTTTAACCATTGCCTCAGAAAAACTTGCTTCGCTGGTTTGACCTACCAATCTTTTCTTATTATCCCAACTTTTGAGTCTACTAGTGGAAGAGAGATCCTTCTAATGATAATAGTACATTGCCTCAAGGTAGCAATCTTGATCATACAGTACGAGCTAAGTACTCTTGCTATCAAGTGCAAGGTGGTCCTCAGAGTGTGGTTGAACCTCAGGTCCTTGTCTACTTGCTACCCTGAATATTATTTTTTGAATCATTGCAAGGTGGTCCTCAGAGTGTGGTTGAACCTCAGGTCCTCGTCTATTTGCTAACCTGAATGTTTTTCTTTCAAGCAATTGCTATTAGTTTCTACAAGACATGAGCATGTAATGTAGATTTCCATTGTTTAACTAGTTCAACGAAAAGATAACAGTGAAAATAAAGTTGCTTATGGGAAAACAAATTTAAGTGATTTGCCAACTAGAAGCATCTGCACGTCTTAGCATCAAGTCAAAAGTTTGTTGCTGTTCCAACAACACTTTCTTGCCATGGGTATGATATTTTCTTCCTATTGCTGGTCATCTCATTTGTGTTTTGGAATCCATTTTTAATAACAAAGCCCGAAGTTGACCATTATGAACTAGACATTATCTAAATTTTCCAGACATTATGAACTAGACATTATCTAAATTTTCCAGAGGCCAAATACATTTTTTCAGAGTATTGGGTTGAGCAGGCAGAACTAAAAGTTTAGTCTTAGATTTTTCAGCTGGGGATTGTATTCAATTGCAAGGAGGCCATGCTAAGTATGGCAAGTCTTACCTATGTTATCTAGAAGTTCAAAACAATCTTTCAGAGTCTTCGGATGGCAAATGAATGTTGAATCTTTGGTTTCACATCTGACTGTCGGAAAACACAAATGCTGAAGTTTTAGTTTTGGATACATAGACTTTCAAAATGGGCAATGAGATGTTTTGGAGTCAAAGCATATTTACTTGTCCCAAAATCTATGAATCTAGGGCACACAGCCAAGAAAGAAACATGTTCAGGTCAATGAACTTAAAAATGTATGTATTATAAGTCCTATTTACATGTCTTACTGTTGCCAGGGTTAGGGATTAGGGAGTCTGGTTCCAAAGGAAAAAATCGTGCATTTGTAATTTTTGCCCTTTTTACTGTTCTTTTTCTTTTTGCTGAAACAATTGCGTTTTAGGGATGAAAACTGTTTCCCACAATTCAGCTGAACCAGAACACTGTTTCCATCTGAAGTGCATCCGGACCAAAAATGGGATACTTCATAACTACTCAACATCTTACAGCGGAGCTAATTTACCGCAAGGGTTACCCTGCTCAGTGTTAACTGTCTCAGCCACAGGAAGAACGTAAAATTGCTGAAATATGCATTTTCGGGAATTGGCTCATGTTATTTTTTGACAGATTTTTGCAGATGTTCCAGTGACTTTCGAGGACACTTCTTAAGAAATTTTGCAGAAATTTAACCAAAGTGTATCCTGTAAACTAATCTAGAAAACGCAAAACAGTGGGCTTTTTTTTCCATTTGCAATTTCCACTGTTCAATCTTTCACTAGTTTTTGAACTTTGCAGGGATTGGTGCTTGAAATTTTTGAGGTATTTTTGACAACGAATGCTAGTGGATGCCGTTTTTGGCTTTGTAAGTTTAGGAGAGTGGTAGCAAGCTTAGACAAGCACTTTTTTGAGCTGTATGGCCATTTGGGTATGATTTTTAAACTTTGTAGAAGGTTGCTCGGCCTCTTATTAAAAAAAATTCAAATTATCCTTTGTGGGTGTATAGATACCATATTTCCAAATTACCCGGCCTTCACGTTTCTATTTTTCATGGTATCTACAAGTACTTTTCGTTAGTTTCTCAATTCCAGAATCCTGGGATAGTCTGGAAGAAAAAGAGTACTTGAGAAGAAGTAATTGAGATCGTGGAATTTTCACAAAATATGCCATTCGTTTCAAGTTTTGAACTTTTTTCTCCTCTTTTTTTTTTTTTAATATCTTGGACATCTTGCATATATGGAAAACTGTCTCCTCATTTGTAAATGTTTTAACTTCTGGCAACATATATGGAAAACTGATAAATCTACGACGGCACTGGAGGCTTGAGACCAAACCCATGCAACAAATTTTGATGTATCTTCTCAAACAAGTAACTCAATGTGCTCAAGGCAATTGAAGCGGAGCAAAATAATGTCTATCTACTTCACCCATATTTCTTGAAAAATAAAAACCCTTTTAATGAGATTAAAAGAGAACTACTGACAATTTGTTTATTTAGCTGTAGCCGAGGCAAGCGATTTAACAGACAAGATGAATACTGTGGATAATCTGAACTCACTGCTGACATTCTAAAATTAGGAAAAAATTAACAATTTTCATTTAATTGGTCATGCAGTTTGTGATTATCTTCACTAGCCAAATAGTATTGCAGTTAATTGCAATTATGCATAATCAATTTCCATGTTTAAGGAATTTAACAAAGGCCTAGGAGCATACACTAAAATTGTAGAAATGTTATTGTCATTCTTAAGGAATTTAACACAGCATTAGGATCATATGTTGGAATGTAAAAATATTATGGATGGGATGCCTACTTATTTGTGGTTGATTCCAGAATGATAATATAGAGGAGAGTTTTAATATGAAATAGATTTTCCACATAAAGGTATGTTACAGTATGTCTTACATTGTTTATAACTATTTTGACAAAGAATAACCAAAAAGTAAATATGAATGAGCAAGGCATGCCAAACTAGCCCATAATGACCATACTGATCTTTCTCAATCTCTAAAGCATTTCATATATTTGATACAAGAGGTCCATAAAATAAAATACCAGAGAAACATGTGATATGTTTGCTTGGAGTTGAGATACCAGAGATTCATGTGAGATAAATTTATATGTTTGGTTGGAGTTGATGGCTGTTAATTTTAGGTATGTTCTATGCCAATTTTCATAATTAGCTCAATGTCTTTTCCAGATTAGCAATCACATCAGCATTAAAGTAAACTGCGGATAGAACATAAACATAAATCGCAGAAGACAAGCCAAGACAAGAGGATAGAAGATGTGGCACTAGCTAGCCAGGGACAAACCCCAATGTGGGGAAACCCTTGATCAATTCTTCTTATATGTTCTTCAATAGTTCAACAAAGAGAGAGATATAGTACATTTACAATAGAAGTCAACACTTAGACTTTCTAGATAAGAGAATAAATCATCTCTACATTAGATTAGTTGAAGACACGCTGCTTCAACTGATTCTCCAAGGTGACTCTTTCACCTATCATTGTGCTACATCTCATCATCATGCTGCACCCATCATCACATTGCTGGACCTCATGACCATGTTGTACACATCATCACATTGCTGGACCTCATGACCATGCTGTACATATCATCACATTGTTGTACTTTGCTGCACCATGTACTAGCTGTCCCATTTAGACATGATGTACCTTGCTGCTCCATGTACTAGCTGCCCCATCTAGACATGTTGTACCTTGCTGCTCCATGCACTAGCTGCCCCATCTAGACATGTTGTACCTTGCTGCTCCATGCACTAGCTGCCCCATCTAGACATGTTGTACCTTGCTGCTCCATGCACTACTTGTCCCATCTAGACATGATGTACCTTGCTGCCCCCATCTAGACATGTTGTACTTTGCTGCTCCATGCACTAGTTGCCCCATCTAGACATGATGTACCTTGCTGCTCCATGCACTAGCTGTCCATGTATTGTTTCATGTACTTGCTATCCATGTATTGCATCATGTACAACTATACTGTTGTCCTACTGTAACACCTACAACACACATAGATTTTCATGCTGTCATCTACAACACACATATATTTCTTCTTACGTGGCTAGGTCTCCTTTTCTAGTTGCGTATAGGTCTCCTCAATTGCTATGAATCTGGCCTCTCTTTATTGCGGACTTAGGCCTCCTCTAATTGCGGATTTAGGCCTCCTCTAACTGTGGATTTAGGCCTCCTTTATTTAGGCCTTCTTTAACTGCGGCCAGACCTCTACCTTAACTGCTGCTAGAGCTCTCCTCCATCTGCGGTTGAGTCTCCTTTCCACCTGCAGCTAGGGCTTTTATCATGACTGTGGCTAGCACTGGGTCTCTTGTTTAGGGCAACAACTTAGGTCTCTTCTAGAAAAGCGTTGAGGGCAGTTTAGAACTTCTCCTTGCTGCGCTATAGTAGTCTCCTCCATGACTGCGCTAAGGCTGATTAGGGTTTCTTCATTAGGGCAGCGTAGAGCCTAGGGCACTCCCTCTAGATACCATAGAACCTTTCTCCATTAGGGCAATGTTATCCCTTAGGATCTCTTATCCTACCAAAACCCAAAGACAAGTAGAGAGGAAGAGATCCCAAGTGAGTGTGTCCAAATGACTTTCAAGGCACCTCTATTTATACTAAAATGTTCAGCACATGTGGGGTTTATTTGGTTGGTGGTTGACCTTGACGAATTGTCCCATAATACAAATAAATTCATATCTCCATGAATACTTATTGGAATCGGATGATCTTTAGATCAATCCTACACCTCTCGATGAGAGGGATCCAAGAAAAATATCAGTTGCCATTAATAAGATGACCAACATGGAGTTTGGCCTTAGTTGCCAATTTTAACACTTCCTCTCAACTAGGGAGAACTCCATCCGCTGATCCTTATGTCCGATTGTACTATCTCTGCCATTAGTGCCCTGCACTGCTTTGCTTTGCTGAGCTCCGCTCTACTGAACCATGAAGAAGAAGAATTGATCGAGAATGTCTCATACCATTCTCTACTGACCCGAAGTCAGTTTTATTGATCCCAGATCAATATCACAAGAGAGTGTGTCAAACCACTCATACTGATCCCAAATCAGTTTCATTGATCCCAGATCAATGTAGGTCATCCTAGCATAGGGAGTACAATAGATACAACGATGCATCCATTGATAGTACTACTATGGTCCCTAACCTCATTTCCCTGCTCATTGATCAGATGAGAGGTACTTCCCATGAGTCTCAGATTGCATGGGTAGGATGCCTCGACAAGAGAACTAATTATCCTGTCCCAAAGTTGCCTCGGGGTATCATAGGGGAAGGCTGAGTCATTCACCCTGTACACAACGCACCATTAGGGGAGGGTGAGTCGCCTTATGGTCGTGTGTTGCTCCAGTAAGTACTCCAAGCCCCTTCAGAGCTCCCAGAGCTCAATGCATGTAACATGCAGGACCCTTATAAGAAGGTCTCTCAACGACTCCAAGTTGTTTGGGAAAGTCACAGATTTGACCTTTCCCTGGGGCTTAGGGCTTAGACAAAATGTATGCAACCTGTACATTAGTCTCAATGTGATGGAGTCTCCTCGCTTATCGACTTACCATATCCCTGATAATGTAGTATCTAATGTCTATATGCTGGAGCAATCATAGAATACAAGATTCCTCAATAATCGAATCCCTCCTTGGTTGACACAGAAGATCACGGTGGTATCCATCATGTGTACAAACAACTCACTCGAGAGATTTCACAACCAGGCAGCATCACACGAGATCATACTCGTAGCTATGTATTCGGTCTCAGTGGTGCTTATAGCAACCGACTTCTGCTTCCTGCTCATCCTGGATATCAAAACAGAACCCAAAGAGAACCAACACTCATAAGTGTTCTTGCGATCCTCCACACTGCCTGCCCAGTCAACATTCGAATAATCATGCAGCTTCACATTTCCGACAGTGTATCTCAATTCATGAGAGATTGTGCCTTGAAGATTTCTCAGAAGATCCTTGGCACCAATCTAGTGAGGCTCAACCATATATGAGCTCATCATGCTAACTGCAAAACATATGTTCGAACGGAAGTTCACCAAGAACATCAATGTGAATGAGTTTATGAAACTCAGAGGCATTTCCCAAATCAGGTTCGGCATCACTACCATATAACCTCTGAAAGTTAAGATGCTTGAGGTAGTCACGTGCTTGCAGTTTATCATTCCACATCCAGAATCCAACTCCCTCTTACTTCTGAGAGGGTCTTCACTTGTCAGAAATAGGTCATCCTCAGAAGATGTCGGTATGAGAGGTCTATCATCCACAACCTTCAAGCAACAGTTTGGATCGGTTTCACTCCTAGTGAATCTCAGCTTCATCAGACAGCGATCAAACCTCTCATACTACGCCGGGGTGTTTTGCTTCAAGCCATAGAGGGCTTTCTTCCACCTGCATACATGAGATTCCCGATGAATCTCAAACCCCTTGGGTTGTTCCAAGCCTGTGGACCTGCTACATGAGGGGAATGGTCCCCTTATAAGATTTTCCTTCGGTACATCTCAGACATGTACCTTCATGCTCCTTTTGAGTTTAGGCATCCTAGTCACCATCTGACTCACATCGGGTAGGGCCCCATAATAGACCTCCGATGCCATAGATGAGATGTGTCGATTGACATGGTCCCCAATGGACCATTCTGCAACTTAATACAAATTTCCAATCCTAAACCCATGAGTAAAAGCATATTTGAAAATTCTATTTTCAAACACGTACCTTTCCATCGATGAATTCCACCCTGAAACCTTTGACTTCCATTGCCGAAATGGATACCAGGTTCTTCTTTCAATTAGGTACATAAAAGAGCTTATGTAAATGAATCGAGTTACCCTCATTCAATTGAGGGGTAATATTTCCTACACCCTTTCCGGGATAGGTCACATCGGCTCCAAGTATAATCCCACGATTGTTCCTATTTCTTACCAAATTCGAGAGAGCACCCTTCTATCCGATGAAGTGCCTTGAAGCACTATAATCAATAAACCAGATTCCCACAAAATTTGAAGGAGAAGGCCAGTACAAGATACCGCTTCTTTATCTTATCAGGAACAACATTTGATTCTTCATACATGGGGTTACTTGCGTTCCTTGAAGAGTTGACCGTTTCCTTGATGACCTGCATTATCTGTCATTCCTCCGATCATTGAAGATGTCCTAGGAATGATTGTTATCTTCATCAAGAGATGTGTCCTTGCCATTTGGACACTCCTTCGCATAATGGCCGAACTTATTGTAAGCAAGGCATCTGCCTTTCCTTTCACCCTGAGATCCGGAGTTCCCATTGAAGTGATATGTAGGCAGGTTGTCAGAAGCTTCCACTGCGCCACTCTAATAATATTCTCTGCTCCGACTTCACCCTCGGTGAATTTGAAGAGGGATGAGGAATCCATTGATCCTTTTGTGCTTTCCCAACTGTCTTCAGTGATTGCTCTCACTCTTGCTTGGGCATTGTCTTCACCTCACCTCTGATACCGTGTTAGTTTTAGGTATGTTCTATCCTTAGAGCAATTTATTTCAATCTTCATAGTTAGCCCAATATCTTTTCTAGATTAGCAATCACATCAGCATTAAAGTAAATTGCAGATAGAACATAAACATAAATCGCAGAAGACAAGCCAAGACAAGATGACACAAGATGTGGCGCTAGCCAGGGACAAACCCCAGTGTGGGGAAACCCTTGATCAATTCTTCTTACATGTTCTTCAATAGTTCAACAGAGAGAGAGAGAGAGATAGTACATTTACAACAGAAGTCAACACTTAGACTTTCTAGATAAGAGAATATATAATCTCTACATGAAATCAGTTGAAGGCATGTTGCTTCAACTGATTCTCCAAGGTGACTCCTTCATTGTGCTGCATCTCATCATCATGTTGCACCCATCATCACATTGCTGGACCTCATGACCATGCTGTACACATCATCACATTGTTGCACTTTACTGCACCATGTACTAACTGTCCCATTCAGACATGATGTACCTTGCTGCTCCATGTACTAGCTGTCCCATCTAGAGATGTTGTACCTTGTTTCTCCATGCACTAGCTGCCCCATCTAGACATGTTGTACCTTGTTGCTCCATGCACTAGCTGTCCCATCTAGACATGTTGTACCTCGCTGCTCACTCGCTGTCCCATCTAGACATGTTGTACCTTGATGCTCCATGCACTAGCTGTCCCATCTAGAAATGTTGTACCTCGCTGCTCCATGCACTAGCTGTCCCATCTAGACATGCTGTACCTTGCTGCTCCATGTACTAGTTGTCCCATCTAGACATGTTGTTCCTTGCTGCTCCATGCACTAGCTGTCCATGTATTGTTTCATGTACTTGCTGTCCATGTATTACATCATGTACAACTATACTGTTGTCCCACTGTAACACCTACAACACACAGATATTTCCATGATGTCACCTACAACACACATAGATTTCCATGTTGTCACCTACAACACACATAGATTTCTTCTTACGTGGCTAGGTCTCCTCAATTGTTATGAATCTGGCCTCTCTTTACTGCGGACTTAGGCCTCGTCTAACTGCATATTTAGGCCTTCTTTAACTACGGTCAGACCTCTACCTTAACTACTGCTAAAGCTCTCCTCCATCTGCGACTGTCTCCTTTCCACCTGCAGCTAGGGATTTTATCATGACTACGGATAGGGCTGGGTCTCTTCTTTAGGACAACAACTTAGGTCTCTTCTAGACCAGTGTTGAGGGCAGTTTAGAACTTCTCCTTGCTGCGTTATAGTAGTCTCCTCCATGACTGCGTTAAGGCTGATTAGGGCTCCTTCATTAGGGCAGCGTAGAGCCTAGGGAACTCCCTCTAGATGGTGTAGAACCTTTCTCCATTAGGGAAGCGTTATCCCTTAGGATCTCTTTGTTGGTACTATCCTATGACCTCCTGTTTCCTCCTAAAACATATCATTTGCCTACTTCTTTCCATCATATATCTCTTAGAACCCTTGGAAATTGATTAGTTAATAGTCCTATAGTTATTAAAATGCATTGAAATTGATTTAGGAGTTTTATGTTAAAGAACTAGGGATTTTTGGTAAAATAGCTACACGAAGTTCCAACATCCTGTAATTGGTTCATTGTTTGACATGTGGCATGATAGCTAGGCTAGAACGAAGGGTAGGGATGAAAAGTAGAATGTCCAAGCATGGACGAATACCTATCCTACAGTAGAATCGACCTTCCTACATGCGCGGTCAACAATGGTCAAAGTATGACATGTTGGCGACAAAGGCAGCAACAACAAAGCATTCTAAATTGATTTAGTTTTGTTCCTTTTTGAAATCAGTTTAGGATAGAAACATTTTAAAAATCTCGACATGATAAAAGCGGCAACAGCCATATCATGAATGTACATTCGGTTTCGAAATGTAAGGGTTGTAAACACATATGTAAATACAGTCCTGTGTAATCAGTATTGGTAATCGTTGTATCGTTTGAAACAGAGTTTGAACTTAATATCAAGAACACAGTTACAGTTACGATCTTTGTCTTGTTGCGTTGATTTGATAATCGGTTGAACACAGTCCAGTATACTTCTGGAACGTGGACGGGCCCTGCGTTAAATTGGTATACTGTTATTTCCTTTTCATTTGCAACTTAGGGTATTACATGACATGCACAGTAATTAGAATTGGTTGTTGATTTCAATCGAATGCGTGTGGTTTATGTTTATGAGATCGCTTGAACAGTTCATCACCGGGATCGTGAATCATATCTTGTAAGGGATTCGATCCTCTGTTGTCCTCTAAAGCAATGTTATGAACTCTGTTTTCATTTCAAAGTATGTTTATAATTTCCAGATATCTTTAGCTTGCATGAATATTAGTGAATGCTGAGTATTTGTTAAACAGGGGTTTCGTGTATGGTGTCTCTGTAAGGAGATTGAAATCTTGGTTTGAAGTGATACACAGTGTTTTAATCTGATAAATGAATTGAGTGACAATGTGGTAATTAGGTAGATTAACTGAGTGACCTAGGTGTTTGGGTGATAGGTAACATACCTCAGTCTTCCGTAAAGAAGTCCTGTGACCTACCATCATAACCACTTAGCTAATAATCCTTTATGTCTATATACTTTAGACGCATGCCTCTAAGTTTACACATCCTGGTCGATAATAAATATAGCCTAGTCTAGCACCCTAGATAGGACACTACATTTTGGCGCCGTTGCCGGGGAGGCGTACTTAAAGGATTTAAAAAGGAAAAAATTCAATAAACAAAAACAAACAAAAACACAGTTAGAAATCATGTTCATTTATGCCTAGATTTAGAGACAGTCAGGGTAGATTCGTAAAAACCCCCCACCATCTAAAAACTAACCCATCATCATCAGGAGCAGACTCTTTAGGGAATACAACACCAGTTGAGGAAGTCATCCAAGCATTAGAAGAAAAACAAAAGTCAGGACAAAGACTTACTCTCATCGAAAGGCAAACTTTATTCACACATAAATCGCAGAAGAAGCACTTTCCTAGATCTTCCACACAAGGAGAAAGTAGCACAGTGACCGAACAATCTTTCTTTAATCTCCTCTATCAAACAAGTGACACAGTGATCTTAAGGTGACATTTCTGCCTTACCCTTTGAAGAAATCGCTGAGTTGTGCGAGAAGTATTCAAGGAGTAAAGCTAAAATGGGAAAAAGAACCCTGTCATCCAAAGTCACAAAATCTGCCTCTGCAAGTGTCACAAGGCTGAAATAGGGAATCTTTTAGAAGAGTTTAAAACAGATCTGTTAAGTACCCTAGGGAACCAAATTGACACTTTAAAAGCTAAGAAGAAACAAGAAGATGAAGATTAGATAATGGCTATATTCTGCCCAAAATGCCGGAAGAAACATGCATCAAAAGATTGCCCACTAGAAAACATCCAAGTTTGTGCTTTCTGTACTGAACATCATGATATGTTTAACTGTCCTAAAGTTAAGGTTTTGCAGAACTGTAATATGGCAGCCAATGCAGAGATGGAAAATGTGTATTACATGGGCGCAAAGAGACCATGGCAGCTAAGGCCAGCACCTCAAGGTATGTTCCCAAATCAAAATTTGCAATTTCCTATAAATGATCAAATGTATGCACAGAACACATGGAATGTACCCATGCCATGGCAGCACCAAAACCAACCACAGCAACAATGGAGACCATCTCAACAGTACTCTCAATCTTATCATACATACCCTCAATCATACCCACCATATTCACAACCATATCAGCAATACTATCAGCCGTATTCATCACATTCTCAACCATACCAACAGTATCCTCAGCAATTTGTTTATCAGCCTCAACCTACTCAACAAGCACTGCCTGCTCCTCCACCAATAAATCCACCACAACTGCAATTTCCAGCTAACTCACAACCTCCCAGACCCACTCAAATTCCTGCTCAAACTGTCCCAAATCCAAATAATAGAGCAGAGAGGCCAGCCTACAATGTAGAAGAGGGAACCTCATATTCCACACTACCCTTGCAAAATATCAACTTGAGGTCTGGTAGGGTATTCCACAAAGATTCTCCAATAACAGATAAGCAAGAAGAAAACACAGAAAATGAAAATGAAATGACAAATCAAAGAAAACCAAACGATGATACCAAAGATAAGCAGATGCAACCACTGCATCCACCTTTTCCAGACCGATTGGTCCAAATAAAACCTCCACTGTCTATACCACAGTTTGATGTCTTAGATGAACTCAAGAATGTCTACATAAAAATTCCACTGCTGCAAGCTATAAAAGACATTCCCATCTATACTAAAGCCATCAAAGACATATGCCTCAAGAAGCCTGCTAGAAAAAGGATTGATCCTCAAACCATTCATGTTATAGGACATTTAGCCGGCCTTATGACCAATACCATCTCCATGGAAAAGTATGTTGACCCTGGCATTCCCAAAGTGACCACTATCATTAACAACATACAAATTCCAAACACTTTGATAGATCTTGGGGCCGCAATCAATGTCATGACTCTTGAAACCATGAGAACACTCCAGCTCATAAATTTGCAACATACAACGATTGTTCTAGAACTAGCTGATAGGTCTAAAGTGATTCCTGAAGGGATTTTGGAGGACATAATTGTCTCACTGGACTCTTGGGAGTATCCAGTGGATTTCTTAGTTCTTCAACCCAAATCCAATTTAGGAGGGCACCATGGTTAGCGACTGCTGATGCATTCATAGGATGTCGATCGGGCAACATGATCATTTCAAGAGGGACCGAAAGAAAACAACTCACCCTTTATCCATCCGCACAATCACTAACAGTAACACACAATTTGTGGCTTGATGATAAATTCAATGATAAAGAAGAAGTACAATCTTTTTTTAGCATTGACCAAATCTATGATTTCCAAGAACAAGACAATAATGATTTGGTAGAATTATTCCTTTCTCAACCTGATATGTCCGAAAATTTGAGAAATGACCAATATCATGCTGCAGATGTACTTTTGGCCCAAAACTTTCAGGAAACATGCACCATTCAATCATTGCAAACCACATTTCACGACATTTTTCCAGTTCAATCCATCACCAACACACAGATTCAAACCATAGAGATTAGTCCAGGGAAAACTCTGAACATAGGCAATCACCTAGACTCATCTCAGCAAGAGAAATTGATTCGACTATTGAGAAAATACCATAAAGCCTTTGCTTGGGACTACACCGATATGCATGGGATTCACCCCGACACATGCACTCACCATATTTATACAGATAGCACCATTAAACCAGTGAGGCAACCACAAAGAAGAATGAACCCCATGCTCCAAGATATTGTCAGAGAAGAATTGCAAAAACTGTTGAGAGTTAATTTTATATATTCTATTTCTGACAGTCAGTGGGTATCCCCATTGGTTATAGTGCCCAAGAAAAATGGTAAGTGGCACATTTGTGTTGATTACAGACAGCTGAACAAAGCAACGCTCAAAGATTATTTCCCACTACCATTTATTGACCAAGTGTTAGACACCCTAGCTGGGAAATCATCATTTTCTTTTCTTGATGGTTTCAGTGGCTACAACCAGATCAGGATAGCCTCAGAAGACTAGGACAAAACCACATTCACCTGTCCTTGGGGCACTTATGCTTACAATGTTACCAGATGGTTATTATTGTTACAGGAATTTAACATCACAGTGTTAGATAGACCAGACAAAGAGAACCAGGTGGCAGAGTTTCTTTCTAGACTGCAAAATCCAGGTGAGGTTGTTCCGGTTGAAGATTCTTTTCCAGATGAAAATTTATTTGCAATTTCCATAGTAAATCCTTGGTATGCTGATTTGGCCAATTATTTGTCTACAGGAAGGACACCTCCACACTTTACTGCAAAGGAAAAGAAGAGACTAGTCAAACAAAGTGCTAGATATTCATGGCTTAATGGCGATTTATTTTACACTGGTTATGATATGATCATTAGAAGATGTGTAAGAAATGATGAGGTAATTGATATTTTAAAATCTTGCCATGATGAACCGTGTGGTGGGCATTTTGCAGCTAAGCGGACAACATTCAAAGTTCTTACTCTTGGATACTACTGGCCATCCATTTTCAAGGATGCTAAGAAGTATGTAAAGAGTTGTGACAGCTGCCAAAGAATGGGCAGGCCAACAACTACAGATGAGATGCCCCTTCAGCCCCAAGTTCACCTAGAGCCATTTGACAAATGGGCTCTAGACTTTATAGGACCCATCAACCCAACCTCCAATGGTAAGAAGTACATCTTAGTATGTACTGATTACGTCACAAAGTGGGTTGAAGCAAAAGCACTGGTTAGAGCCACCGAACACACAGTGGTAAATTTCCTTTTTGAAGAGATTTTTGTAAGGTATGGAGTACCAAGGGAAATAGTGACTGATCAAGGTACTCAATTCACCTCAAAGCTAGTGAAGGACATCACAGAAAAATACCAAATCAAGCATAGGAAAAGTACCCCTTACCATCCACAGGCCAATGGGCAGGTGGAATCCACAAACAAAACTTTGGAAGGGATCATTACTAAAACTGTGGCAATGAACAGGAAGAATTGGGAAGAGAAGCTCAAAGATGCACTCTGGGCTTACAGAATTACGTGGAAGGATACTACAGGATTTACACCATATCAGTTGGTGTACGGCAAAGAGGTAATGCTTCCTATTGAGTTTCAAATACATACTTTTAAACTGGCTGCAGATTTGCAAATTGACTTGGACCAAGCACAAAAAGAAAGAATTCAGCATTTAAAACAGCTGGATGAAATGAGGCAGCAAGCAAAGGAAACCACAATCCTCATGCAAAAACAAAGGAAGCAGTGGCATGATGCACATATCAAGAAGAAGCAGTTCAAGGAAGGTGACTGGGCTTTACTTTTTGATTCTAAATTCAGAGATCATAAAGCCAAGTTTACCACCCATTGGATGGGCCCATACCAAATTATTCAGGCTTACGACAATGGTTCAGTCAAGCTCAAAACTATTGATGGAGAAGGTCATTCCTTTACTGTCAATGGTCATCGCCTGAAACTATGCACTAAGCCCATCAGCAAGCAAGATTTTCTCCAAACAGTATCTCAGCAAAGAGAGGTTGAGATATTGCAGCCCTCAGCTGCAGCATCCCCGCCTTAGTTCATTTCCTTTCATTTTAGAAATTCAAAAAGAAAAAAAAAAAAAAAAAAAAACACAAAAAAAATATAAAAATAAAAAAAATTAATAACAATGGGTTAGATGTGAAAACCAGCCTCTGGCACACTCTAACCCCGAATTCCTACTTGAAAACCAATTCGTTGGCGGGTAAGAATTCTCTTTCTTTTGTTCACTGTTTCATTTATCAACTGAATCATGACTTGAGGACAAGTCAAAACTTTAGTCGGGGAGAGAAGCATCAGCATTTTGTTCTCTTATCTCTCCATTGTAAATTCTTAAAGATTTCTTATTTCATCTCCTCAATGTACATCTTCAAAGCAGTTTGTTCCAGCATTCCAGATTTCAATAAATAAGTTGTTTTGTCAATGTTTTATCTCAGAGGGACCTGGTTATAAACATTATGCAGGGAGACCTGTTCTGTCCAGAAGACCATGCTACCAACACCAGCAGTAATGGGACCTGTTTAAGACACATAGAAGAGACCTGTTAAGAGATTGATACTTCAGGGCTACTTCAACAAAGTTTCATCAAGTTTCTACAAGGATTCACAGGTTGCTGGGCACCAAGACTCCATCAAAAATCCAAGCTCAAGGAACCTGTATATATATAAGGAGCTGCATGAACATCTTCAAGATTTCAGAGGGACCTGTTGCATTCAAATCTATTCAAGGGACCTGTGATGAACAACAAAGAATAGTCAGCAATGCCAATGCCAATGCCAATCCTACTCAGCATGTCAATGCAACAATAACCAACAAAAGTGTAATATGTTCCTTATTCTTAACATTTAATTTCTTAGATTAATTTTTAATGTTAATTTTAATGACTGTGACTGTTATGATCGATTTCAAGGACACTACATTTTCCATCATCCCTTATCTCACTGTTAATTCTTATCATTTGTCATACCCCAACCTATTTCATACTTCTAAATCCATTACCCCTTTTCATATCAACCTTGCTATGCCAACCGCACCCTACAGTCATACCAACATCTTCTATTTGGCCGAGTACCAATAGAAACAGGACACGTGGTGGATTGTGTTTTTTAAAAAAAGGGAAGGAAAAAAATGTTAAAGCGGGCCTATTCATTGTATTCCACAAGGCCGAATTATGATTCCACCACCCGACGTGGTCAAATGATTCAGAGGACTCCCTGAAATCATACCCAGTATTGCATATACGCTTCCAGCGCTCCTATGATGACATCTATACAAGCGGTACAGCCATTCCTCTGTTCTAAAGGATGAATATGCTATGAAGTAAGTATAGTGGTTATTTCACCATCATTCTCAGTTATTTCACACCAGCATTTGACTCCTGTGACTTCCACAGTAAGGATTGAAAGCAGTGAGCGCCACGAGAAGGAAATATAACCATTCGGTTTCGACAAGGAATGAAAGCAGTGAGCGCCACGAGAGGGAAATATAACCATTCGGTTTCGACTCCCACCAAAGTCACAAGACAATCGACCGACTGAGCATCATACTGAATATTAAGGGAGCGACACACCAGGTAACAAATCGAAATTTCTTTGTTGAAATTGCTAGAGCACGACCCTCTGCCAAAATGACCAATAGGGTCAAGGCGAGCATGTTTGACAGTTCTCAATATCATGAAGATTGCATTTCGATTCTCAGAGAGATACAGTGGTTGCCCTTTTTAGAGAAATTTCATGGAAGTAATGAAGAGGTTACCAAACAATTTGCTTTCACATTCAATGGAGAGAAAGCCTTGATATGTAACTTCTCATTCAGGGTTTCAGAGGATACCATAGCCCAGTCAATAGGGATTAGCCCAGAAGGGGAGAAGTACTTTAAAACAAAGCAATTTAAAGAGAAATCGTGGACTCAATTTATGTCTAGATCCAGAGTCTCATCAGTTAACTGCAAGAAAGGTGTTCCAAGGAGTTGGTTGATGCATCCCTGGGATGAGATGGTCTATATTCTCCAAAAATTCATAACCTGCGAAGGCCGTTATAGTATTGTCTATCTATACCATATTAAGTTACTGCTACACTTGAAAAGACAATGCGTTATCAACCTACCATATTTTCTATTACAAAGCTTAACCAAGATGTCAAAGACCATACAAAAGCAGAAGGGAAATGAGGACAAGAGCCTATATCACTTTGGCTTAATTAAAATTCTTATTGAGCATGAATTGCAGAGAAGAGGGAAACCGTGGAAGGAGTTCTTAGCTGCTAATCAAATTAAAGATGAGGAAGACAAAGAATAACTGCAGGAGAACTCAGGTTTCATGAAGGATATCGATGAAGAGATCCCAGTATCCAAAGCCAGCAAGGTACCTCCACCTATGAGCAACATAAGCACTAGGAAAATGAGAAAAGAAGATGCTCAGAAGGCAGAGCAAGATAAAATTTTCACCACTTATTCAAGAAGAACAAGGAGAGAACCGAAAGCCCAGTTACAAGAAGACCAGCTTGAATCCAATGCACCTATACCAATGGATATTGAGAGTAGTGACTACTCACCACCAGGACCAGGAGCTGATATAGAAGTTGAAAGCCATAACAGGCAAGAAAAAGGTTCACCACCTCCCATTAAGAAACAGAAGAAACTGGAGAAACAAATTGAGAAATTGAAGGAAGAACTCATGGAGGCTAATATGTTAGAAAAGGTTATCAAGAAAGAAAATGAGATGCTCCGAGCGCAGAGTAAAGAGACCCAGCAGAAGAATGAAAAGTTAAGGGAGCGAATCAATGAACTTGAGGCTGAGCAAACAGATATTTGTAAATGGGCCACCAAGTGGTACAACCAGAAGAAGACCCTCAAAGAAAAATACAAAATATTAAAGCAGGAACTCCATGGTCAGAAAGATGCCCAGGTGAAAAAGATTGTGGACACATTGCTAAAGGCAGCAGAGATCCAGGCAGGGACAGAGTTCAAGGGAAGCACTTCGGGGTTAGCATGAGGACATGCTAATTCATTAAGTCGGGGAGAGATGTTGGTACTATCCTATGACCTCCTGTTTCCTCCTAAAACATATCATTTGCCTACTTCTTTCCATCATATATCTCTTAGAACCCTTGGAAATTGATTAGTTAATAGTCCTATAGTTATTAAAATGCATTGAAATTGATTTAGGAGTTTTATGTTAAAGAACTAGGGATTTTTGGTAAAATAGCTACACGAAGTTCCAACATCCTGTAATTGGTTCATTGTTTGACATGTGGCATGACAGCTAGGCTAGAACGAAGGGTAGGGATGAAAAGTAGAATGTCCAAGCATGGACGAATACCTATCCTACAGTAGAATCGACCTTCCTACATGCGCGGTCAACAATGGTCAAAGTATGACATGTTGGCGACAAAGGCAGCAACAACAAAGCATTCTAAATTGATTTAGTTTTGTTCCTTTTTGAAATCAGTTTAGGATAGAAACATTTTAAAAATCTCGACATGATAAAAGCGGCAACAGCCATATCATGAATGTACATTCGGTTTCGAAATGTAAGGGTTGTAAACACATATGTAAATACAGTCCTGTGTAATCAGTATTGGTAATCGTTGTATCGTTTGAAACAGAGTTTGAACTTAATATCAAGAACACAATTACAATTACGATCTTTGTCTTGTTGCGTTGATTTGATAATCGGTTGAACACAGTCCAGTATACCTCTGGAACGCGGACGGGCCCTGCGTTAAACTGGTATACTGTTATTTCCTTTTCATTTGCAACTTAGGGTATTACATGACATGCACAGTAATTAGAATTGGTTGTTGATTTCAATCGAATGCGTGTGGTTTATGTTTATGAGATCGCTTGAACAGTTCATCACCGGGATCGTGAATCATATCCTGTAAGGGATTCGATCCTCTGTTGTCCTCTAAAGCAATGTTATGAACTCTGCTTTCATTTCAAAGTATGTTTATAATTTCCAGATGTCTTTAGCTTGCATGAATATTAGTGAATGCTGAGTATTTGTTAAACAGGGGTTTCATGCATGGTGTCTCTGTAAGGAGATTGAAATCTTGGTTTGAAGTGATACACAGTGTTTTAATTTGATAAATGAATTGAGTGACAGCGTGGTAATTAGGTAGATTAACTGAGTGACCTAGGTGTTTGGGTGATAGGTAACATACCTCAGTCTTCCGTAAAGAAGTCCTGTGACCTACCATCATAACCACTTAGCTAATAATCCTTTATGTCTATATACTTTAGACGCATGCCTCTAAGTTTACGCATCCTGGTCGATAATAAATATAGCCTAATCTAGCACCCTAGATAGGACACTACACTCTTCTCCTACCAAAACCCACAAACAAGTAGAGAGGAAGAGATCCCAAGTGAGTGTGTCCAAATGAATTTCAAGGCACCTCTATTTATGCTAAAACGTTGAGCACATGTGGTGTTTATTTGGTTGGTGGCTGACCTTGACGAATTGTCCCATAACACAAATAAATTCGTATCTCCATGAATACTGATCGGAATCGGATGATCTTTAGATCAATCCTACACCCCTTGATGAGAGGGATCCAAGAAAAATATCAGCTGCCATTAATAAGATGACCCACATGGAGTTTGGCCTTAGTTTACAATTTTAACAATGGCACTCAGTTTCAAAGACTAATTTTGTTATTGATTAACTCATAGATTGCAGATGACATGATACTATTTGATGTACACTTTACCTAGTCAATTCCTTCTAGCTTCTCACACTATTTGGCGAGCTATAAGATTTGCTTGCTAATTACACTTTGAATTTAGAAGATTTGAACCCTCAATTAGGAATGTTATAAACTTAGCATGAAGTATTCTAATGGAAAAGGAAAAGTGAGCACTTGTACTTGGTATCAACATCTAAAATATAAATATGTCTTCTTTATTGGATTTTAGTATTTATGTTAATTGAAAAGTGGTTAATGATCATCATGGAAGGCATCAAGATCTAACTTGGGTATTAAAGATGTTTTCTTTATTGGAGTCTAGTATTTATATATGGATGTTGATCACTAATTCAAACTTAGTTTGTAACTTTGTAACTATATAAGCCTTGTGCGTTATTGTTGTGAAGTCAATCTCAAATGATTGAGCTACTTTTTTAATTCAATGTTGAAGTAGGAATAAAACGGAGTTGACTTGTGGCATATTAGTTTCAATATAGATTAGGCCTACTACTTTTGAGGATAATGGCTCTTCATATTATCTCCTTGATGTTAGAATTTTCTTTGGAGTTGTATTGTTAATCATTTAAGATCAAGACATTGTATGTATCAAGTGCTAAGGATCAAGTCCATCAAGGTGCAAAACATTTACATTTCGATAGATTTGATCCCCTTTGGCACTTGATAGATATAGAGTTAAGATGGATCTACACTCTTAGTGGTGGATGGCGATATCAAAATATATTTTCCATTAGTAAATGAAATAAGTCTAAGAAACTCAACATACATCAAGAAATTAATGATATTAAGTCACCCAACAATAATAAAGTAAAAATGTTTGATGATAAAGAAGGTGAATAACAACGTGATATGTGGATATATTCAGTAACATATATATTACATAGTACTTTATCTCAATTCATCTATTTCAACATTAATCTTAAACACACCCACACACTTTCCCATCTTGATATCGATCATATGAAAATGAAGGTTCACAAAGAGCATCAAAAACTTCAACTCGAGACATTGCAATGAAAGTGAGAACTTGCCATTGTCTTTCAAGTATCAATAATTGATTTTTCTAATATCAATCCTTGGGACTTATAGATTGTTAATCCCTAAATAAGTTTCGATAGAATTTGATTATCTTTGTATCTTTCAATAATTATAATAGAGATAGTATGAGGCGATACTTCAACCCATGCAACCACCACATAGTTATCAATTTTATTTTTTTTAATTGAATGACTATCATTTTGTATTATAAGATAGTTTGGTTTCAAGGCCAAAGCCTTTTATATCTTTCAGATTTCTTAGAGACTTCATTGTTCTAATACATCCATAAGGGTTTTTTCTTGCCTCTGTGAGATCTTCTAACTACTACTCTAAACTGATATCTTCCTTAAATTTTACAAAAACCTTCTAGAAACAAAACTTACGTGCAAAAAACTTGTTAAGACTAAAAATTAACTTGTTCCAGATGGCCCAACTTCTGTTGTTGTGTTCATTTTTTCCTCAACATCAATGTGTGACTATGTTCCTCGCTCAGTTGATCCTTTTATCTTCTACCTTGGTTGAGCTTTACTAGACTTCAGTTCCTCCTGTCTACTCCTGCTCCTTTGTTGGAGGATGCTTCCATTCTAGTCATTCTGAGATTTAGGACTACAATCTCTGCCTCCATAATTGCCATTTTCTTGTCTAGTTTCTTCTGTGACTAGTCACATTTTTTCTCCAACAATTCCATCTTTGCCTCTTTCTCCCGCTTTTCCATTTCACTTCGCCTCTTCATCAACTCCATTATTAAAACCACCACCTCCGTTAGGTTGTCTATCATCTGACACAAATGCTCCTGGTCTTGTGTGCATGAATGTGGTTTTGCAGATACCATTTCCATCCACCTCTAACTCAAAGCTCTTGAAATGATGAATGCTTTAAACCAATTCCAAATTACTACTAGCATCGTGTTCACTAATACATGATCTATATAGCCATGTGAGGATCGTTTCCTAAGGCGACGTCGCATGGAGGACATTATTACCATATCTATCCAAATAAAATCGTCGTGGGAACAATCCATCCCTGCAAGAGATTTAAATTCACAAACTTTTCTATTGTGAATCACATTTAACTCAGGAGTGCGAACTCTTAAGGCTCCGCTCCATGTATTTAGTGGAGTATGTTAGTCATTTTTTTCAATCTTCACGACTACCCTTTCCTTCGCCATCTGGCACGATGATTAACACGTTGTGTCTTGGGTGTTTATTATTATAATTGTTGTATGTATACCCTTCTTGCATATTTAATTGAAATTTTTTTGCTTGGGGTGAGCTCCAAGCTAGAGCCTGATGATATGGAGTATTGTGCTTTGCCATTCCCCCCAAAAAATTTCGATGCCTTGTTTCATCATTTTTATGACTAGAATGACCATCTTCAACAACAAACTTTTTTGGAATCATCATGGTAAAGAGGTAAAGAAGATTTTTGTATGGTCCAACTCCATCACACCTTGATTCAAAGTTGCTCCTTTATGAACAAGCTTATCTTCTTTTGTGTTCAATTGTCTATATACATGGAATAATTCTATCTCTTCAATTTTCCTCAACTGCAAAGAAATCCATTGAAGTATTGTGGCATTGGTAGTTATTCCTCCTACCTTTAAATTATTAACTTGCCTTATTACAAGTATTGAGTCTCCAAAAACCATCGATCTCCTTATACCTTTAGTAATGAGTAGTTCTAGCCCTCTCCATAGGGTGGGCTAACCAATTTTTCCAACACAAATACTTAAGGAGAGTAACATAGCTTTGCATGGCCAATGAGGAAGATTTTCGAGTCCAAGGATATTGTTTTTCCATAATTCAAACATTTCTGACCAATTGTCGTGGATGGTGTCCACATTGGAAACTTTTTAGAAGGCCTTTTGGTAAACAACCAAGGAGAAAGGGCGTTGTTGAAAGAGATGGGGGATAGTCTCTTGTTTTGTTTTGTATAATGTGCACCTTGACGAACCTTGAATGTTATGCTTCTTTAGATTCTTTGCAGTTAGAATTTTTCCATGAACCATCATCCAAGAAAACATATGAACCTTGGGGATCATGTCCTTATCCCAAATCTTCTTCTATATCTTTGAAGGAGATGGATGTGGAATCGTTCACACTAGAAAATTATAATTGACCTTTACTAAATACCATTGATGGTTTCTCGACATCCACGAAGATTGATCTCTAGATATTGTATCAATGGGAATTAATTATTTTAAGGGTTTTGTCAAAATTTCCCATTGATGTTGAAGGTTTGCAGGAACTCTGGGACACACCCAACATTTCCAGCTACCTTGTTTTTCCCATTGAGAAATATTCTTAATTATAACTTGAGCTTCCCTCTCCATCCAATTTTCCATTTCTCTGATATTGTTCTGCTCTCACAAAAGTTTAGCTAATGGGATATTATCTTCCACAAGTTTATTCCTGCTCCATTTCCTGTATGCCATCCCCATCCCAAATGTTCTGAAATGATCAAAGTTTCCATCGTACATAGTTTCCATATTTTTGAGCTCCTTCTTGTCCATTCAACTTTCTCAGCCTAGGAGTCTACTATTATGAAATTTTTTCCTCAGAAAAGCCTATGTCCACCACTCCTTGGTATTTGATAGTAATCTCTAAACAACTCCCAAAGTTAGATTCTTAAATTGAGGATATTTTATTTCGAAGCCTCCACATGCTTTGGGAAGACAAACTATATTCTTGTTTACCAAATGGAACTTATTTTCATTTCTTTTGCCTCCCTTCCATAGGAATTTTCTGATCAAACCCCCTCATTGATTTAATACACTTTTGGGGGAAAGAAGACCAGAGAACATGTATACTAACAAGGAAGAGAGAATTGATTTTATTAGGACTACTTTCACTGCCACATTGAGCCAATTTGCCCCCCATCCTTGAATCTTTTTCTTTACTTTATGAATAATTTCATCCCAATCCTCCATATTTAAGGCACCCATTGAAATTGGAACACCTAGATATTTGAATGATTTCCACCCTAGATCCATAGAGAAGTCTAGTGCCGAGGAGATCTCTCTTAATGTTGCATTTGAGCAATTCCAACTTTACAAATGATTTTTCCTTTTGTTCACTAATCCCCAAGAGAGATCAAGATATACATCAAAGATGGAATCGAATTGTTTTTCTATTATTTTTTATGCCCCTCCCAACAAGATAGTATCATTTGCAAATTGCGAATGATTACATCTTTAACATTTTGGGTTATGCTTAAGTCCAATAGTTTCCCTTCCGCTCTAGCTTTCTCAAGATTCTTGCTAAGACTTTCAACTACAATAAGTATAGTAAGGGGGAGGGGCCAGCCTTGGCGAAGCCTCCCTAGAGGCTTTGAAGAAAGGAGTGGGCCTTCCATTAACAAGAGGCATGATCCACAGAGACCCTATACAGGCTCTTATCTTGCTAATGAAATTGTTGTTGAAACCCAACTTTTATAAAATTAAAAATAAAGAGTGTCTTACCCAGTCAAATGCATTGGCCATATCAAGTTTTATAGAAAATCCAAGGTCCCCCCTTTCTTTGCTAGAGTGAATGTGTAACACTCTCCTCCACATTTACCCAAGCTAACTAGCCTACTAAGGAAAACATGTGACGAAGAGTTACTATGATATTATTCAACTTCTAAAGTACAGTTAAAGAAGTGGAATTAACAAACCAAAACCAAAATGAACTTCCTCAGGAGCTATAAGACCCTAGGGGATAAATAACCACTCCAGGTGACCAAACCCTGAGTTAAATTACTTTTAACTAAACTAAACCCCTAGTCGCTCCCATGACAAGCCCTCCATGTGATTGTAACCCTCCAGTCACTCCCACAACACAGCCTCCATGCGACTGTAGACTTTTTCACCTAGTTCCGTGCAAATGACTGTGAGATTTAAGCCACTTTTCAAGCTAGTCTCCAGACCACTGCCCAGAACTTCATAAAACTTTCCAAAACAATGAATGACACCAAGGCAAAGCCTTTCATACAAAACTTAGATAAGAACTTGACCTAACCAGACCTATCAATGAAAAACATTTCATCAAACACATTATGAACATGTAATCTACAGGTCATAATTACACCTCTGAACATAGGGGTCTCATACTTATCTGAGAATAATCAATAAGGTTTGATGCCTTCTCACATTAATTACATCTATTATTTCATACATTCATCAACATTTCATCTCCTAACCAAAACATGATGAGAGACATAACTCAAATTTGTCATTAATCATGCTTGTAACCAACATATAACTAGATAAACAACCATCATAACCACATAATAACAAGTACATTTACACATAGAAAACAAGAGGAAAATATATCTTATTAACATATGCAAATCCAACCAAGTCAAGGACTTCCACGTACCACCCGACCATAGATTGGGCTAAAACAATTCTCTCTTTTAGTCAATCACCCATGCGCCATATTCCAAGCATGAATGTGGGATCTCATGGAATAAACCAAGAAAACCAAACCAGGGCTTCTAGAGGCCATACCACTTCAACCCTTAACCAATGATTCCACCTCATGGCCAGACATCACTAACCATCACCAGATTGGTCTCTTCCAAGCTGTCTAGGGCTCCAAAGCGTTTATTCCAACCTGGATTCTAGGACTAGTAACTCAACCCACAACTGTTGTCAGGATCTAGAGCGTTTGTCCAACCGAGGTTTCTAGGAATAGTAACTCAACCCACCAAGGGCTCCAGAGCGTTTGTCCAATCAAGGCTTCTAGGACTAGTAACTCAACCCAAGTTGTTACATGGCTTCCAGAGCGTTTTTCCAACCAAGGCTCCAGGAACTAATAAATCAACCCACAATCATAAGGAACATGAGCACCTATCAGAAAATAAAAAGGAAAATCCACAACGCCATGTATATCCAGGCAATGGAAATGCTAGGCAATCCTCCATGCTACTGACAAATCATAACCAAATAACCACATGCATATGCCATGCATGTAAAAACTAGAAAGGAAATCATACATGCAACTCAGTACCTGCAAGAAAAACCTGTTGTAGCTGCTGATCCCAATATTCTCTTACGTTTTCCTTCTCTTCCTTTTCTTTCTTGCTCCAAATCTCAAGTATGCCACAATGCTCCAATTGTGCTCCAAGAAAACTATAAGTGTGCAATAGTGTGAGAGAGAGAGTAGAGAGAGAGCTCCAAGCTAAAACTAACAAAAATATCAACTAACAAAAGCTATGAACTGATCCTCAGAAGACTTTTTATCATTGATGCCTCTATTTTCTCCATTTTCCATTATTTTCCTTCGTTTTCCTCTTCACATGCAACCTGTGACCATTCACCTTCCTTTTCTCTTAATTTCCATTATTTTCATAAATAAAATTCCAATAAATAGATGCCCTTCCAAAGCCTTTTCCATTTCCTTTTTCAATTTCCATAGCCATTAATTAATCACAAGCGATCCCCATCACTATGTTTTTTCCCAACATTCAACTTGGAATAAGTGTCCCATAACTTTGGTCTTGTTTTGCCTTTATTAACTTTATTACATGGATTGTTAACCCAGAGCTATTACAAAATGGCCTCTAGTGCCAAAATTATATTGTCCAAAGTATGCCTATGCTGCTTGAAACACCCTTTGTTTTCAAAAATAATTATCAACGATTTTTTCTTCAATTTGCACACCAAAATTTTTGTTAGTGTTTTATATGATGCATTACATAATGAGATAGGCCTAAACTTGAAAAATTTCTATATTTGATTCCTTAGGGATCAAAGCAAGAAAGGAAGAATTGGTGCCTCCTCTTATCTTATTCTTTTTCCTCGTTTGGTTTAGCATCCACAACAAGTCTTTTTTAATCAAGGCCCAAAAGGCATGCTAAAATTGATGGGAAATCCATCAAGTTTGGGAGATTTACTCAGATCCATTATCACCTCAACCTCTTCTATTTCTCTAACTAGATGTTGATTATAAAAATTTGTAACCATCGGATAAAAGCAAGAGAAAACTCCAGGGATTTATTTATTTCAAGCTCCTTATCCTCTGTATATAAAGAATGATAATGAGAAAATGCTTCATGTCTTATTTCAGATAAATTTTCCCATTTAGGTTTACCTTATGGAAATATTTATCTCACTCGATTCCACATTTCTCTTGCTTTCATTTGCTTATGGAATAAGGTTGTATTTTGATCTCCTGATTTTAACCATATGCTCCTTGATTTTAATCACCAATATTTCTCCCCCTATCGACTCACTTGGTAGATATTCCTACTTAATTCTTTTTCTTTTTTTAGATGCTCCTCCTATCGAATCACTTTGTAGATATTCCTACTTAATTTCTTTTCTTTTTTTAGATGTCATTCCTCCACTACACTATTGTCCATCATTAATTGATGTTTTTCCAGTTCCTTCCCATGGAACAAATTCCTCCTTTGCCAAAATCGTAATGCTTATTTGATTGATTTTAATTCCGATTCCCATATAAAGGTTGGAGATCCAAATATAAGGGCCATCCAAGCTTGTTTGATTAATTTTGGAACCCCTCTTTCCCTTAACCATCCCAGATTGAACTAGAATGATATAGGGCCAAAATCCTCCATAATATCAACCTCCAATGTTATTGGACAATGATCATACTTCCCTGCACCAATATTGAGTATGCACAGTACAATCCTTGAAGCATCCAATTGTTCTCCAGTAGGAAGTGATCCAATCATGCTGTGATGTGTTCGTTGTCACTTCTTCTCTTTATCCAAGTATATTTTCCTCTTTTGGGCTTGATATGAATTAAGTCCTAGTCATTAATCAGGTCCTCCAACCTGTCTCTCAAGGGATCTCAAACTATATTACCCACACTTTCTGAAGAGAATAGTATTGTGTTAAAGTCCCCTACGACTATGATATTTCGACACCACTGGACCTTCTTCAATGAGATTAGCGAGTCCCAAAATTTCCATTTTTCTCCATAGGATATTGGGGGGTAGACATTGATCACCATAATTCTATCAATAGTATCCTTTATTTCTAAAAATAGAGTGATACAATGCTTAGTTTTAACATAGTCCATCATGTAAAAAACGGAGTCTAGAAATAATGTATCCAGGCCCCCTAAGGCACCACTAGCGTTGTGCACTATTCCTACAATGTCTCGCTAGAATGACTTGACAAAGTTCATGGGTTTATTTTCTTCTAATTTTGTTTCATGAAGAAGCAAGATCCAAGGCTTCTCTTGTTTTATAAAATCTTTTATAGATTGGGATTTTGTTAGGCCTTCCATACACCTTATATTCCAAGAATGTATTTTGATCATTTTCTTGGAGGGTTGTGAGACTTAAATCCTCCATCTGCAGGACCTTTTGATTCCTTGAGTAGGTTTGGCTTAGGAATTTCAGTAATTTGGGGTTGACTTCCCAATTTTTTGTTTAGCTTTGCTTCATTTTCTCTGGAAAATTTCTTAGAGTGTCTTCCCCTCTTTTTCTATTACTTTCTATTTCTTACTTGCTAGCCTCCTTATCCCAATTTAATTTCCAAGCCATATTCCTTTTTAGAATTTCCTTGATTCCCCCATTGGCTCCATTGGTTTCTTTGGAGTATTATCTATCTTGTGGCTTGATATTTGCAAGGGGCTTTCCACTATTTCCTGTGCTATTGGGGTATTACCTTCTTCAGATGTTGGATTAGGGTTTTGAATATCCTTTCGCTTGTCTTATTCTTCTCTTTCTGACCCATGAATCTCCTTATATTCTTATTCTACGTTCTCCACTTCTTCCTCAAGGGATTAATTTATATCCTCTTGATTTAATACTTCTTTTTCATTTTCCTCTTGTGATTGAAAAACCTCAAAATGGTTTGATGAAGTTGAAGCCGCATTCTTACCTTGATTTTCTTAATTCCTACTTCCCACTGTTATGATTCTTTTTCCCTCTTTTCACTGTGTTTTCCATTGTTCCTCTTATGTTGTTGATGTTTCTTCACTCTTGTTGGGTTGGGCCTTCTTGCAATTCTTGCAAAGTGTCCATATTCATTACACATTCAACATTTTAATGGAAGTTTTTTGTAATCCAGTACTTGGCAATGACTCCATTCTCCCTAAGTGAAATTGATCTCTATGGAAAGTCCTTTTTCTAGGTCAACGTCCACACAAATTTTAGCACAAGAAAATTGAGAACCCTCAGTCTCAGCTATATCCAAAAATTTCCCCAAGTTGTTTCTAATCACCATTAGACAATCATCACTCGAAGAAGACAAGGGAACTTTGGGGAGGTTGACCTAGACATGCACTGCATTTGGAATATCATTAGTTGGGTACATTCCTCGTGAACCAAAGAAATATGTGTTGTTTATGAATATTACATCTTTGTCCTCCTTGAGTTCGAATAAAAAATTTAAAAATCCATTCCTGTAGGAATATAAGCCTATATTCCCTTTCATCAAAAACTTCTATGATTTTTCCATCCATTGCTCAATGGATTTGGGGAATGGCCACATGCCTATAAATTTCCCCACTAGAGCACGATCTATAAAAGCTAAGGAAGTCCGTCGAAACCCTAGAGGCAACATGACAAAAGGAATTCTTTCCACCTTTTTCACAAATTTGGATTGTTATTCTCTTGTTCATGGTTTTTTGGAGAGTTATGAAACAAGGGCCTGAAAGGCCAATGCCTCATATGGTGGAGGGGGAGGATCCCCCTCCAAACCAACCATGGTGGATTCTCAGCAAGGGTTCAATTATGGTTGTAGAAGTTTCATAGCAGAGCACATAGTTATCAAATCTTACTAAAACATGCATGTGAAGTTTAGAATCATCCAATCTTGTACATCATTTTTTCAAATACCCCATGGATGACATTGACAAGCCTTCCATCACCTTATCTCCAACCATGAGAAGAAACTCATCTAGATTTTACTCATTTATTTCAAAATAGTTGTTTATTACTCTTGTAACATCACCATTGCAATAGGGAAATCAAGGGATATTAAAGTTTCTTATTGTGATTGTGGGCTTCATCAGTTGTTGCAAACAATTGTATGCCCTTGTCAATGACTCTTTTGTGGAACCATCCATATTGATATCTATATGCGCCATTAGTGTTTTCCATTCTTCTACAATTGCGACCCAAGCTCTAATGTTCATTAGTAGACATCGAAAACATTTCTAATCATTGTTTTATCCATCTTTCCTAAACACTATATCAATAATCACAACAATTGTGAATAAGTTCTATAATTCTTTTGGATGACCTTCACATGCATATGCATGTTTATCTATAGTAGTAGGTAGTTGTCTAGAATCATCACGCAATATAATTGATATTCCTCCAAAAGAAGTGATATAGTTTTTAGGAAAAGCTTGACAAATTTGAGCATCATTTTGTATTAACAAATTTGTACCTATAAAACTCATCTCATCAATGATAAACATTTGACACGTCTCATCTCCTCCTGTAATGTAATCAAAAGTGCCCTTATAAATTGCTCATGACCCTAATTGGTATATGAAATGCAAAGTTGTTGTCAATACAAATATGTTGAATGGCACATAATTGATAGGAGAAAAAAGAAACAATAGGTTCTTATGAGGAATATAGTCAATTTCTAGGGCATGTTTAACTACACCATTCAAGTAAGATTTTCTAGTACTAGTAGTCACTTGGATAATCATATACAAAGATTCTTTGTGACCGCCTCCTCTACAATGTTCAAATATTTTATTATATGTTCTTCTTTGTTTTTCACCTAAACTTTGAAATGAATAAGTGTCTGCATTTTCAATAGTAAGGGTTATATTCATTCATCACTTTTGGGATGTCAAATGCATGATATGATTTGATAGGTTTTCATCCACAAAGTTAGAGCTTCGATTTTAGATAACATTATCGTCCTTGAATACAATCATGGAAAATTCATTGGAATTTTACAAAATTATTCTTATACAACCCTCAAAATTATCTACCACTCACACTCACTAGAATATCTCTACACATTTGGAAAATATTTATCTTCATGTTCAAGTGGATCCTATGGAGGCATTGGATTATAATCAACATTCCAAGGGTTTTATCAAAAGTTTTCTAATTTTGTAGATGGAATTGGTTGTGCTATCTATATCTATGTGAAAATCATAGAGAGGTTTGTACAATACCAACTCAAAACAAAAGATCACGATAAGCCTATCATTTTTGTGAGCGATAGTTCAACTAAACCTAGAAAACACCCATATAATGGCCACATTATTTCATGGAAACCATGTTGTTGGAAATAATACTGAGAGGGGGGGTGAATCAGTATTATCAGATCAATCAAACTTTTTCTATTTCATACTCAGAAACATATACGCTACTTCAATTAAGTGAACCCGCGTGTACACGCTACTGTGTCTAATGAAACTCGCGTATATCCAGAGATCTTATAATTCAGTTATCTTAATCTTCAGTAAATGCATCAGATCATTATTAAGCATATTAACAGTAAACAGGTGCAGAATAACAGAACATAACATCACACAAGAGCCACACACATGAACACCATGATATAAGGTGGAAACCCAATGTGGGTGAAAACCACCTGCTGCAATTCGTCTCTTTCTTCTTTAATAAGAAACTTCTTTTACAATGCACTGGTGCAGTCATTTACCAGCACGCAGGCTGCAACCTGCAGAGGGCTACAACCCTCATAGCTCTTGTACTAGCCGATCCATTTACTAGTACGTAGGTGCCAACCCTACAGAAGGCTACAACCTTCACTCGTTTTCCAGCTGCTCCTGGAAGGGAGCTACAACCCCCCTTGGCTCTTGTACTGGCTGATATGTTTACCAGTACGTAGGTGCCGGCCTACGATCTTCCCGGGACCACGTTTCATACATTTTCATACTGGATCCATGAAACAATCACCATTGTAGAACAACCTGCATCATCAATCACTGAAACACCCAATTCTGAATCACTGTAACCCTGTCAACAACAACCAGACAACATAACAACAACCAGATCCAACTTCATCTTCAAATATCATACTTCACATTGTATACGCTACTTGGATGAACCCAACCTGCGTGTATACGCTCTTTTACCAAAGCCAACCCGCGTACAGATCTGCAAATTCTAACTTATAACTCTGCAGCTATATCAGACATCAAAACATACCCAGATCATAATAATAAACATGCGTCAGTAGATCTGATCTATCCACAGTCAAACCATATGAAGATAATCATTCCAAGCCTTGAGATCTCGTTCCATCATTCATCATCCTCCACATGAGTGAAACCTTGGTTCAGATCACCAACCCATAACCAGCACTTGGATCTCACACTTCCTCAGATCTTCATCACTCACACACACTCTTGCACCTTGCCTACATCCATTTGCCTAATGATCTTCTCCTTATATAGCCTTAGGCCCTTTACAATACCACGGTCCAAAACCATAGTAACACAATACCATCAACTTCAAAACTAGGGATCAACACGTCCGTCGAGACGCCATGGTCCAAAACCATAGGCACAACTTCCAAGGACTAACCGCCATGGACCAAAGGTACGTTTTCACATACACGCTCTTTTACTGAAGCCAACCTGCGTGTACACGCGACTTGGGCTTAATGAACCTGCGTGTATTAACTTTCTTGGCCTGCTGTACTAAGATCTGTCTTCTGATTAAGTTGCCATCACCTGTACCAACCTCTGAGCAACTGTACCAACCTCTGAGTGAGTTGCCATCAAGGACAACACTTGAATCATAATGCCAACACATGTGGCATCATAGTGATTTTTCTCATACGACTAGTATCTTGCAGTGTATATAAATGGAAAGTTATCTTCATATCCATAAGGCTCTTAGTATATGCATCAATCCCAGAATTATTATTGTTGGCATTATATGTATCACTTTGCATTTGTTTGAAATTCTCCATTACAACATTTAGAATTAGAAATCAATGGCTATATTCACAAATCGGAAGTTCCAAAAATAAATAACATGTCTGATGTGCTTGTATGTCCTCAATAATGGTCTCACAAAACAAAGTCCAAAATGCATGCTCTACTAGTTCCTATGGATTCTCAATAAAAGACATACATATCAACATGTCATGAAAGGTATTTAATCCTTTTTTAGTTTTTTATGCATATTTTACTATATAATTCATGACCACATGCTTAGAAAGAAAATGGTTCTAGTCAATTGGGCTTATCTCAAGTGGTTGGGCATAATAGTTGTTATCTCTTCCACCCAGTTTCAATTCCTTGCGAGTGACATGGCGATGCGAAATATTGTTGCAATGACTATAATCCTATGAATGTTTTATTATTGTTGTATCGAACCTCGCTCTTTCCCTGAATTGAAAGAGAAGATGATTTCCCTTGGAAAAAAAAAGAACATGATTCTAACTTATAATTTCCCACCATGTCATCAAGGTTTCACAGTTATGTCTATTCAACTTGTCATCATTTTTTCTAGGTTCATACTTTTCTCCATTCTTACTGATATACCTTTCTGACATTTAACATAACTCCCATGGTGCATTATATTGACACATCAATTTCCCACACTTCATTTAGTGACAATGGGATTTCTCATTGTACTTTATGTATCACTCAACACAATTCGTAACTTCTTCATAATCCATCATTCTATGAGATTGGAATAGTTTTTTGTTGTCCTTTAAGCAAGGACAATCATCATCATTTCACCTAATATGGATATTTATATGATGTTCATTATGTTGGTTAAAAACATGCAGAAATTGTAACACACCTTTTTGTCATCCTTCGTGTAAATATTTTCATGTGTAATTGTAATTAATTGTGATAATATGAAAATCAACGGATTGAAGAGAGAGGATATGGATTCAAAGTTTGGGGAGGTGAAGGTGCTTAGGAATTTCTTAGGGAAATGAATAAGATCAAATATTTTCATTTAATGGCCACCTACATCCCCGTTGAATTTAAAAATAAGTTGCACAAACATTAAAAATGGCATATGGGAACCTAAGAAAAGGAAAAGCTAGTCCTATGGAACATGTTGGCCCCAATCAACATGAAACATAACAAAAAAATAAGGAAAATGGATTTGATATTATTCAAAAGAGAGATGTGTAAAAACAAAGCTACAGAGGATATAACACATGAAAAAGGAAAGAGAGTGTTGTGCAAGCACACTTAGGAATTGTTAAGTTATGGTATGTTATATGCTTATAACAGTTTACTTCTTTTTCTTATTATATTCCACCGATTAGCAATCACATGTACATAAAGTAAATTGTAGATAGAACATTAAACGATCGACAGAAAACAAGCCAAGACAAGAGACACAAGATGTGGCAGATTAGCCAGGGACAAACCCCACAATGTGTGGGGAAACCCTTTGATCAAATCTTCTTTTATCTTCAATAATTCAACAGAGAGAAATAGTACAATAAATCTAATTCATATCAACAGTAGCAAACCCTAGATCAGTAGCATCAGCATTAGCAGCTTCATTATCAAACTAGGGCAGACCATATCTCACAAACCGACAGTCAGATTGACTTCATTCCACCACCAAAAGTTGCAGCTTTCAAAGGAGGTTCAGATGAACCTATAGCGCAGTTCCAAAGAGGAGATCTTCTAGGCCATGCAAGTCAATCTTTACTTCTGCAGTTGCAGCTTCAATTTCAGTAGTTTCCGGCTTCACATGTGTGAGAGAGAGACCCATTTCAGCGCAGTAGAGAAGAGACTCATATCTGCGCAGTAGAGAGAGAGAGATGTGATGAGATGAGTGAGTCCAAATGAGGAAAAGTCCTCTTATATTTATACACAACGTTGGTGGGTGAATAGATGCGACTGTTGGGCTTCTGAGCCTACATGAGTTGTAGGTCGGCTTGATAATAATTCCATAATCAAAATAAATTCATATCTCCATGAATACTTATCGGAATCGGATGATCTTTATATCAATCCTACACCTCTCGACGAGAGGAATCTAATAAAAATATTATCAGCCATGAATAAGATGACCCACATGAAGTTTTTCCCTGGTTGCCAATTTTAACACTCCCTCTCAACCGTGGAGAACTTCATCTGCAATCTGTCTATCGGTCATTACCATTCATCCATCAAATGCACTGCCCTGTACAGCCTGACCCATGCCCTGCTCTGCTCTATTCTGCCTGTTCTGCTTTGTTTTGTTCTGCCCTGCACTGATCTGTACTGTTTTGCTTTGTTCTGCTCTGTTCTTGCATTGTTCTGTTCTGCTATGCTTTTGTCCAAATTATGAAGAAGAAGAAATGATCGAGGATGTATCATACTGACTCAAAGTCAGTCTCAGAGTATGTACCACTGGTCCCAGACCAGTCTCAACCAACCCGAAGTCAGCGTCATAGTGAGTACAACTCCAATGGTCCCAGACCAATATCATCCTCCACTGACTCAAAGTCAGTCTCAGAGTATGTACCACTGATCCTAGACCAGTCTCAACCGACCCGAAGTCAGCGTCATAGTATGGTACAACTCCTACCACTGGTCCCAGACCAGTATCATTGATCCCAGATCAATGGAGGTCATCCTAGCGTAGGGAGTACGGTAGTTACAACGATGCATCCATCGGTACTACTATGGTCCCTAACTTCATTTCCCTGCTCATTGATCAGATGAGAGGTACTTCCCATGAGTCCTAGACTGCATGGGTAGGATGCCTCGACAGGAGAACTAATCAATCCTGTCCTCACAGGAGAACACATCAATCCTGCTACAATTGCCATGGAGAACACATCAATCCAGGCCTCACAGGAGAACACATCAATCCTGCTACAATTGCCATGGAGAACACATCAATCCAGGCTGCCATGGAGAACACATCAATCCAGGCCTCAAAGGAGAACACATCAATCCTGCTACATAGGAAAGCGAATCATCCTGTTCCACAAGAGAGCGAATCATCTTGTCCCACAAGAGAGCGAATCATCTTGTTCCAGTGTGCACCACCAGGGGAGGGTGAGTCACCCTGTGGTCATATGTTGCTCCAGTAGGAACCGCAAGCCCTCAGAGCTCCCAGAGCTCAATGTATGCAACATGCAGGACCCTTGTACAAGGGTTTCTTGCCGACTCCAAGTCGTTTGGGAAAATCACAGATTAGATCTTTCCTCAGGGCTTTGACAATGTGTATAAACCTGTACATCATCTTAATGTGATGGAGCTTCCTTGCTCATCGACTTACCATATCCCAGATGATGTCTATCTACTGGAGCAATTGACGAATACGAGATTCCTCAATAATCGAATCCCACCTCTGGTTGTTACAGAGAATCACAGTGGTATCCAATGTAAATCCAAACAGCTCACTGAAGAGCTTTCGCAACCAGACTGCCTCACATGAGGTTATGCTAGCAACAATATATCCTGCTTCGGTGGTGCTCAAAGCCACCGACTTCTGCTTCCTGCTCATCCAGGATATCGAATCAGATCCCAAGGTGAAACAGTACCCGGAAGTGCTCTTACGGTCCACCACACTGCCTGCCCAATCAACATCAGTATATCCAAGTAGTCTCACATCTCCGACAGTGTATCTTAATCCATAAGATTTTGTGTCCTGAAGACATCTCAGAAGATTCCTGGAATCAATCCAGTGAGGCTCAACCAAATATGAGCTCACAATGCTAACTGCAAAACATATGTTCGGACGGAGGTTCACCAAGAACATCAATGCGAATGAGTTTTTGAAACTCAGAGGCATTTCCCAAGTCTGGTCTGACATCACTACCATATAACTTCTAAAAGTTAAGATCCTCGAGGTAGTCACAGGCTTGCAGTCCATCATACCGAATCTTTCCAATATATTTACCACATATTTTCCTTGAGATAGGAAAATTTCCCTTAGCTTCTGCCACACTTCAAGTCCTTGGTCCTTCATTTCAAATTCAGAAGCCATCTCCCTCTTACATTTGTGAATGAGAGGGTTTGCACCTATTCGAAAGAGGTCATCCACATACAACACCAGTATGAGAGGCTTGTCATCTTCAACCTTAAAGTAAAGGTTAGGATCAGCTTCACTCCTACCATGCTCGGGGTGCTTGCTTTAGCCCATAGAGAGCCTTCTTCAACCTGCATACATGAGATTTTCAATCATAAATCTCAAATCCTTCAGGTTGCTCCACATAGACCTCTTCTTTGATAGAACCATGCAAGAACGCGGTCTTAACATCCATCTGATGTAGGTTCCATCCTTGTGAAGCCACAACGGCTATGATCAAGCGGATGGTCGTATATCTGGCAACAGGTGCAAATATCATAGTCTATACCTCCCTTCTAGGATAAACCACGAGCAACAAAATGAACCTTATACTTTTCCATACTTCCATTTGCTGCATGCTTTATCTTGTAAAGCCATTTTGAAGTGACAATTGTCTTGTCCAGGGTATGGTCATAGCATCCTTCCATAGTTAATGCTTGATGACATCTGAGAATGATGAAGGTTCATTTTGTATGATCGTGCTCATGATGGTCAGGTATCCCTGATACCTGTTAAGTTTCTTACTTTGATGGAAGGTTCCTCAGGGTGAAGCATGTCCTTCAGCATCATCAAGTATCCCCCTAAGCCATGAAGGCCTCTTCCTAAAAGAGGAAGGCTCAAGTGGATGAGGATCAATCGGATCCATGGGTTCTTCTACATCAGGCATTGATTCATCATCCTTTTCTTTCGGTTCCCTGGTGTCAGCTTCTTGAGAGCTACTCAAAGTCAGTAAATTGTCCACCTTGCTGAGAGCCATATCTTTGTCAAAGGTGACATCATGACTAATCACGACTTCCATTTGACCGGTGGTGAACATTTCTTCAGGAGTTTAGGAACCCAATGCTTGATGAGGGCATCGATTTTGTACATATACGACGATGATTGTAGTTTCAGCCCATAGAAACTTTGGAAGTCTTTGATCACGTAGCATGGCCCGGACAGCTTCCATCATCGTGTGGTTCTTCCTTCCCACCACACCATTCTGCTAAGGAGTATGTGGTGTAGTAGTCTTCCTCTTAATGCCAACCTCAGGTATGCCTAAGTAAACCAATTGTAATATATCGGAGGTCTTGCTTTGGCTTGAGGGGAATGGTCCCCTTTTGAGATTTCCTTTGGCACATCCTGGACATAGACCTTCTTTCTCTACTTGGAATTCGGGCATCCCTGTTACCATTTGTCTTACATCGGGTAGAGATTTGTAATGAAGGTGGGCAAACCTACGATGCCAAAGTTCGGACTAAAGAGTTGTGTCACAAGACATGACACCTAGCGGACTTCCATCGACCTGATATAATGAATCAACACTAAACCCAAGAGTAAAGGCATCTTTAACATTATTTTTCCATATGCATACCTTGCCATTGCTGAAGGTTACCTTTTAGCCTCTGTCTTCCATTGCCAAGATGGACACTAGGTTCCTTTTGAGGTCAGGTGCATTTAATACATCCTAGAATTTCTAGCCTTCTTGAATGCTTGTCCTCTTCCTTGATTCACAACTCTCCTCTTACCTTTGCTGTTGAATTTGTCATTCCTTTGATTGCCATCAGAGGGATTTCGAGTTGCACAACTGCATACTGTACCCTGCTTCTCTGATCATGATTATCATCATGCTGCCCATGTCCATGATTTTATCCATCATAATGCTGCTCAAACTAGTGTGCATCATCATCATGCTATCCTATATGTCCATGATCTCATGTTGCCCTTTATTTCCATGATCTCATTCATCATGATGCTCATGATCTCATATATAGTGACTTTCTTTATCGCAAATGTAACATCGTCATTTTCTTCTAGCCTTAGGTTCAACCTTTCCTTTTGATTCAGTCCCGGAATTATTTCTTTTCTTTGCATGAGAAGAAAAGGAAGCAGGAGGACCTTTAGGCATGGGCATTTCTTGCACTTCTTCCCTTGTTTCTTCTTGAATGCATCTAGCCATTAATTCCTCGAAACCAGGAATTACATTATAGTTCAAAAGAGTAGTCCTGAACACATACCATTCAAATGGCAATCCTCCAAGAGTTGTGAGTGCTATTTCTCTGTCAGTAATAGTTTCCCCAATAGATAGGAGATCGTTCTTGATCTCGGTGATTCTTAAGAAGTATGCTTGCAAACTTTCATCTTTACCCTTCTTGATTTCCCTCAGCTTATTTCTAAGAAACAAAACTTGATTTGCATCATTAACTTTAAATAAACTCACCAGTCTATCGTAGATTTCCCTGGAGGTTTCCAGTTCAGAGATGTAGGCCACCAAGTGCTTGTCGATAGAGTCCCGGATGATCTTCTATTGTTTTGACTTCTCCATTTTTTTCATTTGTTCCAGGCAGCAGCGAATGCATTTGATGGAGGCTCAACAATATTGCCTCTCACATGATTCAACACTCCTTGATTCTCAAGGGTTAGATCGATAGACATCTTCCATCCGTGATAGTCAGCTTTCTCACGGAGCTTGTCTTCAGCAGGAAAGAGTGTTGAGGACCCCATAGTTCTTTTAGGATAGCCTTGCCAATATTCTCTTCGATGATTGCTCTTTCTCTTGCTCGGGCTTTGTCTTCACCTCAGCTCTGATACCATGTTAAGTTATGGTATGTTCTATTCTTATAACAATTTACTTCTTTTTCTTATTAATCCACCGATTAGCAATCACATGTACATAAAGTAAAGTGTAGATAGAACATTAAACGATCGACAGAAAACAAGCCAAGACAAGAGACACAAGATGTGGCAGCTTAGCCAGGGACAAACCCCACAATGTGTGGGGAAACCCTTTGATCAAATCTTCTTTTATCTTCAATAATTTAGTAGAGAGAAATAGTACAATAAATCTGATTCATATCAACAGTAGCAAACCCTAGATCAGTAGCATCAGCATTAGCGGCTTCATTATCAAACTAGGGCAGACCATATCTCACAAACCAACAGTCGGATTGACTTCATTCCACCACCAAAAGTTGCAGCTTTCAAAGGAGGTTCAGATGAACCTACAGCGCAATTCCAAAGAGAAGATCTTCTAGGCCACGAAAGTCAATCTTTACTTCTGCAGTTGCAGCTTCAATTTCAGCAGTTTCCGGCTTCACATGTGAGAGAGAGAGAGACCCATTTCAGCGCAGTAGAGAAGAGACTCATATCTGCGCAGTAGAGAGAGAGAGAGATGTGATGAGATGAGTGAGTCCAAATGAGGAAAATTCCTCTTATATTTATACACAACGTTGGTGGGTGAATAGATGCGACTGTTGGGCTTCTGAGCCTACATGAGTTGTAGGTCGGCTTGATAATAATTCCATAATCAAAATAAATTCATATCTCCATGAATACTTATTGGAATCGGATGATCTTTATATCAATCCTACACCTCTCGACGAGAGGAATCTAATAAAAATATTATCATCCACGAATAAGATGACCCACATGAAGTTTTTCCATGGTTTCCAATTTTAACAAGAATGCACGAGAAGACCCATGCATGATGATTGCATTGTGGCAAGAAGAAATGCACATTAGCAGTGCATGGAAAGCACTAGAAGAAGCTCAGGGTAAGCTCATGTGTGGAAGTTAGATGAGGGACATTGAAGAAAGGTGAAGTTGTGGTGTTGAGAAGGTAGAGAAACAAAGGAATTTGGACTCCTACTTGGTGGAGACAATGGATACTATGGGACTTCTCTTGGTGTTTTCATAGGTGGAGACCTTGAAGGTGGAATCTAGATTCTCGTGAAAACTATCAGGTGGAGGCACTATGTTCTCTAGATTCCTATTGGAATGTAGGTTGAGGCACTGTGGGCTCTTGACTCCCGTAATGCAAATTGGATGGAGAGGCTGTAGGCCCTAGATTCTTGTAGTGACTTTTGGGTGTAGCACAAAGTGCTCTAGATTCCTTGAAGTGATTGTTTGGATGGAGACATTGTGCTCTTTAGACCCCTAGGTGTTAGGTGGAGGCACTATGTGCTCTAGATTTCCATGTGTTGTGGCTTGATTGGTGTGAAATTCCCTTAAGAAATTCATTCCATAGGCTTTGAATCTTGCTCAAGGGTAGTTCACTGCAAGAAAGGATAACATTGCATTGACATATAGTTGGGAAGAGAGTTGAAGTCTCTCTCTTAGTTACTAGCCATTTAGCTACTAAGATAAGTTTCTTACTTGTATCTTTGTTCATGTCAATGCAATATGAATGATGAATAACATTATTACATGATAATGGGTGTATCAATACTATTAATGAGGAATGTGCATCCATATGTGTTGCTATGTGATGGTTTTGTGAATGATCTCCATGGTGGTAAGGGATTTTCCAATCCCTTTGATGTTGATATGCTCTTGAATGTCATATTTACTTACATGCTTATGTTTTATTGTTTTACATGACCAACTAATTGTGGTTGTGTGTGATTTCCATCATATGATGTGTGTGAATGTCTTGAACAATTGTTGTGTAAACATTATTGAAGGCCTAAGGTCAATGTTGTGATTAATTGTTTAATAAATTCCATTAAACTATTTTGGTGCTTGTAAAGCCATGGGTTGTATGTTATAATGGAAAATGAGACTTTTTGTCTTAGAACCAATGAATTTTTCTATTAAAGTTTTGCATATGACATGTCAAGAGATTGTGTATATTTCTGTTGTGTATGACAGGTCACTTCCCTTCTCTTCTAGTTATGATCCAAAGCTGAAATTTTACATTATATCTGTCAGGAATGGCTATGTAAGGTCATTGAAGTCCATGAGACATTGAACCTAGGTTCACAGAGAATAGGCCTGTATTCGTATTGAACAAGCCTTTATAATTTGTAGGGGAACAACTGTTGGAATTATATTGCATGTGTTGTACTTGATGGAAACCCACTTGTAGCAGAAAAACTCACTTGTATATGGTAACTAGATAAATCTACAGGATAGATATCAGATGTGACAGAATGCATGGCAGTTGTGTTTACAGATGTGACAAAATGCAGGGCAGTTCAAAGGAATCATTTCAAAAGTAATATTGAAAATCACAATATAACAGGTCTATTAAGAGGGAACAAAGTAATGGTACAAAAGAATAGGATGAAGGAAAAAAGAACATGAAGAAACAGAATGGTTTAAGAAGTATACGCTGGTTCACTTTGTCAAAGTAGCGTATACACGTGGGTTCATAGAACAAAAAGAGCGTATATGTATACACGCACTCTCGCAAGAAGAAAAGCGCGTACAGGTTGGAAAATCAAGGTTTTGGTCCAAGGTATTTGGTTGGAGGTATTGGTTGGAGGTATTGGTTCGAGGTTTTGGTCCGAGGTATTTCGTCCGAGGTTTTGGTCTGAGGTTTTGGTTCGAGGTATTGGTCCGAGGTTTTTGGTCCGAGGTATTGGTCTAAGGTTTTGGTCTGAGGTTTTTTGGCCTGAGGTATTGGTCCGAGGTTTTTGGTCCAAGGTATTGGTACGAGGTTTTGGTCCGAGGTATTGACAAAGGATCTAAGTATATAAGGAGGAAAATATCAAAGGACTAAGTGCACAAGCAATGAATATCTTTTGAAGAGTTAGATCAAAAGAAAATATGCATGTTATGGGTTTCTAATGCTTTTCTTGATCTGAACTAAGTATGCAACTAAGTGTTTGATGATGGATGAGATCTAATGATGGACTAGGATCATAATGAATTATCATTATGTGATCTGATAATGGATAGGCTAGATTTGATTTCTAACGCATGTTTTATCCTTTATATGTGATGATCTGGGTATGTCTAAAGTCTGGAATTGCAGCGAAGTTATAAGTAAGTATTTGCAGATCTATACACTGGTTCGTCTTGGTGAAGGTGCGTATACACACTGGTTCGACTCTTCCAAGTAGCGTGTGCAAAAAAAAAAATTTGATGTTCAGGGATGATTGATCTATCAGATCAATGCTGCTATTTCACTGTTGTCTGTCAATGACGTCTTCTTAGATCTGAAAGTAAAACTGAATGCATAAAGAAATTGAGTCCGATTGATTCAAAAGGAAGGGTGATCCTTGTTGCTATCTGTTTATGACTATATAATATGATAGTAGATCTTCAGAATTTCACACATTGATATAGTTTGTGGTTCAGAGGTTTTATGATTCAGTATCTTTAGAGGTATACGCAGGTTGGGCTAAAGGAAGTAGCGTATACACGTAGGTTGGCTTGATTGAAGGAGCGTATACATTCTGACACATGACTTGTGAGGTTACAATTGGTTCTGGTTGTTGAAGCAATGTTTTGGGTTCAGATATGCGTACTGGTTACAGTAATCTGTCTATTCCAGTTGATTGGTTGAATTTGATTAAGTTTGAATGAATGGTTAATTCAATTGTGTCAGAGGTTTAGTGATTGTTTGATTCAATATGTCAGAGGTTTCAGTGATTAATTGATTCAGTGATTGATGATAGGTTTCAGTTATGTCAGAGATTGATGATTGAGTTTCAGTGATTGGTTTGATGGTTGTATTACAGTGGTGATTTGTTTTGAGCTTCAATGTTAATAATGGGTCTAGTGCGAAAATTTGATGAAAGGTGGCCTTCATATTGTAGTATTGTGTAGCAGGAGTATCTAGTGTGAAAATTTATGAAACGTGGTCCGTGGAGGATATTGAGGATTGGAACCTTTAGTGAGGAAGTTGAAGCTTCCTGCCAGTAGTGGCTGGTGATTTGATCAGGGGGTTGGAGCTCCCTTCTAGTAGTAGTTGGAGAACGAGTGAAGGTTGTAGCCTTCTGTAGGTCGGAGCCTACATACTATTAAACATATCGGCTAGTACAAGAACTAGGGGGTTGTAGCTCCCTTCCAGTAGAAGCTGGAGAATGAGAGAAGGTTGTATCCTTCTATAGGTGGCTTCTTGTGTACTGGTATGAGTCTGCACCAATACAAGATTGTAAACAAATTGTCTTAATATGAAAAGAAGACAGAGACAACAACAGCAAGTGGTTTTCACCCACATTGGGTTTCCACCTTAAATCTTAGTGTTCATGTGTTTTTCTTATGTGTGATGGTTTATTCTGTTATTATTGCACATGGTTACTTTTTAATGTTTAATAAATTACAGATGCACTGATTAAAGATCAACATATGATGAATTAACTAAATCATAAGTTCACTGGATATACGCTGTTTCCCTAAGAACAGTTGCGTGCACATGCGCGTTCCCTTCACTAAAGTAGCGTATATAAATATTATTATGGAAATGAAAAAATTATTGATTTGTAAATACTGATTCACACCCCCCCCTCTCAGTATTATTTCCAACAATTGATATCAGATCAGGTCCTTTGACAGAAGATTGATCGCTTGAAGGAGATCCATAGAAACAATGGGAAAGAAGCTAAAGAAGAAAGCACCTCAAAAGAAGAAGACATCTCAAGGGAACAGTGACAGTGGGAGAGACGATTGGCCATTATGTGGAAGCAACTCCTCAGATTTAGAATCACCTCAGAATGAAGATGAAAATGCAAAAGAATTATTAGGTATGGATTTGGTGTCCTCTAGTGATACATTTCTTTGTTCATTTGAAGATAATGAATGTGACAACGAAACAACTAAATTTGCTCTTATGGGTGAAAGAGAAAGAAATCAAATAGAGGCAGAATTTAAAAATCTCACAGACACAATCAAAGATCAAAAAAATCTAATTGATAAAAGGGAATGTTCCTACAAAGAAGAAGTTACTAGATTAAAATCTCAGTTGGAGGAAGGAAACAAAGTAAAGAAGTTTGTACAAGGAAAAGGAAGATCAATGTCAAAGGCGACAGGATGAAGTGACATCATTGAGAAATGAAGTGAATGAAAAGGAAACAACAACCAAGGAACTTATAGAAAGAACCAGCTACTATGAAGGTATTGAAGCCATGGTCGTTTCTCTAAAAGAAGATCTCAAAAATTCAAATAAGTAGAATGAATAACTACTCCAAGCATTTGAAGAACTACTCCAAGCATTTGAAGAACAAGAAAATGAAGTTCTCGAATTAAGGCAACAAGTGGAAGAAGGAAGAAAAGCTGAAGAAATCATGAAGAAGCAGTATCTTGAAAGGGAAGAGCAATATTAGGTTGAGGTAAATATCCTAAAAGGTAAATTAGAAGAAAAGGATAAACTTTTATGATTTCAAGATAGTACTAAGATTTTGGATGATATTATTAGTAGTCAAAGGTCTCCTGCCATCAAATTTGGTCTTGGTTTTCATGAAACTATTAAAGGTGAATCTAGCTCACAAACTGAAGCAAGGAAATCTAGTGCAAGATCTGAAACGCTCAACAAGGAGATAAGAGGTCAAACCCATCAACAACCAAGGAAAGAAAGTATCCAAAGAAAATCATTTACTCCTAATTATGGAAGTGTTAATTGATTCTTTCCTTTGATGAATAATGATGAATGTTTTATATGTCATAATTTTAGACATGTTGCAGCCAGATGCAGAAGTAGAATGGTTCAAGCTAATAACCATCACACAGAAAGATCATCAACTTCCAGGTACTTCAAGGGATATTGTTCTTCTTGCAATATTTTTGGTCACAAAACCATTAACTGCTATAGATGGAATATGAAACATATAAGATGTTATGCTTGTAACAAGTTTGGGCATATAACAAAAGAATGCAGGAGAAAATTTCAGCCAACATACCAAAAGAAGTAAACATCATCACAATCCAAGGTATGGAAGAAGAAGGAAGTACAACCAGAAATATGTGGCATAGCGTAGTATGTAGATAGAACAAACTCATGAGGAATTGAAAGTATGAAATTTCAGTGTTCTAATTTTCATACGCAATTATCATGAAGACAAGTCGGGTATATACATGAGTTGGAAGTCACATAGTCGCATAGATGTTGGTTTGATGAAGAAGTGGTGGGATAGACTCAGAAAAATGATCTGATATGGTTTAGACAATTATCAATTATCTTTTTTTATCTTGATGATTGATGACTATAATCTGTGGATGTTATTTATAAGTGCTTTTGATCCTCATAAGTTGTTGATGACTTGATGTATATCTGATTGATGATTATCCCTTGATATTTCTTACTGATATATGCAATGATAAGATTTGACAGTGAATAGGTGGCACAAGTTCAGGGGGAGAATATGATATGTTTCTAATAATGCATTTTTGGCATTATGTTTAGAAGTCATTGGTACCTAATGATTCTTATCAATGGTGAGGATGCTTATGTTGTTGAAGTGTTTAAATGATACATCATGCTATGCTGTAGTCATAAGTGGCCTATGATGAAATCTCAGATGATACTTATATTGCTTGAGCCACATAGTTATTATTTAGTTCAAATTTATGGATGATTGTGTGTTATAGACAATTTTGTGCCTTGCAGCATCAGGCATGAATTGTCAATAATCCAAGGGATCCAAAGTCCCTAAACATGATGTTCCTACCCCTAGAGGAACAAGGTCAGCAAACCAACAGCTCTCAGATCAGTTCTCCACCTGAAAACACTCAAAAACAAGCAATCCTGAAATCAAAGCAGGTGTTCCACTAGGCTTCTGCGCTGAAACTCAACTCCTCCATGGTGTACCTGCGTTGCAAAGCAGGTAGAACAAAGGCCACTTGCGCTGAGCGAGATGGGACAAGTGGCACACTGAGTCATTGCTCTGGAATCTTCCAAAAAATGACACTTGGATCAGGGATTTCGCCTTGTGATGAGTCAGAGGCTCTGTTTCTCCAAGTGGAAGCAAGGTTCTCCAAGTGGACTCAAGAACTGAAGATCAACTGAAGAGAGAGAGGACACAAGGCAGCTACACATCAGTTGCAAGCTGACTCATCCTTTCTCAATTCATCTATATATTGAGCTCTCTCCTATGAGCTCAGGAGGCTGGAATTTTGTGCAAAGTAATGATATGTTGTTGGTTTCACTATAGAGCTATTGGGTGATTGCTTGAAGGAGGTGAAGAGGATAAATTCTTTCTGCTGGGAGGTGTTGCAGGATTGGGGCCTTCAATGGTTGTAACACTCTCAGAACTTTACTTCTTCCATTAATAAAAGCTATTGAGGTTCTTCTATATGCACTTGTTTCAATGATGTATTGTGATAATTGTATATTTGATTTATGCTAATCCTTGAATCAGTTATGATTGCATGCTTCTTGTAGTTTCCTTCTTTGTTATTTTGTAGGATCTCATTGTAGCTGGGCCAGCAAAAGAGCAAGGAGCTGGGAGCAAGCAAGCAAAGAGAAGAGTTTGGATTCGACATTAAGCGCAAGACAACGGTTAGTGCATTTCTTCATTCTCTCTTGCTTTCATAAAGAAGTAAACCTTAAGTAGTTTTCTTTACAGTTGTTGCTGAGGTACTATCACCCTTAGAGTGGGATAGGGTCATCCGAATCGGATACTTTTCCCTACAACAAACTGGCGACTCCACTGGGGATCGTATCTGTTTGATTGTTTGTAGTATTTTGCTATTCATTTTCTGAACAAAAGAGTACCAAATCGAAAAGCTTTTGACTATATCAAAAGCGAAGTAGAGGGCAGCTACTCTAGCTCATTTCTGAGCATGTTCATGATTTGAAGAGCTGATCTACAAGGATCCTTGTAAGCTCTTAGTGATAGCTTTTCATCTTCCTTGTCATCCCTTAGTGTGTGCTTGACTGATAGCTTCTGATTTGAGCAAAAACTGTGAATTTTTTAGAAAATTGTGACCCGGAAACTGAGAAAACGCAACTTTCGTTTTCCAAAGCAGGTAGTACACAGGCTACCTGCTTTGCAACGCAGGTCCCGAAGGGGCTACCTGCGCTGAGAGCCAGACTGGCTGTGCAGCACCTGCGTTGGCCCAATTTTGCCTTGTGCATTTGGGGTTTCCTCCCTTTTTCTTGCCTGTTTTCACTATAGATTTTGCAGCCAGTTACCAGTCTTACACCTATTCTGAAACCAACCTTACTTGCCATCATTCCGCCTCTGTTATATAACGAAATTGTACTTGTTCTTCTTACATCATTTACAATTTCCCATAACAAAAGTAAACTAGTCTTTCTTTGGCCTCTTAGATCTGAACCTGTGTTAGGCATTTTGCTGGTCTAAAGAGTTAGCTTGTTTGCTGTCCATAGCTGATTAGCCTTTTTTACTTTCGTCATTATGGTTTGATTTCATGTATTTCCAGTGATTAAACAAGTAAATCTTAAAGGTGTCTTTTGATTTTGGACAAACTTGTTTACTTTCGCTTTAAATCGAAATCAAAGTTATATAACAACTTTCTTTTTGTAATACATCAACATTAAGAAAGGGAAAAGAAAATACATGCATTGTGCATTTTGCATTTGACTGCTTGCATGACGATTTAGGAAATTTTGCATTAGTGTGTGCTCTATGATCTGTGTGAAAAGATTTGCCTTTCTTCTCCCTCAGTAGTTAAGATTTTCTAAGTTGAAAGATTGAAAAGTTTGCTTCTCATCTTAGACTGCATCAGGAATTTGTCATATACATCTCGTGGTGATCCTTAAAGGTAAACTGCTAAGCAAGATCAACATTAAAATAAATTCAATTTACATAACAACGCTTTGAAACATAACGCAAACACATAGAGGTCTAGGTAGAGACGTGTTCCGGCGTCGTTAAACATAGTGACTGTCGATCTCTACGAAGGTGGGTGATTCCTCCTGAGAGTCGGTGGCACTAATACGGACTTGTGCTCCCACGTACCGTCGCGTATATATTGGGAGACCCCTATAGGAACAAAGCCTTTATCCATAGGAAGCCGTGTCGGCCGCCCTACTGATCGCGATGCAGTGAACACAGCATTCACGAAGATCGACCACCCGTACCGTAAAACGTATTCTGTGGTTTCGCGAAAAGTTTGGCACACCCTCTGCCTAGAACTCCAGAGCAGTTTCTTTTGGCCTTTTTCAAACTCTATAACTGAAAAAGTCCATCCGAGCATTTGTCACTTCGGGCTCGTTAATACATCGAAGGAGACTAGAGTCATCTTTAGCTTTTTCTCGACTCTTAAAACATGAAAAAGTAAAGTTGTGTCTAAAGCGTCGTTAATAAAATTTATTTTAATCGGAACATAATCACCTGTTATTCCCACGTTGATCTTTCAGTTGAAAAGTATGGAGCCCACCAACCAAGGAAGTCACCTTGGTGGAAGTCCCAATCCCTTCTCCTCTTGGGGAGATGTTGGTGCGCCTCATATGGCCACATTGTCACTTCCAGGATTGACAATTGGCCTACCTGTATGGCTCTTTTCAACTAATGTAGTTCAAATCGCCACTAATCCTGAGCAGTCGAATCAACAGTCAGACCAGTCTCGAGCTACCCACCAGCCTTCCACCTCTTACAATTCTTCCTCTGATCCTTCATCTTCGCAGGGTAGAGCCGGCAGAAGTCAGCCTCCCATGGAGAAGAAGGAAAAGAGGAAGAGAGAAAAGAAGCAGAAGGGGCCTATGGCGAAGGCGACTGGGGGCAAGCAAAAGACATCTGACAAAAATCCACACACTGCACCGACCGGGCCTAAATCGCCATGTGTCATTTGCAAAGGGACCCACTTCCATCGTGATTGTCCTTGTATTCCCCGGATACTAAGGGACTGGTCCCCCAGGTTGCACAATCCGGTAGCATCAACCTCTGGTAGTCATGTTGATTGCAGTCCATCAACTAGCGAGAGTGAAGGACGAAAAGGGAGACCAAGATCACCTTGTATGTTGTGTGAAGGCGATCATGCCATCCACCGATGTCCATTCTTAGATGAGGTGAAGAGAGTTTTGGAAGATCGTCCGGTATCACCGTTACGACTTCCTCCTGGATACCAAAAATTCGTGCCTAATCCCTCGATGGTTGAAAATCCAGCTGGCCCGCTCAAGTGGTCAGCTGAAGTGTCCGTCATTGAGAATGAACCTACTGAATCCAGACCAGACGAAAGTCTAAAGGTCGAAACGGAAGTTGACCCGGTTCTTCCTTCAGAGGTTTCATCCTCAAATGACACCGTCGTTGAAGATTCATCTTCGAATGACACCCTCACTGAAGAGAATAAGGATGACACCATCCAGATTCTTTTCATCAACACAGACTCTGATGAGCATCAGGGCAATGCGCCCATTCCTTTATCGCAGGAAGGAACATCGTCAGGGTCGTATCCGGCCGTGTATTCGGTCCCACCACCAAGCAACCTAGTTGTATCCTTTGATTGGAATCAACTAGGCAGACCCCGGTTACCAGCCAGTATCCCGTTCAGAATCATCGTCCAAATCTACAGAATGGTGATGGCTGGAACTATCATTGATGAAGGGGCTTCTGTGAGTATCCTTTCCTCTATTGCTTGGAAAGCACTGGTTTCCCCGGCGCTTTTACTCGAGATGAGAAATCTATCAGGTTTTGATAAAGGAACCAGTCACCCGTTAGGGATTCTCCCCAATGTTCCCATTACATTGAAAGGGAAGACAGTTCATATGAACGTCATGGTCGTCCAGGGACCCTTGGTATATAACTTACTCCTTGGACGAGACTATATATATTGCATGGAGGCGATAGTGTCCTCACTCTTTAGAGTTATGTGTTTTCCGCACGAAGGAAGAATGGTCAAGCTCGTAGACCAACTTTCATTTCCAGGATCACGCATCGCAAATAGTCAAATACCATCCCTTAACGGTTTATTCACTCAAGGAATGCCTCCACCCCCGGTTCTACTTCCCGATGAATGCGAGTGATTCGGAAAGATGTAACTAGGACCCAGGGGGCATGCACCCTGGCCTGCCTTGGGCAGAGGAAACCTTGGGTATAAAGTTAATTTCCGCAGAAGAATGGGACTAGTCCGTACCCCGTCCGAAAGAAGGAAGAGAGGGTTGTTCTAGGATAAAGTTCTTTTGTCAAAGTTATGTGAGTGAGATAATCAGCTTCTCGCTCCCTTTGTCTAAAAAGTAGGCTCTCCTGAGGGAGGAGATCCATTTGTGGCGGCAAGTAGCCACCATCTTTGAAGGCAAGCCTCACCCATTAAAACATATGTTTTGAAGGATAAGTAGGGGCAGCCTCCAAAGAAAGAGATGAAATTGCTGCAACAAGTAGTCACCATCCTTAGCAACCTAATGATAGACATCGCCGAAAAGAGAGTTTAGTTTGCGGCAGCGAACAAAACCATTTTTCGGATAATAAGTAAGAGGCAAACCTCCCTCCGTAACGCCAATGTTTTATCTGTTGCGATCTTGCAAAAATCAAAAAGTGAACTGATGGGAAGACAAGTACCGTCGGCACCGAAAAATAACGAGAAGACAATTATCGTTAAAAATATAGCAAGACGACAAGTAGAAAAACAGAGGTGGGACAGAGGAGGGGTAGCCTTGAAATTATACTTTATACCTGGGGGCATGCGAACCTTTTGGAGTGCAAGCACGGGACGACTATTTATTTTTTTTAAATTTTTAGGTCCTCCCTTTAAACCTGTAGGTCTAACCCGTTAAACTCGTAGGATTAGCCGTTTCCAGCTTGCATAAAGAAAGGATGTGGGGCAAAAGTCAAAACTTGCCAAATAGGAGCATAGCTTCGTGAGATAAAGCTCCTTAAAAAATAGCTATCTCACCTGAGGCGTTTCTTGTATTATGACTGGTATATTCGAGCAGTTTTAGCACACAGTTCATGCTCGTTAAAAAATAAACGCAAGATCCGAGCAGTTTTAGCACATAGTTCATGCTCGTTAAAAAATAAACATAAGTTGTGAGCAATCTTCCCCTAGAGTTCAAGCTCACCCAGAAAAAATGAACCGGTAAATAACCTTGGTAAATGTAACCTTTGACAGCCATATTAAAGCCCTTGGTCGTGTTTATATGCCATCACCTCCATCCGTTCATTTGGCCAATCATTCATCTCCATATGTTTATTTACCCATTTTGAGGAACAGCTGCGAGGAGTGATTTCACTAAGCCATCCTTGTGACACTGCCGTGATTGGAATATTCCAACCTGTACCTAGAATCTGCTGCTGCCCTGTTCATCACTCGTTCCTCAAAAGACGAGTCTTCTTTGAGCTCTTTTCACTGACTCGTAAAATATGAAAAGTTTGCCGAGTTTTGGCCTTCCAGCTCGTTAAAGCGACCGGAAAGCTATCCCTCCTCTAGATTAAAATCTTTTTGGACCTGAGGGATTATTGCACAAAAAGATCGAGCGCTTGTTTTGTTCGGCTCGTTAAAGCAATCGAAAATTCATCCCTTCTGTATTGTTTTATACTTTTTCGGACTTAAGGGATTAGATGACGAAAAAGGAATTCAGGAGTTGACTTTATGTACCTTTTCAGACTCTCTAAAAATGAAAAGGATCGAGTTATCCTTGTCGTTAGACTCGTTAAATTCATTAAATAGCGACAAACTTGTCTTTAGACGAGAACGAGTTTCCCTATCGCTAGGCTCGTTAAAACATAGCGATGGGCTTGCCCGAAGGGCAGGTTATAGAACAAGCATATGTTATCCTCCTCAAGCTTGATAAAAATAAAGAGGTACTGGTCAGCAATGACTGGGGAAAAATTGGGAGAACCTCACAGCTTTAATGGTAGCAAGTCGCTCTTGAACATGACACTTTGTCCTCCGTATCACATCGGGTTGGGTTGTTTCATTCACCGGTCTCATCACCATGGTCCTCGCCACACCATCCACATTTGGGGTAATGCTACCAATCCATCACATCAGTGTCGTTATATGTTCAAGAGATGTTGTTCTGCAAAGAGTCAACCGTGTCCCATCCACTGCCATACATTGTCCTTCATCCATTTCATGACCGCCACCCTGAATCATACATCACAGTTTGTTTTCACCTCATCACAATCACTAGCTCCGTTCCGTGTCACTGATGTGGGATTCATTAAGGCCCTCCTTTGACGGATCGCTCCTTGTCGACATCAGCTCATTATCCAAGGAGTTGATCTAGGAACAACCCCTTCAGTACTTTGAAGCTTGCATACCTCAATGGCAAGTTTCTCACTTCCGACGACAGGTATACATCAATGACCTTCGACCAGAAGATTTTGCATGGTGGTCGACGCCAAGTCCTTTATTCCCACCATGTGAATTGTACTGCCGTACCTTGAGGGTCATCATCCTTATCGGTGATTCCTCTCGCGCTTGTTAACGGTTTACATCATTGACCGGTAATCAAGCGATGTCTTTCCATGTTCGACTTCAAGAAATTCTCACATGGATCGACTTGTACATCGAGTGAAGATCGGAAGAGATTGAAGACCCCGGATCTAGTTTCATCCATCCGGGCTACGATATATATTCAGGATATAAAGACATTTGATGTGTACATCATTGCAGCAGATGATCATCCTTCTCAAAGGATGATAATTTCAGCAGAGAATTATCAGTCTACCATCAGACGATCGTCTGTTCTATGTACCAAAATGAATTTATAAAGCTGAGCATGGGAATGCCCGCCTCAGCTAGATCATGAAAAAGTATGAAAAATAATGTATTGTATTGTATCTTATTACAGGACACTTCTCAGCAGATTGAATGAAATTCGGATCCTCCTAATAAAGCATTTCACCCGATAAACGACCTCATACTTTAGGGGGCATCTGTTATAGACAATTTTGTGCCTTGCAGCATCAGGCATGAATTGTCAATAATCCAAGGGATCCAAAGTCCCTAAACATGATGTTCCTACCCCTAGAGGAACAAGGTCAGCAAACCAACAGCTCTCAGATCAGTTCTCCACCTGAAAACACTCAAAAACAAGCAATCCTGAAATCAAAGCAGGTGTTCCACTAGGTTTCTGCGCTGAAACTCAACTCCTCCATGGTGTACCTGCGTTGCAAAGCAGGTAGAACAAAGGCCACCTGCGCTGAGCGAGATGGGACAAGTGGCACACTGAGTCATTGCTCTGGAATCTTCCAAAAAATGACACTTGGATCAGGGATTTCGCCTTGTGATGAGTCAGAGGCTCTGTTTCTCCAAGTGGAAGCAAGGTTCTCCAAGTGGACTCAAGAACTGAAGATCAACTGAAGAGAGAGAGGACACAAGGCAGCTACACATCAGTTGCAAGCTGACTCATCCTTTCTCAATTCATCTATATATTGAGCTCTCTCCTATGAGCTCAGGAGGCTGGAATTTTGTGCAAAGTAATGATATGCTGTTGGTTTCACTATAGAGCTATTGGGTGATTGCTTGAAGGAGGTGAAGAGGAGAAATTCTTTCTGCTGGGAGGTGTTGCAGGATTGGGGCCTTCAATGGTTGTAACACTTTCAGAACTTTACTTCTTCCATTAATAAAAGCTATTGAGGTTCTTCTATATGCACTTGTTTCAATGATGTATTGTGATAATTGTATATTTGATTTATGCTAATCCTTGAATCAGTTATGATTGCATGCTTCTTGTAGTTTCCTTCTTTGTTATTTTGTAGGATCTCATTGTAGCTGGGCCAGCAAAAGAGCAAGGAGCTGGGAGCAAGCAAGCAAAGAGAAGAGTTTGGATTCGACATTAAGCGCAAGACAACGGTTAGTGCATTTCTTCATTCTCTCTTGCTTTCATAAAGAAGTAAACCTTAAGTAGTTTTCTTTACAGTTGTTGCTGAGGTACTATCACCCTTAGAGTGGGATAGGGTCATCCGAATCGGATACTTTTCCCTACAACATTGTGGATGACTCTTTTTGATGATGCATATATGGTATGTTTCTTACATGATGATCTTCATAAGGACAAGGAGAAGAACAAATCTTGAGTACACAACTTCATTATCTGATAAGTGCCATTTCTTTTATGTTGTTGTCATCATACCTTCAAAGATGCATAAACTTCATATGGCATAGTTATGGATGAGGATTCCTATAGTTCTTGGCTTTCACATGGGTGAGGATTGATGCTACTGATGGTATCAAGAAATCTTGACAAATGACTATGAGCTCATGGTTTTCTAGATACATATTCTTGGATACACATATTGTTGGATACATGGATGATTACTTAAGTTGCATATTGATAAATATTGTTGGTTGGCCAAGAGAATGGTGTTGTTACAGGTTCCATGAAGACATATCTATTTGGAGACATGGCTTACTTAGTCACATAATGATGATCAATTCTTACTTTATGATGATAGGTTTCCTAGTGATGATACATGGTTGATATATTGAGGGTTCTTGTGGAAAGATCATGCAGTGATCATAGATGATCACTATGGTGTTTTCACATACATATGATATGATTTTGTGTTACTGCTTGGAGATATGACATATGCTTAGTTGATTCATGGAAGGTTACGATAAGGCTCTTTCTACTAAGGAAACAAAGCAAGTTGATCTTGATGAGATCAAGAGGATGAGTTGATATCTATACGTGGCATACTTTGTCACATGTTGATGATATTTACATTGTCATATTGATGAGCCTCATCATTGAGTAATTATATGGGCCTTAATTGACCTTAATTCACCTCCTAGCTTAGTCAAACCAACCATACAACTTATTGCATACTTTTGATTATATTTTGTTTATGAGATGAGTAGAGTTGGATATTTTTCTTTGTGGTCTAATGTGCAAGTAATGTAGGAATAAAGGATAAAAGCAAGGAAAATGCATGGATAAACAATAAAAGCAAGTAACTATGGTAAAAACCTTGGTAAAAACTCGAATGGGACAAGGGAGAGGAATTACAGGAGGTAAATCCTCCTCATTTACTGCCCCTCCATTCGAATATCCCTTAATCAGCTAAAAGTACAAACAAACCCCCTTCTAGAAGGCAACCAAGCAAGTGAAGGTGGAAACAACCAAATCAGGAGTACTAGAAGGAAGCCAAACAAATGAGAGTACAAAACAAGCCAAATCATGTGTACTAGAAGGCAACCAAGCAAGTGAAAGTATGAGTTTATCTTGAGTTGGGAGCCGAGTATCCCTACCAGAAGGCAACTGAGCTAATGAAAGGGAAAGCACAAGTTTATCATTGGATTAGGAGCTATGCCTCCTGATGAGCCCCAAAAATGGATAATTATTTGGGCTCATTCAACCTCCTAATTTGACTTAATCCACCATTCTCATTAGTTTATTACATGTTTTTGATTATATTTATGCTAATAGAGTGAATTTGGTTAGTCATTATGCCAACAAGTCTAATGGGTGCTTTGTGTAGCCTTTTTGGTCAACTTGGAGACAAAATTGAAGGTCTTAATGAGCACTTGGCAGCCAAATTCGTGGAGAGTATTTTTAGGAAGGTGTTCCCCTCATTTATGGGCCCTTACCTCGAATTCTCCACCATCAGCTCAGAGTTCAAGGGCCACCAAATCAATCAGCACAAGGGAAGCCAAGCAAGTCAAGTAGGATTGCTGTTAACTACAAGTCTTGGGCAGCCGAGTCCCTAAAGTTTAGGAGGACTGTTGGGGTCCTCAATTTGTATAAATAAGAAGGCTTAGGGCCTCATTTGGGTTAGCTGGTAGTTAGTCATTTCATAGTCTTGTTGTAGTCATTTTGTAGTTCGATTTTTAGGCAATAGATTAGTTTTGCTGTCAGCTCATTTTCAAGTTCTCCTTGTGGATAGTTTTGATGTAACTCTTCATTTCTTGATCAATAAAGATGAATCCAGCTTTGCACCAGCTCTAAATCTCTCTTAGGAGGCTATAGCTCTTGGGTTTGGGCCCATCTCAAGCGCCCAGTACCTCCTTTGTTTACCTTTATGTGTCTTTGCTGCATTCTTAGAGTAAAATCTGCTATTTAGATTTAAAACTTGTTGTGTTATTTAGGTTGCTTTTGATGATTAAAGTAGATTTTCATGTTCAGATTGATTTGGATAGATTAATAACATAAAGGATCCTTGGAAAAAGGGGCTCAAGCACCTCTGATCTTACCTCTCCCTCAGTGGGATCGTGAGTTGGGACAAAGGTGACCTTGCTGCCCACAAAAACGCTGCTTTGCTTCACCATGCAAGTATTAGTGTTGGATTCTTAGTTGTCAAACTTGATATCAGTTTTGACTGCATGCTTAGGGTTATGATTGCTTAGTTGCATAGTTAGTTCATCTGATTTTGTGCAAATAAACTTCTGTTCCATTTCTTTTGCTACTATCTAGGTCAGATTAGGTCAAGGTAATTAGGTTCTTGATTTTCCAAGTCTTCATTTGTTAAATTCGAAAAATAACTTGCAGAGCACCTGTTATCCTTCTCTATCTACCCATAATCCATCAGATAATCTGCTCCAACCCTTAGTCCATGATTCGTACCCTTCATTTTCCATCCTTTCCCCACCTTGTCCTAATTCCTACATTCTTGTGCATCATCGCTTCCTCCATCCTTGAACAAATCCAATCGCTCCTTAGCCTCATCCACCAAGTCATAGACCTCTTCACACCCCTATTTCACCTCCATACCCATTCTTCCATCTTTTTCCCTCCATCCATGCTCCAAAATCCCATTTCGAAACATCCTATAGAAGAATTACAGAACATCCTGTAGAAATCCTGAACATCCTGTAGAACCCCTGCAGACTTCCTGTAGAAGCTCATAAACACGGTTTCTTGGCAGCCAAACTTTGTGAGACTCTCTGGAAGGGTGTTAGGGACCCCTTAGACCCTCTCTGAACCTTCCCAACCTTTCCCAAGCATTTCTCCTCCTTGATCCACCTCTGCACAGTAAAAAATAGTTAAAAGCACATGCATGATAATTCCAACAACTTAATCAAAAATACAAAAAGATGTTTTCTTCAGATAGAGGTAGTCTAGACACATGTATTTTACCTTCATAGAAGTAATGGCATCTCTTTCAGTAGTTTGCATGCTCTCCTTTGCGTCAGTAGGACTAGCTGGTAGAATTAGGGTTTGCTAGGGTTTGCGTTTCTTTTTGGCTTTCAGTTTCTTTTTGCAATTAGATTAGCTTCCTTCGAGTTAGCTTTCATCCATCAATTAAAAGCTTCTTCTAAGAGCTCATAGAAGTTGGCTTAAGCTCCTACTGGACTTGTGCCAGCTGACCAAGTGACAGCTGCGGCAAGAGCTAGTACTTGTGCATACAGCACCGTCCCTTCCAAGTTTGTTACGAACTACCGGGTTGATAAAATTAGAGAAGGAAGCTCCAGGAGTTGTAGCATTATTGCTACAATACTGGAGCCCACCATCTTTTTGGCGCCGTTGCCGGGGAAGCGTTAGAGTATTAGTGATTGCTGCTAATCTTCTATTTTCCACTACAACCTTCTGCTAAGTAGTTTATTTCATTTCCATTATGCAATTTCGTTTTTGCAAAAGTAGACTAGAATTTCCCGCTTTCATAGATTAGCATTTCAATTCCGCAATTTCATTTCTGCAAGCATAGATTAGCATTTCAATTTCGCAAGCGTAGCCTAGCATTTCATTCCTGCAATTTCATTTGAGCAAAATAGATTAGTCCTTTCCTGCTTTCATTTCAATTCTGCATTTTCATTTTAGCAAGATAGTTAGTTGCAGTTCAATCTATTTCAGTTTTGCAGGTAGAAGTAGAAAAAAGAAAAAATCAACCAAAAAGATTTCATTTCATGCCTTGTAGGAGTAGAGATAAGTTAGAAAAATGATTTCACAACACCCCCCATTGCTTCACACAGCCAACCTTCTCTCTTCTTCGATGGTTGTGACTAAGAAGAACCCCTGGATGGACATCAAGGCATATTTAAAGAACCTCTAGGGGAGAAGAAGAAGAAAACATTCCTCTGGAGAAAATGGCTACAAGTAGAAATTTTGGGAGCAATACCTTGTCCAAGAATGAGTTTGCAACTCAAATGGAAGATTTCAAGAGTGATATGAGGCAGTTTCTTGCCATGCAATTGGATACCTTACAGATCCAAAGGAAGCAAGAGGGAGCCAAGAGCGCTTTGGTCATCTTTTGTCCTAGGTGCACTAGAAAGCATCCTAGGAACGAATGTCCAATGCACTCCCTAGAAGTGTGTTTCATCTGTGAAGAATACCATCCTACAAATCAGTGCCCTTCCTTGCCTGGACTTAAAGTTGCATATCAGAGAGCCAAAGGAGCCACTGAACCACTCCATTATATGAACCAAAGGAGGCCGCATGGACCTAGATCTTACCAGCAGGAACTGCAAGGGACATCTGAGACCTATTATGACCCCTATCAAGCCACTTTCATGCCTTCTTGGGGTCCCCCTAATCATCCTTCCTGGTTCACACCTCCTCCTTGTTCCTTCACAGATCCATATTATGCCCAACCAACTGCTCATTCATTTCACTCTTATGCTCAGCCACAGCCTCAGTGGAATGCACCTCATCAGGGGTGGAGGCCACAATACAACACTCCTCCCGCTTCTTTTCCTCCACCACCTGCTCATCCACAACCATCACCTCCTGCTCCACCAAGGCAACCCCAAATGCCTGCCCAACCACAACCCCATCTACATCCATCTCAAATATACACCCCCACCAGCTACCCGTACTGCCATTTCCAAAACCATACCATGGAGTAGCTCAACCCAATTGCAAAGCTGAGGCACAACATGTCCGAACAACTCCTCTTGAGCTCAATGATCTTCACCCTAGCTCAGGAAGAGTATTGCAAAAAAGAGACTATATTGCAAGCATTGAAGGACCACATCCAACAGAAGAAGATTCAAAAGAAAAGATCAGAGAACCATGGGCTGCACTTGATGAAGAGAAGGCATCAAAATCAGAGATCGAGAGAGTTCCCTCATGGTTACCATCAAATCTTCCATGTATTCAAGAGAAAGATCAACAAAAAGAGGAAGATGAGAAGGTCATGATAGAAGGTGACATGAAGAATGATCCAGATCAGCAAAAGGACCAAGGATATCAAAGCTATATTGAGACATGGTTCCAGACCGTCACTAAGTTGCAGCAGTACTCTCTTCCTCAGCTATGTTTGAACCCTTCAAAGTCAGATCATTTTGTCTCTGAAATCTGGATAGCTGTCAAAGCATGCATTTCGAGCCTTCACATCATCTTGTCTCTAATCTCGATGTGCACATGGCTCCATTGGAAGTATTCTTATACTTGAAAATGATTTTGTTTTTCAAGTAGGGTAGGGTAGAAAAAAAAAAGAAAAAAGAAAAAATGAAAATAAGAAGAAAAAATAAAAATCTAAGGTGAAAACCTCCTCGGAGGTGCCTTAGATTGGCTCATTGATTGAAAACCTCCATGAGGCGGTCCATGGGTTGGGAAAAAAGAGAAAAGAGAATAAGATCTCTGGGTGAAAACCTCCCTTGGAGGCGCCCAGGGCAGGCAATTAGGGCGAAAACCTCCATGAGGCGCCCTAGTTGTTTTTCAAAAAAAAAAAGAGAAAAAGAAAAAGAAAAATAAATCTAACTTCCATTGAATAATTTCAGGTTGCAGCAATGACATTGCAGGTCAGGAGGATCACTCAAAACAAAGACAAAGGATTTTTTGTGCCTTCTAGAGGAAGTTCTATATTTCTACAGGAAACATCTTGTAGAACCTTCAAGCGAGCCAGATTCGATTTTGGAAGGGGATCTAAAGCTTGGAATCCATTGGTTATGCCTGCAAGCATCCATGTTCCCATTCCTTACCCTTTTCCATCATCTTTTCCACCTCATTGTGCTTCTTCATTGTGCTTCTACAAGAAGTTCCTGTAGAAATTGTAGGAAGATAGAAATGGATTTCAAAAAGGTGGTTTGGCGAACATGGTAGCTTCCTCAAGGGTTTAAAAGTCCTCCTGCAATCTTCAAACTCCTCCTCCATCATCTCCATACCTGCATCACAGCCCAAGCTCAGTTTTTCTTTCCATGCAAAAATTTGCAAAATGCCTTGAAGCAAAAATACCTAGAATAGAATTTGTTTTTGCCCTAACTTGAAAACCATGCATCCATTTGAAAAACCGTTTTATGGGGAATTGCACAAGGGTGATGGCAACATGCCTGAGCAGTTTCAGCCAATTCCGGTGCACGGTTTCCAAGAAATCAACCTCCATCAACATCAGCCATTTTTGCATTTTCTCCATATCCGTGCATCCGTTTCAAAACCTATTTCATGGGGATATGCATATGAGTGATGGTAACCTACCCAAGCAGTTTCAGCCAATTTTGATGCACGGTTTCCGAGAAATTGATCTCTGAAATCTTCAGCCATTTTCTAATTTTATCGAAATCTGTGCATCCATTGATCACGATTTTGCTATGGGAGGTGCATAATGATGATAGGAACATGCTCAACAAGTTTCAGATCGATCCGGTTTACCGTTTGGGAGCAATGGCAAAAACAAGTTCTGGTTCTGTGAAAATGCAGCAGCAGCAGCCTGAAGGTGCAGATCTGAGCGTGGAAATGAACTCCTGAAGCATGCATCCGGCCAGAGGACACCTGCACAAGAAAAAACAACCAAAAATCATCAGCCAAGCCCTCATGCAACCAAAGGATCCAAGCATGCAGCAGCCGAATATGAGCATGCAGCAGTAAAAAGCACTTCGCAGCAGCCATTTGACTTCAGGTAAGTGACTAAACCTTGTTCCTCTATTGCATGAGTTTAATCTAAGCATTGCATGAACGAATGAGATGGTGGGATTTAGCCAGCAAGCTAGCCATATTCGATTGCACTCATCCAGGAAAAAATCACGCAGCATACGTGTATGGTCATTCACGTGAAATTTGAAAAAACACAGACAGTTGTGGATATTTTAACTCCAGTGCAACTAATGGTAAGTGATTACAGGCAGAGAACTACAGTTCATAATAACACTGCAGTGGGGACCAACGGTCTGCATGCGGCCAACGTGCACTTGGCCAGCTCACCCTCCATCAGCGGAAGTCTCCATAAACAGCCAATTGAACTCATCAGGAAACGAGAGACTTCTACAAGAAAGGCAGAAAACAGCCCTGCAGAAAGAAAACTCGAGAGTTTTAGAAATTTCAAGCTCAAAACGAGGGGAAGGACAGATATCCCTATCCCATTGGATATCAAGCTCTGCGCAATTATGCTGGACACATATATGAAATGGAGATTCAGGAAGGTGCCAAAGGGCCTATGTTTGTGATTGTATCCGACAAAGGGATTTCGTGCCTCGGCGAAACTCCTACCATTGCCTGGGAAAAAATCCAGAAGAAAAATAACATGCGAATTCAAAAGTTTCATAGAGATCAGTTCTCGATAATTGACGGTGCTGAGCTTTTTGGATTTACAAATCCATTGGTTCAACGCTTATTTCGTGAACTTGTTGCAAATGAAAATGGGACAACAAGTTAGAACATTGAAGACGTTCATCTGAATGTAGACACTCTGCAGTCAGAAACTGCCAACTACAACAATAGAAGGATCAATAAGAAGGAAACGCTTCAGGCTTGATAAACAGAAGGTTGTTCGTGTAGCATGTCTAAACTCTCCTAAACTTAACATGGATTGTGGTATTCCTGCAATGGTAATTGAGAATGACAATAACAAAAATCAGCCTTCTGAAAGCTTTGATATTGTCGGGAAAACTGGATTGTTTGTGCCAGATTCCCTTGACAAGGATGCAAATACTTGTCCTGGTATTGTGATAAATAACAAAGGCACTGCTAGCAGGCTATTCATTTCAGATCAACCTTCTCATCTAAAGAGAATGGAAATTTCACATTTTGGGCATGGCGGGACTGTAGCTGAAATCATAAATGCAGGAGCACGCATGGAAAGCCCTTCAGCAATAGCTAATGTTGGCAAGGGCATACTTTCAGGTTCTCAAGTAGAGTCATATTGCCCACAACAATGCACACTACTGAATAAATTGCAGGATGGTTCCATGCTTGAGTCCTCTATTAGAGATTGTGAAGAAGTATTACAAGACAGAAAGGATGATGAGGGACAACTGAAAGTTGAGAAATATAATCAGTTTATTCCTCAAGCTAGTGCTATTCCTTTGCAGTCTGTCCCTGAGATATCTGGGAAAGGTCAAATACCTTCTAATGAGTGTAGTTTGAGTTCCTCAGAACAGAATAGACAATGTGATACCACCCAATCACTGGATGGAAATGTAGGCAAGGCAGATTCAGATTCCATGGGACAAGAATTTGCAAAGTCGATGATAATGGTGTTGCTCCCACAAGCATTGCCCTTCCTCAAACAAGCTGCCAGAAAGAAAAGAAAGAATACACCAGAAGGGAATTTTCATGCTTCTTCCATTACTAAATATGATCCTAATAATGAATCTTTTGGTCAACACCATGCAGTTAGAAAGAAAGTTGGGAAGTCTTCAGGGACATGATAGCAGAACGTGACATAAAAGATCAAGGCAGAGAGGACTGAAGAAGTCCAAGAAAGTGAGGACATACCCAAGGCAACCACAGAAACATTAAAAGAGAAGGCACCCCCAGCCAAGCGAGCCAAATCGAGGAAAACTGTTTCTACAGGAAGTCAGAAAACTATTCTACAGGAAGCTACAGGACTTTCTACAGGAAGTTCTGTATTTTTACCAGAAACATCCTGTAGAGCCGTTGGGCAGGCCAGAATTGGTTATGAAGAGGGATTTGAAGCTTGAAGTTTGTTTAGGAGGCATGCAACCACTCTTTTCTTCCATCCTCCACTAGTTTCATCTCCTTTCATATGATTGCATATACTTGCACACTCATACCAAGGCTGAGAATTCACTAGGAAAAGGAGCAGGCAGTGGGAAGAAGCAAAGAGAAAAGCATGGTTTCATGAAAGAGAAGAGGACATCACTTTAGAAGCTTGGCATGACAAGGAGGCCACCAGGGCCATCAAAGATGAGGAGAGAGATTGGTTGCTCAGAGGATGAACAACACTTTCAGTAGGGGGGTGATGATGAGCCCCAAAAATGGATAATTATTTGGGCTCATTCAACCTCCTAATTTGACTTAATCCACCATTCTCATTAGTTTATTGCATGTTTTTGATTATATTTATGCTAATAGAGTGAATTTGGTTAGTCATTATGCCAACAAGTCTAATGGGTGCTTTGTGTAGCCTTTTTGGTCAACTTGGAGACAAAATTGAAGGTCTTAATGAGCACTTGGCAGCCAAATTCGTGGAGAGTATTTTTAGGAAGGTGTTCCCCTCATTTATGGGCCCTTACCTCGAATTCTCCACCATCAGCTCGGAGTTCAAGGGCCACCAAATCAATCAGCACAAGGGAAGCCAAGCAAGTCAAGTAGGACTGCTGTTAACTACAAGTCTTGGGCAGCCGAGTCCCTAAAGTTTAGGAGGACTGTTGGGGTCCTCAATTTGTATAAATAAGAAGGCTTAGGGCCTCATTTGGGTTAGCTAGTAGTTAGTCATTTCATAGTCTTGTTGTAGTCATTTTGTAGTTCGATTTTTAGGCAATAGATTAGTTTTGCTGTCAGCTCATTTTCAAGTTCTCCTTGTGGACAGTTTTGATGTAACTCTTCATTTCTTGATCAATAAAGATGAATCCAGCTTTGCACCAACTCTAAATCTCTCTTAGGAGGCTGTAGCTCTTGGGGTTGGGCCCATCTCAAGCGCCCAGTACCTCCTTTGTTTACCTTTATGTGTCTTTGCTGCATTCTTAGAGTAAAATCTGCTATTTAGATTTAAAACTTGTTGTGTTATTTAGGTTGCTTTTGATGATTAAAGTAGATTTTCATGTTCAGATTGATTTGGATAGATTAATAACATAAAGGATCCTTGGAAAAAGGGGCTCAAGCACCTCTGATCTTACCTCTCCTTCAGTGGGATCGTGAGTTGGGACAAAGGTGACCTTGCTGCCCACAAAAACGCTGCTTTGCTTCACCATGCAAGTATTAGTGTTGGATTCTTAGTTGTCAAACTTGATATCAGTTTTGACTGCATGCTTAGGGTTATGATTGCTTAGTTGCATAGTTAGTTCATCTGATTTTGTGCAAATAAACTTCTGTTCCATTTCTTTTGCTACTATCTAGGTCAGATTAGGTCAAGGTAATTAGGTTCTTGATTTTCCAAGTCTTCATTTGTTAAATTCGAAAAATAACTTGCAGAGCACCTGTTATCCTTCACTATCTACCCATAATCCATCAGATAATCTGCTCCAACCCTTAGTCCATGATTCGTACCCTTCATTTTCCATCCTTTCCCCACCTTGCCCTAATTCCTACATTCTTGTGCATCATCGCTTCCTCCATCCTTGAACAAATACAATCGCTCCTTAGCCTCATCCACCAAGTCCTAGACCTCTTCACACCCCTATTTCACCTCCATACCCATTCTTCCATCTTTTTCCCTCCATCCATGCTCCAAAATCCCATTTCGAAACATCCTATAGAAGAATTACAGAACATCCTGTAGAAATCCTGAACATCCTGTAGAACCCCTGCAGACTTCCTGTAGAAGCTCATAAACACGGTTTCTTGGCAGCCAAACTTTGTGAGACTCTTTGGAAGGGTGTTAGGGGCTGCTTAGACCCTCTCTGAACCTTCCCAACCTTTCCCAAGCATTTCTCCTCCTTGATCCACCTCTGCACAGTCAAAAATAATTAAAAGCACATGCATGATAATTCCAACAACTTAATCAAAAATACAAAAAGATGTTTTCTTCAGAGGTAGTCTAGACACATGTATTTTACCTTCATAGAAGTAATGGCATCTCTTTCAGTAGTTTGCATGCTCTCCTTTGCGTCAGTAGGACTAGCTGGTAGAATTAGGGTTTGCTAGGGTTTGCGTTTCTTTTTGGCTTTCAGTTTCTATTTGCAATTAGATTAGCTTCCTTCGAGTTAGCTTTCATCCATCAATTAAAAAGCTTCTTCTAAGAGCTCATAGAAGTTGGCTTATGCTCCTACTGGACTTGTGCCAGCTGACCAAGTGACAGCTGCGGCAAGAGCTAGTACTTGTGCATACAACACCGTCGCTTCCAAGTTTGTTACGAACTACCGGGTTGATAAAATTAGAGAAGGAAGCTCCAGGAGTTGTAGCATTATTGCTACAATACTGGAGCCCACCACCTCCCTAATTTTGAAGGAAGTTGTTGGAGACTTCAGATGTATAAGTAGAGAGGCTTAGGACCTTAAATTTTTTAGTTACCAAGAGTTAGCAAGAATTCAGACTTCTCACTATAGAACTCTACTTTGTTTTCAAGCTACAAGTCTTGTAACAATTTTTGATTTATAATGAAGATAGGTTTTGTTTTGAGCTAGCACTGAGTTAACTCAAAGGGCTAAAGCTCTTGGGGTAGGGCCCGACCCTAGTAGCCAAATCTCCTCTTTATTGTATTGTTATGCTAGCATAGATTCCTGTTTTCTGTTCATTTTTTTTATTAGATGCATTTTCATTACAACAGTAGTACAAATTCATGGTTTCCTATTCATTTTCTTAAGTAGTTCATTCCATTACAAAATTAGCATAGCTTCATGGTTTAGTTGCTTATTTTCTTAAGTAGTTGCATTTGCATCACCATAGTATAGAGTAGATGATTCATGGCTTAACTGGTTATTTGTTTAAGTAGTTGCATTTCCATTACAGAGGTTTATTGTTTAACTATTTATTTGTTTAAATAGTTGCAGTCCCATTACAATAGTGTAGAGTAGATTAGTTGTGTTTTAGTTTGCTTCATTTATGCTTTCATTAAATTAGAAGGTTAGCAAAGAAAAGAACCACAAGGTTTCCCACCGGTGTGTCGGCCTCACCTCCTCCTTCGGGACCATGACGTGAGGAAGAAACCCTCCAGAACCCCAAAAACATAGGGTTTTGGTTTTCATAGGGAGTTTGTTGTTTAACGCAGTCATTGGGTTCATTACATTGTTACTCTGTTCCTTTCATGTTCATTTGCTCCTTCACTCTCTTCCTATCATTTGATCTCCCTCATATCCCCTTCATTCTCCCTCAGCATGAAATACTTAGGTGGAAGCAGTTCATTCACATTTAAATGGATTTTACCCGTAGATTACCTTACACAACAAAACAATCACGGCCCAATTCATTTTCAACGCTGACTTTATGCACCTTTGTTAAGTTATGGTATGTTTTATGCTTATAGCAGTTTACTTATCTTTCTTATTATTATCCACATATTAGCAATTAGATGTACATAAAGTAAAGTGTAGATAGAACATTAAACAATCGACAGAAAACAAGCCAAGACAAGAGACACAAGAAGTGGTGACTAGCCAGGGACAAACCCCAATGTGGGGAACCCTTTGATCAAATCTTCCTTTATCTTCAATAATTCAGCAGAGAGAAATAGTACATAAATTTGATTTACATTAGCATCAGCAAACCCTAGATCAACCAAACTAGGGAAGTCAATATCTTGCAAACTGACCGTCAGATCGACTTGATTCCACCACCAAAAAATGCGGCCTTCAGAGGAGAGTTAGATCCACCTACATCACAGTTCAGAGATAGAGAAATATGGTCAAAACTGGTCAAACTTCCGATCTGCAGTTGCAGCCCTAAATTTGCGTCCTTCCTTCCACACATGTGAGAGAAGAGTCTCTTTCCGCGCAATAGGAGAAGAGCCTCTTTTTTGCGCAAGAGAGAGAGAGAGAGAGAGAGAGAGAGAGAGAGAGAGAGAGAGAGAGAGATGTGATGAGATGAGTGTCCAAATGAGGAAAAGGCCTCCTGTATTTATACACAACTGTTGATGATTGAATAAATGTGACTGTTGGGCTTCTGAGCCTACATGAGTTGTTGGTCGGCTTGATAATTATTCCATAATCAAAATAAATTCATATCTCCATAAATACTTATCAGAAGCAGACGATATTTAGATCAATCATACACCTCTCGACGAGAGGAATCTAATAAAAATATATCAGCCATGAATAAGATGACGCACATGGAGTTTGGCCCTAGTTTCCAATTTTAACTCTCCCTCTTAACTAGGGAGAACTCCATCGCAATTTGTCTGTCGGTCGCTACTATTCATCCATCAAATGCACTGCCCTATATAACTTGACCCCTGCTCTACTCTTCTCTATCCTGCCTACATTCCTCTATTCTGTTCTACCCTGTTCTGATCTTCTCTGCTCTACTTTGTTCTGTTCTGCCCTGTTCTGATTTGCTCTGCTCTATTCTGTTCTGCTCTGCTTTGCTCTGCTCTGCTCTACTCTGCTTTGTCCAAATTATGAAGAAGAAGAAATGATAGAGGATGTATCATACTAACTTAAAGTCAGTCTTAGAGTGTGTACCACTGGTCCCAGACCAGTCTCAACCAACCCGAAGTTAGTGTCATAGTGGGTACAACTCCTACCACTGGTCCCAGACCAGTATCATCCTCCACTGACTTGAAGTCAGTCTCAGAGTGTGTACCATTGGCCCCAGACCAGTCTTAGCAGACCCAAAGTCAGCGTCATAGTAGGTACCACTCCTACTACTGGTCCCAGACCAATCCTTCACTGACCCAAAGTCAGTCTTAGAGTATGTACCACTGGTCCCAGACCAGTCTCAACCAACCGGAAGTCAACGTCATAGTGGGTACAACTCCTACCACTTGTCCCGGGCTAGTATCATTGATCCCAGATCAATGAAGGTCATCCTAGCATAGGGAGTATGGTAGATACAATGATGCGTCCATCGGTACTATTATGGTCCCTATCCTCATTCCCCTACTCATTGATCCAATGAGAGGTACTTCCCATGAGTCCCAGACTGCATGGGTAGGATGCCTCTATAAGAGAACTAATCAATCATGTCCACAGGAGAGCGAATCATCCTGTCCCACAAGAGAGCGAATAATCTTGTCCCACAGGAGAGCGAATCATCCTGTCCACAGGAGATCGAATCATCTTGTCCACAATCTCCATGGAGAACACATCATCCAGGCCTCATAGGAGAACTAATCATCCTGCTACATAATCGTCATAGAGAGCACATCATCCAGACCTCACACGAGAACTAATAATCCTGCTACATAATTGCCACTGGGTGTCACAGGGAAAGTTTTGATTCTTTTACCCTATACATGTACACCACCAAGGGATGGTGAGTCATCCTATGGTTATATGTCGCTCCAAGAAGTACCCCGTGCCCCCCGGAGCTCCCAGAGCTCAATACATCATATAGGACCGTCATTAGAGGGTTTTTGAACGACACCAAGTCTTCTCAGAAAGTAAAAAATTTGACCTTTCCTAGGGGCTTTGTCAGAATGTCGGTGACCTATTCATCTGTATCGATATGTTGGAGCCTTATTGCTCCTCGCTGCACCATATCTCGAATATAGTGGTACCTGATATCGATATGCTTGGAGCGATCATGAAATATGAGATTCTTTTACAAACGAATCCCACTCTGGTTGTCACATAGGATGACGGTGGTATCCAATGTAAATCCAAACAGCTCATTGAAGAGCTTTTGCAGCCAGATTGCCTCACAGGAGGCCTGCTAGCAGCAATATACTCTGCCTCGGTGGTGCTTAGGGCTCGATGGTGCTTAGGGGCATCAACTTCTGCTTCCTGCTCATCCAGGATTTTGAATCAGATCCCAAGGAGAAACAACACCCATAAGTGCTCTTATGATCCACCACACTGCTTGCCCAATTAGCATCAGTGTATCCAAGTAGTCTCACATCTCCGACAATGTATCTTAGCGCATATGTAATAGTGCCATGAAGATATCTTAACAGATTCTTGGCACCAATCCAATGCATGTGATGAGGTTCAACCATATGTTGACTTAGTGTGTTGACTGCAAGACATATATCTAGACGGGAGTTCACTAAGAACATTAATGCTCCGACGAGTTGCCAATACTCGGTAGCATTTCGTAAAACAGGTCCAACAGCACTACCACTTAACTTCTTGAAGTCAAGCTCCGTCGGGGTAGTTATAGTCTTGCAGTCTATCATACTGAATCTTTCCAATATCTTCACCACATATTTTCCTTGAGATATGAAAATTTCTCTTGGCTTCTGCCAGACTTCAAATCCTAGGAAATAATGCATTAGTCCTAGGTCCTTCATTTCAAATTTAGAAGCCAACTCCCATTTACATTTGTGAATGAGAGGGTCTACACCTGTTAGGAAGAGGTCATCCACATATAGCACCAGTATGAGAGGTTTGTGATCTTCAACCTTAAAGTAGAGGTTAGGGTCGACTTCACTCCTAGTGAATCCAAGCTTCATCAAGTAGCTATCGATCCTCTCATACCATGCTCAGGATGCTTGCTTTAGCCCATAAAGGGCCTTCTTCAACCTGCACACATGAGATTTTCAATCATAAATCTCAAATCATTCAGGTTACTCCACATAGACCTCTTCTTTGATCGAACCATGCAAGAATGCGGTCTTAACATCCATCTGATGTAGTTTCCATCCTAGTGAAGCTGCAAGGGCTATGATCGAGTGGATGGTGGTATATCTGGCAACTGGTGAAAATATCTTGTCATACTCCTTTTCTTTCGGTTCTCTGGTGTCAGCTTCTTGAGAGATCCTCACTATAGGAAGATTGTTCATCTTGCTGAGAGCCATATCTTCATCAGAGGTGACATCATGACTAATCGAGAATTCCCTTTGATCAGCTACATAGATTTTATAGCCCTTAGTATTTCCACCATAGCCCACGAAGATTCCTTTCTTTCCAGATGCACTCAATTTTTTCCTTTTCTCTTTCGGCACATTAAAATATACAGGGCTTCTAGAAATTCGAAAATGAGATATGTCAGGTTTCTTACCGGTGAACATTTATTCAAGAGTCTTGGAACCCAATGCTTGATGAGGGCATCAGTTTTGTACATATACGACAGTGCTTGCAGCTTCGGCCCAAAGAAAATTCAGAAGTCTTTGATCATGGAGCTTGGCACAGACAGCTTTCACAATCGTACGATTCTTCCTTTCCGCCACATCATTCTGTTCAGGAGTATATGGTGTAATAGTCTCCCTCTTAATGCCAACCTCTTTACAAAAGTCATGAAACTCGTTAGATTCATATTCAGTTCCATTATCAGTCCTTAAGATCTTGATCTTCTTTTCGGTTTGATTCTTGATCAAGGCTTGAGATGTGTCACAAGACATGACACTTAGCGAACTTCCTCCGACCTGATATAATGAATCAACTCGAAACCCAAGAGTGAGGGCATCTTTAATATTATTTTTCCATTCACGTACCTTGTCATTGATGAAAGCCACCTTGTAGCCTTTGTCTTCCATTGCCGAGATGGACACCAGGTTCTTTTTGAGGTCAAGAACATATAATACATCCTGCAAGTGGATCGTATTACCTTGATTCAATTTAAGAGAGACATTGCCTACGCCTTTCATGAGATATTTCATATCATCTCCAAGGACAATTTCCAGGTTAGTTTCTTTCTCTATCAGATTATGGAGAACTTCTTTGTAACCAATGAAGCGCCTTGAGGCACCACTATCAATGAGCCAAATTCCCATTGAGTCTGAAGGAGCAGAGGTAGATAGAGCAGCTGGTAGATAATATTCATCCTACTTATTTTCAACAATGTTAGATTCATACTTGGAATTTCTAGCCTTCTTGAATGATTGTCCTCTTCCTTGACTTCCAGCACTCCTTTTACCTCTGCTATTAGATTTGTCATTCCTTTGATAGCCATGAGAGGGATTTTGATCATCGTCCCGGTGTGAGTCCCTTCTATCAGGGCACTCCCTTGCATAGTGACCTGCTTTATCGCAAATGTAACATCATCCTTTTCTTCCACCCTTAGGTCCAGCCTTTCTTTTTGATTTAGTCCCAGAATTATTACTTTTCTTAGCATGAGAAGAAAAAGGCAGCAGGAGGACCTTTAGGCATGCGCATTTCTTGCTCTTCTACCCTTTTTTCTTCTTGAATGCATCTAGCCATTAATTCCTCGAAACCAGGAATTACATTATTGTTCAAAAGAGTAGTCCTAAACACATTCGGATGGTAATCCTCCAAGAGTTGTGAGTGCCATTTCCCTATCAGTAATAGTCTCCCCAATAGATAGGAGATCGTTCTCGATCTCGGTGATTCTTAAGAAGTATGCTTGCATACTCTCATCTTTGCCCTTCTTAATTTCCTTCAGCTTATTTCTAAGAAACAAAACTTGATTTGCATCATTAACTTGAAATAAACTCACCAGTCTATCGTAGATTTCCTTGGAGGTGTTTAGGTCGGAGATGTAAGCCACCAAGCACTTGTGGATAGAGTCCTGGATGATCTTCTTTGTTTTGACTTCGTTGATTTTCCATTTGTTCCTGGCAGCAGCGGGTGCATTTGATGGAGGCTCAACAATATTGCCTCTCACATGGTCCAACACTCCTTGATCTTCTAAGGTTAGATCGAGAGACATCTTCCATCTGTGATAGTCAGCTTTCTCATGGAGCTTGTCATCGGTAGGGAAGAGTGTTGAGGACCCCATAGTTCTTTTAGGATAGCCTTGCTAATATTCTCTTCGGTGATTGATCTTACTCTTGCTCGGGCTTTTTCTTCACCTCAACTTTGATACCATGTTAAGTTATGGTATGTTCTATTCTTATAGCAGTTTACTTATCTTTCTTATTATTATCCACAGATTATCAATTACATGTACATAAAGTAAGGTGCAGATAGAACATTAAACGATCGAGAAAAAACAAGCCAAGACAAGAGACACAAGATGTGGTAGCTAGCTAGGGACAAACCCAATGTGGGGAAACCCTTTGATCAAATCTTCCTTTATCTTCAATAATTCAGTAGAGAGAAATAGTACATAAATATGATTTACATCAACAGCAGCAAACTCTAGATCATCCAAACTAGGGTAGACAATATCTTGCAAATCGACCATCATATTGGCTTGATTCCACCACCAAAAAATGTGGCCTTCAGAGGAGAGTCAGATCCACCTACAACACAGTTCAGAGAGAGAGAAAGATGGTCAAAATTAGTCAAACTTCTGATCTGCAGTTGCAGCCCTAAATCTGCGTCCTTCCTTCCACACATGTGAGAGAAGAGTCTCTTTCTGCGCAGTAGGAGAAGAGCCTCTTTTCTGCACAGGAGAGAGAGAGAGATGTGATGAGATGAGTGTGTCCAAATGAGGAAAATACCTCCTGTATTTATGCACAAATGTTGATGATTGAATAGATGCGACTGTTGGGCTTTTGAGCCTACATGAGTTGCTGGTCAGCTCGATAATTATTCCATAATCAAAATAAATTCATGTCTCCATAAACACTTATCGGAATCAGATGGTCTTTAGATCAATCCTACACCTCTCGATGAGAGGAATCTAATAAAAATATTATCAGCCATGATTAAGATGACCCACATGGAGTTTGGCCCTAGTTTCCAATTTTAACAACCTTAAATCCCCACCATCGATCTGCCTTGTCTAATTTGATGCGTATCGCGCACCCACTCGCCAACTAGCTCAGTAAAATCTCCACCGTTGATTTGCCTTGCTAGATCCGATGGCTATCGTACGATATCGTGTGGATTTCTATTCAATTGTTATCCACCCGAGGGCACGCAATAAGAGTGGTTTCCCCGTGCTACGTGTCACCCGAGGAGGCTAATCGTGTAAAATTTTAGAAAATTGCTTACAGCTTTGAGGGCGCACAATAAACATCTTACCACCCTCTAAACCTGCTCCTCCATTACCACACGTTTCTTTTGCCCACGATCTAATCTCTGCTGTCCATTTGTCAATTAATCTTGTCCGTCCATCTCTTGACTTAGCCTCCACGATATAATCTCATCCATCTATCTCCTGTTAATCTTGTTCATTCATCTATTCACTCAACCATCGCGACATAATCTCCACCATTCATCCTGTTAGTTAACCCTGTTCGCCCATCTATCTATGTACCCTCCTGTGATCCGTTCTCAGCCGTTCATTTACCTTTCACCTGCCTGATCCATTGACTCTTATGCATTGTTTCTCATTACGTCCTCTTTTGAACAATTTTGATCTCTGACCGCTCTTTTGCTTAAACACAGACTTAGCTTAGTTTCCTTTTCTTACCCCTTATTCTAGTTTTGATGCTTTTACTTCTGTAACTTAGAGAATTAGCATTAGGTTAGTGTTGTTTTAGCAATTCTGCTTCACATAACTGATTAGATTTTTAGTTAGGGTCTGGTGTGAGTTGGCATTGCAAGTTGTTTTCTTCATTACTTCAGTAGAGTAGCTCTCCCTTAGAATAGATTTTCTTTTATTCCATCAAAATCAAGCTTCTTCTGAACCTATAGAAGTCTAGCTTAGAACCCCTGGGGTCCCTTGCGAGATGAGCAATGATAATAGGAAGTACCTTCATTTCTACTTGTGCATATAGCACTGTCACCTCCAAGTTTGTACGAACCCTAGGTTGATAAGCAAAACAGGTAGTCTTGGGAGTTGCATCATTCTTGCTGTAATACCTAGGCTCATCACTTTTTGGCACTGTTATCGGGGAGGTGTCAGAGTAGGATGTAAATTACTGCTCCTTCTTCTATTTCTAGTATCTAACTTTCTTTTCTTCTACTTCTAGTCTTCAGTTTTCTTCCATTAGTTTATTTCTGCAAAAGTAATCTAGTTTTTTTTTTTCATTTGTCATTTATCTACTTTCCTTTCCATTCTGCAATCAACAATTTCAATTAAGCAAGTAGTTTCCTTTTTATTAGTAGTTTTTCATTCAGTTAAGCAATTTCATTCTGCAAGTAGTTTTATTTTTGTCAGAAATATTTCCATTCATTCAACAATTTCATTCTGCAAGTAATTTTCTTTCTGTCAGAAGTCTTTCCATTCAATCAACAATTTCATTCTGCAAGTAGTTTCCATTTTGTTAGTAGTTTTTCATTTAATTAGCAATTTCATTTCTACAGAGTACTCTATAGCTTTAAATAAAATCTTACAAAAACCAACCCAATTTTTTTTCCTTTCATGCCTCATAGAAATAGGGATAATTCAGGAAAATTCTTGCCAAATACCCCCACTACATCCAAAAGTCAACCTTCTCTCTTCTTCAGTGACTGTGAATTGGAAGACCCTTTAGGTGAGAAACCTGACATATTTGAAGAACCTATAGGGGAAGAAGAAGAGGAAGAAACAATTCCTACTGAACCAATGGCTGAAAACAAATATGATATAGGAGATAGAGAGAGAATTGAGGGTGCCTTCCCCATTAGGGAAACCAATGGCGACACTAAAATCAAGAATATAAGCCTCTCTGCTCTTCCTCATTTCCATGGATTAACCACAAAGGATACCCTGACACTTTCCTATTTGAGTTTGATGTTATTTGCTAAACCTATGACTATACAGAGGATGAGCAAAAGTTAAAACTGTTTCCATCTACCCTCAAGGATGCAGCATTGCGCTGGTTCATGGGTTTACCTGGAGATAGCATCATAACTTGGGCTCAGATGCAGCAGGCCTTTAACAAAAAATATAGGGACTATTGTAGGTCAAAGGACACTAAAGAAGATATTTTTAGGATGACCATAGGCTAGGATGAATCCTTAGAAGACTATGAAGAAATATTCCAGCTCAGTTACAAAAGGGCTAGGTGCACACTTGACCCTGAGTCACTGAAGCTGGTCCTGCTTAGAGGAGTAAGGGAGGATATCCTAGATACCTTGCATTTGTTAGTAGGAGGAGATATCTACCAACTACACTATGAGGATATCAAGGCTATCTTTAGAAACCATTCTAGGTCAACTAGGAAAAAGGGTAGGAGTAGTCAACCTATGGCCAATACATTATCTTCCAACTCATCTATCAAGGGTGAAATTGGAAATATGCTGTAGGAATTCAAAAGTGAGATGCTACAAACCCTTGCCTTGCAATTGGATACCATGAATATCAAAAGGTAGCAAGAGGAAGCAGAGAGAGCCTTGGCCATATTTTGTCCTAGATGCACCAGGAGGCATCCTAGGAATGAATTCCCATTGAAATGTATTGAGATTTGCTCAGTCTGTGAAGAAAACCACTCCACAAACACGTGCCCTTCTTTACCTGGACTCAAAGCTGTATATCAAGGTGCTGAAGGGGTCACTTAGTAGCTTTGCTACATCAACCAATGGAGACCTCATGGGCCTAGACCATACCAACAGGGTATGCAAGGATCATCCCATGCATATTATAGACCCAACCAAACCACAACTATACCTTCTTGAGGAACCCCTACTCATCCTTCCTTGTGTACACCCCCTCGTTCATCCTATGCACCTCAGTATCATTCCTAGCCATCCAACCAATCATTTCAACCTTACATTCAGCCACAACATCAGTGGAATACCCCACCCCAGTGGTGGAGGCTCCAATTCAACAATGCTCTAGCCCTATTTCCTCCACCACCTACCCAACCACAAATACTGTACCCTGCTCCACCTAAGCAACCCCAGATGCCTGCCCAACCAAATCCAAACCCAAACAATAGGCAGGCTCAACAAGGATACAGTGGAGAGACATCATACCCAACTTATGCTGTAGAAATCCTGGAGATCAACTGGGAGAGTCTCCCAGATAATCAACCTCTCTCTCCACATAGGGAGGTTGAGGAAGATAGAGAGGAAAGAAAACTTAAAGTAAATCCACCCTTTCCTGAAAGATTAGCCCAACCACTCCAGCCTACCCCAGAAGAAACTGAACTTCTGGGAGAATTGAAGAATCTATGTGTAAAGATCCCCCTTCTCTAGGCAATCAAAGATGTTCCTATCTATAATAAGTTGATTAAGGAGAAGTGCTTCAAGCATCTAGGAAGAAGAAAAAGGGATGCCCCTACCATTAATGTCATTGGGCAGTTATCTGACTTAATGTTGGGGCAGGTAATATGTCCAAAATACTTAGACCCTGGAAGCCCTGTAGTAGATGTGCACATCAATGGCACCATTGTCCCACACACTCTGATTGATCTTGGGGTTACCATTAATGTGATGACCAAGGACACCATGCTCAAGCTTAACCTCCAAGGGTCATTAAGGAAGACCACAACAGTTCTGCAACTTGCAGACTGTTCCACGGTCACCTTGGAGGGAATTATGGAGGATGTGATGGTCTCCATTGACTCCTGGGAGTACCCTGCATATTTTCTAGTTCTCTAGCCTAAGGCTAAGCTTAATAGTTACTCTCTCATCCTTGGGAGGCCATGGTTGGCCACAACTGATGCCTACATTAGCTACAGAGCTGGGAATATGACCATCAAGAATGGGCATATGTCCAAATAGTTATTCTTATACCCTCTTGCTCAACCCTCCCTAGAACATGATTTACCTCTATGGTTGGAGGAGGAGGAAGAAGATGAGCTTTATTCTGCCCAAATTTATGATTTGGAAGCAATCATAGGAGGAGGACAACAAGAGGAGGATGACTTAATTGAACACCTGCTCCGAAGTCCAACTCCTAGTTCATTACCATTAGAAGAAGAAGTAAAGGAAACACTGAAAAATCATCAAATTGACTTATGCTTGGCCAATTCCAACCCACTCTGAGTCAAACCATAGAATTTGGCCTAGACAAAACTTTGAAAATCAACCCATCTTTGTCTGCTCTTGAAGAGGAAAAGCTATGCAATATGTTGAAAGAAAACCTAGAAGCCTTCGCTTGGAGCTACAAGAAAATAAAGGGACTACACCCCTTAGTGTGTACTCATCACATATACATCAAGGAAGGTTGCAAGCCAGTCAAACAACCAAAAGGAGAATGAATCCAGCCTTTAAAGACATAGTCAAAGAAGAACTGCAAAAAATGTTAGATGTAGGGTTCATTTACCCTATCTCTGACGGTGAGTGTTCTCTCTTTTAGTGTTATTTCCCAAGAAGAATGGTAAGTGGATGATTTGTGTCGATTATAGGGAGTTGAACAAAGCCACAAAGAAGGATCATTTTCCCCTACCCTTCATTGACCAAGTGCTAGATGGCCTGGCAGGGAAGAAGTTCTTTTCTTTCCTAAATGGATTCAGTGGGTACAACCAAATCCAAATCTGCCTAGAAAACCAGGATAAAACCACTTTCACCTATCCTTGGGGTACTTTTGCCTATAGGGTCCTTCCTTTTGGCTTATGCATTGCTCCTGCCACTTTCTAGAGAGAATTCTTGAGTATTTTTGTTGAATTAGTACATGATGCTGTAGAGATCTATATGGATGATTTTACACCTTATGGTTGTGATTTTCAAGAAGCCCTAACTAACCTAGGCAAGGTATTACACAAATGCATTGAAATGAACCCATCTCTTGGTCCAGAAAAATGTGAATTCTTAATGACTGAAGGAACTGTGCTAGGTCATTCTATATCTCAGCAAGGACTGTAGGTGGACCCAAACAAAATAACCATCATCCAAAGGGTCCCACCTCCACAAAATTAGAGAGATTTCAGGAGTTTATTAGGGTTATATGGATACTAAAGAAGGTTCATAAGGGACTTCAGCAAGTTGGCCTCTCCTTTGTTTGGGTTGTTGGCCAAAGATTCTGAATTTATATGGTCAAAGCACTGCCAAGAGGCCTTAGACATTCTAAAGGGGAATTTAACCACTGCACCAATTATCAGAGGCCCAAACTGGGCCCTCCCTTTTCATATTCATGCTGATACCTCACACAAAGCCATAGGAGCAGCCTTAGGTTAGGTAGAGGAGAAATTTCCCTACGCCATCTATTTCACCAATAAAAACCTATCAAAGGCTGAGTTAAATTATACTGTGACCCAAAAAGAACTCCTGGTTGTTGTGCATTCATTGAACAAGTTTAGGAATTACATTACAAGCTATCAGACATTCATGCATACTGGTCACGCTGTAATTAAATATTTAATGAACAAACTAGATGTAAATGCTAGAATCATAAGATGGTTAATTTTATTACAACAGTTTGATCTAACTATTGTTGATAAGAATGGTAAGGAGAATGTTGTTGGGTGAATTTCTATCTAGGATGAATATGCTTGTAGGTGAAGAAGGAATGGTGGATGATTAGTTACCAAACGAGCATTTGTTTGCTATTTCAGTGCTCTCCCCATGGTTTACTAATATAGCAAACTATTTGGTATCAGCACAGTTCCCACCAAACCTGCCCTCCAGAGAAAAGAGAAAGATAATCAGGAAAAGTGCCTCCTTCACCTGGATTGGGGTCAATCTATTCAAACTTGGCCCAGATAAGATCTTGAAAAGGTGTGTCAAGGAAGCGGAAGTTTTCGGCATCCTATTGAACTGTCATGTTGGGCCTTATGGAGGTCACTTTGCAGCAAAGAGGACATCATTCAAAGTGCTGCAAGCAGGCTATTATTGGCCTACTCTTCATCAAGATGTGAAAAAGTACATTAGTTAGTGTGATTGGCGCTAAAGGATGGGAAAGCCTTCTCCAAGAGATGAAATGACCCTACAACCTCAAGTGACTTTCGAGCCATTTGACAAGCAGGGCATGGACTTCATTGGGTCTATCAATCCTCTTTCAAAGCAAAAACAACACATTATTGTGTGCAATGATTACTTGACTATGTGGGTTGAAACCAAGGAAATTAAGGCATCAATAGAAGAGAAGGTGGCTAAGTTCTTAAGGGAGAATATATTCTACAAATTTGGGTACCCTAGAGAGCTAGTCACAGACCAAGGCAACCAGTTTACCTCCAGCATGATTGAAGAACTGCTCAAGCATCACAAAATCAAGCATAGGAACTCCACTCCTTATCATCCACAATCTAATGGGAAAGTGGAGGTGACCAACAAAGCACTGGAGAACATCCTAACCAAGGTAGTGAACAATAGTAGAAAGGATTGGGCAGAAAGACTGGTTGAGGCCAGCTGGGCCTATAATACGACATGGAAGACCACCACAGGATTTACACCCTATGAGCTAGTCTATGGGAAAAAGGCTTTACTATCCATTGAATTCAAATATAATATATTGAGGATGGAAGCCCAACTAGATTTGGATATCAGTCATGCAAAAAAAGAAATATTGTTCCATTTGAATGGCTTGGATGAATTCAGAATGCAAGCCCTCCTCCATACAAAGATAGTTTAGCTTTAGAGGAAAATCTGGCATGACAAGCATCTTAAGGAGAAGCAATTTCAAGAAGGAGACTGGGCATTTTTAGATGTCTCCAAGTATAAGGACTTCAAGGGAAAGCTAAGGACAAGATGGCTAGGACCATATGTGGTGGAAAGATTCCATGAAAACGGTTCAATGCAGATCAGAACTATAGATGAAGAAGCCATTCCATTACTAGTTAATGGACACAGATTGAAAATGTACAAGAGGCATTTATCTAAACAAGAGTTCATTGACAGTATCAACAAGACAATGATGATGGTGGAGCAAGTTTCAACTCCTCCCTAATCAGGTCACTGAAAAAGAAAGAAAATAGAATAAGGATTCAGGTGAAAGCCTCCATGAGGTGCCTGAGTCCCATATTTGAGTTGAAAACCTCCATGAGGCGGCCCAAGGATGAGAAATATGGAAAGAAAAATAAGATCCCTAGGTGAAAACCTTCATTGAGGTGCACAGGGAAAATATCTAGGATGAAAACCTCTCTGAGGCAGCCTAAGTGTTTTTAAAAAAGATATATATAATAATAAAAGAAAAAAAAACATAATTGTTATTTGTAGGAGGATGAGAAAGACAATCAAGGAGCAAAGAGAAGATTCAAAGGGAGCCCTACCTCACATATGTTCATCTCCTCCACTCCTTACCATGCATCCCTCCATAAATTCCATTGTTTTTCACTTCATTGTTCCAATTCAGGTGAAAATTGTGTTTTCTACAAGATCCCTTGACTGGTAGATTGGTTAGATCCCCAAAATTCATTCTAGATATGATCTAACCCCTCACCTCATCCATTACCATCGTCCCTGCATCCACACACACTCCTACTCCCTCTGTCCATTTAGCAACATCATATCTGCAGTTAAGAAACCATCAGCAGACAATAGAGGAGGAAGAAGAATGACCATCAACAACACCTTTGATATTTGACAACTGCAGCCTGGTATTAAGGCCATAGGTAAGTATCCTACTCACTCACTCATATGCATCATTTGATCAAAAGTTGTAAAGGTTATTAGGTAGTTAGTTTGTAAGTAAAAAGGTGGCCAGTTTCCTCTAGAAAGCTAGTGGATTACATACACATGAAACTATATTTATTTCAAAGAATTTGCTTGTATAAGGGGAATAAGCAGAAAGAAAAGGAGGCTTCTATAAAAAAGAAGTAGACACCACAAGAAAAGCACGAGATGTCAGAGAAGCTACCAAAGCCACTAAGTTGCTCAGAGGATGAGCAACACTTTCAGTAGGGGGGTGATGATGAGCCTCATCATTGAGTAATTATATGGGCCTTAATTCACCTCCTAGCTTAGTGAAACCAACTATTCTCACAACTTATTGCATAATTTTGATTATATTTTGTTTATGAGATGAGTAGAGTTGGATATTTTTCTTTGTGGTCTAATGTGCAGGTAATGCAGGAATAAAGGATAAAAGCAAGAAAGATGCAAGGATAAAAGATAAAAGAAAGGAACTATGGTAAAGACCTTGGTAAAAACTCGAATGGGATAAGGGAAATGAATCACAGGAAGTAAATCCTCCTCATTTATTGCCCCTCCATTCGAATATCCCTCCATCAGCTGAAAGTAAAAACAACCCACCTTTTAGAAGGCAGCCAAGCAAGTGAAGTTGCAAACAACAAAATTAGGAGTACTAGAAGGCGTCCAAGCAAGTGAGAGTGCAAAACAAGCCAAATCATGTGTACTAGAAGGCAACCAAGCAAGTGAAAGTATGAGTTTATCTTGAGTTGGTAGCCAAGCCTCCCTACTAGAAGGCAACCGAGCTAGTGAAAGGGAAAGCATGAGTTTATCATTGAATTGGGAGCTGTGCCTCCCTAATTTTGAAGGAAGTTGTTGTCAAATGTATAAGTAGAGAGGCTTAGGACCTTATTTTTTTTAGTTACCAAGAGTTAGCAAGAATTCAGACTTCTCACTGTATAACTCTACTTTGTTTTCAAGCTGTGAGTCTTGTAACAGTTTTTGATTTATAATGAAGATGGGTTTTGTTTTGAGCTAGCACTGAGTTAACTCAGAGGGCTGAAGCTGTTGGGTTAGGGCCCGACCCTAGTAGCCAAAGCTCCTCTTTATTGTATTGTTATTCTAGCATAGATTCTTGTTTTATGTTCATTTGCTTAATTAGATGCATTTTCATTACATCAGTAGTACAAATTCATGGTTTCTTGTTCATTTGCTTAAGTAGTTCATTTCCATTACAACACTAGCATAGCTTCATGGTTCAGTTGTTTATTTGCTTAAGTAGTTGCATTTTCATTACCACAGTATAGAGTAGATGATTCATGGCTTAATTGGTTATTTGTTTAAGTAGTTGCATTTCCATTACAGAGGTTTATTGTTTAACTGTTTATTTGTTTAAGTAGTTGCAGTCTCATTACAATAGTGTAGAGTAGATTAGTTGTGTTTCAGTTTGCTTCATTTCTGCTTTAATTCAATTAGCAGGGTAGCAAAGAAAAGATCCACAAGGTTTCCTACCAGTGTCTCAACCTCACCTCCTCCCTCTGGGACCATGATGTGAGGAAGAAACCCTACAACAACCCCAAAAACACATGGTTTTGGTTTTCACAGGGAGTTTTTTATTTAATGCAGTCATTGGGTTCATTACATTGTTACTTTGTTCCTTTCATGATCATCTTCTCCTTCACTCTCTTCCCGTCATTTGATCTCCCTCATATCCCCTTAATTCTCCCCCAGCATGAAATACTTAGGTGGAAGCAATTAACTCACATTTAAATGGTTTTACCCATAGATTACCTTCCACAGCAAAACCTGACCAATCACTGCCCAATTCATTTTCAATGTTGAATTTATGCACTTTAAACCCCCACTGTCGATCTGCCTTGTTTGATCCGACGATTATCACACACCCACTCGCCAACTAGCTCGGTCAAATCTCCACCATTGATCTGCCTCACTAGATCCGCCGACTATCATGTGATATTGCGTGGATTTCTCTCCGATCGTTATCTGCCTGAGGGCACGCAATAAGAGTGGTTTCCTCGTGCTACATGTTGTCCAGGGAGGCTAATCACGTAAAATTTTAGAACACTGCTTACAACTTTGAGGGCGGATGATAAACAACGTACCGCCCTCTAAATCGGCTCTGTCATTACTACAAGTTTCTTTTGCTCGCGATCTAATCTCCGTCGTCCATTTGCCGATTAATCCTGTCCATGCATCTCTTGACTTAGCCTCTGCGATATAATCTCAACTGTCCATCTCCTGTTAATCATGTCCATTCATCTATTCACTCAATCTCCGCGAAATAATCTCCATGGTTCATCCTGTTAGTTAACCCTGTTTTCCCATCTATCTACGTACCCTCCTGCGATCTGATCTCAGCCGTTCATTTACCTTTCACCTGCTCGATCCAACGGCTCTTATGCACTGTTGCTCATTACATCCTCTTTTGACCAATTTTGATCTCCAACTGCTCTTCTGCTTAAACACAGACTTAGCTTAGTTTCCTTTGCTTACACCTTAGTCTAGTTTTGATGCTTTTACTTTTGTAACTTAGAGAATTAACATTAGATTAGTGTTGTTTTAGCAATTCCACTTCACATAGCCATTTATATGGTTAGTTAGGGTCTGGTGTGAGTTAGCATTACAAGTTTTTTTCTTCATTACTGCAGTAGAGTATCTCTCCCTTAGAATAGATTTTCTCTTCTTCCATCAAAATCAAGCTTCTTCTAACCCTATAGAAGTCTGGCTTGGAACCCTTGGGGTCCCTTTCCAGATGAGCAGTGATAACAGGCAATACCTTCACTTCTACTTGTGCATATAGCACTGTCACCTCCAAGTTTGTACGAAACCTGTGTTGATAAGTAAAATTGGTAGCCCTGGGAGTTGCAACATTCTTGCTGTAATACCTAGGCTCATCACATAACTTAGGAACTGATGATGGACATATACAGGTTGCTGGTCTGGATGTTGCTGACAGATGCTTATACAACAGATCATATATGGTGTATGATAGTTGTTGGTGACTGTCATGGTCTTGTTTAGATCTTTGGTCTTTGTTATAAATGTCATGTAAATCATTTGATGTAAAGGTCATATAAAGACCCATAATATGTCTCTGTCTGTCATAGTCTTTTAATGAGTCCTTTTTTGTCATATGATGTAATTTGTACCCCCACTATGCATGGGAAGGATGATGTAATATGTTAGGCCCCTATACTACTAGTGTAACCCCTTATTGTTATTAGTACAACCCACTTATTATATTGATGTACCCATGTAGTGCCCATATTGTTACTATTGTGCCCCATAGAAGCCCACTATTGTTATTATTGTGCCCTTACATTATTATTGTTATGTCGACTCTGATTATGTTATGACCCCTTAGACTCCTATATATAGAAAGGAGGTCTTTTCATTTGTATCATCCAAGAATTGTTCATTTATGTAATGTAAAGGAGGTTGCCCCCTCGAAGAGGCTAAATTCTAAGGCATTGATCTATCTTTTCTATCTTTTCTTGAGCTGGTTTCATAACATTTGGTATTAGAGCTTTGGATTCTAGGGTTTCACTGCTCCAAACAGGTCATCGTGGCATTTTCGCTATAACTTTTTTTCTATGATGTTTCAGAAGTCGCAAAAAAAACCAATTTTAGAAGAAATTGTTCTGAACCTTGGGTCCAAATTTTAGATATTTTCGCGTGATATTTGCGGAGATATGATCTGAGGAAGTTGGTCTTTTTTGCAGACTCCTGAATTACATTCAAAACAGGTGACCTGGGGAAAATCGTCATAACTCTCTCTGGGGATCGGATTGAAATTTCGTAAGAAGGTATAGAAAGAGGACGGTCTGTAGTTTCTTATACGCATGTTTTAGATCCAAAGGTTGAAAGAATGACACGTGGCACTTCATAAAAGTTCGCTCTTCTGGAAAGGTCTATAATCAAGTCATCTTGGGAGATTGTGCATAACATTTTCTTAGGGAATCCAATTTGGATTAGACTAGTGGCATTGGAAATAGGACACAAAGGTCTACTATAGATCACAATTTAAAAAGTTAAAGATCTGAAAGTACATAGTTACAGTCTTTTCAAGGTCGAGCTCCTAAAATAAAGAAAAAGCAAGATGAAGAAGTTTGATGGCAAGGATCTGGTAAATTGGATACTTCAGATGGAGCAATATTTTGATCTACATGGTGTACAACTGTTACAAAAGGTATATATTGCATCTTCATATTTAGAACCAGATCAATTTTTATGGTACGAAGGGCTTTGTTCTCGTAAACAACTTGTTACGTGGTAAATCTTCATGGAGGAAATGATAGCACATTATGAGGATACAAAGAGCAACACCTTCTTTAGAGCAACACCACGACAATTGGAAAGAGTAAAAGGGCTTTGTGACATAGTGGAAAGCAAAATTATGGAAGCCAGGAAGCGTACCCCTCACAACTATAAAGATGGAAGTGTTGTTTCTCCTAGCCTTCCACAACCTACAAGGGTTACACCACAACAATTGGAAGAAAAAAGAGAAAAAGGGCTTTGTTACAATTGTGATAGCAAATGCACTAAAGGTCATAAGTGTCTGAGAAGAAATTATTTTACCTAGAATATGAAGAGGAGGAAGAAAAGGATCAATAAACATCAAAAGAAGAAGATATACGCCAGGACCCAACCCCAGAGAAAGAAGAAATGAATCAGACCATATTTTGTAAAGCATTGGCAAGAATTACCACTGCTCAAACTCCCAAATCAAACGATATTACCAGAAATTGAAGAGGAAGGAAAAATCATATTGGAACCTGGAGCAGTCACTGAAACAAGAACCCGACAGCTACGAAATTGATCAATTTCAAAGTATCTCATCAAGTGGAAGAACTTACCCGCTAAAGATTCCACATGGGAGGACAAGAATTTTATACAGAAGCATCAAGAACTACTCAAGCGTTGAGGACAACGCTTTTTGAAGGAGAGGGGCATGTTAGGCCCCTATAATACTAGTGTAACCCCTTATTGTTATTAGTACAACCCACTTATTATATTGATGTACCCATGTAGTTCCCATATTGTTACTATTGTGCCCCATAGAAGCCCACTATTGTTATTATTGTGCCCTTACATTATTATTGTTATGTCGGCTCTGATTATGTTATGACCCCTTAGACTCCCATATATAGAAAGGAGGTATTTTCATTTGTGTCATCCAAGAATTGTTCATTTATGTAATGTAAAGGAGGTTTCCCCCTCGAAGAGGCTAAATTCTAAGGCGTTGATCTATCTTTTCTATATTTTCTTGAGTTGGTTTCATAACATAATAATTGCTATATTTCAGTCATGTATAAACAATTGGTATATCCCGACTTGGTTGGGTAGATGAGTCAAATTTTGTATACCCCCACTTGGTTGGGAGATTGATGTATGTATGAGTCATTGGTGATAGGAAGGTCATACTCACATAGTTGATTTATAGAGTCATGTTATTATTGCAAGCTATAGAAATTGTTAGAGATAACAAGAAACACCAAAATACTCTCCCCCTTTGACATCAAGGGAAAAAGGTGGACCAAGATATTCTCTCCTTTTGATATCAATGGCAAAGGGCTGACCAAAATGAAGACTTTCATATCTGAATAGCTAAATATGAACATTTATCATGCTCCCCCTAGGCATATGTTGAATTCTTTGATTAAACTCCCCCTTTGTACATGTTGAGATGTACTATACCATCCATGCTCGCCCTAAGCACATGTTGAATTCTCTGGTTGAACTCCCCCTTTGTACTTGCTAAGATGTACCAATCATCCTTGCTCCCCCTAAGCATATGCAGAGTCTACAACTTAACTAAGTGAGTTTGACCTTCCTATCACCAATGACTCATACAAACATCAATCTGCCAACCAAGTGGGGATACACCATTTTGACTCATCCACCCGACCAAGTGGGGATATACCAAATGTTTATACATGACTTTTATAACAAGGACCAACAATCTAAACAAGACCATGATAATGATCAACAACTATCATACACCATATATGATCTGCACCATAAGCATCTATAACTTGCAATACCATTCTCTTGACCAACCAACAATAAGTAGCAAGATGTATCACATAAGAATCATCACCAAAGACTTCTAACCATAATGCCAACAATGCATTATTCAAATCATATGCTCCCCCTGAACCTGTTCCATCTGTTCACTGTTAGATCTGATCATGCACATATCAACAAGAAGTATCAAGGCATCATCATCAATCATATATACATCAAGTTAACTTGTGAGGATCTAAAGCTCTTCTAAGTAACATCTTATGAGTACCAATACATTCCCACACATCATCAGCAGATTGTAAACATCTTCAAATAGAGCAGACACTTGACTGAACCATATCAGACTGCTTTTCCTGAGTCTGTCCCACTAATTTTCCTCAAACCAACATATATGCGACTGTGCAGCTTCAAATTCGCGTATATATGCGACTTGTCTTCATTAAAACTGCGTATGAGATTTGCAACACTGAAGTTTCACACTTTCAGCTCCCTCTGAGTCTGTCATGTCTATATACTCTGTTATGCCACATCTTTCTGACTGTACTTCCTTCTTCTTTCATATCTTCGACTGTGATGATGTTTTTTCCTTTTGGTATGGTGCCCGAAATATTCTCCTACATTCCTTTGCTATATGTCCAAGCTTGTTACATGCATAGCATCTTATATGTTTCATATTCCTTCTATAGCAGTCAATGGCTTTGTGACTAAACACATTGCAAGAAAAAAAATCCCTTAAAGTACCTGGAACGTGATGATATTTCTATGTGACGATCTTGAACCATTCTACTTATGCATCTAGATGCAACATGTCCAAGATTATGACATACATAACACTCAATATTATTCATCTGAGAAAATAACCGACTATCACTTCCATAACTTGGAATAAAAGATTTTATTTGAGGGATTTCTTTCCTTGGTTGTTGATGGGTTTGACCTCTTATCTCCTTGTTGAGAATTTCAGGTTTTACATTAGAGTTCCTTACCTCAACCTGTGAGCTAGATTCACCTTCAATAGATTCATAAAAAACAATACCCGTTTTGATAGCAGGAGATCTTTGACTACTAAGAATATCATTCAGAATCTTAGTACTTTCTTGAAATCGCAACAGTTAATCCTTTTCGTCTAATTTACCTTTTAAGATATTTACCTCAATCTGATGTTGTTCTTCCTTTTCGAGATGTTGCTTCTTCAAAACTTCTGCAGCCTTTCTTCCTTCTTCCACTTGTTGCCTTAATTTGAGAATCTCATTTTCTTGTTCTTTATCTGCTTCATTTTGCTTATTTTTTAATGATATCACTTCATCCTGCAGCATTTGATGTACTTTGAAGGCACACTCCATCTGAGCTTTTAGTCGGGTAACTTCTTCTTTGAGGGCACACTCCGTTTTGTTAAATAGATCTTGCTAATCTATGATTTTATCTGATGCTTCATTTGCTTGTTCATTTTCAATCTGAGATGATTCAGAATCTGAATACTTGCTTCCACCTAACGGCAAGCTGTCGCTGTTCCTTTGAGCTGTCTTCTTCTTCTGACATGCTTTCTTTCCCATTGTTTTACAGATCTCCTTCAAGCGATCAAGCTTCTACCAAAGGACCTGCTCCAATACCAATTGTTGGAAATAATACTTGGGGGGGGGGGGTGAATCAGTATTAGCAAATCAATAACCTTTTCATTTCCATAATCAGATTCATATACGCTACTTCAGTTAAGGGAGCTCGCATGTATATGCAATTGTGTTTAATGCAACTAGCGTATATCTAGCAAAATTCTGATTTAGTTAATTCATCATATGTTGATCTTTAATCAGTGCATCAAAACTTCATTAACCATATAAACAGTAACCAGATGCAGTAAAAATAGAACAGATCATCACACATAAGAAACACACATGAACACCATGATATAAGGTGGAAACCCAATGCAGGACAAAAACCACCTGCTGCTGTCTTCGTTTAATATAAGAAAACATGTTTACAATCTTGTACTGGTGTAGACTCATACCAGTACATAGGCACCCACCTATAGAAGGCTGCAACCTTCTGTCGTTCTCCAGCTACTATGGGAAGGGAGCTACAACCCCCTAGCTCTCGTACTAGCCAATATATTTACTAGTATGTAGGCGCCAACCTATAGAAGGCTACAACCCTCTCACATTTTCCAGCTGCTATTGGAAGGGAGCTCCAACACCCTGGCTCTTGTACTGGCTGATATGTTTACCAGTATGTAGGCGCCGACGTACTGAAGGCTCCAACCTTCACTCTTCCTCCAAAGACCACGTTTCATAAATTTTCAGACTGGATACTCCTGGAACACAACACCATAATCTAAAGGCCACGTTTCATCCAATTTTCATACCGGACCCATCAACAACATTGAAGCTCAAAATCAATCACAACTACAATACAACCATTGCATCAACCAATAATTCAATTTTGATCACCCAACATTGAATCACTGAAGACCTGTCATCAAAATATAGTAACCATTACACAGCGTAGAACCCAGAACTCTGTAACAACCACCAGAACCATATACAAATTTAGATATCATATTTCATAATGTATACGCTACTCTGATGAACTAAAACAACATGTATACATGCTTTTATCAAAGCGAACTTGCGTACAGATCTGCAAATACTAACTTATAACTTTGCAGCTATTCCAGACATTAGTCATACCCAGATAATAACATTTATAGAATAAACATGCGTCATTAATTCAGATCTAGTCCATCCATGATCAAACCACATAATGATAATGCATTCCAAGCCTTAAGATTCTGATCCATCATCCATCATCATCCACATAGGTGCATCCTTGGTTTAGATCAAGAAAAGAATCACAAACCCATAACCTACATACTGGATCTCCCACTTCATCATATATTCAATACTTGCACACCTTGGCCTAATGATCTTCTCCTCCTTTAATAGTCTTAGGCCTTTCTCAATACCATGGACCAAAACCACTTAGGACCAATACCTTGGACCAAATACCTGGGGTCAATACCTCGGACCAGATACCTTGGACCAATACCATGGATCAAAATACAATGGACCAAATACCTTGGACCAAAACTCAGTTTCCGAAGATATACACGCCTTTCCTTCTATGAAACTGCGTGTGTACATTATATGCTCCTTTTGGTCTGTTTACCCTCATGTATATGCTCCTTTGTCAAGGTGAACCTGCATATACCTCTCTTTATTCATTTTTTGACACCTCTCTTTATTCATTCTTTGTAGTCTGATCATTAATTATTTGCTATTTGACCTACTACACTATGATTTGTCTTCTGAGAGAGTTGCCATCAAGGACAACACCTGTATCATAATTCCAACAATATCCCCCTTTGGACTTGATGGAAACAACAACACCAAGTCACTCTCCCCCTTTGACATCAAGGGCAAAGGGCGGACTAGGATATTCTCTCCCTTTGATATACATTATGTTGTCCATACTCCCCCCGAGTACATGCTGAACTCTCTGATTGAGCTCCTCCTTTGTACATGTTGAGATGCACTAAACCGTCCATGCTCCCCTTGAGCACATGTTGAATTCTCTAATCGAACTCCCCCTTTGTACATGCTAAGATGTATCAATCATCCTTGCTCCCCCTGAGCATATGTAGAGTTTGCATTTTTTTTCTTTCAAAAGAATAACGTGACTCTACAACTTAACTAAGTGAGTTTGACCTTCCTATCACCAATGACTCATACAAACATAAATCTCCCAACCAAGTGGGGATACACCATTTTGACCCATCCACCCAACCAAGTGGGGATATACCAAATTTTTATACATGACTTTTATAACAAGGACCGGAAATCTAAACAAGACCATGATAGTCATCAACAACTATCATACACCTTATATGATTTGCACCATAAGCATCTAACAACAACATCTATAACTTGTAATACCATTCTCTTGACCAACCAACAATAAGTAGAAAGATGTATCACATAAGCATCATCACCAAAAACTTCTAACCATAATGCCAACAATGCATTATTCGAATCATATGCCCCCCCTGAACCTGTTCCATATGTTCACTGTCAGATCTGATCATGCACATATCAGCAAGAAGTATCAAGGCATCATCATCAATCAGATGTACATCAAGCTAACTTGTGAGGATCAAAAGATCTTCTATAACATCTTATGATTACCAATACATTCCCACACATCATCGGCAGATTGTAACCATCTTCAAATAGAGCATACACTTGATTGAACCATATCAGACCGCTTTTCCTGAGTCTGTCCCATTGCTTTTCCTCAAACCAACATATATGTGACTGTGTAGCTTCGAACTCGCGTATATACGCGACTTTTATTCATGAAATTGTGTATGAGATTTAGAACACTGAAGTTTCACACTTTTAGATCCCTCTGAGTCTGTCATTTCTGTATACTCTGCTATGCCACATCTTTCTAACTGTACTTCCTTCTTTTTCCATATCTTCGACTGTGATGATGTTTTCTCCTTTTGGTATGGTGCCCGAAATCTTCTCCTACATTCCTTTGCTATATGTCCAAGCTTGTTACATGCATAACATATTATATGTTTCATATTCCTTCTATAGCAGTCAATGGCTTTGTGACCAAACATATTGCAAGCAAAACAATATCCCTTAAAGTACCTGGAACGTGATGATCTTTCTATGTGACAGTCTTGAACCATTCTACATCTACATGTAGTTGCAACATGTCCAAGATTATGACATACATAACACTCAATATTATTCATCTGAGAAAATAACCAACTATCACTTCCATAGTTTGGAATAAAAGATTTTCTTTGAGGGATTTCTTTCCTTGGTTGTTGATGGGGTTGACCTCTTATCTCCTTGTTGAGCATTTCAGGTTTTACATTAGAGTTCCTTGCCTCACCCTGTGAGCTAGATTGACCTTCAACAGATTCATAAAAACCAATACCATTTTTTATAGCAGGAGATCTTTGACTACTAAGAATATCATCTAGAATCTTAGTACTTCCTTGAAATCGTAATAGTTTATCCTTTTCCTCTAATTTACCTTTTAATATATTTACCTCAATCTGATGTTGTTCTTCCTTTTTCAGATGTTGCTTCTTCAATATTTCTGCAACCTTTCTTCCTTCTTCCACTTGTTGCCTTAATTTGAGAATCTCATTTTCTTGTTCTTTATCTGCTTCATTCTGCTTATTTTTTAATGATATCAATTCATCCTGCAAAATTTGAGGTACTTTGAAGGCACATTCCAGCTGAGATTTTAATCGAGTAACTTCTTCTTTGAGGGCACACTCCGTTTTGTTAAATAGATCTTGTTGATCTATGATTTTATTTGATGCTTCATTTGCTTGTTCATTTTCAATCTGAGGTGATTCAGAATCTGAATACTTTCTTCCACCTGACGGCAAGCTATCGCTGTTCCTTTGAGCTGTCTTCTTCTTCTAACATGCTTTCTTTCCCATTGTTCTATAGATCTCCTTCAAGCGATCAAGCTTCTACCAAAGGACCTGCTCCGATACCAATTGTTGGAAATAATACCGGGGGGGGGGGGGGGTGAATAAACATTAGAAAATCAATAACTTTTTCATTTCCATAATGATATTCATATATGCTACTTCAGTTAAGGGAAATCACCTGTATACGCAACTATGTTTAATGTACATAGCGTATATCCAGCAAACTTATGATTCATTTAATTCATCATATGTTGATCTTTAATCAGTGCATCAGAACTTCATTAACCATATAAACAATAACTAGGTGTAGTAAAAATAGAACAGATCATCGCACATAAGAAACACACATGAACACCATGATATAAGATGGAAACCTAATGCGGGACAAAAACCACTTGCTGCCATCTTCCTTTAATATAAGAAAACTTGTTTACATTCTTTTACTGGCGCAGACTCATACCAATACGCAGGAACCCACCTGCAGAAGGCTACAACCTTCTCTCTTTCTCCAGCTACTATTGGAAGGGAGCTACAACCCCATGGCTCTTGTACTAGCCGATATATTTACTAGTACGTAGGTGCCGGCCTACAGAAGGCTACAACCCTCTCTCATTTTCCAGCTGCTACTGGAAGGGAGCTCCAACCCGCTGGCTCTTATACTAGCTAATATGTTTACCAGTACGTAGGCGCAGGCCTACTGAAGGCTCCAACCTTCACTCTTCCTCCAGGGAACACGTTTCATAAATTTTCAGACTAGATACTCCTGGAACAGAACACCATAATCTAAAGGCCACGTTTCATCCAATTTTCATATTGGACCCATCAGCAACGTTGAAGCTCAAAATCAATCACAATTGCAATACAACCATTGCATCAACCAATCATTCAATTCTGAATCACCCAACACTGAATCACTGAAGACCTGTCATTAGAACACAGTAACCAGAACACAGAGAAAAACCCAGAACTCTGCAACAACCATCAGAACCATCTACAAATTCAGATATCATATTTCATAATGTATACGCTACTCTGATGAACTGAACAAATGTGTATACACGCTTTTATCAAAGCGAACCCATGTACTAATAACTTTGCAGCTATTCCAGACATTAGCCATACCCAGATCATAACATTTATAGAATAAACATGCATCAGTAATTCAGATCTAGTCTATCCATAATCAAACCACATAATGATAATACATTCCAAGCCTTAAGATTCCGATCCATCATCCATCATTATCCACATAGGTGCATCCTTGGTTCAGATCAAGCAAAGCATCATAAAACCATAACCTGCATACTAGATCTCCCATTTCATCAAATATTCAATACTTGCACACCTTGGCCTAATTATCTTCTCCTCCTTTTATAGTCTTAGGACTTTCTCAATACCATGGGCCAAAACCACTTAGGACCAATACCTCGGACCAAATACCTGGGGTCTATACCTCGGACCAGATACCTTGGACCAATACTATGGATCAAAATACCATGGACCAAATACCTTGGACCAAAACTTAGTTTCCCAAGATATACATGCCTTTCCTTCTATGAGACTGCGTGTGTACATTATATGCTCCTTTTGGTCTGTTATCCGCGTGTATAGGCTCCTTTTTCAAGGTGAACCTGCGTATACCTATATTTATTCATTCTTTATAGTCTGATCATTAATTCTTTTCTATTTGACCCGCCGCACTATGATCTGTCTTCTGTGAGAGTTGCCATCAAGGACAACACCTGTATCATAATGCCAACACCAAGGTATTGGTCTGAGGTTTTGGTCCAAGGTATATGGTCCAAGGTATTTGGTCTGAGGTATCGTTCCAAGGTTTTGGTTTGAGGTTTTGGTCTGAGGTATTGGTACGAGGTTTTTGGTCCGATGTATTGGTACGAGGTTTTTGGTTCGAGGTTTTTTGGCACGAGGTATTGGTCCGAGGTTTTTGGTCCAAGGTATTGGTCTGAGGTTTTGGTCTTCGGTATTGACAAAGGATCTAAGTATATAAGGAGGAAAAGATCAAAGGGCTAAGTGCATAAGCAATGAATATCTTATGAAGAGTTAGATCAAAAGAAAATATGCATGTTATGGGTTTCTAATGCTTTTCCTGATCTGAACTAAGTATGCACCTAAGTTTTTGATGATGGATGCGATCTAATGATGGATCAAGATCATAATGACTTATTGTTAAGTGATATGATAATGCATAGGCTAGATCTGATTGCTAACACATGTTTTATCCTTTATATGTGATGATGTGGGTATTTTTGAAGTTTGGGATTGTAGCGAAGTTATAAGTAAGTATTTGTAGATGTATATGCTAGTTCACCTTGGTGAAGGTGCACGCTGGTTTGGCTTTTCCAAGTAGCATATGCAAAAGAAAAACTTGATGTTCAGGGATATCTGATCTATTAGATCAGTGTTACTATTTTACTGTTGTCTGTCAATGAAGTCTTCTTAGATCTGAAAGTAAAACTGAATGCATAAATAAATTGAGTCTGATTGATTGGTTGATTCAGAAATAAGGGTGATCCTTGTATCTATTTAGAACTCTGTCATATGATAGTAGATCTTCAGAATGTCATTGATTGATATAGTTTGTTGTTCAGAGGTTTTATGATTCAGTATCTTTAGAGGTATACATAGGTTGGGCTAAAGGAAGTAGTGTATACACGCAGGTTGTCTTGATTGAAGAAGCACATACATTCTGACACATGAATTGTGAGGTTACAGTTGGTTCTGGTTGTTGATACAATGTTCTGGGTTCAGATCTGTGCATTGGTTACTGTAATTTGTCTGTTCCAGTTGATTGGTTGAATTTGATTAAATTTGAATGAATTTTTAATTCAGTTGTGTAAGAGGTTCAGTGATTGTTTGATTCAGTATGTCAGAGGTTTCTGTGATTGATTGATTCAGTTATGGTTGATTCAGATATTGATGATTGGTTTTAGTTATGTCAACGATTGATGATTGATTTTCAGTGATTTGTTTTGATGGTTTTATTGCAGTGGTGATTGATTTTGAGCTTCAATGTTACTAATGGGTCTAGTACGAAAATTTGATGAAATGTGGCCGTCATATTGTAGTATTGTGTACCAGGAGTATCCAATGTGAAAATTTATGAAATGTGGTCCATGGAGGATACCGAGGGTTGGAGCCTTCACTAAGGAAATCAAAGCTTCCTGCCAGTAGTGGCTGGTGATTTGATCAGGGGGGTTGGAGCTCCCTTCCAGTAGTAGCTAGAGAATGAGTGAAGGTTGTAGCCTTTTGTAGGTCGGAGCCTACGTACTAGTGAACATATCATCTAGTACAAGAAATAGGGGGTTGTAGTTCCCTTCCAGTAGAAGCTGGAGAACGAGAGAAGGTTGTAGCCTTTTGCAGGTGGCTACCTCCGTACCGGTATGAGTCTACACCAGTACAAGATTGTAAACGAATTTTCTTATTATTAAAAGAAGACAGAGATGACAACAACAGGTGGTTTTCACCCACATTGGGTTTCCACCTGAAATCTTGGTGTTCATGTGTTTTGCTTATTTGTAATGGTTTATTATGTTATTACTGCACATGGTTACTTTTTAATGTTTAATAAAGTACTAATGCACTGATTAAAGATCAACATATGATAGATTAATTGAATCATAAGTTCATTGGATATACGTTGGTTTCCCTGAGAACAGTGGCATGCACACGTGATTTCCCTTCACTGAAGTAGCGTATATAAATATGATTATGGAAATGAAAAAGTTATTGATTTGTATATACTGATTCACCGCCCATCTCAGTATTATTTCCAACAACAACTATAAAATTATGAAGGCATGGAATTAAAAGGAGAATGAGATAGGAAAAATGTTGGTACTTGTCGTTGTTTATTCATGATTCACCATGTTGGAGATGATAGGAGGTATTTGTAAAATGGAGCGTAGTAAAAAAAAGTTACAGGATCGAAAAAATGTTGTCACTTGCTTCCAAGTTTTACTGTCACGTTGTGAAGGTGAGACATTAGTTTTTCCAAGGTGGGTGGCTTGTCATTATTGATAGAGGGCACGACAGGAAACCCACTCTATCTTAAAATGGGAAAGTCATTTCATGGACTTGTAAAGCATCTCAGCCATCACTCCATGTTCTTCCTTCATGCTTTCAGAGGCCTCTGTTACACAATATTTTTCCATACCTCCTGTTCACTTCATGTTCCATATCCTGAAGTGCCAAAACATTAAATACTGTGCAACATATCCATCATGATATACATACCAAAATCTCCTTGAAGAATCAAAGGGAAACTACCCTAAATTCATCTTGAAGAATGTTAACTAAAACCCTAAGTTTTAGCATCTGCATGCTTTGCTCCATTGCCTGCCCATGTTGATGGAAGGTTGCACATTTATACCCTAGCGTTTCCAGCAGGGGTTTTGATAGGAAACCCTGCACTGAATCTCTTCTAACAAGTTTTCCCAAACTGGAGGAGAAGCTTTGTATACTAGAACCTTCAGGAACATCGAGATGGATATTGGTTGTTGTTGATATGGTCGAGCTCTCCCATTTGGGCCTCTTGATCTTATCATCATGGGCTTTCCCCTTGAGATGTGGACCTTCCTCCCTCTTTTGTGGATCCCTAAATCCCTCTCCGTTCCTATAAATTCACTCCCTTCTATCCCTAAATGGTTGGTCATTGATTGCTACATCCCTACGCTGAGATTATGATTACATGCTACCTATTCTAGCTTGGAGAAGAAGTGCTTGAAGAGTCTTTTCTTGGACTTGTACATCCACCAAAATGAGGTCTCCAACATCAAGGTATAGGTTGTATGCTTCCATTTTTAGTTTATTAATATATACATCTGATGTTCACTTTCCATTAATTGTTTAAATGTTTATGCTATTAGCTTAATGCTCCTTAATTTGTTAAGTAGTTTATGTTTGATGTATGCCATATATTCTCTCATATCTTGTATAGTACTTTGATCTTCTTTACAGGTATTCGGATGTGAAGAACAACTAAGAAGCAAGGCCTGGAGCGAAATATTCAAAGCCATCTCCAAGGTTTAAGCAATTAGCATCAGAGCGAGGTAGGTTTCTCCTTTTCTCTGTATTTATCAAACATAAGCTACAAAAGTTTTCTCTGTATTTATCAAACATAAGCTATGAAAGTGTATGCTAGTTTGTTTAATTTGTTTCTATACCCACTCATTAGGCTAGAGGGATCGCCTCTGTCCGCAAATGGGATTTTCCTTCACAACACTTGGGGTCACCATCTGGTACTGACATGGTAATACACATGGTTGGGGATGACATCACTGTAGAACTCAGGACCATAGTGGTATTTTGTGGTTCACTTCGTAAGAGGGTTGTTGTAGACAAGAACCTCCATATTACATGACATGAATATTCAAATCTTGGTGCATTAAAAATATTTGGAAAGAGTACATTTCAAAGGAATGACAAGAGGCATTATCATGCTATGACATGGTTAGGCCACACAAGATTAGTGTGGCATGGAATAACCACATAGGTCACTTGGTAGTGCCACATGGCCATATTGCTAATGTGGAAAGGTTGAGAGATCAAATATTTAAATGGGTGTAACTTTTAATCCAGGCATCTGATCAAGATAAAATTTATATCACCAAAAATATCTGGATGAGATGAACATGATGGTGTTATCCAAAGTGAGTTTTGCACATTTTTGGTGAGAAGGAATTTTGTAACCCCATTTCCATAATGAGATAATGGAAGTTTTTTTTAATTAAAAGTAAAAACTCCCATTTAGTCGATTTTACTCCAAGGGGGAGCTAAGAGAGAGTGTTATAGAGTGATATCAAAGCGAAGGTTCTACACTGGACCTTTAGAAATAAAATTTGGAACTCTGTTACACATTGTAGTAATTTATAATGAGTGTTTGTTGTGTGCAATGTGTGTTGCTTGTAGCACTTTGAATGTGGAATTTCTAATGCATGGAAGTATTGATTTTGATATGAGTATTATTTCCTAACAATTGTACTCAATTGAAATATGGTGTTTCATATAGCCTCACAACCATATTCTTATGGTAGACTTTCCAATGTGATAATGATCATGTTTTATTTGTATTGTGGATTGATTAACAGTTATGTGTGTATTACAAGAAATAATAATGCACTAGGGAACAAAAAAGAGAAAAAAAGGGATGAACAATAAGATGGAGCAACATGATGTTGATATATTCCAACTGTTAAGAAGAAGTTTCAGTTGGAAAGAGGATAGAGGAAGACTCCCTTAACTGGATGAACACTCTTATAAGTATAAGGGTTGAGCTACGAAATTATAAGATGAAAAATGAAAGCATTGTCATGGATTAGGATCAACAAGAAAAACTAAACACAATTGTACTACAGAGCTTGTCACATTTGAAAAGGCAACGGAAACATGATCTAGGTGCTATCTACCTAAGAAGTGATAAAGGAAAGAAAATTCCATCAGTACATGGAAAGCATGAATTAAATATTAATGGTGCACAAGGAAACATATCCAAGAAAAGACATAAGAAAGAAAGTGAGGATATGGTGAGAGATAAACATATACTAAGTACTCTAAAGAGGAGGTTAGGTAGCATGAGAAATTGTTTAGTGTTGCAATTGAAAGATACTATCAACATACAAGGCAAGGAAAATACTTCATTCCAAAAGAATTTAAGAAGGAAAAACCTCCTACATTTTATGGAGAGGTGAAGAAGGTTTAGGAAGTAGAGGCATGGCTGTTAGGGATGAAGAATTATTTTAGGGTGCATGATTACTATGAGAATATGAATGAGAGAGTAGCCATTTTCACCCTGAAGGGAAAAGTTGATATCTGGTGGGAAATTTTGAGGAATGTAAAGGATATTAGAGAGAAATTTGTCCTGGAGGATATTCAAGAGGCATTTTAAAGAAAAGTACCTAACTAGAAGGCACTATGACAACAAGGCCAAGGAATTCTATGAGCACAAACTTAGGAAGTTGATAGTTGAAGAATATACAACCATAGCTTTGGACCAACAAAGATATGTCACCTACATCAAGGATGAGAAGAAAAAGGTTCAAATATATCTTAATGGATAGTCTCACACATTCAAGGAAATAATAGAATTCAATGAGCCTAAAATGTTGGAAGATGTCATAAGGAAAATGAGGTATTGTTATGAACAATTGAAGCATAGGTCTAAGTTCAGGGTTGATTAGAAAGCAAGGGGAAAAACCAATTTTAAATGAAAATGACATAGGTCAATAAGACATCATCCAAGAGAAGAAAATGTGAAGTCTGCCACTTTTGCCAAGGAAGGATATCAAGAGGAAACACAACTACTGATAGGGACCAATTGACCAAATCTACAAGAGAATAACACGAGAGGTTTAGAGGAGAACCTATGTAATGTTGGGCATGTGGAGAAAACTGCGGGAAAAGAGACTATCCTCAATGATAGTGGAATGGTCCAAGAATATACAATGTGTAGGAAGCATAGACTGTGAAGGATGTGGCTCAAATTCTACCATGGATTTATGTTACGTTGGACAATAACTAGGTCGACCACCAAGCATTTGTGATTGATATCGAAGGTATGATCAATAACCAACCAGTTTCAATTCAGAGAGACTCAGGTTCTAATTTTAGTTATGTTAGTCTCAATACTTTAGAGAGATGTGTATTATTGAAGACAACCCACTAAAAATCATGACTAGTGAAACTAGAAATGGGGACTAAGAGGCTAGTCAAAAATATGGTGAAGTCATGCCCTATAATAATAAATGACATGCCCATGTACACAGACTTGAACTTATTGGATGGTAGGACATAATACTAAAGTTGATTGCTTAAGAAAATCAATAAAATGCCCAACGACAAAAGGGAAAGGGTGACGCTGCAAGGAAAAATGAAGTCTGTGATAGTTAAGAAAATATCAACATTGCAATTAACGTGGTGCAACTAGAATGGATTTGAATTATACACTATCTAAGTGAACAATGACTTAGAAATTAATAGAAATAGTCTAGAGGAGCACCTTCTCTTAAAGAACTTTGAGGATGTATTTCCTGAAGAAATCCCATGAATGCCACCAAGGAGGGAAATTGATTTCTCAATAGAATTGCTGCCAAGAACAACACTTGTGTCAAGAGGCCCATATTGAATGAATACACTAAAGTTGGTGGAATTCAAACTACAATTAAAAGAAATGTTGGATAGGTGTTATATTAGACCTAGTGTATCACCTTGGGAAGCACCTGTATTATTCATAAAGAAAAGGGATGGCACTTTGAAATTTTGTATTGACTATAAGCAATTCAATAAATCCACAATCAAGAATAGATATCCTCTACCTAGGATTGATGACTCATTTGACTATTTGAGAGGAGTTGTGGTGTTCTCAAAGATCGATTTTAGAGGTGGGTACCATCAGGTATGAATCAAAGATGAAGATATTCACAAAACGACATTTATAACCAAGTATGGACGCTATGAACTTTTGGTTGTATTTGGGTTCACAAACACCCCAACAACATTTATGTGTTTAATGAATAATGTTCTTAGTCTGTACTTGGACATGTTTTGGTGGTTTTGTTTTATGACATCGTGTTTTATTCAAAAAAAAATTAATAACACGAAGAACATTTGGCAACGATGCTGCAATAGAAGAGAGAGCACAAGCTCTATGCCAAACTCAACAAGTGTGAATTCTTCTAGTCACAATTTTAGTACTTGCAACATAATTTTTCCAAAGAAGGAGTGGAAACAAACCCAGAGAATATTAAAGCCACCATGGAGTGGCATACTCCTTAGAACATGATAGAAGTTAGATCCTTCATGGGGTTTTTTGGTTATTGCCGAAGGTTTATCCATAATTTATCAAGGATGGGATTCCAATCACAACACTGCAAAGAAAAGGAATTAAATTCCAATGGACACTAGAATGTGAGGTCAACTTTGAGTAACTGAAATATTTTATCATACATGCACCAATATTGAGGATAGAAAACCTAGAAAAGGATTTTGTGGTGTTCGCGAATGTCAACAAAAATGGTCTCTGTGGAGCCCTAATGCAAGAAGGATAAGTGGTATGTTATGTTATGAATCAAGGATAAGTGGGTGACTTGAAGAAGCTAATCTCTAACAAGTTCCATAAAAGAATTTATTTAGGTTATCCATGTTATTTGAAAATTATAATAAATATGAAAAAATTGTATTATTGGCCAAGCATGAAGAAGGATGTGGTCGAATATATTTCTAGATGCTTGGAGGGCCAACAAGTAAAGGTGGAACGTAGGCATCCATCGTGATTGTTACAACCAATCCCCATTCCTAAGTGGAATTGGGAAATAATTTCTATGGACTTCATCACTAGGATATTGAAGGCACATAGACAACATGATGCCGTAATGGTAGTGGTGGAAAAAAATAAGTAATGCAACTCACTTTATAGTTGTTAAGTCCACTCACCAAGCAATTGACATTGCTCATATTTTCATGAGGGAGGTGTTTCAATTGCGTGGAGTATCTAAGAATATTATCTCAGATCAAGATGCTAAGTTCACCTCAAATTTTTGGAGAAAAATATTTGTTTGACTTGTAACAACTTTGGCAGTTATCACAACGTATCAAATAGATGGACATACTGAAAGGATAAAAAAATGTTGGAAGGCACGATGAGAATTTATGCCATGCATCAGCCTAAGATGTGGGAAGTGTTTATACATTTGATAGAGTTCGCCTACAACAATGGGTACTAAGAATAATTAAAAATTAGTCTTTTCTAGGCTCTATATGGCTAAAATTGCAACATACCCATCAACTGGAGTAATCCAGTGAATGGGGTGCATCTTAAAACTGATATGCTGAAGGATATGGAACAAGAAATAGTCATTATGAGGCAGAAACTGAAAATAACTTAGGATAGGAAAAAGAGATATACAAGCCAACAAAAATGCACAACGAATTTCAAGTGGGGGAACATGTTTACCTCTGCATTAGACCAAGGAAAATTTCACTGAAGATGGGTCTTGAGTCAAGCTAGTACCCAAATTTTTTGGACCATTTCAGCCTATTAAAATAATGGGGCAAGTGGCCTATGGATTGGCCTTGCCCCCCATAATGAAGGCACATGGTGTTTTCCATATTTTTTTCTTAAAAGTATATGATTGATGCTAATCATGTTGTTGATTGGTTTGTGATACAGGTGGAATCTAGAAGAGAATTCCATCCAGAGCCAATGTGCATTATGGATCAGAGGTAGATCATGCTCCAGAATCTAGTAATTGAGAAATTCAAGGTGTAGTGGAAGCACTTTGGACCAGATGAAGCCACTTGGGAAGTGACTGAGCAAATGATAGTGTTATACCAATTTTTTTTGTTGAATAAGAAAATGTAAAGAGAGTTGTTTGTATATAAAGCTCACTACAAAATTTTATGTTTAGATGTAGAACTGTGAGGATAATGTTCCTCCAAGGGGGTGGGATCTGTAATAGCCATTTTTGTAACCCTTCATGTAAATATTTTCATGTGTGGTTGTAATTAATTATGATAATATGAAAATGATTGGACTAAAGAGAGAGGAAATGGATTCAGAGTATAGGGAGGTGAAGTTGCTTGCGAATTGCTTGGGAAAATAGCTAAGCTCAAAATCTTGCATTTAATGGCCACCTACATCCCTGTTGAATTTAAAAATTAGTTGTACAAGCATTAAAACTAGTGTATGGGCACCCAAGAAAAGGAAAATCTGGTCCTATGGAACATGTTGGCCATGGTAAATATGCAACAAAACAAAAGACAAAAAAAATGGATAGGAAATTCAAAAGAGAGATGCGTAGAAGCAGAGTTGTAGGGGATATAGAACACCATGAAGGAAAGAGAGAATTGTGTTGGCACACTTAGGAACACACGAGAATACCTCAACGATTGCACTACAACAAGAAGGTTATTGCATTAGTAGTGCATGGAAAGCTTTGGAAGAAGCTCAAAGAAAGCTCATGTGTGGAAGCTATCTAAGGGAAATTGGAGAAAGGAAAAGTTGTGGTGTCGAGAAGGTAGAACAATACTGGAATCTGGATTCTTACTTAGTAGGTGGAGATATTGGGTACTCTGGGACCTCTCTTGGTGTTTTTGTAGGTGGAGACCTTGAAGGTGGACTCTGAATTCCCATGAAAGTTATCAAGTGGAGGCATTTTGTGCTTTAGATTCCTGTTGGATTGTAGGTGGAAGCACTATGGGCTCTAGATTATTTTAGTGTAAATCAAGTGGAGACATTGTGGGCTTTGGATTCTTGTATTGATTGTTGGGTGGAGCACTAGGTGATATGGATTCCTTGAACTGATTGTTTGGGTGGATACATTGAGCTCTTTGGACCCCTGGTTGTTAGGTGGAGGCATTATGTGCTCTGGATTTCCATGTGTTGTGAATTGATTGGTGCAAATTTCCCTTAATCACTTCATTCCACATGCTCTAAATCTGGCTCGAGGGTGCTTAACTGCAAGAAAGGATTGCAGTGTTGTGGTCTACTGTTGGGAGGAGATTTGAAGTCCCCCTCTCAGTTTCTGGTCATTCATCTACTCTCAGTTTCCAATCATTCAATTACTAAGATAAGTTGATTACTAGTATCTTTGTGCATGTTTGTGCAATATAAATGATGAATAAAGTTATTACATGATACTGGTTGCATCAACATTATCAATGAGGAATATGTATTCCTATGTGATGGTCTTGTGAATATTTCCATGGTTTCAAGAGACTTGTAGATCCCTGTGATGTTGATATGATCCTGAATGGTAGTTACTTACATGCTTATGTTTGATTGTTTAACATGACCAACTGACTGTGGATTTGTTGAATGTCTTGAACAATTGTTGTGTAAAGGTTGTTAAAGGCCTATGATCAATGTTGCGAATAAATTATCCTATTAAACTATTGTGGTTTTTGTAAAGCCATGGGTTGTATGCTATCATATGGAAGAGTAATATTTGTGTCTTAGAACTATTGAATTATGCTATTAAAGTGTTACATATGGCATGTCAAGAGATTGTGTCGATTTTTCTACCCTTCTTTTCTGGTTATAGTCCAAAATTGAAATCTCGCATTACATGTCAGGAATGGATATGTAAAGTCGTTAAATTACTTGAGACTTTCAGCTTGTGTTTATAGAGAACATGCATGTATTTGATTTGAATGAGCGTTGATAATTTATAAAGGAGGAACCGTAAACCTACAAAGGCATAGAATTAATAGGAGCATGGAATGAGAAAGTTCTTATTACTTGTCATGGGTAATTCACGTCACACCGTGCAGGGAATGCCAAGAGTATTTATGAAATAGAGAACAATTGATGGAAGGTGCATAAAAAGAAAAATGTATTCACCTTCTACTAAGTTTTAATGTCTTGCCACATAGGTGTGACATTGGTTCTTGAAAGCATGGGTGCATTAGTGTTGTCAATGAAGAGTGCAAAGGAAATCCATTCCGTCTTAAAATGAAAAAATATAATTTTCATAGAGGTTCAAGACTCAATGGGACCCCTAATTGAGTTGAGTTGATGGATGGCACTCACATAGGTTAAACTATGTGGATTTCCAAAGGATTTTGGATGTTGTGATCACATGATGTGACAAAGTCACTGATGTGGAACGATGACAACATGATAGGTGACATGAAGGAATGGCATTTTTGGAAGACCACATGGTTGGTTTTGGGTGACACGTGGCACCACCAGAGGGTTCCATGTGGTCTAATGTTGCCACCTTGATGTTATCATGACGTCAACACGACATCGAGGGAATGGGTGATGTGGAGGTTAAGCTAATGTGGACTAGAAGACACATGATATTGGTTTGTGGTGCCACTTGGCTTGGGATCACCATGTGGTACTGATGTGATAATACACGTGGCTAGGGGCCACATCACCATGAAACTTGGGACTGTGGAGGTATTTTATGGTGCACTTCATAATCCTACCACAATAGATAGAAGGTGCACAACAAGAACCTCCTTGTTACATGACATCAATATTCATGTCCGGGCGCACTACAAAGATTTGGTAGGATTACTTTCAAAAGGAATGTTCTTGGGTGCTATGATGCTATGACATGGTTGGGACACGTGGTATTGGCGTGATTTGGAAAAACCACATAGGCCATTTGAAAACTCCACATGGCTATGTCATTGATGTGGCAAGGTTGAGAGATCACATCTTTAAATGGGTATAAATTTTGATCCAGGCATTGGAGCGAGATAAAAGTTATATTGTTGGAAATATCATAATGAGCTGAATGTGATGATGTTATCCAAAGTTATTTCTACACACTATGGGTGAGAAGGAATTTTGTAACCCCATTTCCATAATGAGACAATGGAAGTTGGGCTAATTAAAAGTAACACCTCCCATTCAACCATAATTACTCCAAAGGGATAGAAGGGAGTGTTGCACAAACCTATCAAAATATTCTTTTGCAAACCTAACTTGAAAAAAATCTTACCAACTCAATGTGTCCATATTAGGGACACCTTTTAGCCATAAATATGCATGCACATGTGGAGATCCATGATGTTTCCTTTCATAATGACACTATATAATAATTTGTAGTTGGATGAAAATGAAAGAAAATATCTTCTTGAAACCTTGTCTATCTCTAATGCATATCACTTATTATAATATGAAGATTGCCAATTACATTTTGATGTCTCCATTTCCTTGCTTTCCCTATATCTACAAGGCAAGTACTATGCATTAATTTAGGAAAATCCAACTACTAAAGAATATTGTCGACACCCAATCTATTGAATTAAATCACATAATTTTGCAGAAAATTTGGCCTAATATGCATGAGAACCTCTTAATTCATTACCCAATCTCATTACTCCATTAAAAAGTTAAGAAATTCAAATATTTTGTAAATATTCTTGTAAATCATTAAATGTTGTAAGTAGTTTTGCCATATTCTTTTTTAGCAAACATTATAGAGGAAGATTGAGCACATTGTCTCACAATGATATTAGGTAAAAAAGTATCTGAAGAAAGTGTTCCTTCTGTTGAAAAAATGTAACTAGGTTTGGTCTTCATAATGACATGTAATTTTGATTTTTGTTAATGATATAAAGAAGAAAAATGAAATTATTATTATGCTTGCTTCATGGGTTTCATGAAGAAGAGGTTTTATTTTTAGATGGCTCCCATTATGAGCATTTAGGAATTAATGTCATGTACGAAGAGCTCCTCTTAAGCATGTGTCAAATATATATATGTCTATAAAGCCCTACAACGACAAGCACAAGTCCCTCTCTTCATGTCGACCTCTAAAAAAAGTGAAGATCTCATGTCGGCTTTACGTTATGGAGGCACATATATTCACATGTACATGTCAACTTATTTATAGGACAAACAACTATAAATATGTGTGAAGGGTCCTCACATTTGGACAGTGAGAAAGTTCAGATATCTCTAATTTTTTCGGAGGACAAGTATAGAAGTATGTTTGGATCTCCATAGAGAAGATAGTTCAGATGTATCTCTATATTTAGGATAAACAGTAATATATAAGAAAATAGTTTGGAATGAAAAAGTATTATAGGAAATCAAATCCCTCTAAATCTCAGATCACAGTGGTAGTAAGACAAGTTTGGATATAATCACAATTACAAAGCTCAAATGAATTTCTAAAGAGAGATGAATGGACAACACGAATCTCTCAAGGGTACAAGCTGCCAGAGATAAATTTGGTGCTACCTTACAATAAAGAGTCTCTCTGTCGCGGTGTCACATCAAGTGCAAAAAGGCAGTATTGGTGACATAACAATTTGATGTATCGACAATTTGTTATGATGAGGTATTATCTTTGTTATGAAACTGGCTCACAAAAAGATAAGAAAGATAGGTCAACACCTTATAAATAAGCCTCTTCGAGGGGGAAACCTCCTTTACATTACACAAATGAAGAATTCTTAGATGATACAAATGACAAGACCTCCTTTCTATATATAGGAGTCTAAGGGGTCATAATATAATAAGATCCGACATAAAAATAATAATGTAAGGGTACAATAATAACAATAGTGGGCTTCTATGGGGCACAATAATAACAATATGGGGACTACATGGGCACAACAATATAATAAGGGGGTTGTATTAATAACAATAAGGGGTTACACTAGTAGTATAGGGACTTAACATGTTCCTCTCCTTCAAAAAGTGTTGTCCTCAACGCTTGAGTAATTATTAATGCCTTTCTATAAAATTCTCATCCTTCCATGTAGAATCTTCAGTGGGTAAGTTCTTCCACTTGATGAGATGATTCGAAATTGATTTATTTCATAGCTACTGGCTTCTCGGTTCTATGAATGCTTCAGGTTCTAATATGATTTTTCCTTCCTTGTCAAGTTCTGGCAATATTGTTGGAACTGAGATCTTTGGCAACTTTTGAATGAGTTCCCACCTTGCTTTGCCATTCTTCCATTCATCCCTTGATTTGTTTATCAAATTTGGTTGGATAATTATACCAACCTCTACCATTTCTGCAACCATATGTTCATTTTCAATCCTTTGGGCATATGGATATCTATAAGGCTTGATGTTTGGAGGAACAATTCCTGGAATAAAATGAATACCATGATTATGATCATGAATACATGGGAGACCTTTGGGAGTCTCAAATACCTTGGAATGATTGTCCAAGAATTTTTGGAGATCTGGAGAAATACATGATTTTGATGTGGGAACCATTAGCGAACACAATTGTGCAATTACGCCTCGTTGTTCTTTCTTTAGAAGCTTTGTCCTTCCGCCAGAGCTGATTATATTTCCTAGTTTCCCTGTGATACCCCTTAATTCAATTTCCTTTCCTTCCGAAGAAAATTTCATGAAAAGTTCTTGAAAATTAAAAGCTATTGTACCCAAGGATTGCAACCATTGGAATCCTAGTACAACATCAGTACCACCCATTGGAATGGAAAGCATTGGGCTATTCAATACATATTCTCCCATGGATAGCTTGATATTATGGCACTTTCCAGAGAAATTTATGGTTCCTCCACTTACAAGAGTCACTTGACACTCTAGTGTTGGATATAGGAAGCAATTCAATTCCTTGGCTATCTTACAATTAATAAAATTATGGGTACTACCTGAATCAATCAACACTATTACCTTTTTCTTCTTGATATGTCCTTCTATCTTTATAGTTTGAGGAGTGGTAATTCCGACCAATGCATTACCAGATATGGTCGGATTCATTTCTTCTTTCTTTGGGGTTGGCTCTTGGTGAGTATCATTTTCTTTTGATGTTTCTTGATACTTTTCTTCCTGATATTTCACTGCTTGAACCTTCTTCTTCTTGATATGTCTTTCTATCTTGAGAGTTTTAGGAGTGGTAATTCCTACCATTGCAATACAAGATATGGTCAGATTCATTTGTTCTTTCTCTAGGGTTGGTTGCCAGTGTATATCCTATTCTTTTTACATTTCTTGATCCTTTTTGCCATTAGGAGGCCTTTCTTGTAGCGGCTTTGTCCCACCTTCCTTCAAACCTTCCATGTCTTTCTTCAAATCTTCCATGCCTTTCTTCCAATATGCTTTCATATCATTGATATCAGCTTCCATGGCATAGATAAAACTATTTATCTTTTGATTCTCTAGAATATCATTTACCCTTATATTCAATTTTTGAAAGTCCTCAATGTGCTCTACCGTTGAACCCTTTTGTTTGAGATTTATCAATTGGCTAAAGAAGGTGTTGCTCTTGGTATCCTCATAATGTGCTAGCATTTCCTCCGTGGAAATTTACCACGTGACGAGTGGTTTACGAGAACAAAGTCATTTATACCATAAAAATTGATTCGGTTCTAAATAATTAGATTCAATGCGTACCTTTTGTAGTAGTGGTACACCATGTAGATCAAAATATTTCTCCATATGTAGTATCCAATTTATCGGATCCTTTCCATCAAACTTCCTCATCTCACTTTTTCTTGATTTTAGGAGCTCAATCTTGAAATGACTGTAGCTCTGTAATTTCGTAACTTTGAGTTCTGAAATTTTGACCTGTAATAGCCCTTTGAGTCCTCTTTCTAAATCCACAAGTATGATTGTAATTGGATTCCCGAAGAATGATTTATTCCCAATATCCCGCGATGACCTAATTATATATGAGTTCAGTAGAGCGAAATTGTACGAATTTCCACGTGTCACTGTTTCGACCTTAGTACCTAAAACTGATATACAGAAAACTTTAGGCTGTCCTCTTTCTGAAACTTCTTACGAAATTTCAATCTGATGCTATGAACAAAAGTTATGATGCTTTTCCCCAGGTCACCTGTTTAGGATGTAATTCGAGAGTCTGCAAAAACCCTAACTTCCTCAGATCATATATCTAAAAATATAGAGAGCCAAGATCTGAAATTCAAACCCAAGGTTTAGAACGATTTCTTCTCAAATGGGTTTTCTTTTAGCTTTTGAAACTTTGTAGTGAGAATGGTATAGCAAAAATTCCATGATGACATGTTTTAGATGAAATTCTAGAGCTTGCCAAAACTCTAACTTCCTCAAATCATATATCTGAAAATATAGTGAGACAAGATCTGAAATTTGAACCCAAGGTTGAGCGCGATTTCGTCTAAAATGGGTTTTTGTTTTCTCTTTTGAAACATCATAGAAAAATAGTTATAGCAAAAATTCCACGATGACCTGTTTGGAGCAACGAAACCATAAAATCCAAAGCTCTGATACCAAATGTTATGAAATTGGCTCACAGAAAGATAGGGAAAGATAGATCAATGCCTTAGAAATAAGCCTCTTCGAGGGGGAAACCTCCTTTACATTACAAAAATGAAAAATTCTTAGATGATACAAATGACAAGACCTCCTTTCTATATAGAGAAGTCTAAGGGGTCATAATATAATCAGAGCCGACATAACAATAATAATATAAGGGCACAATAATAACAATAGTGTGCTTCTATGAGGCACAATTATAACAATATGGGGACTACATGGGCACAAAAATATAATAATGGGGTTGTACTAATAACAATCAGGGGTTACACTAGTAGTATAGGGACCTAACAATCTTAGTGATAAAGGGCTTAGTGAAGGAAACAATGTTGTCAAGACAATGATGAAGGTCTCGGTATCAAGATAGTGATGAAGATATCGATGAAAACAAGGCCTGGTCAAAGTAGAAGAGGAGTTTAGAAGAGAATTGACTGTCAAGAGAACTTGTGTCTTGGCCTTTGAGTGGCTAATAGGTCAATGGTCCTAGTCTTGGTATTCATGAATTGGAATCTCTATAAGAAGAATTTGTGTTGGTTTTCCTCTCAAAGAGTGAGAGGTTTTGGCCCTAGATGATAGCCTACATTCTATGTCCCTTTTCTATTTTACATTCATGCATTGATTATTTTTTGATGAAGAAGAAATCTAATAATCTAAGTACAAGAAGATTCTAATCTAAAGAAGCAAAAAGTATTTGCCAGCAGTTACTAATGAAACAGAATTCATCTAATGCTAATGCCCTATATTTCTCAACATGGTATCAAAGCTAAGGTGTCAAAGTCAAGAAAAGGGCATGCAATCAAAGAGGCACTCAAGGATCGAGTTTCAAGAAAGGCATCAAAGCAAGTTGAAGGATATCAAACAAAAGTTCAATATCTACCCTAGATCGAAGAAGTAGTCTACACCAAAGGATCCTCTAAGTCATCATTAAAAGACTAAAAAGACCCTCATCAAGTCGAAGAGATCTACAATGCAAGGTAGCCCAAAGTGTAGACATTTAAGAGAAGGACCTCAAGGACTAAAATCACATCATCTTAGAGAAAGTCAAAACCCTAGAAGCATTTTTAATATGCACTCATTCACCACAAAAGAAGTCGAAGTATCTTGAAGGCTAGAAGGCATTGTCATCATCTTCAAAAGATATAAGGCAAGTTCCCTCTCATTGAAGTAAGAACCCCCTCCTTATCCTTGAAGAAGATCATCCGAGGAAGCATCAAAACATGCTAATTAATCATCAACAACAAAGGGAACTAGATATAATGACAATGGCATCATAAAAGAAGAAACCTCCTTCATTGAAGAAGGTTTTTTTCATTTGGAAGAAGATCATCCAAAAAAAGGGGCAATAATACATATTCTTCATCCACCATCAAAGTGATCAAGTTGAATATTTCATCTTCACTTGTCAAGTAAGTATCTTTTATTCTATAATCTAATCTAGTAAAATGAATTCGTTTTGCAAGGAGATCTATAAGCTGGTTGGGTCATTGAATTTCCTTGCATGGAAAAGGAGGATAGACACGTCTTCGAATAAAGTGAAGTCATTGATCATATCTATGAAAAGATCTCCAAACCATCTAAAGGTAAAGCATGATTTGAATGCATGGAAAGGGATCAAGGGGCTCAAGGCATTATTACGAAATCAGTCAAAGGTACCCTCATTCCCTATATAGCAGGATTGGAGACATCAAAGAGATATATGATAAATTGGTAAAACTATTCTCTAAAGGTGCGATAAAGAAAGTCATATCACTAAGATCTGATCTACTCAAATTGAAGGTATCAAAGGATAAAAGGTTATCTTCATAAGATCTAAATTGCAAGATCTGGGATGAGATAATATTCATTGTCCTAAATATGCTAACTAATCAACAAGGATAAGAAGGTTATCCCATTCAATAATGCATGGTCCCTATGCAAGATAGAAGAAGACAGGTTGAGGGAAAAAGGTATTCAGGCATTTTCTGAAAGGAAAGAAGAAAATATCTAAGAATCAATGCTATGAACATTACAGGAAAGATTGTCCTAAGCTTAAGAAGGGCAATAATAAGGAAGATAGATAAGAAGTCTATTTCACAGAAGAAGTGGAGGATTTTGAAAGAAGGAAGTCCAAAGAAGAGGAAAATCATTAGAAGTAAGAGCTCATGACATCACCATAGGAAAGATGAAGGATGTTTGATAGTCAACTATGAAGGATATAGCTCTTGAAAACCTCATTGGAAACTTAAGGAAAGGAAGAAGTCATCCAGGACAAGGCTAATCATACATCAAAAGGTAACATCTGTTGGATAAAGATTTGCAAGATCCTCAAGACTCACTGATGGAATCTTCATCAGAAGGTTCACCAATCTAGAGTAGAAGCAAGTGTTTCATCAGGAACTACAACTTGTGGAATGCATGGGATGATGGTATGATGACATAAGAGATGAAGCAGATCAAGGGGTTGAATCTCTTTTCAATCAAGGAAGTCGTTGAAACAATCCTAGATGACCTAAATGTAAATGAGGTATGTATGTTTGTATTCAATATTATAAAGTCATGTTGTATGGTTGCAGGTAACATGGATCACTACTCGATTTGAGAAGCATGATCAAAGGAAAGGAATCTCCTCCTATGAAAGGTTGATTGAAGGCATGGGTCACACTAGATGAAATCAACGTAATATGTCCTCTTATCAAGCATTGGGTGGTTGACTACAATTGAGGAACCCTGATTAGAAGCTCCTGGGAATGAAATGAAATGTGTGAAGAAAGGAAGACATCATGAGATTTGCAACCATGGTAAAGGAAATCAACATCTGGAAGACTAAGAAGATTTGACTAGGAAATCTACCAGAAAGATATGAAGACTCTGATGGAGGTTTGGAAAAGATGGAGACCCTTGAAAATGGATATCTTTGGGAGATATTTCAACATGTATGCATGACGCTGATGAACACTGGAAGATGTCATGATGAAAGACCATCACAAAGGTAATTTTTATTTAAGTGTTCATTTCTTATTTTTGAACAAATATATGGATGGGTTTATGCAGGTCTTCCAAGGGAAGAACCATGGATATCTCCCAAGAGGACCACATAGAAGGATGAAATATCCTTTCAGAAAATATGGCATGAAGAAGGCATCATGACATGAAGCAAGGCCAAATGAAAACTAATGGATCACTTTATGATGACATGACTGACCAATAGATGAAAGTGATGGATGGTCAGTGCCCTATGAAGAAGCCACAAAATATTAAGACTCTTTGACAAAAAAATTCATGACATCGAAGGAAGGATCTCTTCAAGCAGTTTTTTGAGGAGCTGTTGTAAGTCCCTAATTAAGAGAGAGTTTGAAAACAAGTTTCTTACTTGGCAGAAACTTGGAAATTCCTTAGCTAAGGGGGAGATTAGATACATTCCTTCCATAGGAATGAGTACATTCTGTTATTAGAATTGATATGTCCTCCCTAATTGAGAGGGAGAGATAGACACATCGTTCTGGTCTTCACCTAGGAAGATAGAATGGAGGGTTGGGTAAACATCTAGCATCCAGTGCTATTTGAGGATAAGATAGGGCATCTAAGGTAAGAGTTTTCGTAGAGGACCAATATTCTTTGAGGATTGGCTATCCAAGATAAGAATATTCCAATGGAAGGTCATACTCGGTGAACACTCGGGTGGAGTATGTACCTTGAGAGACAATGATTATGGTGTTTATGAATCATTGGTCTCGCCAACATTGTGCTCTGACAATGTGGATAGAGCTGTTAGTCAAGGACTTTCTATGTGACAATGTTGGTTGATATGATGCTATACAAATGGGTTACCAATCCTTCTCTTCTTATGAGAAAGTATTCAGATCGAGAATGACCAAGTACCATTATGAATACCTCCCTAGTTAAGAGGTAGTGTTGAAAAAGTGTAACTAGGTTTGGTCTTCATAATGACATGTAACTGTGATTTCTGTAAATGATGTAAAGAATAAAAATAAAATTATTATTATGACTTGCTTCATGGGTTTCATGAGCAAGAGGTTTTATTTTTAGATGGCTCCCATTGTGAGCCTTTAGGAATTAATGTCATGTATGAAGAGCTCTTCTTGAGCATGTGTCAAATATATATATTTCTATAAATCCCTCCAATGACAAGCACAAGTCCATCTCTTCAAGTCGGCCTCTAAACGAAGTGAAGATATCATGTCGGCCTTACCTTATGGAGACACATCTATTCACATGCACATGTCGTCTTATTTATAGGACAAACAACTGTAAATATGTGTGAAGGGTCCTCGCATTTAGATAGTGAGAAAGTTCAGATATCTATGAGTTTTTTAGAGGAAAAGTACATAAGTAAGTTCATATCTCCATAGAGAAGACAATTCAAATGTCTCTCTATATTTCAGATAGACAATAATATATAAGAAAACAATTTGGAATGAAAAAGTATAAAAGGGAAACCAAATCCCTCTAAATCTCGAATCACAATGGCAACAATACAAGTTTGTATATAATCACAATTAAGAAGATTAGATGAATTTATGAAGGGAGATGAATGTAAAGTAAGGATCTCTCAAGTGTACAAGCTAGCAGAGATAAATTCGATGGCACCTTACAGTAAACAATCTCTCTGTCTCGGTGTCACATCAAGTGCAAAAGGTAGTATCGGTGACATAATAGTTTGATGTATCCACAATTTGTTATGATGAGGTATTATCTTAGTGATAAGGGCTCAATGAAGGAAACAATGTTGTCAATAAAATGATGAAGGTCGCAGTATCAAGGCAGTGATGAAGATATCAGTAACAACAAGGTCTCCTCAAAGTAGAAGAGGATTCAAGAAGAGAATTGACTATCAATAGAACTTGTGTCTTGGTCTTGGAGTGGTTCATCGATCAAGGATCTTGGTCTTGGTATTCGTCAATTGGAATCTCTATAAGAATAATTTGTATGGGTTTTCCTCTCAAAGAGTGAGAGGTTTTGGCCCTGGTTGATAGCCTACATTTTGTGTCTCTTGTCTATTTTACATTCATGCATTGGTTACTGTTTGATGAAGAAGAACTCTAATAATCTAAGTACAAGAAGATTCTAATCTAAATAAGAAAAAACTATCCATAAGCAGTTACTAATGAAAGAGAAATCACCTTCAAAATGTGTTGTCACATTATCTAATAAGATATTTTGCATACTCATGAGAATGCACATTTTTTATATCCTAATGTAACTAATTGACTTAACCCTTAGGGAACAATTTCAAAATTCCATACCAAATAACACTTAACATTATATGCTCAATAATGGGAAATGAATTGATTGTTGGCCACTTAATCACATTAGGGTATGCCTCTCATTAGGGTTATTTTTTCAAGTTTGAATAGGTTCAATTTCCTTAGGTGAATTTGACAAAGAAGGTTTCTTGAAGCTTTCTAAGATATCATGACAACTTGGAACCCCTTCCAACATTGCAACATGCATGTAATTTCTATCTATAACAAAATTAATAATGTGTGTAAGTTTTTTCTTATTTTGGGTAACACATAAAGGGCACAAAAAAACTTTGAGATTGAGATAATTTGGATTATGTTGGACATTATACCATAAATCCTCCATTTCTTTCTTCTCTTTGGTAGTGGAATCATCGGTTAATCCTTGAAGATCTATTTTAGCACAAGAATAATTAAATATGTTTTTAAATGTCAAGGTAATCTCTTGGAAACATATTTAATGTCTTAAGGAAAACTAATAGTGTGTCCTCTATATTTGTTTCTTCACTTATTGGATGCATAACCTACGAAATTAAATTCACTTATGTTCTCAAACTGTTTTCAACTTGTGTAATATTTGTAAGGGCCAGAGGTTGCACCATTGGATTCATATGGTTTTGAGATGAAAATTTGTGACAAGTACCCTCTCTTTAAATATCATGGCCATTAGACCTACATTAGCAGTCACCACTTGAATGCCAACATATGACTCATCACACACATGACACATTTGAATATGCACCAATTGAGCAATTATTTCATGAAATCATTTTTTTCCCAAGGATAGGAATCATCCTCCCTAAAATTCTAAGGGCTAGAGTGAGGTTTTTGGTACCATGTCAACTCACAGGTATACTCACTTAAGAGTGTACACTATTCATAAGCACCAAGGAATTACACCAATATTTATCAAAAAATTATAGCTCATCATGTCACTAGTGAGGGTTTGAACCTAGATGGAGAACATAATAGCCGGTCCACCCAACCACTCATGATAACCCCAATTGACTTTTCATGAAATCATTTATGTGCAATAACTTGATTTTTGTATGAAACCAATAGTACATTGGATTTGGTTTGAAGTTTGTCTTCATTTGGTACTATTTGTCCATTTATTGGGTGATTGGTACCAATTTCTAACACACCCTTTTATTCAACTTTATAATTTTATTAATACGACCAAATATATGACGAGGAATGATAAAAAACAATTTATGATATGTGGTTTCCTAATAATGTCTCATCGTTCTATTTAAATTGAAACCATTTAATCTACATTGAGTAGATGGGTTAACAAAATTATTATTCTTTAAATTACTTTAAAATTCTTATCTAATATCATCATTGTATTCTTCTCATTGAAAATTTTCCAAAAAATATAAATTTAATCAAAAATTGAGTTATAGACACAAAGTTATGGCCCCCAGAAGTTTCACTAATTTCATCCACATCAAAAACTAACATGTGATAGTCCATTAACATGCTATCATTGTAACTTTCCATGTCACATGATATGAGGTTAACACGTGGCATTACTTTGTCTATGTGCCACCATTGGATTCCATGACCTCCACAAAGTGGAGACATCAACTACCTAATCACATCCAGATTTGGAAAATTCCCCATAAGGGCACTTCTTCTACAAAAAAACCAAATCTTTGGATTAATAGAATCCAAATCCAATTTTTGACAAACAATAGGAATATTTAATAGAATAGTAGTTAACAAATGTAGATCTAGGAAAAACTTAATGGTGTGATTCTTTAAAAATCCATATTTCTAGTTTGACAGAACTTGGATCGAATTTCTGGTAGATGACAAGATTTATTAAACAATAATTATAATTGGAAAAATATTATTTGGATTCTTTTAAATACATCTTGATCCAAGAAAATATTTAAAATAATACTTTTCCAAAAATCTTGAGTTTCTAACTTTGGAATTGTTAGAAGGCATGAATGTTGATTTTTGTGTAGCACTGAGAGGTATTTCTGCATGCCAAGTGGCCTCCCAAGTTTTCCAAATAAAATTATAGGTTTAATTTTTTTTGATTTCATGTAGGCTCCAAAATGACAATTTGGCCCCACCTTGAATGGGTGTAACCATTGGTCAAACCCACTTGAAAAGTATAAATACAAAAAATGCATCCTAATTTTGACCAATCAATGAACACATCATCTTCTACAAAAGATAGCCACACATGTGATGAGAAGAGGAGCGAACCAATTGAATGTTGACCGAGATTGACTATGGCCAAGTTGATTATTAACCACAATGCAGATTTAACCACAAACTGTTGATCGTGGGCCTTTGACGCCATGTCCGAGTTGACTGTAGGGATAAAATTTTGACAATTTACCAACATTGACTAGTTGGTATTTGACCAAGATTTACTGGTATCTTGGGCTTAGTTTTTGGTAGAAATTTCTAGATAATTTATGTAATTGTGAACCTTGTTGAAGAAAAATTTCTCCTTGAAGAAAAGTTGCTAGGTTTTTCCCAAGAATGGGTTTTCCCTGGGTAAATTTGTTGTCTTTATTATTCATGGTTATCTCTTTATGATCCTATTATTTCCATTGCATTACCATTGAGAGATTTTATTTATCATTTATTAATGATATAAGTGGCATAAGGTAAATTGAATCAAAATCATTAGGAAGTAATTATTAGATCATAAAATTAGTTTCTACTGTTCATCCTAGTAGAAAAATCAACATGGTATCGAAACCTATTGAGAGAGTAGCCAATAAAGTCCAGTGAGATGGACTTCATTTGTAGAGAAAGTTAAAAATCATAAGTAGAGGCCAAGGGGAATTTTGTTTTGGGTATATTTTTGTCGTTTTATATATGTTTATGGCTCACTATTCAATTGATCCTAGGCCAAGTTTTCCGAGGAAAACAACAACATGATTTGAGGCGACATATAAAGCCTTTCCAAAGTCAATAAGACTATATTTTTTGCATTCTTTGTTAAGGGTTATTTCTGAAGGTCAAAGATATCACTAAACTTTATGTGGAGGTCCGATTTTAGGGTCTTTTTAGGCCCCATAAAAAGCGCAACGCAAGGCCTGGTTAGTGCCACAAAAACCTCATTTTAGGCTACAATGGCAAGGCCTATATAATTCGTAGAGAATGGATTCAAATATTGTGAACAAGAGGGCCAACCGACACTTGTGGAAGGTTGAGGATTGGCTAAGCCAACTAGAGGGCATCCAAAATAAAGACAAGAAAGCTAACTATGTTTGAGTGTTGATGGGAGTGTTATTGTAGTAGAATGTTTAGAAAAGTGACCAGCTGAGTTGCCCTTATTAGTTAAGGAGAAATCCTCCCACCTACTTCTATATATAAAGCAAGAAATTATAGTGATGAGTCTAGATAAGCCTTAAATTATTTTTTAAGAAGCCCAAAAGCATGTGGAAGCATCCAAATATTTAATGAGAATGAGTATACATATTAGAATATATACACAGGGTATTGACCATGATGTTACTTTTGCATTAGAATTCTGGGATTTGAACTAAATTAAGTTGTTTCAATTGTTGGAGGTTTTGAGGTGGAAAAAAGGGATTCTCATGTTTACAAGTTGACAACCCACATGAGTTGTTACCTATATTACAAGCTTGATGTGATTATCCTTGTAGAATGTTTTGAACAACTCATCAAAGATTTGTATCCTTGATGTTGGCCTGAGGCATGTTGGAGTTTGGTAGGTTTCTTATGACCCAATATTATGGTTACTGGTGGTCAATATTGTTCAAAGGTTTGAGATGTTGTGATAGCATATTGTGATGAATCAATAAAAAATTGTTTTCAAGAGACAATGATTGATTCTAGGATGGAGTTGCAAAGGGTGTTAATAAAATTTGGAAGGTTTAGTGTTTGTAAATCCTAGAGAAGACTTGAAGCCTTGGATGAGAAAGTGATAGGGTTTGTGGGATGAAACCTTAGAGAAAGACTTGGAGTGTTGGATGCAAATCATGTAGGAAATGAAAGAAACATGAATTAACAGCTAATGTTGAGGACGAGGATAAGCATCCACCTCAAAAGAAGATAAGGAATCCAACCTTAATGAGATTGCATATGGGCTTCATAAATTTCTGCAAGGAGGTAAGGATTAAGAGGGAGTGTTAGAAAAGTATATATTACAGAGCAATGGAACACATAGAAATATTGCATAAATATAAACACAGAAAACACATAAAATAAGAGAGACATAGATATACGTGGCTAACCTAATTTGAGATACATCCACGGAGAAACAACCAATCCTTCCTTTTATATATCCAACAAACTGAAGAGATACAACCTATAGCAGATCCGATGTAATTCCCTCTTCGCTATCACACAATCTCCTCTCTCTTTCTCATTCAGAATACAGATCTACATAGACGCAATACAATTCCATCATATATAGCGAGGGGTTGCCTTCTAGGGCAAAAACCCTAAATTAAACATAACTTCTACCATCATATCTCCGCCTAATGAACGACCTAGATTGACTATGAAATTACAACATTTTACAAGGAAATTTTACATCTTTTTTTAGCTTCGGGGGTGCTGCCCCCCCGGGACCCCCTTGTAGCACAAATATTACGAGTTACGAACTGGGGTCCAATTTGGTGATACCTATGAATAAAGAAGATAATCAGGCTCCACACCCAACAATCTCCCACTTGGAGACTGGTTATAGCAACTCCACCGGTGCTTCATTTGCTGGACAATGGCTCCACTTTCGAATTGGTTGTTTCTCATCTTCATCATCATACTTGAAGACCAATTGAAATCTAGAAAAATCTCAGTTTCTCCCTGGTTACAACTTTTGTTAACATATCTGCAGGATTTTGGCTAGTGTGTATCTTTTCCAGCTTCAACTATCCATCTTCCAAAATTGACCATATGAAATGATACCTGAGCTATATATGTTTTGTCTTTGAATGAAATACAGAGTTCTTTGCAAGATTTATGGTACTCTGTCTGTCACTGTATAACCTGCGCAACTCCTGATTCTTACCCAATTCATCCAGAAGCCTTTGTAACCAAATCATTTCTTTACTAGCCTCTGTAGCAACGATATACTCTACTTCTGTTGTTGAGAGTGCAACAACACTTTGCAGTTTTGAAACCTAATTGATAGTTGTTCCACCTACAGTAAACACATACCCTGTTGTGTTCCTCTTGTTATCTCTATCACCCGCCATATCTGCATCAACATATCCTTGTAGAGCAATGTTTGAACCACCCAAGCATAATGCTTGATTTGTGGTACCTCTCAAATACCTGAGAATCCACTTCACCGCCATCCAATGTTTTTTAACTGGATTGTTCATGTACCTTCTTACAACTCCCACTGCATGTGCAATATCAAGCATTGTGCATACCATTGCATAGATTAAGCTTCCAACTACTGATGCATATGGAACTTTACACATATAAGCCATTTCTTCCTAAGTCTCGAGACACACTTCCTTACTTAGTTTGAAATTGCTAGCCAAAGGTATACTAACTGGTTTTGCATTCTGCATATTAAATCTATTCAACACCTTTTCTATGTACTCACTCTGAGACAACATGTTAATTTTCGATTCTTCCTGTCTCTAGTTATATTCATACCAAGGATTTATTTTGTAGCACCCAAATCCTTCATTTCAAATGAGTTCCCTAGTTTTCTTTCGAGCACATTTATTTCCTGCATGTTAAAACCTGCAACAAGCATGTCATCTACATATAATAACAATATAATATAACTGCCATCATTTTTCCTTTTGAAATAAACACAATGATCAGAGTGACATCTAGTATAACCTTGTTCAGACATAAACTTGTAAAATTTTAGATACCACTGGCTTGGAGCCTATTTTAAGCCATACAAGCTCTTCTTCAACCTGCACACTAGTTTCTCCTTCCCTTTTACCTCATATCCTTGTGGCTACTACATATATATCTCTTCCTCCAAATCCCCTTGGAGAAAGGATGTCTTTACATCTAACTGCTCAAGATGCAAATCTTCAACTGCTACTAGACTTAAAATAGTTGTGATTGAAGTCATTGTAACAACAAGAGAAAATATCTCATCAAAGTCTATACCCTTTTTCTGTGCAAAGCCCTTCACCGCAAGTCTAGCTTTATACCTTTTTCTACCTCCATCTTCTTCCTTCAACCTGTAAACCCATTTATTCTGCAATGTTGTTTTACCCGTAGGAAACTTGACTAATTCCCAAGTCTGGTTATGTGCTAAGGATTCCATTTCTTCTTTCATGGCTTTCTCCCACTTCTTCCTGGTTTCTACATGCACTGCTTCTTCATAACATTCTAGTTCACCAGAATCAATCAACAATACACAATATAATGAAGGAGAGTATTGTTTAGGGGATCTACTTATCCTGGTAGATCTTCTAACATCACTTTCAGGCATTTGAGGTGATTGTTGCTATTGTGGTTGTTGTTTTTGTTCTAGCTGTTGATCATTATGATTTTCAGGCACCTTCAATTTTTCTGTGATCTCATAAAGCACTGTACATTCTCTGTTTTCTTTTTCCTGTTTCTTTTTCTGCATCTGATCCTTATACAAAACCTTTTCATTGAATATGCCATCTTTGCTCCTACTGATTTTGTGTTTTTCATAATCATAAAAGCGATAACCAAAATCATTAACACCATATCCAATAAAGGTACATTTCTTTGATTTGTCCTCAAGCTTTGTTCTATTTTCTTTATTATTGTGGACAAAGGCTTCACAACCAAAAGTCTTTAAAAATGAGTAGTTTACTTTTTTACCTGTCCATGCCTCCTCTAGAATACCACCATCCAAGGAACTTGAAGGCACTTTGTTTATTAGATAAACATAATTATCTACAACACCTTGCATGCTCCATGATTGTCTTGTTCATCCTTTCCGACACACCATTTTCTTGTGGTGTTCTTGGAACTGTCTTCTCTCTACGAATTCCATTCTCTGAACAATACCTATCACTCTGTTTACTGCAATATTAACCTCCATTATATGATCTAAGACACTTCAACCTTTTCCCTGTCTCATTTTCAACCAAAGCTTTCCATATCTTGAAAGTATCAAACACATCATATTTATTTCAAATAAAATAAATCCAGGTCTTTTTGGTTGCATCATCAATGAAAGTAACATAATAATGAGAGCCACTAAGAGATGATACCTGAGCAGGTCCCCATACATATGTATGCACAAGCTCTAATTTTTGGCTCTTCTTTTCTTTCCCAACTCTAAGGAATTTGGCTCTCTTTTGTTTTCCATAAACACACTTCTCACAGAATTTTAAATCAACATGCTTCAAACCTGGCAACAAATTTCTTGAGTGAAGAATCAACATCCCCTTCTCACTCATGTGCCCAAGCCTATGATGCCATAATGTCGTATCTTCTCCTATAGAGGTTAAAGCATTAACAAAATTAGAAATACCATTGCATAAATACAATGTAACAACCTTTTCTCCTTTTGCTATTACCAGGGATCCTTTAGTGACCTTCCAAGTTTTATCTGTAAAAGTAGTCACACGGTCTTCACCTCCCAACTGCCCTATTGAGATGACATTTTTCTTCAAATTTGGAAAATGCCTTACCTCCTTCAATAGCCATTGATTTCCATTCCATTGTTTTATGAAAACTATACCCATTCCAATGATTTTATAGGCTTTGTCATCACCCAATCGAACCTGTCCAAAATCTCCTTGAATGTAATCATGAAAATGTTTCCTATCAGGTGTGGCATGGAATGTGGCCCTTGAATCTACCACCTAGGCATCAATAATATTTTCTAATGAAAGAATCAAAGCTTCTTGCAACACATCGCCTGTCACATTCACTTCATGATTGTTTTCTTGCTGTGTGTCTCCTTCTTTTCCCTTCCGAGACTTGTAGTCTTTCTTCAGGTGTCCTTTCTTCCCAAATTTCTAGCACACTATCCCCAATCTGGACTTGGATCTACCTTTCCTTGACTTACTGTGATATCCTGGGCTCTTTCCTCTTTCCATTTTTCTTCCCCTAGTCTCTGCAGTCAAAGCATTACCTAATGTCTCACCGAAGCTTTTCCGTCACATTTCCTCGCTAAGGATTGCACCAACAACATCATCAAACTTTAAAGTACTAGATCCCGAGACAAAGTTACTAATGGCCATAACTAAACCATTCCAACTTTCTGGTAATGAGCACAGAAATAACAGAGCCCTAACTTCATCATAAAAAATTACCCCTACAAAACTTAACTGACTAATAACTATGTTAAATTCATTTAAATGATCAATAATAGATCCACCTACTGACATCTTCATATTAAATAAATGCTTCATAAGAAATACCTTATTTGAGGCCGAGGGTTTTACATATAGTTTGGCCAATGCCACATTAAACCCTTTGTTTTCGTTTCCTTTGAAATATTAAAAGATACAAATGCCACTAGGCATAGCTGTATTGTTCCAAGTGCCTTTCTGTTGAGAATATCCCATTATGTGTCTTTCATACTCGTCGGCTTCTTTGTCTTTTCGCTCAATGGTTGGTACAGATCTTTCTGGTACAAATAATATTCCATCTGCATCTTCCACAGTTGGTAGTTTTTGATGTTAAATTTTTCAACCATAAACCTACCATCTTCCACCATTGTTCCCAGTTGAACCAGGAACCCTTCTCTTCTGCGAGTTTATCAGCCAAATAGACCTTCGGCTCTGATACTAGTTGTTAAAAAATTATATATTACAGAGCAATGGAACACATATAAATATTGCAGAAATATAAACAGAGAAAATGCATAAAACAAGAGAGACACATATATACGTGGTTCACCCAATTTGGGCTACGTCCACGGAGAAACAACCAATCCTTCCTTTCATATTATCCAACAAAATGAACAGATACAACCTACAACAGATCCGCTATAATTCCCTCTTCGCTCTTAGACAATCTCCTCTCACTTACTCACTCAGAATACAAATCTACATAGACACAAGACAATTCCCTCATATATAGCGAGGGGTTGCCTTCTAGGACAAAAAACCATAAATTAAACATAACTTCTACTGTCAGATCTTCGTCTAATGAATGACCCAGATTGACTACAAAATTACAACATTTTACAAGGAAATTTTACATCTATTTTTAACTTCGTGGGCACTGCCGCCCCCCTCGACCCCACTTGCAGCACAAATATTACAAGCAGAGTTGCCGCTACATTAAAAACTGGGGTCCAATGCGATGATACCTCTGAATAAAGAATATAATCAGGCTCCACACCTAACAGGGAGTTGATAAATCCCTACAACCCTCAACAATTTCTTATAGTAAAAGATAAGTACTTCATATCTTTCTCCCTTGATTATTATTATTTTATTCCTTGTGCAACCTCTTACCTTTGTATTTTTTTCTTGGTTATAATATTTTCTTCCATGACCTCCTAAATTAGGTTTGCAAGTACATCGTGAAGGTTGCTAAAGCAATGATACTAGCAACAAATGGAAACATTGGGAAGAACGAAGCAAATTTTGTGGCAAGAGGGTTCTCCCAGTAAGAGGGACTACAAGGATATTTTTGCTCCAGTATTTGATGGATAGGTCCTTGTATGACCAAGGGATTAAGAAAAGACTTAACATAGTGATTGATGTTTGAAAGGAATAAATTATATAGATTGTTAGGACATCCAAGATCATGCTAGATGACAACAAGAGATTCTAGTATCAAGGAAGAAGACAGTCAGGAAAAGTGAAAGGACCATCTTTCCTAGAGGATGGCATGGGTTGATTGTCAAGATGCTTAGAGACAAAAGGTCCCTAGGAGTAGTGTACCTTTCTTGAAGACACCATGGAGGAAGGACTTGCTTACATGACAAAGGGAGCAACTACAACAAATGGACATGCTTACATGATAGAGGGAGAAACTAGGACTACGACAAAAAGACCTAATTTAGTGTCAAAGGGAGTTGGCTTTGGAGATTGAATTAAAGGATTTTGGCTAGATACACCATTTCTTGGGATTAGAGGTGTAGTTGAGATTATATGATATCTTTATTATCCAAATTTTGAGGATACTTATATTATGGACTATAAGTCCATGAATATAGTCATGATTTCCAATCTGAAGAAGTCAAGTGATTCTACCTCAGTTTTAGATTTTGTGGATCCCAGTATGTACAAATAATTTATTGGATCCTTGATGTACCTAGTTAACACCATGCCTGATATCTGCTTTGTAGTGAGCACCCTGAACTAGTTTATTGTTGAGCAGAGGCATGTACATGGGATGACAATAAATCATGTGGTACCTATGTTGTACAGTTAGATGAGGTTTCAGATATGTCTCGAGAGGTGAAGTGGGGTCGTAAGAATACACATGAAGAGGCAGAGTATATCACAATCAATATCTTAAATCATGAAGTAATGTGGCTTTAGAAGCAAGAAGTACAAGGTTAGGTCACTTCATCTAAGAAATGATGAAGAAAGGAGTAGTAGAGCTTCAATACATATCCACAAATGAACAAATTGTGGAGATACTTTAAGCAAAAGCTTAGTATTATGCTAAATATCTCCCTCATTAGAAGGGAATGATGCAGTATTTTCAAGATTGGGCTGACCATATCCTAAATCCATATGGGAATTTGGTTGGGTCATAAAGGACTTTAACCAAGGGATATGGATACAATCACCTTTAAATCGAGAAGAACTTGGCTAGGTCATAAGGGAATTTGACCAAAAAAGTGAATGGCCCAAGGCAATTACAAGGCACATTATAGGATAAACTCACTTGAGAAGCCAGAAGGACTTGGTTAGGTCATAAAGGACTTTTACCAAAGGCGAATGACCCAACGAAATTATAGGATTGGACAAATCTTCTCCTGAGAAGTCATTTGGAATTTGTTGCTAGAAGGAATTGGCTAGGTTGAACATAAGAGATAGATGTAATTCACCTTTGAAGCCAGAAGGCCTTGGCTATTAGAAGGACTTGAATAGTTCATAAAGGAATTTGACCAGAAAGGTTAATTATCAAAGGGAAAATTCTCTCCTGAGAAGCCAAAAGGACTTGGATAGGTCATAAAGGACTTTGGCCATATGAGATTGATACACTTTTCTTAAGGAGCCGTAAAGGAATTTGGCCAAAATCCGTAAATGATTACATTTCCCACTCCAAGATGGAGTTATCTTATAGGCATGCATCAACATGGCAAGCTCATGAACTTTTCTTATGGAGAAGAAATTTCAGCTAAGGGGAAATATGTTGCAGAGAATACCTCCCTTACTAAGAGGGAGTGTTGATTTTTTTGTAGCATCGAGAGGTATTCCCGCATGCCAAGAGGACTCCAAATTCAACTAAAGGAAATTATGCAAATAAAATTATAAGTTTAATTTTCTAGGGTTCATGTAGGCTCCAAAATGACAAGTCAGCGCCACCACTAATGGGTGTGACCCTTGGTCAAACCAATTGACAAGTATAAATACACAAAAATCATCCTCATTTCAACCAATAAATGAACACATCATCTTCTACATAAGATATTTGCATGTGTGAAAAAAAGAGGAGTGAATCAACTAAAGTTTGAAAAATCTTGACTTTGATCAAGTTGACTGTTGAATGCAGACCATAGATTGTTGACCATAGGTCTGAGCTGAGTGCACGCCTAAAATTTTGTATTTGGCCAGTGTTGACATTTATGTTCTTGGGTGGTTTAACCAACATCGATTGACTAATATTTGACCAAGTTTGATTGGTATTTTGGAATTGGTTTTTGGCACAAATTTCTAGACAATTTATGTAATTATGAACCTTGTTTAAGAACAACTTTTCTTAGAAGAAAAGTTGTTGGGGTTTTCCCAGGGTAAACTTGTTGTCTCTATTGTGCATGAATATCTCTTTATGATCCTACTATTTTCATTGCATTACTATTGATATTTTCTATGTAGACTTTTTCAATGAGATAACAGGAATAAGATAAATTGATTAGTAATCATTAGGAAGTAATTATCAGATCATAAAGTTAGTTTCTATTGTTCATCCCAGTAGAAAAATCAACAATGAATAATTTATGGTAGGGACAATTAATAGAATATGATTTATATTTTGTTTAACCAACATCGATTAACTAATATTTGACCAAGTTTGATTGGTATTTTGGATTTGGTTTTTGGCAAAAATTTCTAGACAATTTATGTAATTATGAACCTTGTTTAAGAACAACTTTTCTTAGAAGAAAAGTTATTGGGGTTTTCCCAAGGTTAGGTTTTCCCAGGGTAAACTTGTTGTCTCTATTGTGCATGAATATCTCTTTATGATCCTACTATTTTCATTGCATTACTATTGATATTTTCTATGTATACTTTTTCAATGAGATAACAGGAATAAGATAAATTGATTAGAAATCATTAGGAAGTAATTATCAGATCATAAAGTTAGTTTCTATTGTTCATCCTAGTAGAAAAATCAACAATGAATAATTTATGGTAGGGACAATTAATAGAATATGATTTAGATTTTGTTTAACCAGCATCGATTGACTAATATTTGACCAAGTTTGATTGGTATTTTGGATTTGGTTTTTGGCACAAATTTCTAGACAATTTATGTAATTATGAACCTTGTTTAAGAACAACTTTTCTTAGAAGAAAAGTTGTTGGGGTTTTCCCAAGGTTAGGTTTTCCCAGGGTAAACTTGTTGTCTCTATTGTGCATGGATATCTCTTTATGATCCTACTATTTTCATTGCATTACTATTGATATTTTCTATGTATACTTTTTCAATGAGATAATAGGAATAAGATAAATTGATTAGAAATCGTTAGGAAGTAATTATCAGATCATAAAGTTAGTTTCTATTTTTCATCCTAGTAGAAAAATCAACAATGAATAATTTATGGTAGGGACAATTAATAGAATATGATTTAGATTTTTTTACACATCAACTTCCACAAAAATCCTTAATGACCATTTATCAAGAATCTAGATTTTTGGATTAATGAATTTTGAATTAGACTTTCATCAAAAGATGAGACTATTCCATGGTGTTGACAACTAATATAATATGATCTATATTATATTAGTCCATCTAAATCCAATAAAATATTAACTACTCATTTTACCGAAAAGATGGATTACTAGATGCTTGGTCCCACATCATCACCTCCCCATCATTAGTGCGCCACATCATAGTGCCACTCTATCACACCATGTTAGTGTACCATGTCATCATGATGTTTTTTTATGCCATGTCAATGTGACATGTCATCATGCAACATCAATATTTTCCTATTGGAAGTGTCCATGATGATTCCTCATAACTTCCACATCATTTGCTTTCTTGGCATCTAGATATGGGTTTTTCTTTTATTAACCATTTATAAAATTTCACATTTCCAAACATATGGGTTTTTCAATAAATGATCTCCGCATCTCTAGATTCTGTCAACAAATAGGAAGAATCCCAATAACTTATAGAAATAAATTATTTTCCAGATTCTAGATATAACAAATATCTAGATTCTATTGTTTGTTAAAAAATATATGGTAACTACATAGAGGTATTTAATGGATTTTGGGTTGATCAATTATCCAAATTTTTTCATCTATAGGAAATTTACCTAATAAATTATAGAATAGTTTAATTAATGGGTTGTAGATGATCTATTTATCTGAATACTTGTTTTCTTGAAAATGGATTTTATACATTTTTTTAGATGTTTGGACTTCCATACTTTTACCTCTGTTAGCCCCCTTTTCTCTAATCCGTATTCATTGATTCCTAATTAATCAATGTGACTAGGGGCTAAAAATTAACACTCCAATCCTCAAATTTTCCTAATTTATTCATAAATTGTGGACATAAAATATTTATCCAACTTTACAAGGCTCTAAATATTTTGACAATACAAATACCATCTAAAATCTTCCATGTAAAAGCATGTTTGTGTAGCATACAAGCAAAGGTAAAAAAAAAGAAAAGGATATGGCACATATTTATGATAAATATAAACATTCAAGGATTTAGGTTGGAGCGGAATGTTTTACTATTTATTCAAGAGAAAAGTCAAGGATAGAGTCCTACAATAATTTATATTCGATTCATTTTCAAATAGATATTATCTACATAGAATAATATAAAATATACAATATATCAAATTCACTAATTGTTAGAAGGAAACTAAAACATACATAAGTTCATAATAAATTTATAGACAAAATTAACATTAACAAAATTTCATATTGAAATTGCAATAGTTACATATAATTCATTTGAATTTCAGAAACTTTTAATTATTTTCCCATCAACAAATAATTTTATAAATAGATGCAAATAATTAATGATTTTACAAAACTGAAATCAAAGACATATCTGAACGCAAAGTAGATGACCAACAAAATCAAATGGAATACATGATTTCCAGCTAGCTGTAGGTAGTTCACTAAGAACTCCACCCCCTAGCTAGACTATGATACCACCAAAGGAAAGTGGTAATAATGGTTTTGATTTCAGTCTATAGGTAATTCAACCAAGATAGCTTCTATTGCCAAGTTTCATAAAGGATAGAGCAACTACAGGAACCAACATTGCATGCTTCTCACAACATAAGAGATCTTCCTTCTCTTCTTCTCAGTACCTCAAAAGTCTGCTTTTCTTGTGCTTCTCAGAGAAGAAATAGAAAGTTCCAACAAATGTCACAAACTTCTTACATAATATATTGGTTTTCTATATTGTTTCATAAGTATCTCCCTTAATTTCATGGATAGTATAGCCTATATGTTCATGGAACTTAATTTTAAACTTTTATGTCCTCTATAAATCTCGTCCTCTTCCCTTTTACCCAATCTGTTTTGTCCTACTCGAATTTCCCATGCATAATTTTGGAACAAGAAGATCCCTACACCACTTGTTCCAAGAATGTAGGAGTGATGACTTAACTCTAGGAATCAGTTTTATCGACTAATAGTTTTAATAAGATGAAAATGATAAAATAGGATAGGTATAAGAATAATAAATAAATCCATTAACACCTCTTACCTTTCCCCACTTGTAGTATCATAGTCTTTTTATGTGCACATAGCTTGTTGGCCTTATTCATCATAATTAATTAAGTGCTGAAGTAAATATATTTATAATGTCAATAATACCATGGTACATCTAACACATGACAATCATTATGGTGGAAAAATATAAATTTCTTGTAGATTTAAAAAAAAAATTAGTTACAAATTTTCTAGGGAGATAAATTGGGATGTTACATACTATCCCTTTTGGAATAACATCATCCTTGACGTTCTTCCAATTTAACAATTCCTATGATGAAAAAAAGAATGGATATGCCTCTCTCATGCCATCTTCCATCTCCCAAGTAGCCTCATAATGCTTGCTGGGGCTTAGGGATGACCCAAGATTCAGAGTTAGGCCAATAAAACCCCCGTAGGCACTGGAATTTTCAATTCCAATGAGTAATTAAGGTCTCACTTGAGGTATGTTAATGATTTTACAAGAAACTTTGAAGGTTATGCAAGGGAAATGGGAAATAGAGATGATTATGGCTTAGAACAAACCACCCCAAACTATTGAACCCACCATATGCCATAGATATATTCATTAAATAAAAGTTCCTTCGAAGCCCTTTATAGCGTAAGTTGAAACATTCCTAGTAAACTATGTCATATATGAATCAAATGAAAATACATTGTCTAACCAACAAAGTAACTACTCAACAAGAATCCATTGTATGGATGCAAAACCAACTCCAACACAAATAGGGAAACAAACCTCATTCATATAGAGACATGGTGATTGACATTATGTTCAACAACATATAGCATTGGGACATTCACCAATAAATCTATTTAAAGACTCTATCATCCATGCATTAATTTATTCACCCATTGGCACCAAATTGAAATACAACATAACCATGAAAATCTAGCCAAGAACCTCCAGATACTTCATATTAATGACAAATAAAAACAATACATATTACAATGGGGTGTCATACACCTGAAAGAGAGAAATAAGACCGATCTTGTCCATATTAGATTATCCAACCAATACCATTACAATTATCAAAGCAAGTATTCAAAAAGGTCTTCAAAGAGGAAAAACATTAAACAGTGACAACATTGAGCCGAACACAAGGTACAAAGAATGATCATCAACTACCAACAGGCTAACAAAAAAATAGTAGCTGCATAATAACAACATAATGGAACTATACTAGATCATAACCCTCTACAATTGGAAACAATTCTTTCTATAATCTTTAGTCCTCTACATCATGTTCCTAGGAATCTTAGACAAACTCACCTAGCTAGCTTACCATGATGAATTGTCTCATATGTGTTGAGCCACAACTGAATACTTGACCATATTAGGGCGAATCACAACTAACTACTACCCACAACTTGCCAACTCACATGGATGGCAAATTTGATATAGACCCTCAAATCCTCTATCATGTCGCGATATTTTCATCTTCCTTCACACGTTTGCATCATTTTTAGGACATCTATGAAATTTCTGCTAGCCTTTGTTGCATGTGATATTCCTTATTTCCTCCTTATCACATGGTTTTCCTATTCTTAGCCAAAATTTCAAAAAAAAATATCCCTATTCCTCCTTAGCCCCAACAGACCCCTAATGTTATTCATGGCTCACCCCTGAGCTACTCTACTCCATTGGCACACCAAATGAAGGGACTACCTGATTTGTTTTTGACAAAAAATAATAAAAAAAATTATTTGTTCTTTCCACATGTTGTTTTTCTTCTTCTGCTTGACTGAGGATCCATTTTACTACTTTAAAAGGCATGGGAGTTAAAAGCAAAGTTTGATTTCTTTCAATTATCAACCTTGTTGTGTTTTGTGTGACAACAATGTTATCGATGACCTACAACACTTCCTCCTACGGTTGATCTAGTCTTTGTGATAGATCTAGTTGACTTACCCTTAGATAATTAATCTTATTACTCAAAGTTGTACTCTTTTTCATAGTTGTTCCTTTGTTGCGTAGTATAAATTTGATTTCCAAACTTCTTTAACTTACCACTATCCTACAACTTATTCCATGTGTCTAAGCCTTCCTCGCATAATCGACTGCTTTTTTTGTTAAAGCCTCATATAACTTTTAATGATGCAAAATATTCATTCTCCTTTTCATGTCTTTGCAACTCTTCTGGTGGAGTGCCTAGCTTGACTTGTAGTTGCAATTCCTCCACCTATGATTTCAGGACTTGAACAAACTCCTCAATTTTCGATAATTTTTCCTTTGTAGGAATGTCAATTTCTATTGGGACACCCCATAGTTTACTATACACTTCTTCTATTGGTATTCTAAGTGTTCCCTCTCTCTCTTTAGCTTTCTTTCACGTTTATACCAATTGCATGTGTGTTGTTTGCAGAGTCTCATGCTCATTATTGAGATGCACTAGGTTCGTTGAGGTTTTTTGTGCTTTATATTATACTTCCTATGCAATGGACCATCGCAAAAGATGTAAAACATTCATAGGAAATTGCAATATAACCATATCTACCTAGGGAAATTCCTAATCCCACTTTTGAATATCAGTGTCTACAAAGTGCACTGAAACTGGGGGAACAACTAGGGTGAGACATTCTTTCAAGGTAGAGGATGACTACAATTGATTTAGCTAGCTCTCTAGTGCATGAGGTGTGCTAGTTGTTTTTTTCACAAAACATAGCTCCATCACTCTTAGCACAAGAGTGGGTGTCCTAGTTTAATCAATGAGAAGGCACACTTGTTCTAACTGTTGTTGTGTTTGGTCCTATATTTCCATCTTCTATTGTGTTGGTTTTTTAATGGCCATTACAAGAGGGGAATTTCCCTGCTTCATTGCCTCTTTGATTTGCTCTACCAAATTTTCTATGTCCTCTAATAGAGATGGTTTCTTTGGGTTGAAATAATTCTTATCCTTCCTCTTCTTTATTATTCCCTATTATTTACACTTCAATGGTTTCTTTTTTCCTCCTGGAATATCTTCCTCTTCTTCAAGATCTCATTGTGGAGTGTTGGGATGCTCTTCTTTAGGCTCCTATCGTGGGGGCTCTGGCTGTTCATTCTATTGTGGGGAAATTTTCCCTTCCTATTGTAGATCGTGGCACCCTTCTTACTCTCCACTACCATTTTTTTTACCTCTATCTTCTTGTTAGTGGATGATATGCATAATTTTGTGGCCTATTCATTGACAATTTGTGACACTGTCAACTTGTCAAGCTTGTATCGGCACTGCAACCACTTCTTGTTTATGTTTGTGTGGGCTTGGATGTACATGAAATGAGGTGTGGTGTGGACCCTTTCCAAAAATTTGTAGGATTCAATAGTTTGGATGGGGATACGAGGTACCTATTTAATAACATGGTTGATAGCCTCTGTCCAAATGTAGAATGTGACATTGTTGTCATGTTGTCACTTTTTGTTTGCAATATACCCAAGGGATGTGAGCCTTGATGCCATGAATTTTGGCTTCCCCAATGGTGGAAACTGAGTGTCCTTCAGAAGCTTCCAAGCCATGAAGGGTGTAGGTTTTAACCCTATATAGAAATTACTTGCATATGAATTCTAATAACAGAAAAATAAACAATGCGAGAGCATAACACATAAAACACGTATACACAAACATTTACCCCTAGATCCAAAAACTGGGACTACCAGCTTGATTTTTCATTATGTTCCTTTTAATGTTACAATAAATATTTATACATGCCAAAGCATCCAATACCATGGACCAAAAACCATTGCGTCCAAAACCATGTGCTAAAACCATGCACAAAACCATAGGTAGGTCTGCCCATCCTAATTTAGGGTCCCAAAAAAGTTTCCTCAGGGCGCTGCCCCAGACCCCGTAGAGGCGGGTTAACCACCCCACTAAAACTGCCCTGTGACCCCCCGCTACACAGTCAGCGCAATGGGGGGGGTGCTTTGCCCCCCCTCTAACCCCCCGGTTAACTAGGTGGGCTAGTCATGGAAAGAATATAACACAACCCAACATTCTCCCACTTGTTGTTTTCTTTCCACAGGGGGCCACAGGAGAGCTTAGTCATTTATCTAGCCCTCAATGCCCATTGTTTCTCTACACCAAGAGAACTTCTCAGAGCTCACAAATTTTGTCAATGCATCTGTAGTATTCTTCAAAGTGTCCACCTTTACAAGCAACACCTTTTTGTCTTCTATCATATCCCTCACAAAGTGATACTGAACATCAATGTGCTTTGTCTTTGAATGGTAAGCACGGTTCTTTGCTAAGAAAATTTCACTTTGGCTATCACAGTCTATCCTGATAGCTCCCTGTACTAACCCCATACTTGAACACAATCTTTGCAACCAAACTGCTTCATTTCTTGCATGAGTGGCTTCCATGTATTATGCCTCTGTAGTTGATACCACTACAGATTGTTTCTTACTCATCCAGCTGATTGCACCTCCAAATAGGTTAAACACATAACCACTTGTAGATCTTCTCTAGCCCAGATCTCCAGCCCAGTCTGCATCAACAAAGCCATGGATATCCAAAACTCTGTCCAATCTTGGTCTTCCTTGGTAGAAAAAACCATAATCACTAGTGCCATGCAAATACCTGAAAACCCGCTTCACTACTGTCCAATGCTCCTTTCCTGGTTTTGACATAAACCTACTCAATACTCCCATTGCATGTGCAATGTCTGGTCTAGTATAGACCATTGCTTACATCAGGCTACAGACTACACTTGCATATGGAACACGGGACATGTCCTCTTCCTCTTCTTGTGTCTTAGGACATTGTTCAACATATAACTTCACGCCTACAGGAATAGGAACCTTCACCGGTTTACTATCCTGCATATTAAACCTTTGCAATATTGTCTTGACATACTTCCTCTGGTTTAACCATAACTTCCTCTTTGCCCTATCTCTTTTAATTTCCATGCCCAAAATATAGTTTGCAGCACGAAGATCTTTCATGTCGAATTTGGAGGACAATTGGGTCTTCAAATCCTGGATAACTTCTTTGTCATTTCCAACCAGCAACATATCATCCACATACAAGACCAGATAAATAACATGGTCACCAATTAATTTAAAATACACACAGTGATCTTCTTTGCTTCTAGTGAAGCCAAGTCCCCGTATAAATGTATCAAATTTCTGATACCACATCCTTGGTGACTGTTTTAACCCATACAAAGACTTCTTTAATGTGCATACCAGCTCTTTCTTACCCTTCACCACAAAGCCTTTGAGTTGCTTCATGTAGATCTCCTATTCCAGATCCTCATGAAGAAATGCTGTCTTCACATCCATTTGTTCTACCTCAAAATCAAAAGCAACAACAATAGATAAAAGTAATCTAATAGAAGCTACCTTGGCAACAGGAGAAAAAATATCACCAAAATATGAGAATAACCTTTTGCTACCAACCGAGCTTTGTATTTGTCCACCTTTCCTTCTACATTTTTCTTCTTCTTAAACACCCATTTTCTGCCATTGGGTTTCCTTCCAGTCGGTAACTCCACCAGATCCCTAGCCTCAGTTTTGTGTAAAGATGCCATTTCATCAACCATGGCCTCTTTCTATAGATTTCCATCCTCTGAATTTACTACTTCCTTCACAGTTCTGGGATCATCATCAGTAATAGATAAAGAAAAAATTGAACAGAAAGTAGATGGACTATACCTTTCTGGCTACCTTATTTCTTGTACTGATATTCTCACACCCAGAGTTTGTGGCTCTTCATCTTTTGATTCCTCCTTTGTTGTAGAGTCTAATTCTTCCTCCTTAAGCTCAAACTCTATCTTCTCAAGTTCCTTTGGTTGGAGTTCATGTTTAATAACATATTTCACCTCTCTGAACACCACATCTCAGTTGTACACAACCTTCCTTGTTATTGGGTTCCAAAGCTTATAACCATTTAAACCATCCTGATACCCTATAAAGATGCACTTTTCAGATTTACTATCCAACTAGGTTCTTTTATCCTTTGGAACATGTACATATGCATCACATCTAAATACCCTCAGATGTGAAAGAGAGGGTTTCTTACCAGTCCATACCTCTTGTGGAGTCTTATCCTCCAATGCTGATTAAGGTGATCTATAGACTAGGTAACATGTTGTCTCCACCACCTCTACCCAGAATTCCTATCCTAACCCGACACCACTGAGCATGCTTCTTTCCCTGTCCATCAACATCTTGTTCATTCTTTCTGCAACTCCATTTTTCTCAGGTGTGTGAGGAGTAGTCTTCTACCGTGCTATACCACACTTCTTACATAATTCTTCAAATTCCTTGCTGCAAAACTCTCCACCGTGATTTGACCTCAACACCTTTATCTTCTTCTTTGTCTAGTTTTCCACCAAAGCCTTAAATTCTTTAAACCTTTCAAAGACTTCAAATTTCTTCTTAAGGAGATATATCCATGTATTCCTTGAGAAGTCATCTATAAAGGTTACATAGTACATAGACTTACCCAGTGATGGAACCTTCACAGGTCCAAACACATCACTGTGCACAAGCTCTAATATTTGTTTCGCCCTCTTACCACCAGAGGTGAAACTCACCCAATTCTGCTTCCCTTATACACAATTTTCACAGAAATCAAAATCCGAAGAGCTATTATTCATACCTTCTACCATACCTTTACCATGAAGTATTCGAAGGCCCTTCTCTCTAATATGTCCAAGCCTTTTATGCCACAACATGGTCTTCTCTCCAGAGACCACTAGATTTTCTGCTCCACTTTTAGGAACCATAGAGCCGTTGCACCCATCAACAACAGTGCTAGCTTGCAGCTTGTATAGAGTTCCAATTTGAACTCCATGCATCAATACTAGTGCTCCCCAAACCATCTTGCAGGTATCCTTCTCGAACACTATTTTTACACCTGCATCATCTAGCTTGCTTGCAAAAATCAGATTTTTGGCCAATGCAGGAATATGGAGAACACTCGGAAGTGTTCTAACTCTTCCACCTTGAAACTTCAATTTTACTTTTCTATGACCAACGATTCTAGCCTTCCTATCATCCCCAAGAAGACATCACCACCATTGTATTTCTCATACTCGCAGAACCACTCTCTATGGGGAGTGAAGTGAAAGGATGCACCTGATTCAATCAACCATGTCTCATGATCTACATGTGTACTTGAAGAAGCCAAGTACATATCCTCACCTTCATCTGAGGTGGTTTTCGCTTCTGTAGAAGGATCATCATCAGATCCCTTTCCTTTTTCAGGAGCTTTATATTTACAATCCCTTTTGTAGTGCCCTTCCTTTCCACATTTCCAGCAAACCATGTTTACAAGTTTTCCTAGATATTTAGATCTCCCTCTAGATTTAGATCTCCCACTCGATGACTTATTTTTGTTTCTATTCTGGTACCGTCCTCATACAGACAAGGCATCACCATTCTGGTTCTCAATATTTTTCTGTCTCATCTCCTCTGTGAGCAAGGATGAGACTATTTCATCAAACTGCAAGGCAGTTGCATTGCTACCTATTATAATAACTAGACTATCCCACGAATCTGGTAGAGAACACAACAAATTGATGCACTTATCTTCATTTGAAATTTTAATATCAACATATAATAATTGACTTACCACAGTATTAAATGCGTTCAAATTCTCTGTCACCGAGTCTCCATCTTTCATCCTCAGGTTATACAACTTTTTCTGCAGGAATAGTTTATTCACCAGAGACTTAGATTGGTACAAAGTCCCTAACTTGTCCCACAAAACCTTCGCTTTAGCTTCCCCTAATACATTCAGCAATAATGAATCTAAGACACACAATCGTATTGTGCTCTTTGCCTTCCGATCCAACTTCTTCTATTCTTCATCAAACACTCCCATTGGTTTAGTACCTGGATCTATCGTGATCCACTAATCTTTATCCACCAATAGATCCTCCATATTGAGTTTCCATAACTAAAAATTCTGACCATTAAATTTCTCGGTCTCTATCTTTCCATTGCTCACCATCTTCTTTCACCACCAGAATTGATCCTGTAGATCTCCCACTAAACAGGGTCTACCACAGGCCCAAGCGAAACTCCTCAGCAACAAAGGCATCCCCTTGAAGTCAAAATAACTTTCATACCAAATGTAGGTTTTAACCTCGTACATAAATTACCTGCATACAAATTCTAAGAATAGAAAATAAACAATGCGAGAGCATAACACATAAAACACATATACACAAAGATTTCCCCCTTGATCCCAAAACCGGGTGTTATAGACATTTTTGGGCCCTACAACCCCAAGCATGAAATGTCCATAAACCAAGGGCTCCTAAGTCCCTAAAAGTGTTGTTCTAACCCCTAAAGGAACAAGGTCAACAGATTACAGCTTCTCCCAAAATTTCTCCATGAAAAACTGCTCAGAATTGATCAAAACAGGATCATTTCAGTTGCTCCACTGGCTAGGTGTGTTGCATCTCACCTAAATACACTGTGTGGGTGCATTGCATTTCAAAAATCACTTCTGTGGGGTGCGATGGGCGAGAAATGAAAAAGGGAAGTGTCATTCCGCGAGGTGGAGAGGCAATGGAAGCTTCCAGAATCTTCTCCTGTGACACTTGCCTCACTGAATTCGACCAAGGATGAGTAAGAGACCATCCGTCTCCAAGTGGAAGCAAGAACTATCAGAGAGAAGTCACTAATCAAATCACAAGCTGACTCATCCCCCTTACAGATATCTATATATGGATCCCTCATCCCAGAGAACCAGAGGCTGGAATTTTGCATATTGTAAGGAATTGATGTTGGTTTCTTGAGACAAACATCAGATTTGTTGGGTGATCTAAGCTTTGCTTGAGGTGAAGAGGGGCTTCTTTGCTCGGAGGTTGATGCTGGGTCAGAACAACTGGTTGTAACTCCTCTTGGCTCTTTTCTTGTTTATCAATAAAAGCTATTCAAGTTTTCCTCCACGCTTTTGTGTCATTGATGCTTGCTACATTTGTATGGTCAATTTACATCTGATCCTAGATTGTTTATGATTATAGATCCATGTCTTTGTATGGTGCTATGCTTCTGTGATCTTACAGGTACTTTGTGAAGCTGGGCGTGTAAGGGAGCAGGTAGCTAAAGACAATCAAAGAAGAGAGGGATCAAATCAGGAGATTAGCGCAAGACAGAGGTTGGTCTTTCTGTTCCTCTCTATCTATAATTCATAAAGGAAAAACGAAAGTAGCTTTTCTCTGTTTGTTTCTAAGGCAGCTGTCACACCTTAGTGGGATAGAGCAGTTCTATATAGACACTTTTCCCTGTAACAAAATGGCGACTCCGCTGGGGAGCTAATTAGTTTGTTTGTTTATCATTCTTTGTTGTCTGTTTCATAAACTTACAAGTAGCATTCGAACTACATTTTCCATAACAAATGCAAAGTAGATAACTGCTACTTCAATCCGTCTACTGGATCTGTTTATGATTTAAACAACTGATTCAAAAACTATCTGATTGCCCTTGTGATAGCTCTTAGATCCTCCTTAGATCTACCCCTGATTGTTGCATTACTGATTGCTTTTTTCTCAGCCAAAACCCAAGAACTGAACTGCAAACTATGACCCGGAACCCAAACAGAGTCTCGTTTTTGGCCCAGCGCAGGTACTGTTAAGAGATTCCGAATTTCAGCACACTTCTCGAGTGGACAAGCCGCGTTGCATTTCAGATTCTCTGTGTTACATGTGTGCTGATCAGACTAGCTCTGTGCAGTTGTGGCTTCTGTGGTTCATTCTTTCCAGTTCTATTCCTGAATTTTGCTGCCTGTGATAAGTATATGTCTGTTTGAAACCCCTTTTCCTTGTTGTTATTCTACCTCCTTTGTACAAAGCAACTGTAGATGTTTTTGTGTGTTTGTTGAGTCATTTACAGTTCTCCTTTGCAAAAGTAGCGTAATCGTACTATCGTCCTTTGATTTGAAACTGTCGCAAGTGTCGATTTCAATCATAGGAAAGATTTTGATTGCTGTTGATGGTCGATTATCCTGTTACTATTGCTTTTGGTCTGAATTTGTAATTTTCTAGTGTCTAGAACAAGCATTCATTTCAAAATCGTAAGGTGTTGTGATCGTCTCCATTTTTTGATTTCGAAAAGAAACTTGTTGATATTTGTCGCTTGAAAAGAAATTCAGATTTGTGCATCAACTTTCTTTTTAGCATTCATCTACTAAGAAAGTCGAAAAAAAATACATGCATGTGCATTTGCATATAGACAGTCTGATTGGCTTGATTTAGGAAAGTGCATTTAGAGTGTGCTCTTTTCTCTTTGTGAAAAGATTCTGTCTTTCTTTTCCCTAGTAGCTAGGATTTTCATTGCACAAAGGAGATAAAAAGTTTGTTTATCATCTTAGATTTCATTTTAGGAATTACATCTACATCTCATGGTGAACCCGAAAGGCAAACTTCATAAACAAGATCAACTTAAAATAAATTCAATGAATCTAACAATGCTTTGGAACTTAACGCACAACATTTAGAAGTCTAGGCTAGAGACGTATTTCGGCATCGTAAAACATGGTAACTGTTGTTCTCACTGATGGTTGGGTGATTCCTCCACTTTGAGACGATAAGTGCCAGTACGGACTTGTGCTCCCACGTACCGTCGAGTATATTTTGGTAGACCCCAATAGGCTTAATCCTTTATCCATAGGAAGCTGTGTCTGCCGCCCTATCGATCGCAATGCACTGAACACAACATTCGGGAAGATTGACTGCCGTACCGTAAAAAGTATTCTGTAGTTTTGTGATTGGTTTGGTAATCCCTCTACCTAGATTTCCAGAGCAGTCCCTTTTGTTCCTTTTCAGAATCCTTAATGGAAAAGGTCCATCTGAGCACTTGTCACTTCAGGCTCATTAAAAATCGAAGGAGACTAGAGTCATCTTTTGTTTTTTCTCGACTCTTAAAAATTGAAAAAACAAGTTGTGTCAAAGCGTCTAAAATTCATTTAATTCAGAAACATACTTGCCCTTTATTTTAGTTGATCACGTAATCCGCAATCGTGGAAGAAAGTCAATTGAAACCCTGTCGTTCGCGGAGGCTTACGAGTCAGCCGTCTTTGTCTTCGGAATCGAAGCTAGTACGGACAAAGCGAACTCGTTTAACCGGTTCCAAATCTCCTATTAAAATTAGAACAAGTGTTCCAACAACATCAGAGACTCCGGTTACTCCAAACATTTCTAGAACCCCTGCCTCTACAGAAGAAGTTCAGCAGCCACAGAAGGATAGTGATACTAATCCTAGTCTGAGAGTAAACACTTGTGTTACCGAACCAGTTCCATTTTCAACCGGTTTGGAGAGTCTTGCTCTTCAAACATCTGTCGCTGCCGATTCCATACCTTCTTCGGCACCAGAAATATTCTACGGACCTGACGGTCTTCCCCTTCCACCTGGTCTGATTGCCATAGAAGAAATTGTGGAAGATCCTCCAACAAGTACTCCATCGCAATTTGGAGTCGGGATCACTCTATATCCTTCTTCATCAGAAGTTAGTCTACCACCAGCTGAAGTTCCTGTAGAATCGCTAGGTAATCTTTTGGATAGACTACAAATGTCTGAACAACCGTCAACATCTAGGACTGTGTCGTCTGACACAGCGACGGCAGAACTCCCTGCTATCACTCCAACAATGTTCGCCGGTATACCATCTGTCTCGACTAGCTCTCAACCGCTAGAAGGAGCCCACTCATGGGCCATTTCGACAGTATGGTCTGTTCCTATTTGTTCATTTGGAATAATATCCGGAAACTCTTATGTTGAGTCTCAACAAATTGATCCATTTGGAGGTCAATTTGGGCAGTCCGCCCCCCAAGGCAAACCATTCCCTTGAGTTTTGGATTACCACCGTACGGGGGGCAATATACCCTTTCATTATCCCCGCCGGGAGGATATCCATACGGGAGTTCAAAACAACATTCGGGTTATACTAGAATTACCTCAAGCAGTTGGGTACCAATACTACCTCAACAACCAAGAGTTGTATATTCAATGCAACAATGCTTACCTATGTCAAATATACCAACTACGCCAGCTATTGTGACGGTGTCGGAAGTTCAAGCGCTGCTTGTTGTATGCCAACCTCAAGTTTCTCAGGTTGTAATGCAACAACCCCTTGACCCTGTGACTCAACCGCAATCGCCGACTGGTGGAATGACACAGGTTCAGACGGGTACAATTACCCCTCATCTTGGTCAAACTGTTAGTATCGGGCAACAACACATGGCTTCACAACCATGGCTAGTACAATACCAACAATCGCAATTCCAACAAGTATACCAAGGTTTCGAGCAACAAATCTTTGCTAATAGTGGACAATCGTACATTCAAAACGGTCAAAATCAACCATTTTACAAAGGTCATGCCCACCAACCTTACCAAAGTTACCAGCATCAAATGCATTATGCTGGTATGCAAAGACCAACTGCTCAGGCAATCCCATCTTATCGTGGGTATGCTTCGCCTAACCTGAATCAACAGTTAACCTTTGTGGCAACTTTAGAGTTACCTGATTTAAATCGGTTAACAAACGATCCAATCGATTACGCCCCTTGGTGGCCAGCGATTCCGCATAAACTTCCATCAGATATTCCTAAATTTAATGGAAATCCGGGTGAAGATCCATCGAATCATGTGATGACCTTTCATCTATGGTGTTCATCAAACACCCTAAATAATGATTCGATAAGACTTCGCCTCTTTCAGAGGACATTAACGGGTCCAGCGGCAAAATGGTACATCGAATTGCCTAGAGCTTCGTTTGACAACTTCAGTACCTTAGCCACAACCTTTTTAACCCATTTTTAGTTACCAATAAGGTACGAAATGGGAACAGAACTTCTTACCAATTTCAAACAGACAATGGCCACTCACATATCTGATCATATACATGAGTGGCGACATCGTCGTAGAATGGTAAAAACGTATGTCCCCAATCAGCTCCTAGCTGAATGGTTTATCAAGTCATTACTACCTTCCATCACGAAAGATGTGGCAAAGGGGGGGGTCGTAACAGGAGAGCAAGTTATCGCTCGTGCGCAATATTTGGACTTGATTTACACTCAGTCCGGCATGCTTTACGATAAAATACCTGACGCCCCTAGACCAAAATTCTCAATTCCTCCTCCTCCTAAATCAAACAATGACTCTCATGCCGGCGATGGCGTGATTGGCACAACAGACACGAAATCGACAAAGGCTACATCCAAAAAGGCCCGTAAGATTTCAGGTCAAAATGAAAAAGATGAACTTCTTGCCTCGGAAGTAAATGCCGTATCGACAGATAAAGGCAAAGAAACCAAAAAACCAGGGAGCAAGAAGAAAAGCAAAGGGAAGAAGAAGAAATAGGAGGAATCATCACCTGAAAAATCTTCTTCAAACCCTCCTGGAGATAGGAAACCAAAAAATCCATGCCTTATATGCGATGAGGATCATTGGACCGCAAGTTGTCCACACAGAGCTGAGCTTAAGAAATTCGTCAAGAATCCAAAAACCTCTGCAGTGTTAACTGATCCATTTCCAAATCAGGAACAAATATGGTTGAGAATGGAAATGCTTCCCTGTCTCAAGTGCTAATGTTGTCAGTTTCAAAATAGCAAAATGATGCTTTGATATCGACAAGGAACAAATATTATGGGAATCCACAGCTGTCGAACAACAAGGGATCAACCTAGTAGTTCGACAACAACTTCGACAGAAGTTGCGCCGCCCATCATTCCTGAATTGACAATAAAACCGCCAAAGGGAGTAGTACACAAGTCGACGTTTAATCCCTGCGCTAGAGCAACACAACATTATAATATAGTGGAATATTTTGCCCAATCGCCATCCGCTATGTCGACTCTTGAAGTACTACAGAATTTCCCATCCCAAAGGCAGGCTTTATTATCAGCCATTGGTGGGATAGACCCAAAGGATTCCAATCTTGTATCCTTTGACCATAAAGGATACGATCCTCAATTACCATCTCAACTAGCTTTCCTTGTTCAAGTGAAAGCCCTCAACAAAACTGTTTATCGAACAATTATTCATGAGGGGGCATCTACATGCATTATGTTGATGAGTTGCTGGAAAACTTTAGGATCTCCAACTTTGTCACGATCTTCGATGACATTAAAAGCATTCGACGGAAGGACATATACCCCATATGGTATTCTAAGTAACTTGAAAGTTGAACTAGGAGGGAAAACGGTAGAAATAGATGTTGAAGTAATCGATGGAAATCTTGATTACAACATCCTACTAGGAAGACCATGGATATATGCTATGGCTGCTGTTGTGTTGACCTATTTTAGGAAGATTGCATTTCCCTTTCAAGGAGGGATTACAATCGTCGATCAACAAAAATTCCTCCCCAATGGTTCTCAAGTTACAGGAAGCATTCCCATGATCCATGGAAGCCCCCATTCACTTCAAAATATCGGAGTAGGCCTACTAAAAGATCCTATATTAATGGGAACTTTCGCCCTTCCACCTCCAATCAACCTGGCGGAAGTAGCGTCGGTAGGAACCTGCAATATGATATCTTCTAAAAAGATCTCAGAAAACGATATCGACATGGATCATGCAATGATTTTGCCCCCAAGCCCAACGGAAATATTGTAGCAATCAATGTTCCTAGCCTGGATTGCAAACCCAGATCAACGCTCATTAAGCGTTTGGATAGATAGGTCTAAAGAATATGGTAACCCTTCAGATCCTTGGTCGCGAGTGCATGTCATCGAAGAAGGAATTGTCCAATCAATGGTAATTGAAGGAGCAACATGGAATGAATCCCACCATCGTTCCCTTCTTCCGAATTGTGGAGAAGATACTTCTGATGACCTTTATCATACTTCAGTTTTTTATTTTCTATCAAATACTGTAAACACGGTGGATTCAGAGCGAAACTTGTCCAACATTGAAGAGACTATCGCCATAAATATCTCGACCAAAACAGATGTTGTAGAGAATATTTATGTTGGCAAATGTTGTTCTCCTTTAGAACTGGAAATATATAACTCTCTTTTTCGCGAATTCAGAGATGTCTTTTCTTGGTCATATAGTGAAATACCAGGCATTGACTCGAGTATCGTTGAACACAAAATTAAGATGTATCCAGATGTCAAACCAGTACGACAATGGCTATGGCAGGTGCACCCCAAGAAAGTCGCTGCCATTAAGGCAGAAGTTGAGAAACTTCTCCATGCTGGTTTCGTTTACCCAGTTCCTCTAACCGATTGGGTATCGAATATTGTCCCTGTTATGAAAAAACAAGGAACAATTAGAGTGTGCATCGATTATAGGGATGTAAATCAAGCTTGTCCAAAAGACAACTACCCTACACCCTTCATCGACCAGATAATTGATGAATGCGCCGGATGTGAAATCTTTTCATTCATGGATGGATTCTCCGGGTATAATCAAATAAATATCCGCCCACAAGGACCAGTCAAAGACTGCATTTATTTGTCCATGGGGCACATTTGCATATCGAAAATTACCCTTTGGTTTAAAGAACACAGGGGCGACGTTTCAGAGGGCAATGAATTATGCCTTCCATGACATCAAAAACATCGTTCAACCATACCTCGACGACCTTCTGGCTCATTCGCGAAAGCGGACTGATCACCCGCAGCATTTAAGAGTGATATTTCTACATTGTCGACACTACAAGATACGACTCAATCCACACTAATGTGTATTTTGTGTCAGTTCTAGTCGTTTGCTTGGCTTTATAGTCTCGAAGGACGGGATTCGTCTCGACCCATGTAAGGTCTAGGCAATCATAAATTTGCCTCCACCTTCGAATTTGCTTCAGATTCAGAAACTCCAAGGGAAAGAAAACTTTCTGAGAAGGTTCATTCCAAATTAAGCTGAACTTGCTAAAGGTTATACACGTCTTTTGAAAAAGGAAATACCCTTTGTCTGGGATCAGGTTGTGCAAGCTTCCTTTTATGCTTTAAAAGAATCCCTAATGAAAGCATCATTAATGTACGCTCCTGATTATCAAAAATATTTTAACCTGTATCTGGCTGCATCGGATATGACCATCGCAATGGTTTTAGTTCAAGAAGTCAATGGAATTGAACATCCTATATATTATTTAAGTAAAAACTTAAATGATACAGAAAGCAAATATTCTTACGTTGAAAAGCTAGCACTCGCAGCTGTTCAAGCGATACAGAAATTTCGACACTATGTCCTCTTTCGGAAAACTACCATTCTGTCAGATTGCAACCCCATGACTTATATATTGTCGCGACAGTTGCTGGGGGGCAAATATTCAAAATGGATAGCAGTCCTGCAAGAGTTTGATCTGGAATTTGTAAAATCCAAGTCAAAGAAAGCTCTAGTTTTCGCAGAATTATTGTGCGATCTCCCATCGTCGTCCAACAATGAAACATCCGAAGAAACAATCGTGGACAAAAGTTTGTTTCTGATATCTTCAAGAAATGAGTGGTATGGGGATATAATCATTTATCTCCAAACCCAAAAATACAGGACAAACACCTCCCGCTCCGAACAAAAAAGTATTCGATACCAAGCAAACGACTACATGATCGTCGGTGAAACACTTTACTGTCGTGGTATCGATACAGTTCTGAGAAGGTGCCTCACCCATGAGGAGGCCGAAAAAGTCCTGAATGATTGTCATTCAGGCATGTGTGGGGGGCATCAATCCGGATATGCTACAGCGTAAAAAATCTTACGAGCAGGATACTTCTAGCCAACAATGTTCAAAGATTGCATAACCGCAGTCAGAAGTTGCCATGCTTGTCAAATTTTCGATAGCAAAACCAGAAGACCACCCGCACCTCTGCAGCCAATAGTTGCTGTTGGGCCATTCGTCAAATGGGGCATCGATTTCATGACATGTAACCCCACCTCGACCGGGGGGCATGGGTATATCATAGTCGCAGTTGACTATTTTACCAAATGGGCCGAGGCGATGCCTACATTAGAAAATACTGGTGAAACAGCTGCCCTCTTCTTTTTCAATCATGTAGTCGCCAGATTCGGTGTACCACAGGCTATAGTCACAGATCATGGATCGCGTCTTCGCAATCACATGATGGTCAAATTAGTTGCCAAACTAGGGTTGTCTCACGACAGCTCTACTCCATATTATACGTAAGCCAACAGACAAGTTGAAGCAATCAACAAGGTCCTGAAACGCATGTTGCAAAGGATGATTGGAGTTCACAAGAGAAGATGGCACCTAATCCTGTACTCAGATTTGTAGGCTTACCGAACATCGGTAAGGAATGCAACTGGGTTTACACCTTTCCAACTGGTATATGGTCTGGAAGCAGTCTTACCAATCCAGTGCGAAATCTCATCTCTCAAACTCGCAATTGATCTCCTCCCCGGAACTTTAGAAGAAGAAGCTCGTTTCTTGGAATTAATCCAATTGGATGAAACCCGTCGTGATGCCGCTTTGGCTAACAAAGCCCATAAGAAACGAGTCAAGGCGCAGTTCGACAAAAATGTCAAACCCCGTGTCTTCTCAGAAGGTGACTTAGTCTTGCTTTACGACCAAGAATCCGATAAATTGGGAGCAGGTAAATTTAAGTCTTTATGGATAGGCCCCTATATTGTTAAACAGGTGTTAGCAAAAGGAGCCTATGAGTTAATGGATTATGACGGAATTCCACTGGTGCAACCTCGTAACGGGTTGTACCTCAAGCGTTACTATGCGTAATGGTAACCTGTATGCTTTTGTTATGGTTTTGTTTTCGCTAAAGTGTTTATTTTGGTCAAGTAATCCACTTTTTACATTTGTTGCAGATGTCAAACATATTGGAGTCATGTGTTGGATATGCCGACGGAGAGAGTCGTAGTTCGTGGAACCTATCTTCCGCAGCCTGGGCTATTTTTGATCCAAGCGGCGAGTTAGTAAGTTTCAGAGGGGTATGTATTGGTCGATCAACAAATAACATCGCTGAATATAGCGCGTTGATAGAACTTCTCTCTGATGCCATCACACATGGTATACGCCGACTAATTGTCAGGCTAGACTCACAACTTGTAATACTACAACTCACTGGTATCTATTCCATCCGAAACCCAGCTATTTATCGCATGTTCCTAAGGGTTAAGATTTTGGAAAGACAATTTGATTTTATTCAATATCAACACATTTCCAGAAACTTAAACACATTAACTGACTCATTAGCAAATTATGTGTTAGATATAAATTTGCAACATTTATAAAAGGAAACATACCATCAATGTTTGCATTTGGATCATGTAACTTAACCAAAATAAAACTCCGAAAATCAAAAATATATATAACTGTTTATGGTTTACACATAATGTTCTGTAACCAAGACAAAATCGGTCAAGTGACCAAGAACTCAAAATTCTAGGGGGCACCCTAGTCTAATGATGCTCGTGATAGCAAGTCACAGCCTGTGCGATCATGCGTAAGAGACGAGTCCATCGTCTTGGCACACCAGTATGCCGCTATAGCCTCAAAGGTAGCTCGTCAGTCCTCACATCTGAAATACCAAGAGTGAGGCCCTCAACTTGCTCCTGTAATGCTGTGAGAGTCTCGGCCACATCGAGGTCACGAAGGATAGCCCTTCTGACAACCTCTCCTGCTGGGGCAGCAGCTGGCACTCTCAGGCGAGCTACTGGACGAACAGGACCAACATCTGCATGTACACATGATTTTGATTAAAGTCTTGATAGAATAAAGCACAAGGACATTATAAATGAAAAGCGATAAACAAGAATATGGTCAAAGATTTTACCAATGGCGCCCCAGTGTTCGCCATCTGACAGTACTAGATCTGGATCACCCCGGAAGTCCATGCCAGCATATGGATACTCGGATAAACCATCTCCTGACAATCAAACCATCTGAAGAAGGTATCAGAAAATGAAATCTGAGACTGACTAGCATGCCTAGACATATGGTCAACCCATCTCTACATACGTGGTTCAGTAGGTGAAGGTAAATCGAGTGCAATATACTGCAGCTGCATCAGTGGTATCTTCTCCAAGGCAAAGGCGGTCAAAATGGAAACCATGAAATGAAAGAGCTCAGATTTAGCTCCTACCTGGTCCAGACGGCGCCAAGAATCGTCCACAGAATCTCCCGAAATCAGCTGATGAAAATCAAAGGGGGAAAGCACCTCCAAAGCTCCAACAAACCAAAGTTCAAATGAAATGGTAAAATGAGAGGTAAAAACACTTTTTCATTACTTTTTATGTAGTTCAAAGTAAAATATTAGTGTTCTAACTCGTTTTCAAACATATATTGTTCATTTCTGACTAGTTTGATGAAGTATTTGAAAATACAGTACAATCTTTAAAAGAATAAAGCTATTTATGGTAAAATAAAAAAGGGACCATTCAATCGAGCATTTTTAGCACATAGTTCAAGCTCGTTAAAAAATAAACATAAGACATGAGCAAATGTTTCCCCCCGCATTTAAGCTCGTTAAAAAATGAACTATTCCCCGGTAAATAACCATCGTGAATGTAGTACTTCAGCCATTAAAGCCTTGGTCGTGTTTGCACCGTCACCTCCACTTTTTCATTGGCCGATCATTCACCCCCATTTGATTGTTTAGCCATTTTGAGGAAAAACTGCGAAGAGTGATCTCACTAGCCATCCTTGTGACACTGCCGTGATTGGAAAATTCCAAACCTTACCTGGAATCAGCTGCTATCCATTTTATCACTCGTTCCTCAAAAGATGAGTCTCCTTTAAGCTCTTTTCAACTGACTCGTAAAATATGAAAAGATTTCCGAGCCATTGGCCTCTCCAGCTCGTTAAAGGGACAGGAAGTGCTATCCCTCCTCTAGATTTTAATCTTTTTGGACCTGAGGGATTATTACACAAAAAGATCGAGCGCTTGTTTTGTTCTGCTCGTTAAAAGTATCGAAAATTCATCCCTTCTGTATTGTTTTATACTTTTTCGGACTTAAGGGATTAGATGACGAAAAAGGAATTTTGGAGTTACCTTTACGTTCCTTTTCAGAATATCTAAAATTGAAAAGGACCGAGTTATCTTTGTCGTTAAACTCGTTAAAAGTGTAATAGCGACAAACTTGTCTATAGACGAGAACGAGTTTCACTATCGCTAGGCTCGTTAAAACATAGCAATGGGTTTGCCCGAAGGGCAAATTATAGAACAAGCATATGTTATCCTCCTCAAGCTTGACAAAAATAAAGAGGTACTGGTCAGCAATGACTGGGGAAAATTGGGAAGAAAACTTGAAGAGACTTTGTTGGTAGCAAGTCGCTCTTAAACATGACACTTCCACTCCGTGTCCGAGTCGGGTTGGGTTGTTTCATTCACTGGTCACATCACCATGGTCACATCATACCATCCACATTTGGGGTTAATGCTACCAATCCATCACATCAGTGTCGCCGATATGTTCAAGATAAGTCATTCAGAGAATTCACCTGTGTCTCACCCACTACCATACATTTATGCTCCATTCCTTCATGACCGCCACCCTCAACCTTATATCACCAGATCGTTTTCACCTCCATTAAAATCATTTGCTCCGTTCCGTGTCATTGATGTGGGATTCATTAAGGCCCTCCTGTGACGGATCACTTCTTATCGACATCAACTCATTATCCAAGAAGTTGATCTAGGAACACCCCATTCAGTACTTTGAAGCTTGCATGCCTCAATGGCAAGTTTCTCACTTCCGGCGACAGGTTTACATCAATGGCCTTCGACCGAAAGATTTTGCGTGGTGTTTGACGCCAAGTCCTTTATTCACACCACGTGAATTGTACTGCAGTACCTTGAGGGTCATTATCATTATCGGTGATTCCTCTTGCGCTTGTTAATAGTTTACATCATTGGCTGGTAATCAAGCGATGTCTTTCTGTGTTCGACTTCAGAACATTTCTCATGTGGATCGACTTGTACTTCGAGTGAAGATCGAACGAGATTGAAGAACCCGGATCTAGTTTCATCCATCCAGGCTATGATATATATTCAGGGAAATAAAGACATTAAATGTACATCATTGCTGCACAGATAATCATCCACTCAAAAGGATGATGACTCTATCAGAATCATCAGTCTACACTCAGACGATTGTCTGTCCTATGTACATGAAAGTAAATTTATAAAGCTGAGCATGGGAATTCCCGCCCCAGCTAGATCATGAAAATATTATGAAGATAATGTATTTTATTGTATCTTATTACAGGTCTCCTCCCAGCATTGAAAGAACTTCAGATCCTCATAATAAAGCATTTCACCTGACATCAAAAGATTAATGACCTCATGCTTTAGGGGGCAACTGTTATAGACATTTTTGGGCCCTACAACCCCAAGCATGAAATTTCTATAAACCAAGGGCTCCTAAGTCCCTAAAAGTGTTGTTCTAACCCCTAAAGGAACAAGGTCAACAGATTACAACGTCTCCCAGAAGTTCTCCATGAAAAACTGCTCAGAATTGGTCAAAACAGGATCATTTCAGCTGCTCCATTAGCTAGGTGCATTGCATCTCACCTAAATACACTGTGTGGGTGCATTGCATTTCAAAAATCCCTTCTGTGGGGTGCGATGGGTTAGAAATGACAAATGGCAGTGTCATTCTGCGAGGTGGAGAGGCAATGGAAGCTTCCAGAATCTTCTCCTGTGACACTTGCCTCACTGAATTCGACCAAGGATGAGTAAGAGACCATCAGTCTCCAAGTGGAAGCAAGAACTATCAGAGAGAAGACACTAATCAAATCACAAGCTGACTCATCGCCCTTACAGATATCTATATATGGATCCCTCATCCCAGAGATCCAGAGGCTGGAATTTTGCATATTGTAAGGAATTGTTGTTGGTCTCTTGAGACAAACATCAGATTTGTTGGGTGATCTAAGCTTTGTTTGAGGTGAAGAGGGGCTTCTTTGCTGGGAGGTTGATGCTGGGTCAGAACAACTGGTTGTAACTCCTCTTGGCTCTTTTCTTGTTTATCAATAAAAGCTATTCAAGTTTTCCTCCACGCTTTTGTGTCATTGATGCTTGCTACATTTGTATGGTCAATTTACATCTGATCCTAGATTGTTTATGATTATAGATCCATGTCTTTGTATGGTGCTATGCTTCTGTGATCTTACAGGTACTTTGTGAAGCTGGGCGTGTAAGGGAGCAGGTAGCTGAAGACTATCAAAGAAGAGAGGGATCAAATCAGGAGATTAGCGCAAGACAGAGGTTGGTCTTTCTGTTCCTCTCTATCTATAATTCATAAAGGAAAAACGAAAGTAGCTTTTCTCTGTTTGTTTCTGAGGCAGCTGTCACACCTTAGTGGGATAGAGCAGTTCTATATAGACACTTTTCCCTGTAACACCGAGACTACCAGCTTCATTTGTCATTATGTTCCTTTCAATGTTACAATACATATTTATACATGCTGAAGCATCCAATACCATGGACCAAAAACCATTGTGTCCAAAACCATGTGTGAAAAACATGCACAAAACCATAGGTAAGTTTGCCCAACCTAATATAGGGTCCTAAAATAATTTCCCTGGGGCACTACCCCAAACCCCGTAGAGGGGGGCTAACCACCCCCTTCAAACCCCCCATACAAGGGGGGCTACCTCCCCCCCTGTGACCTCCCCGCTGCACAATCGGCGCAACAAAGGGGGTGCTCCGCCCCCCCTCTAATCCCCCAGTTAACTTGGTGGGCTAGTTGTTTAAAGAATATAACACAACCCAACAAGGGATATCAAAATCAAAATCCAGGAGTATTGAAACTCGACATTCTTTTTTTGGGCCTTAACAGAATATTACATGAATTTGATAAGCAAGAAAGTCACTCACTTCATTTGTACAAATTTGACACACTTTATAGAAGTTGGGACTACACCTGTAGGGCATTGATCCTTCCTACATATACTTAATAGTTTAAAATCCATCATAGTGTCATCATTGATAATGGATATTTTCACTCCACGCAATCCACAAATAGTTGAAAATTTTTCTATAGCTTCCATGGCTACTGACTTCTCATTCTTCTTGTTAAATAGTGGCTCTGTATATTTTATATTAGCGGGGAGCTCTGTAATATGAGAGATTAGGTGGGTGTCTATCTCAATTGGCTCATATAGCAATGAGAATCTACCATGTAGACGACTGAGCAAAATATTGACGCATATGTTGACTTCTGAGCTCTTGCTAAAGTGTGATATACCCAAGAGATTCAGTATGTTAGAATTCTCCAATCTCTTGGCCACTATTGAAACTCAATAGTATCATTGGTTGGTTTGGTTTCTCAACACTCTTGGCATATTTATCTTTGAAAAATTTAGGGAATTACTTTAGGCACTGCACAACATGGCCTTTATACTTCAAATTGTCAACCATTCCTAGCATATCTCCTTCCTCAAGTGTACAAATCCTTATGGAATGGGTGTTATCAATAGCCTGTACTTTGACTCTTTAGGTGGATGAGCCTTGAGTTTTGCGGTTGGATATGGATATGGCACAAAACCAATGCCCTTGGCCCTCACCTTCATGGGTATCGGCAATGAAGACATGGTGTAGATATCTAGTAGTTGAAGATCCTTTAATAGTGTCTACTACACTTTGGTCTTTAGACTAGCTAGTCTCTCTAGTTTGTGCTTAAAATTTAGATCTACACTTGCAAATACAATAAAATGAAAGTGGAACTAGAGGAAATAATAGTTACATATGTTCCTTATGTAATTTTCTCTTGCAATGAATTTAGGTGATTATGGCACAATCCTATAATAATTTCATTGATCTCGCACAAGATGTTTATATAGAAGGGAACTCCATTTTTCTGGACTTGGCCATGCTAGAAAACATGTCAACAAACTTTCTTTCGGAGATGCTGATTTAGAACAATTTGTTCCTTAAATAACTTTAATTTCAATTTCAATAAAGTTTTAGGGTCTCCAATCCACGTGAGTGGCACATGCTTTTTCTAGTGCCTTTTTCTAAATTGTTATGGTTGCCATTACCATCACTAAATACCAGTTGTATTCCACTTTTTAGGTTATTTATAGTGCCACACACTCCATTCGACTGCCTGTTCTACTAAACACACGATGCTCTAATGGAATGGTGTTTCAAATTCTCACTGCGATGAGAATACTCTACTATGCCAAATCGGTCATGTTGTTTCTCGTGGTCATGAAGCCTTTAAGGTTCTCAACTTCTCAAATCCTACTTGAAAACACAAATAAAGTTAAAAACAATTTTTTTTCTTTTATTGTCTACAAACATATCAACTTTGGGAGGTGGGGCAATTGTGTTTGTACAATTCCAATTAGATCCCATTGACAACCCCTGTATCTATGACATACTTGATGATATATGGCCCTAACCAATGCATATAGATTTAACAGGCTGATTTAGAAATTGTTGTCGTATAGGAGAATGAGATCGTAGCTCAGGAACTATTTCTTCTTGATATGGTGATCATACCATGCCTTTTCCCTGAATTTCTGCACATTTTGGTGGAACCCTACCATGAATATATTTTCTTCTATCTATAGTAAATTCACTGGCCTTTGTTCTATTGTGTTGGAATCCATTAACTTAGTTGCAAAAACAATACAAAGACATAGGACTGTGAATTTCGTCACTTCCTCCTACTCATATACCAACTAGAATGGTGTCTCACCTATAAGCTTCTTTGATGTATTCCAATAGACCTAGAACACTGCGAAAATTAACAAGTTCTAGTCATCCCTATTCATGATGTAGACCTTCGTTAATGAATTCTATAGAATTTTATTGAAGGCCTCAATTATGCCATTCTCCTATGGATGGTATTGTGTGCTATTCTAATGGTTCACTTGGAACTCTTTTGTCAATGCTTCAATGGTATAACTCAGAAAGTGAGTCCCCTGGTCACTCATCAAAACTTTCGGACATCCAAAACAAGTGACAAAATTCTCAAATAGACATGTGTTGTGGACTTTGCACTACAATCCTTGATGGGAGTTGCCTTAACCCATCAGGTTATATAGCATTTTATAATTATGATATAGCATGCTCCACTTATTTTCATCAACGTATTAATCAACCCAATGACACATATGGCCCACTTCAAAAATGGTTGTAGTGTTATTTGTGGAAGGAGTTGCATTTCATCCTGATTCAAGGGTTTGCAAACTCTATTACACACATCACAACTATAACATAACTCCTTCACGTCATGGTGAACTATTGGAAACAAAAGAATTATGCACAAAATATTTTGCATAGTCACTTTCCTTGCACAATGAACTCCAACCACTCCCTCATGACCCTATGTCAAGATGGATGGTATTTAATGTTCTAATATGCAACAAGGAAGTATCCCATATGTGCCCAACTTGTACAAACAACCTACAATCAACTAACAATCCATGACCTTAACTACTAGTTATTTATTTGTGCAACTGTATAATATCTTGATGTTATTCCCATGCTAAGGAAGTGTATGATATATACGAAATGATCGTCTACCATCTCAAAATTTAATAAATATGCATTTGGTAAGTTATCATTCATATTCCCTACATCTTCGCCAAAATTATTCTAGGCAAGTGGTCCAACCTTGCATTTAGCCTACCATGCTTCACTATCAACTTGAAGTCGTATTCCTAGAACATATTATCCCCCCCCAAAAATGTCTTGTTGACAAGGTATCATAATGTAGAATGATGATTGTACAACTTGAAGTGTGATCCCAACAGGTAGTGGTTGAATTTCTATAGATCATACACTATTGCCAATCATTCACCCTTCGTCATGGTGTAATTTCTCTCTATCAAAGATAACTTCCTATTGGAAAATATTGGGTGGTCAATTTGAACCTCTCCTGGTTGTGCTAGTGCTTCTCCCAATGCAATTGATGATGCATCTAAATGGACATGAACCTCCTTGATCCAATAAAGAAATACTAGGATTGACACAAATTCCAATTGCTCCTTTAATATATCTAGTAATTGTTGGTACTCCACAGTCCACTAGAATCTCACGTCTAGGAATATTTCTAGTGGTGAAATAATGTACACATACCCATGCATCGACCTTTTGTAGTATCCCGTATGTCCCAAAGTAGCACAAAGTTTCTAAACTAAATTTGGAGGTGGAAAATTCACGATCATTGTGATCTTCATTGGATCCACCAACAATCCCTTCTTTCACATAACATGTCCTTGTAGAATCCCCATGGGTGAATAAAAAAAACATTTTTCTAATGTTAGGGAAATTTGGAGCTATCTGCACCTATCCAACATGAGTTGCAATACCTCCTAGTTCATTAGCCATTATATCACTATTTTATTTGATAGGTGGCACATTTTGTGGGTCTTCTTGGTTGAAGATATATTTATTTTTGAAGCTTGATGCCCCAACCAATGGGATTTGCACCAACACCTATGTTTCAAGAATTTATGATCTCATCGCTCCATTCCAACCCCTAAAAGAAGGTTTGAAATTGTAAATAAACTTTCCTTAAGTCCTTGTGTTCAATCAGCCTTGCAAGAAGAGTTCATGAGGAAGAATTTTATTTTTATTTTTTAAAGAATTGATTGGCTCAGGACAACCCCTATAAAAGGACATGTATTTTAATAAGTCGACTCCAATTTAGGGCCCCCCCTCAACCACTATATATAGCCTCTTGTGGATCCTTGAAAGGATGCAACAAGATCAAGAAAACATAGTGAGATCTTGGGTTATGGTTTTCCGTGACACTTTTTATCATATTTTGGAGATTCCTTTTGGGAAATTTTTGGAGCAGAACTCACACAATTTGCTATATTATCTCCGCACAAATGTTTTGCTTCCTACAAACCATATATCATCCTCCTTACAACCCTGAGTTTTAGCCTCCTTTCTCGTCCTAAAATAAACCTTAATCCCCTATGAAGAATTACTCTCTGAGGCCTACGAAATTTTGCCCCAACACCAATTTTTTTGTAATGCATCCTCCCACATTTACCCACCTTTACAAGCTCTTTAGGGTAAACATGAGATGAGTGTCACTATAATTACTCGACCTCCAAGTTCCAGTTATGGAAGTGGGGCCTACAAACTGGCAAATTATAGCCACCTTTACAGGCTTGCCAGGGTAAACATGAGATTAGTGTCACTATAATATGACTCGACTCCAAGTTCCAGTTATGGAAGTGGGGCCTACAAACTGACAACTTATAGCCATCCCTTAGGGAATACATGTTATCAGGAAATCTAGTGTCCACTCGGAGCTGATAGTCCCCATTAAGGCTGGTAGCTATCTTAGAAACAAACAAACTAAAACTACTTTCACGTTCCTTTATGAGAAGTAGATAAGAGGGGAAAAAAAGGCACCAACCTCAGTCTTATGCTTGGTTCCTTGCTTGGTTCCTCTCCCTTCTAAACAATATTTGCCGCTTTTCCTTTGTCTACTCAGCTTCAAAGAGCCCCTGTGGGATCAAAGCAGCATAATACTATCGAAGAACAGAGATCTACCATCATAAACAATATAGGACTAGATATATATTGACCACACAAATGCATATATCATCAAACATACAAGGATGTGGAGGAAAACTTGAATAGCTTTATTAATATCAAGAATAGCAAAGAGGATTACAACCAATTGTTCTAACCCAACGTCATCCTCCCAGCATGAAAGCCCTTCCTCACCTCATGAAAAGCTTAGATCACCCAACACTATGATATTCCACCAAGAAATCAACAACACTTCCTTATAAGATACAAAATTCCAACCTCTGGATCTCTGGGATGAGGGATCCATATATAGATGATTGCAGGGGGGTGAGTTAGCTTCTAGGATTTTGATTAGTTTCCTTTCTCTGATAGTTCTTGATTCCACATGTAGATTGATGATCTCTTACTCATCCCTGGGTGAATTCAGAGAGGCAAGTGTCACAGGAGAAGTTTCTGGAAGATTCCATGACGATCCACCTTGCAAACTGTCTCTGCCATTTGTCTACTCTCACCCATCGCACACTACAGAAGGGCTTTCCAGTATGCATCGCACCCTTTTCACTGAGCAGGTGATATGCATCACACCCTCTGCACTGGGCAGTCCGTATGGTCCAGCTTTGACCAGTTCTGAGCAGTTTTTTGTGGAGAACTTCTGGGAGATGATGTAATCAACTGACCTTGTTTCTTTAGGGTGTGAAGAAACACTTTTAGGGGCTTAGGAGCCCTTGGTTTATGGACATGTATGATTTGGGTTACAGTGCCCAAAAATGTCTATAATAGTTGCCCCCTAAAGCATGAGGTCGTTAATCTTTTGATGTCGGGTGAAATGCTTTATCATGAGGATCCGAAGTTTTTTCGAGCTGGAAGGGGACCTGTAATAAGATACAATACAATACATTATCTTCATAATATTTTTCATGATCTAGCTGAGGCGGGAATTCCCATGCTCAGCTTTATAAATTCATTTTCATGTACATAAGATAGACAACCATCTATGTGGCATACTGATGATTCTGATAGAGCCATCATCCTTTGATTCGGATGATCATCTGTGTAGCAATGATGTACATTTGATGTCTTTATTTTCCTGAATATATCGCAGCCCAGATGGATGAAACTAGATCCGGGGTCTTCAAATTCGTCCAATCTTCACTCGGAGTACAAGTCGATGCATGTGAAATATGCTCTAGAGTCGAACATGGAAAGACATCGCCTGATTACCAGCAAATGATGTAAGTTGTTAACAAGCACGAGAGGAATCACCGATAATGATGATGACCCTCAAGTTACTACAGTACAATTCGTGTGGTGTGAAAAAGGGACTTGGTGTCGAACACTATGCAAAATCTTTCGATCGAAGGCCATCGATGTAAACCTATCGCCGGAAGTGAGAAACTTGCCATTGAGGCATGCAAGCTTCAAAGTACTGAAAGGGTTGTTCCTAAGTCGACTTCTTGGATAATGAGCTGATGTCGACAAGAAGCGACCCATCGTAGGAGGGCCTTAATGAATCCCACATCTACTACACGGAATAGAGTAAATGATTTCAGAGATGAAAACTATTTGATGATACAGGGTTCAGGGTGGCAGCCATGAAAGAATGGAGCGTGAATGTATTGCAATGGATGAGACACAGGTGAATTCTTTGAGCGACTTCTCTTGAACATATCGGCGACACTGACATGGATTGGTAGCGTTAACCCCAAATATGGATGGTGCGAAGGACCAATGGTGATATGACCGGTGAACGGAATAACCCAACCCGACTCGGATGTGGAGTGAAAGTGTCATGTTCAAGAGCGACTTGCTACCAATAAATTTTCTTCAAGTTTTATTCCCAATTTTTCCCCAAGCATTTCTGACCAGTACCTCTTTATTTTTGTCAAGCTTGAGGAGGATAACATATGCTTGTTCTATACTTTTCCCTTCGGGCAAACCCGTCGCTATGTTTTAACAAGCCAGGCGACAGTGAAACTCGTTCTTGTCTATATGGACAAGTTTGTCGCTATTTGGTTTTAACGAGTTTAACGACAAAGATAACTCGGTCCTTTTCAATTTTAGAGAGTCTGAAATGGACGTAAAGGAAACTCCAATAATCCTTTTTCATCATATAATCCATTAAGTCCGAAAAAGTATAAAATAATATGAAAGGGATGAATTTTTAGTAATTTTAGCAAGCCGAACAAAACAAGCGCTCGATCTTTTTGTGTAATAATACCTAAGGTCCAAAAAGATTAAAATCTAGAGGAGGGATAGCACTCCCGGTAGCTTTAATGAGCTGGAGAGGCCAACTGCTCAGCAATCGTTTCATATTTTACGAGTCAGGTGAAAAGATCTTAAAGGAGACTCGTTTTTTGAGGAACGAGTGATATCTTCGGGTAGTTTCTAATTACAGGTAAGGTTTTGAATTTTCTAATCATGGCAGTGTGACAAGGATGGCTAACAGGTTCACTCTTCACAGCTGCTCCTCAAAAGGGGTAAACAATCAAATGGAGGTGAATGATTGGCTAAAACAGAGTGGAGGTGATGATGAGAACACGACCAGGGCTCAAAAGCTAATGATAATGAATTCACAATGGTTATTTACTGGGGATTGGTTCATTTTTTAATGAGCTTAAACTCTAGGGGAAACATTTGCTCATTGCTTAGGTTTAATTTTTAACGAGCTTGAACTCCACATAAAAATCACTCGTGCCAGTCATATAATAAGGATGTCTCATTGATAGGTTCAATTTTTAGGGAGCTTGCACCATTCGAAACTTTGCTCTAGATCTTTCATTATGCAAGTTAGGAACGACCAATCCTACAAGTTTAAAGGGTTGAGAAACTACAAACTAAGAAAATAAATGGTCACTCTTTACTTTCAGGCAAAAAGGTTTGCATTCCCCTAGGCATAGCGAAGTAGAGTTTCCAAGTTACCATATGAAATTTCTCACATTCGCAAGATTTCTCCATCTGCGTTGCAGACAAAACACTTCCTTGGCGATGTCTATCGAAATAGACAAAGGTGAGTGGCGCGATCGCCTCCACTCACTTAACTTTGATGAGGGAATCTTATTCCAGTCTAATCCCATTTTCCTAACCGGACGGGTGTGTTAGACTAGTCATATATCCTCCGCGGAAACCTACCCTATACCCAGGGTTTTCCTACCGAAACAGACTTGGGTGCATGTCCCCTGGGTTTCAGTCATGTCCTCCCGAATTACTCGCACTCTTCAGGTGGACGGACTGGAGATTGATGAGACATTCCTTGCGTGAAAAGACCATTTAGGGATGGAATTTGACTATTAGCTATGTGTGAGCCGGGGAATGAAAGCTAGTCTACGAGCTGGACCACTCGGCCTTCATGCGAAAAACACATTACTCTAAAGAGTGAGGAGATAATGGCTCCCATGCTATAAATATAGTCACACCCAAGGAGTAGATTATAATCTAGAGGTCCTTGGACTACCATTACATTCATATAAACAGTTTTCCTTCTCAACATTATGGGTACATTGGGAAGGATCCTTAACGGTCGACTGGTTCCTTTATCGAAGCCTGTCAGATTTCTCATCTCAGGCAGAAGTGTTACACTAAAAAATGTCACCTTGACTACTTACAGTTAGTATGGCTCAAATCAACAGTCATGCTACCCTCTTGGGCAAGTCTCATGCCTCTGTTATCCATCTCAAACTCAAAGAAGAGAGAAAGTCTTGTAAAAACTATGTTTATCTCTGGGGTCGCAGGTTCTCTCTAGCCTTACCTGCGGGGACGCTGACCATGTTCACAAAATCTGCGTCCATGGACGCTCTGTATGTTAAGGGACAGGTGCGTCCCTCTGTAAAAGGCAAAATGCGCGAGTTTTATCTTGAAAAAGTTACTTGTGGTTACTTCTAGAACATTCTAGAGGTCGGTTTGATGAAATGGATGCGCCTCCAGTTGGTTCATGTATCTCTATTAAGGGGGAACTTATCCCATCAATAAGGGAGCTATCCCACCCAAAGAGGGGGATGATCCCATTGATAGTGGACCTGAATAACCTCTTTACAGCACTATAAATAAAGACATTGAGCCAGAGGGAGAGGAGGTTGGAGCTATACATTTTCTTTGGGTAAATGCTGCAGGATTTAGGTCTTCCATTAGAGCCTTTGTAAGGAGAGATTGTCTTTACTTGATTCTACTTGGAAGAGGGTGAGCTTTGTCAAAGTAGAGGAAAACCCTTGATGGACCCTGGGAGGAACTTGCACAACACCAAGGCCAGGTTGTAAGAGTTTCTTTGTTTCGTTATTAATACAAACTGGTTTATTTTTCTCAATAGCTTGTGTTAATGAGTTATTTCATGTGTTCCTTGGTCTGCATGTTGAATATATGTTTTATTATATGAAATGCAAGTGCTTGGTAATTGTTTGATTGTTTGTGGTTGCAGGAATTGACTTGAAGGAGGAGCTCATCCGGATCGTCAAGAACGGACTTCAACAACAGCGTTTTGGAATAAGGTAAGCCTAAACACTTGTAGTTTTCATGTTGTAAAAGGTGTATTTAGAGAAAGATCACTCCATTTTGTCTTGTTTGTCATTAGAATGTCTTAGACTTCTAGGAAGGTCAGCTGTGTCCGCACCCTTGACCAATTCCGTGTGACAAATTGGCGACTCCGCTGGGGACTCCATTAATGAGAGAGTCTTTTCCTTTATGTGAACTTTGCTTTGAGAAAATCATTTTTATTTTCTGGTTTTTGACTGTGAGAATTAGTATTTGGGTGGCTTAGCTTTAGATTTAGTTAGATTTGGTTTTTCTTCATTTTTCCAGAAGGACGCACCCTCTGAGTACTGCACAGTGCGTCTTTGGACGCGCTGTTGCCGTTTGCACAGAGCGGGCCCGCACCTGTTGTAACGGGTTGCCTGCGTCTTCCTGTAAACTTTAAGAAAATTCCATTTTTGCTTTAAATTGCTTTTAGATTTTGATTTTCCTTAGTATTTTCTGCCCAGATCCTTTAGTACCCTGTCAAGAATTTTCACCTGAACTTGTTTTGTGAGCTTTGAGTGTTTTAGTGGTTTTCAACGAAGTTTAGACCTAGGGTTTGATTTTTGGATAGGTTTTGTAGTGACTTTGATAGTAGAAAGTTGTCCAACCTTAGATCTCTCTGGTTAGTCAACCTTCTTAGAAGTCGGGCCTGTCGTAAAGTCTCCTTGTGTGAGCAGCTTGCCATTTAAGTTGTTTTGGGTCAAATTTCGAATTGCTTGTTTATAAAGTATTGATTTCCATTTTACAAAAAGAACAAAAAGATTAGAGTTTTGTTTTGGCTAGTTTTTGGTTCTGCAATAAGCTAGTCCTTGATTTGATTGTGATCAAGTAAAACACCTTAGAATAATCATTGTTAGTTTTGGCCTCGTTAAACTTGCTTAGAATAAATTTGCTTTTAGTTTGCTTATGAGTGGATTTTCATAGATTTTAATAGTTGTTAAGATTGATTTTTGGTTATATTAGATTTATTTGCTTTATTAAAAGAAAAATACAAAAACATCTTCTTTAAAAGTCTTGTTTCAAGTAGCTTTTTGTTTTTGAAAGAAGAAAAGAGTTTTTTCGTGCATGTAAAGAGAGGTTATGTTTTTATGCTTGGAAAAGAAAAACGAATTGTTTCTTTGATTGTCTTCAATTAAGAAGTTGCTTTTATAAAGATTGCATTCTCTCAACTTTTTAGTTAAGCAATTCATCGAAAAAGTAAAGTAGTGGATAAATCATTCTAGGTGCATTTTGTAGTGGTTTCGAGTCGAGTCAACACACCACTGGTTTCACTTCCATCACCTTTTGACTTAAGAAACAACCTTAAAAGTAACGCTTAAATTAAAATCAATCTAGTAATCTTTATTTTTCTAGGGCTCTGAAACACCAACATAGCTTAGGCTAGGGTCTTGGAGTAGGTGAGTACTTAACTCTCCAAGACTACAAAACCAAACAGATAGTTTATCTTGAGTAGATTAAATCCAATTGTTTCAGTTATACTCTGGGAAAGCTCCTCTTAAAGGAGAAGCACGAGCTCGTGTCCGAACCAGTGAGGGGATCATTCCTCCCTCGTTGGGAACGACGCCAGACAGTACGTATTACAAACGGTAAACCTCGGATTAACCATTGTCGAGGAGCCAGGGGTCACTTATCGGTAAACCTTGGATTGTTGTCAAGGAGCCGGTAAGGGGATTGGAGCTTGTTACTCTGCCCTTGCGTGCTGTCGGAGTTTAGACTGTTCCCCCAGGTGTAATTGTTGTGATTGGTAACTTTAGTGACCATAATCTTTAGGGTTCTACCGAGGTGACGGTGGAGGGAAGGTCCCACTGTACCTGGAGCAGACGTCGGTTATACTCACTTGGATTTTCCGGGGGGTTCACTTCACTTCGAGACGGTTAAAGTGGAGGAACTTGTGCCGGTCTATTCATTAAGCAGGTTGCCGGGGTAACTGTTCCACCCGCCATTTCTGTACTGAATCCTGCGAGGTTGGGCCTAATCACCAACTAGCGCTTTTGGTCCGGAAGACTACTGTTTGTGTGTGGTTTGACGCTCTAGATTATTTAGGCATGTGCTTCAAATTTGTTTGCTTCTTTAGAAGACTTTAGGTGGTTTGATTTGAAATTTTTACTTTGTTTTCGTGTGTTGTAGTTAAAAATCTTTAATTGTGGCGGAATTACCGAGAAGGTCCCGTCGAATTGCGGGCCAGTCTCCTGAAGTTGTTTCTGTGGCCGAATTGTTGAGAAGATCCCGTAGACTTAGGGGATCCCCTCCTCGAGACGACCCAGGTAATCTAGAAGGGTTAAAGGTCCTTGTAACTCCTCCTAGTGATAGTAGAGTAGGTTCACCTGAAGAAGGAGAATCTTCCTTGGTAGTCCATCCAGATTACCAAAGTTTAGAAACAGGTTACAATCCCGAAGCTGTTACAGTTTCCGAGCTTGCTGGTAGTTTTTCATCTGCCAGTGAAACAGGCGAAGAACCTGAAATTTCCGAACCTGTTACTCCAACTCCTAGTGTTCCTGATTCACCAAGAATAGAAAGAATTATCACCGAAAATCTTCCTGTTGGATTAATTTCTATAGAAGAACTTGTTCCAGAGGAAGAAACAGGCGTTTCTGATTCTGAAGATCTAATTACCCTTGATCTAAGGGAGCGTGAATCCATCTTTTACAGTCCTCCTAGGAGTGAATCTTGGTACCTTGCATTAACCAATTTTTTAGACAACTCAGTAGGTTTTTCTACACCTCGTACTCCTTTTCCACCTAGAGGAATTCATTCTCCTGTAAATATGTCTGGTCAGTCATCTGTGTTTTCACAAAGTCCTGAATCATTTTTACATGGCGGTCCTTCTGTTCCTACTGGGTATCAATCACTTTCTGGTACCTTTGCGGGAGCATCTCCTCAACCCATTGATCATGGGTTATTAGTTGGAAACAGTGGTAATGTACCATTGAGTATAGGTGACATTTATATGATGTCAGGTTCAACTCCCATTAACCAACCTCAAGGTGGCCAATTACCGCCTGGGGGGCAACCTTCGTTAATGCCTGGGGGGCAACCTCAAGGTACTTCATTCGTGACTGGGGGGCAACCTCAAGGGTATCAACCCCAGCCTCAATATGTACCCCAAAGTCAACCTCAGTATCAATATCAACCTCAAGGATGGCAACCTCAAGGATGGCAACCCCAAGGGTATCAACCCCAAGGGTATCAACCTCAAGGATACCAACCCCAAGGTCAAGGTCAACCCCAGTACTCGTATTTACCTCAAGGTTATCAACCTACGGGTCAATACCCTGGTCAAGGTTATCAACCACCTCAAGGGCAATCATATGGGACTGCACCTTACAGTTATCAACCCTATCCTCAATACGGCTATGGATCTCAGTATCCTCAACCTGTTACGAGTCAATACCCTGGAATGTTAACATGGGATCCGTCACAGGGTCAACAGATGTCGCAACCAAGTATACAGTCGGTACCTCAAGCAGGACAACCTGCAGTTCCTGGTCCACCCCAGCAACCGCAACCTGTCCAGTCAAGTGTTCAGACCCCTGTAACTTCCGTAGTTACTCAGCCGCCAATTGCACCTGGTACTCCACCTCACACGGCTGCAGCAACTACCGCTTCATCTACCATGCTTACTTCTGGAGTATCGGCAGCTCCGGTTTCTACTGTCCCTGTAACCACTCCTCAGACATCTGTACCGTTGTCTGGACCTACGGTTCAAACCACAGTCCAGATGCCTGCAGGCCAACCTGGTACAAGTACGGTTGTTACTACTCAACCTCAATTTGTTCAACCTCCGTACCAGGGACAGTATCAACCTGGGCAAGCTGCCCAACAACCGGTTTACCAGTATCAACCGTATCCTGGGTACACTTATCAACAACCTCAACAACCCCAGTACGGTCCGGTTAATCCTGGTTTTCCAGGAGGATATAATATCCCAAATGCGACTCCTGTTCCTAGTTATCCTGGATATCCTCCTCCTGGGGCTGGTATTGTGACTCAGAGTTTTAGAGATCCTAACCGGCAGTTACCGTTTATTGCGACTTTAGATTTACCCGACTTGACGCGCCTAACGAACGATCCAATTCAATATCTTCAGTTCTGGCCGCCAATGCCAAATAAGTTGCCCAGCGATATACCCAAGTTCGAAGGTAAGTCTGGAGAGGATCCGTCTAATCACGTGATGACTTACCACCTCTGGTGTGCCTCAAATTCCATCTCAGATGATTCCATCCGCTTACGTCTTTTCCAGCGTACACTCATTGGTCTCGCAGCCAAGTGGTACATTGAGTTACCACGGGCCTCTTTTTACAACTTTAGCCAGTTAGCTACCTCGTTCTTAACTCATTTTCAGTTACCAGTCAGATACGATAATGGTACAGAATTATTAACTTCGCTAAAACAATCGACATCCACGTACATTTCTGATCACATCCATGAGTGGAGACGTCGAAGAAGATTAGTGAAAGTTTTTATCCCGGACCAAATCTTAGCTGAATGGTTTGTCAAATCATTATTACCAAGAATTACTGAAGATGTAGCTAAGGCCGGAGTAGTTACTGAGGAGCAAGTCATTGCTCAGGCACAATACCTTGACTTAGTTTACACTCAGTCGGGTACGTTACACGAGAAAATTCCGGATCTTCCAAAGTCAAACCAAATCGCTGCTGCTCCTTCGGGATCTCATGCCGCTGATGGTATGATTGGTATCGTGACTACAAAGAGCAAGAAGAAGTCTTCCAAGGCTTCAACTACTCCAATTATCACTTTGCCTGATTCTCCGACAGGAGAGTCTTCTCCTGAACTCACCGCCGACATTCACGCTGTAGAGTCATCTACGGCCAAACCAAAAAACGGTGGAAAGAAGAAAGGAAAGAAGAAGGCCAAAGCAGACAAGGCTCCAAAGGAGAAAACGGAAAAGTCGGAAACCAATGACGAAAAACGCAAACCTCGATATCCTTGTCTCATTTGTGAAGAAGATCATTTTACGAGAGACTGCCCTCATCGGGCCGAGGTAGTGAAAATAGTCAAAGGTTCTCCCACTCCTGCTGTGTTAAAAAATCCATTTCCAGAGCAGGAGAATAAGATGATAGGTTCTTCTTCGAATGCCAGTGAAGAACCCATTTTGATGATGTCTCATGTCAGGATTGCGACTCGATCGCAAGATTATGGTAGTAAGGCTCCTGTTGATGGTAAGGAAGCAGAATCTTCTCACTCTAACCCATCAACCTCAGCTCCTGGTTCCGATCCACTACAGATCGAAAAACCTAACCCAGACTTAGTGATTAAGCCGCCCGCCAAGGGTGTACTTCGAAGGTCTGCTTTCAATCCACATGCGAGAGCAGCCCAGAATTACAACATTGTTGAGGACTTAGCTGTTTCACCTTCAGCAATGTCGGCACTCGAAGTGCTGCAATCATGTCCAGCGCAACGAAAATTGCTTTTGTCGGCTATCGGAGCTGTCGATGTTCAGGACCCGAACCTAATGATCTTTGATCTAGAAAATAGTACACCGCGTCTCCCCCATCAAATGGCTTTCCAAATCCCAGTGATAGTCAAAAACAGGCCTATTCATCGGACTGTGATTGATGAGGGAGCTTCTACGTGTATTATGTCGATTCAATGTTGGAGATCGCTTGGTTCTCCTTCGTTGAACCAATCCCCCACCATCCTTAAGGCCTTTGATGGCCGTGGGTTCCGTCCGTTTGGTATTCTACAAGAATTGCCTATAGGGGTCGAAGGTAAAACCGTTAGTCTGGATGTGGAAGTGGTTGATGCCCCTCTAGACTACAACCTTCTTTTGGGTCGAAGTTGGTCATATGCTATGACAGCGGTCGTTTCATCGGTCTTCAGAGTCATTAAGTTTCCACATAACGGTAAGATCGTGACTATTGATCAGCTGACATACTTTTCATCCGACCCAGCCTCTTCAGAGAGTATTCAACATGTTGGTAAAACGACAATCCCTTATAGGGACATTGGTGTAGGTTTAGTTAAGGATTCCGGTTTACTGGGAACTTTTCCTCTCCCTCCACTCAGCGTAGACCCTTCGTTTGCAACGATTCATATGATCACGTCAGAAAACATTATTTATGATGATCCTTGGTATGTTCCATCTGACTCTGAGCTAGACTCACTCGGTGATGTTATGCCGTTGAGTCCGTATGAGATTGCTTATGAAGCTCTTATGTCTTTTACCGATTTTCATTCAACCGAAACCGACCAAATGAATGTGGTCAGTGAAGAGTCACTTTTCACCTCACCCTTAGAACGGATAACGTTTCCCGAAGAAGTGTCATCTGACGAACAACTTCGCGAAATCCTAAGTGTAGATGATCTACCATGGGAAGATCTCCATCACAGATCTTCGTTTTTACCTAAGGGCGATGCATTTGAAAATGATTTTTCATCTATCTTTACCGCTGAATATGTCAAAGACGCTCAGGATCCAACGAAACATTCTGATTCAGAGCTGAATTTAGGGAATATTTCTCGTACTATTCCCATTGATATTTCAGTGAAGCCCGGAATCGAGGAGAACATTCATATAGGTGCCGCATGTACTGAAGAAGAAATCCAAACTTACAAGGCCCTATTCCAAGAATTCCGCGACGTGTTTGCCTGGTCTTACGAGGAAATGCCGGGAATTGATCCTGCCATTGTTGTTCATGAAATAAAGACCTACCCGGATGCTAAACCCATTCGGCAACGGTTGCGTCAGATTCACCCTCGAAAAGCGGCTGCGATTAAAGCAGAAGTCGAAAAGCTGTTGAAAGCAGGTTTCATTTATCCGATCCCGTTAACGGATTGGGTATCGAATATTGTTCCCGTCAATAAAAAACAAGGAACAATAAGAATCTGTATCGACTATAGGGATATAAATCGAGCTTGTCCAAAAGACAACTATCCTACGCCTTATATCGATCAAATTATTGATGATTGTGCCGGAAGTGAGATGTTTTCCTTCATGGATGGTTTCTCAGGCTATAATCAAATCAATATTCTACCTGCCGACCAACCAAAAACGGCATTCATTTGTCCATGGGGGACATTTGCTTATTGCAAGTTACCTTTTGGGCTTAAGAATGCCGGGGCCACTTTTCAACGGGCGATGTCTTATGCATTTCATGACATCAAGCACATTGTGCAACCCTATCTCGATGATTTGCCTGCTCATTCTTTACATCGAGCTGATCACCTTGTCCACCTACGAGCAATCTTTATGAGGTGTAGGCATTATCGAATTCGGTTGAATCCCCACAAGTGTGTTTTCTGTATAGAAACAGGTCGATTGCTGGGATTTGTTGTTTCAAAAGCCGGCATTCGCGTCGATCCCTCGAAAGTCGAGGCTATCATCAAATTGCCTCCTCCTTCGAGTTTGCGCCAACTCCAAAGTTTGCAAGGGAAAGCGAACTTTTTACGCCGATTCATCCCAAACTACGCCGAGGTCACTAAAGGTTTTACACGGTTGTTGAAACAGAACGCACAATTCTTTTGGGACGAGATTGCCCAACAATCTTTTGATGCACTTAAACACGCGTTGACCCATGCACCGTTATTGCATCCTCCCAACTACAACCAGGACTACTTCTTATACCTCGCAGCTTCGCATTCCACCATTGGAATGGTGTTAGTTCAAGAAGATGAATTCGGAGCGGAGCATGTGATATATTATCTTAGTAGAACCTTAAATCCCACTGAGTTAAAATATTCGCATGTGGAGAAATTGGCCCTGGCAGCCGTTCAAGCTGTCCAGCGTTTTCGTCACTACATTCTTCTTCGCAAAACTACGGTTATTTCGGATTGCAACCCTATGATTTATATTTTGACAAAACAACTGCTAGGGGGCAAGTACTCTAAATGGATTGTTATCCTGCAAGAGTTCGACTTGGAGTTCGAGAAGTCCAAGTCTAAGAAATCTTTAGTTTTTGCGGAATTGATGTGTGATTTCCCGAGTGCTGACACAGAGACTGTGGCAGAGGAGTCCATTGCGGACGAATCTTTGTTTCTTATTAGCACTTTAGATCCGTGGTATGGGGATATAATCATCTATCTCCAAACCCAAACCTTTCGGCCTGAAGCTTCCAAGGAAGACCGTCGAAAAATTCGGTTTCGATCCCAGCAATACAGAATTATTGGAGATACACTTTATCGCCGGGGGGCAGACTTAGTTTTTCGACGTTGTTTAACTCACGAAGAGGCTGAGAGAGTTTTGAATGATTGTCACTCTGGAGCATGTGGCGGTCATATGTCTGGGTATGCCACAGCTCAGAAGGTGTTGCGCGCTGGCTATTTCTGGCCGTCTATGTTTAAAGATTGTATCCTTGCCGTCAGAAAATGCCACAACTGTCAAGTGTTTGATCGAAAGATGCGCGCTCCACCTGCTCCTCTCCACCCTATAATTGCCGCTGGTCCATTCGCCAAATGGGGTATTGACTTTATTACTTGTAACCCTCACTCGGCCGGGGGGCATGCGTATATCATCCTCGCGGTTGATTATTTTACAAAATGGGCCGAGGCGATGCCTACATTCGACGCAAGCGGCAAGACAGCTGCAGTTTTCGTATTCAATCATATCATAACTAGGTTTGGTGTCCCACAAGCAATCATTACTGACCATGGGAGCCATTTTCGAAACGTCATGATGACTGAGCTTACAAGCCAGCTTGGTTTGCGCCACGATAGCTCTACTCCTTATTATCCGCAAGCCAACGGTTTGGTTGAGTCAATCAACAAAGTTCTAGTCATCATGATTCGACGGATCATTGGTATCCATCGAACGAATTGGCATAACATGTTATTTTCGGCGCTATGGGCATATCGAACTTCAGTGAAAAATTCAACAGGTTTCACCCCTTTCCAGCTAGTTTATGGCTTAGAAGCTGTGTTACCTATTGAATGCGAAATCCCATCACTTCAAATGGCTGTCGAATTACTTCCAGCTACTTCCGAAGAGGAGAAACGGTTATTATACTTGGCTAAATTAGATGAGACTCGACGTGACGCTACTTTAGCTATCGAGACTCACGCGAAACGAATGAAAGCTCAGTACGATAAAAATGTAACCCCTCGAAGTTTTTCGGAAGGAGACCTAGTACTATTATATGATCAAGCTAACGATAAGCTAGGTGCCGGAAAATTCGTTCCCATGTGGCATGGGCCCTACATTGTAAAGCGAAAGCTAGCAAAAGGGGCTTATGAGTTAGTTGATTTTGATGGGGACTCTTTGGGTAAACCCAGAAATGGACTTTACCTAAAGAGGTATTATGCTTAAAATGATGGGTATGGAGAAATTTTTAGATAGGTTAGATTTCCTTTCTAGCTAGCAAGTGTGTTAGTTTAGTCAGTGTGCTTAGCTTAGCGAGTGTGGTTTTTCGTCATTATTCTGGCTTATCTTGGTTTTACTCTTGATATTGTAGATGTCGACGCCTCTCCAAACATACATTGGATTTGCTGATGGTGCTTGTCGTAATACACGGAATATCTCTTCCGCAGCTTGGGTTATCTATTCGCCCTCTGACGAGTTAGTTTCTATGCATGGGGTAAGCCTCGGTCAAACAACGAATAACATTGCAGAATACAGTGCAGTGGTTGAATTATTATCCGAATCTATTTCATTTGGAATTCGACGTTTGATAGTGAGGTTAGATTCTGAACTTGTTGTATTACAGCTTAATAGAGTTTATGCCATTAGAAATCCTGTGTTATTAAGGTTGTTTTTGAGAGTGCGTCTCTTGGAACGTGAATTTGATTACATTGAATATCAACATATTCCAAGGTCCCTGAATACATTAGCAGATGCAATTGCTTCTCGAGTGTTGGACAGACATTTATAATGATCATGCAAGTAAATTTAAAAACATTTCATCATATGTTAAACAAGATAAGCCGGTAATAGTGATATATATAGATAGAAGTGTGTCAAAAAAATATATACATCGTCTTCGATCATAGGTTGAAAACACCTTATGATCGGCAAAATGATAGTACAAAAAGTCAAAATGTCACATGTGACTACAAAAGTGACTAGTCAATCACTGGTGGTGCTCTCTGTATGACACCACTGCGCGGGCTACCTTACGCAAAAATCTCCTAAACGGTCCAGGGACCGCGACTACGAAACGCTGAAGCCTGATAGGAATGTCGTCCATAGTAGTCTCAGGTATATCTGCCGTGAGACGCTCTAGATCATGCTCCAACTCAGCTAGTACTTCTGCTGTCGCGTCCTGTGGGACCGGTACCGGTGCAGCTGGATGTAGTCTATCATAAGGCCGGAGGTTGGCTGGACGCTGTGGACCAACATCTGCATTTTGAAAAAGTTTTACTATTAGTTTTGAGACGATATATATAAAAAATACAAAAAATACATAATTAGGAAACTTGTGAAAATAAAAGTACCTCTGTCGTCCCATTGTTCTCCCTGTGGAAGAACCATGTCCGGATCACCTCTGAAATCCATTCCGGCATACGGAAAGTCCTGTATCACAAAAAGCTGGCCCTCTAACCAGTCAAAATAACTATCTGAGAATCGAACTACTGTCGCGCCCTCGTCAGGATGCCGGGCCATCACCGCAACCCATCGTATCAGCTTTGGCTGCCGAGGACCCAAGATATCAACAGTGAGTTGCTGAGGGATCAGCATTGGAATTCTCTCCAAGGCAAAGCTCACGACTATAGGCCCATATCCAAAAGTCTTTAGTCGTCCGTTCTTTGCCTTGGTCAGTTGGCTCTTCATATGAGCCGACACAGCTTCACACCAGTTGAAAATGGTGCCTTGGTAACAGTCAATTGCCATCCGCATTTGGGATCCGGAAGCAATGTGTAAAGCGGCCGCGCCGCAAATTCTGGTAACCGTGAACGCTATGACTTTGAGTTCCGGTAGAGTGATGTGTTTTATCTCTATGCCTTTTGAATGGTGAGCCCCACGTGTGCACCAATCCTCGCGGAGACTATCAAGGGATTGGCCACCCGGCCTAGTCCCCGCAAGACTGAGTTGCTCACCTCTGTTTGGCAAGCCAGTGAGAAAGTATACATCCGAGGGCTCTATCTCGAGCTGGTGCCCTCCTATGTAAAAGCATTGTTCTTGAACGTTCCATCGCTCAACCAGCCATTCCAAGAATCTTACCTGGCCCCTCATGCCCGGTATGGTCCAATATTTGTATAATCCGCATGCTCTTAGGGCATCCAGGGAAGGTTGATGATTTATTGCAGCTTCATCTTCCTCTACATGCTCTCTTTCTCTCCAGTCTAACATGATTAATGCCCTGCATATCAAAAATAGCAATTAGAAATTGATTTGGGAATATTTGGTGGTTTTTTGAGAGAGTTGGGGTTTTGAAATGCGCGTTTCTCGGAAGACGCACCCCGGCTTTGTAGCACAGGGCGCCCGGACGCAGCTGGCCTGAAGGCGGGCTGCGTCTTCCGACCGTTTTCCCGTATGAGAAAAAGTCGGGGGACGCAGGTCACCCGAAGGGCACCTGCGTCCGCCGAGAGGCGCATTCCAAAACCAAAACCCTCCCAAAAAATGAAACTAAGACCTAAAAATTAATTCTAAACGGATAGAAATGCAGAGTAGGATGTGTAAAATACCTGGATGAGACGGCGTTCGATTCCGACGGTCAGATTTTCCGCAGCGACCACGGGAAGTTTCTTGTCAAAAGCTCCTTTTTCAACCTCAACAGTGAAACGGTAAAAATGACATGGTAAAAGGTCTTTTTATAGGTTTTTTGGATGAATTAGTTCATTTTTTACCATGAAAAGATGTTTTTGAATGTATTTTTGCCTATTTTAAACAGGTATAAGTAATGTGTTGCTTTTGTGCAGGACAAAGGGATTTCGAGGGAAATTGTAATTTTTTCACAAACAAAAATATCAGAGTCATCTTTTAAGCCCTTTTCTGACTCCTAAAACATGAAAAGATCGCCGAGTGTTTCTTTTTCACTCGTTAAAACGGAATTAAAAGACGGTCCCCTTTTAGCTCTTTTCTGACCGCAAAATCAGGAAAAGATTGCCGGGTTTTTGTCGTTTCGAACTCGATAAGGAAATAAAATGACGTGTCCTTGATCGCTTTTTACTTTTCAGGTCAACGACACTATTATGAAAGTACTCCTTGGTCGCAAGATCAAGCGGTTCCCCCAGGTATTATTTTATACTTTTTCGGGCTTGAGGGACACAAATATACGAAAAAGTTCAACGTGGAGTCTCCTTTAGTTTTTTCAGACTCTCTAAAATTGAAAAACGCCGAGTTTCTCCTATACTGGGCTCGTTAAACTTTTACAGTAGAGGACCTGTTCAATTACAAACAGGAACGAACCACTCCTTCCTAGGGTTCGAATTTAAACTAGGTTGGACTCGTCCGAAGGATGAGCTTATAATCAAGCATATGTTATCCTCCTCAAGCTTGTTAAAAATAAAGAGGTACTTGCCAGAAATGGTGGGGGAAAAGAGAGAAGAATGAACCGGTTTGTCACCTTTTGTCTCAAAAGAAACTTTATTACCACTCTTGAACACGACACTTTTTATTCACCTGGGTTGGGAAATCTTTTACCTCACAGTTGACCAAACCACTTTGAAAGTCTTTAACCGGGTTCCGGGGATTAACTTTGAGTTATTCGTCACCAAGCCATCTGTTGTGTCGTTATGTGTTCAAGAGGTCTGCAAGAAAAACTTTCATCTGCAAAATACTTGTCATCCATTTGACCATCCCTGAGTCAGTCCTTACAGCAACATTTCTTCAACTTGAACAATGATTTCGTGTTGTGGGCTTGCCTGCAACGGGTCGCTTTCTATCGACATCGACACATTATCTAGAAAGATGACTTAGGAATCGACAGTACCTTGAAGTCTGCATGCATCAATGGCAGGTTTCTCGCCTTTGACGTCAGTTTACATCATTGACTTTCGATCAAAGGATTCCGTGAAGTGTTCGACATCAAAACATCTATTCACATTTCACGGGTTGTGCTTGGTACTTTGAGAACCATTGACATTACTGGTGGTTTCTCTCACGCTTGTTAACAGTTTGCATCATCGACTGGTAATCAAGTGGTTTCTAACATGTTCGACATCGAATCATTTAATCACATGGCTAGAATCGTACCAATTCGGGAAGTAGAAGTGAAGACCCTGGATCTAGTTTCTACCATCCAGGCTGCGAGGAGTTTTGTATTCATTATCTATGTAGACTAATCATAAACAGATGGCTGCGTCCATACTGTGTCTACAAAAGTCTATAAAAATGATGTACTGCAAGATCATTCCTGTATCAGAATAGTTAGTCCATTAGTTAAAGTTTTGAATCTGAGTATGGGAATGCCTACCTCAGTGATGATATAATCTTATCCATGTATTTTGTGTTGAAAATTGCAGGTTCCAACCAGGCCATCCACAAGACAATCCTTGAAATGATAAAGCACTTCACCCTTCCTAGAATTACAAAACCCTACTCTATTCCAGGCTTCGCACTTTAGGGGGCAATCTGTTACACTAAAAAATGTCACCTTGACTACTTACAGTTAGTATGGCTCAAATCAACAGTCATGCTACCCTCTTGGGCAAGTCTCATGCCTCTGTTATCCATCTCGAACTCAAAGAAGAGAGAAAGTCTTGTAAAAACTATGTTTATCTCTGGGGTCGCAGGTTCTCTCTAGCCTTACCTGCGGGGACGCTGACCATGTTCACAAAATCTGCGTCCATGGACGCTCTGTATGTTAAGGGACAGGTGCGTCCCTCTGTAAAAGGCAAAATGCGCGAGTTTTATCTTGAAAAAGTTACTTGTGGTTACTTCTAGAACATTCTAGAGGTCGGTTTGATGAAATGGATGCGCCTCCAGTTGGTTCATGTATCTCTATTAAGGGGGAACTTATCCCATCAATAAGGGAGCTATCCCACCCAAAGAGGGGGATGATCCCATTGATAGTGGACCTGAATAACCTCTTTACAGCACTATAAATAAAGACATTGAGCCAGAGGGAGAGGAGGTTGGAGCTATACATTTTCTTTGGGTAAATGCTGCAGGATTTAGGTCTTCCATTAGAGCCTTTGTAAGGAGAGATTGTCTTTACTTGATTCTACTTGGAAGAGGGTGAGCTTTGTCAAAGTAGAGGAAAACCCTTGATGGACCCTGGGAGGAACTTGCACAACACCAAGGCCAGGTTGTAAGAGTTTCTTTGTTTCGTTATTAATACAAACTGGTTTATTTTTCTCAATAGCTTGTGTTAATGAGTTATTTCATGTGTTCCTTGGTCTGCATGTTGAATATATGTTTTATTATATGAAATGCAAGTGCTTGGTAATTGTTTGATTGTTTGTGGTTGCAGGAATTGACTTGAAGGAGGAGCTCATCCGGATCGTCAAGAACGGACTTCAACAACAGCGTTTTGGAATAAGGTAAGCCTAAACACTTGTAGTTTTCATGTTGTAAAAGGTGTATTTAGAGAAAGATCACTCCATTTTGTCTTGTTTGTCATTAGAATGTCTTAGACTTCTAGGAAGGTCAGCTGTGTCCGCACCCTTGACCAATTCCGTGTGACAAGAAGCGATGGTGAACCAAGCGTTTCCCAAGTAGTTGAGGAAAGGATACTCACAAAAGCCCCTTCATCTATGATGGTACTGACCATGATCATTTTGTAAGCTTGTACAATGATTTAGAATGGTACATTAGCCAGTAAACAAGGTCTGCCTAGTAGATTCCAATCAAAGGAAACGACTAGGTTGCTTGGAGGTGGGACTGAATAGACGGCCGGATATGACTCTGAAGAACTTCCTTCCTGCGGTAAAGGAACAGGTAGATTGCCCCCATGTTCATCGGAGTTTTTGTTTACGAAAAGAATTTGAAAGGTGTCGTTCTCATTCTCTTTGGGGGTTGTATCATCTGAAGATGGACCTTCTGAAGACAAGACCGAGTTGACTGCCACCTCAACCTTTTGACTTTCGTCTGGTATGGACTTAGTGGGTTTATCTTCAATGATAGATGCTTCGACCAACCACAATGGCGTGTCAGTCGGATTTTCAACTAGTGATGGACTCGGCAAGAGTTTCTTGTATCCAAGAGGAAGTTGTAGCGGTGAAGCAGGATCGTTATCCAAGACTCTTTTAGCTTCATCTAGGAAGGGACAATGGTGGACGACGTGATCGCCTTCACACAGTTTACAAGGAAATTTAAATTTCCTTTTCTTTCTAAATGCTTTGATTTCACTAGTTGATGGTGTACTTTCAACATGATCTTCAGAGGTTGATGACACCAGATTGTGCAAATGACGAGATCAGTCCCTTAAGATCCAAGGGATGCAAGGACAATCTCGATGATAGTGGTCTCCTTTGCAAATGACACATGGAGATTTAGGCTTGGACAGTGCAGTGTGTAGATTTTCACTAGATGATGCCCGGTTACCCCTTTTTGCCTTTGGCTCCTTCTTCTTCTTCTCTTTCTTCTCCTTCCCCTTCTCCTCCTTCTTAGTTACTTGAATTTTGGCTTTACCAGCTTTATCAAGCGAAGAGGAAGGAGGAGAGGGAGAATCAGACGAAGTAGAAGGTTGGGGGCTAACTTTAGTATCATCCAGTTGCTGACTCGATTGTTCAGGAATCACGGTGTTCTGAACGATGGAGGTCGAGAAGATCCATATTGGCAAGCCAATCGTCAATCCTGGAAGTGACAATGTGGCCATATGAGGTGCACCAACATCTCCCCAAGAGGAGAAAGGACTAGGATTTCCTCCAAGGGGAAAGCCTTGGTTGGTGGACTCCATTTTTCTCAACCTAAGACCAATGCGGGAATGGTGATATTATTCCGATTAAAATAAATTTTAGAAGCTTTGACACAACTTTTTTTTTCAATTTTTAAGAGTCAAGAAAAAACAAAAGATGACTCTAGTCGCCTTCAATTTTTAATGAGCCTGAAGTGACAAGTGCTCAGATGGACCTTTTCCAGTAAGGAGTTTGAAAAGGAATGAAAGAGACTACTCTGGAAATCTAGACAGAGGGATTACCAAAGCAATCGCAAAACTGTAGAATAATTTTTATGGTACGGCAGTCAATCTTCCCGAATGCTGTGTTCAGTACATTGCGATCGATAGGGCGATAGACACGGCTTCCTATGGATAAAGGATATAGCCTATTGTGGTCTCCAAATATATACTCGACGGTACGTGGGAGCACAAGTCCGTACTGGCACTTGTCGTCTCAAAGAGGAGGAATCACCCAACCAACAGTGAAAGAGACAGTTACCAAGATTTACAATGCCAGAATACATCTCTAGCCTAGACTTCTAGATGTTGTGCGTTAGATTCCAAAGCGTTTTTATGTTCATTGAATTTATTTTACAGTTGATCTTTGTTAATAAATTTTCCTTTCAGGTTCACTGCATGATGTAGATATACAATTCCTAAAATGCAATTTTAGATGATAAACAATCGTTTAATCTTCTTTTTGCAATGAAAATCCTAGCTACTAAAGAAAGAGAGATGATATTCTTTCAACATAGAGCAGAGAGCACACACTAGATGCCCTGTCCTAAATCAAACCAACAAGCAGTCTAAATGCAAATGCACATGCATGTATTTGTTTTCAGCTTTCTTAATGTGTGAATGACAAAAGGAATGCTAAGTACAAACCTGAATTATCTTTTCAAAGCGACAGTACTAACAAATTTCTCTTCAAAAACGAAAGGAAGATAATGATGACACTTTGCTATTTTGACTTGAAAATTGCTTTTGACACTTGAAAAACTACTAATTCAAATCAAATACAAGAGTAACTGTATAATCGACTATCAAGAACAATAATATTCTTTTCTTTGACTGAAAACGACACTTGCGACACTTTCAAATCAAGATACGACAGTTTGATTATGCTACGTCTTTGTAAAAGAGAACTGAAAATGGCGCACAATACATAAAAACATTCACAGTTATTTGCATGATGGAGGCGAAATAATGAAAAGGAAGGTGGTTTCTACAGTGGTATACTAATCACAGACAACAAAACTCCTAAATAGAGCTGAAGAGAGTGAAGAAAAACCAAAGTCTGAAGGAAAAATTAGCCTTTTCTGACCATCGCACCTGTTACACAGGGAAACCAGTATGCATCCCACCTACCGCACATGGGAGGTGCGATGCATACAAACTTCCTTAAAGAGAGGGTGCGATGGCACCAGTGTGAGACTTTTACTTGGTCTTTGGTCACAGTTTGCAGCTCAGTTCAGGGATTTAGGCCGAACAAGTGATGTTCAGTAAATATAAATCACAGGGGTTGATCTAATGAGGTTACTAGAGCCACCACTAGGGCAATTAGAAGGTTTGCAAATCAATTGTTCAGTTTAAAAACAAAACTCGGAGATAGACTGAAGCAGCACTGATCTACTTTGCACTTGCATAGCAAATGCAGTTTGAAGGCTAGCTAGCTTGACTTCAGGCTCCGTCTGTAAGTTTATAAAACAAACAAATATAGACAAGAAAACAATCTATTCGATCCCCAGTGGAGTCGCCATTTTGTTATCGGGAAATCTAGTGTCCACTCGGAGCTGCTAGTCCCATTAAGACTGGTAGCTATCTTAGAAACAAACAAACTAAAACTACTTTCGCTTTCCTTTATGAGAAGTAGATAAGAGGGGAACAAAAGGCACCAACCTCAGTCTTGCGCTTGGTTCCTTGCTTGGTTCCTCTCCCTTTTGATAGATCGTTGCTGCTTTTCCTTTATCTACCCAGCTTCAAAGAGCACCTGTGGGATCAAAGTAGCACAATACTATCGAAGAACAGAGATCTACCATCATAAACAATATAGGACTAGATATATATTGACCACACAAATGCATATATCATTAACCATACAAGAATGTGGAGGAAAACTTGAATAGCTTTATTAATATCAAGAATAGCAAAGAGGATTACAACCAATTGTTCTGACCCAGCGTCATCCTCCCAGCATGAAAGCCCTTATTCACCTCATGAAAAGCTTAGATCACCCAGCACTATGATATTCCACCAAGAAACCAACAACACTTCCTTACAAGATACAAAATTCCAGCCTCTGGATCTCTGGGATGAGGGATCCATATATAGATGATTGTAGGGGGTGAGTTAGCTTCTGGGATTTTGATTAGTGTCCTTTCTCTGATAGTTCTTGATTCCACTTGGAGATTGATGATATCTTACTCATCCCTGGGTGAATTCAGAGAGGCAAGTGTCATAGGAGAAATTTCTGGAAGATTCCATGACGATCCACCTTGCAAACTGTCTCTACCATTTGTCTACTCTTGCCCATCACACCCTACAGAAGGGCTTTCTAGTATGCATCGCACCCTTTTCACTGAGCAGGTGAGATGCATCACACCCTCTGCACTGGGCAGTCTATATGGTCCAGCTTTGACCAGTTCTGAGTAGTTTTCTGTGGAGAACTTCTGGGAGATGATGTAATCAGCTAACCTTGTTTCTTTAGGGTGCGAAGCAACACTTTTAGGGACTTAGGAGCCCTTGGTTTATGGAAATGTATGATTGGGGTTGCAGTGCCCAAAAATGTCTATAACACTACAGACCATTCAAGAGCTTGTAAACCACCATAGGTGATCAATCCTTGAGATGGCACTCTTTCTCACTAGGTTTATTCCCCAACCACATCTATAACACTGCATGATTGCAATTGGGAGGCTATAACCACATAAGCAATCCTATATCCATATAGTTATGACCCAAGAAACCTTGTTCTGAGCATGCGGTTGTGATATATATGCCACTTTTAGGCTAGAATCTAGACCACAATCTAGACCAACCTGTAAATTTCCATAATCGTGACAATGATGACAACAATTCTAAATGATCAAAACTTGAGCTACATCTTGACCTAGACATGCCTAATATATATAGGACATTTCGTCAAACATATGGTAACCATGAAAGCTATAGGTCATGAATGCATATCTAATCATAAAATTCTGAACTTCATCTAAGAATCACCAAGAAGGCTCTATGCCCTCTCTAGCTAGCTGCAATAACACTTGTTAGCCCATGCTATCATCGACCATCTAGTAATTTATCAAATCATTAAAAAGAGGCATAACGAGAATACAACATATAAGCATAATAAAAATTGTGATGAATCAACCATAAGATTGCCATAATAATCAATAAAAAATCTCATAGATCACAATAAGAAAATAAGTCACATTAACACATGAGAATTTGTCCCAACCCACAACCATAGGGAACCTGAGAACCAATCAGAGAACCAAATGGGGCACCCACTACACCATGGATATCTAGGAAATGACAAGGCATTACTGAAACCATTGTCAATCCAGGAAATTCTCAATGCCAATGAAAACACATAACTAAGGAATCACATGCATGCATCATGCATCCATAAACCAACAAGGAAATCACACATCAACCTATTAGCTGCAAGGTATCTCTTGATATAACTATTGATCCAACCTTCTCTTCCTTTTGCCACGAATTCCTTGCTTGTCCTTTGCTTTATTTCTCCAAATCCAATGGAATACTATAGTGCTCCAATAATTCTCTATGTGTGCAAGAGTATTAGATAATGGGAGGAGGGAACCATAACTGAATTGACAAAAGCTATAACGACCAAAAGTTGTGAACTGTTTCTCTGATGCATTTTTATTATGTTGCCTCTATTTTATTCATTTTCCTTCATTTTTCCTCTAGTTTCCCTTGCATGCACATATGTGTCTCTTCACCTTCCTTTTCTACTATTTTCCTTTATTTCTCATAATTAAATGCCAATTATTGCCTCTTGCCTTTTCCAATGCCTTTTCCAATTTCCATATCCATTATTAAACTACAAGTGATGCACACTATAATGTTTTCCCACCATTTGTCTTCAAGTACGTGTCCAATGACCTTGGTATTATTTTATTTACATGGAAAATAAAGCAAGGGGTATTACAATTTTGGCCCTCCTTTGTGGCTTGTGATATCTAGGCCTTAGGCAAGAGGTTTAGCCTTCTAAAATAGAGGCTAGATTTTTTTGTTTTTAAAGCTACGTTTTAACTAATCCTGGAGCATAATGTGATGAATTTATGAGTAGACCTTGTTCCCTTTTTGAATCAAACCTTGGATCACTTTTAAAAGCATAAATTGGTTTAGTATTTTGGACCAAACTTTAAAAAAACTTGAAGGCATTCCTAAAGAACATTTTGGAGCAGACCACTAAAGACTTTTGGAGCATACTTGAAGGTTTAACCTTCTAAAATAGAGGCTAGATTTTTTTCTTTTTTAAAGCTATATTTTAACTGATCCTAGAGCATAATGTGATGAATTTATGAGTAGATCTTGATCCATTTTTGAATCAGACCTTGGATCACATTTAAAAGCAGAATTTGGTTTAGTATTTTGGACCAAACTTTAAAAAAACTTTAAGGCATTCCTAAAGAACATATTGGAGCAGACCACTAAATACTTTTGGAGCATACTTGAAGGCATTCTTGAGCAAAAATTGGAGAACATTTATGTGCAGAACTTATAGCCCTTCTTGGAGAATAATTTTGGACTAGACTTTGAAGAATCCTTGAAGCACTATTGGAGAATTTTGATGGAAATATTGAAGACCTTTTGGAGATTTTTGAAGCATGCTTGAAGTGATTTGGATTATATTTTGAAGTAGAGTTTTGTATTACCAATAGTGATTTATAACATATGTATGTTGTTCTTAAGCAAAAGGAATATTGAAGTTGGATGGGGTAATCACACCTGTGTTTTGATGATCTAAGGTATTGAATTTATTGTTGAACTATCTATATGTTATACTTTGGCATGACAAGAGGTAGATCTAAAGGTGAAAAGCCTTGTTGTTGTAGTATTTGGATGTTGTTGTAATTGGGCCATTGTCTCTGATATGAGAGCCCAAGAAGATTTATATTTTATTTTATTCTATAGGGTGGTAGCATTTTTCTAGGGAAGGAAGTCGTAGCTTCTTTCAAGAGATTGTCACCTCCTTCTAGTAGGAGCCGATAAATATTGGGGTTGTATCCCTTCTAGTTGTAGTTGGTAAACTAGAATTTGTAGCTTCCCCTTTGTAATATAAAGATAGTGTTCATATATATATATTGTTTTCATTTAGTGTGATGTTATTGGTTAATCATTTTGATACTTAAGTTGTTAAAATTTATGAAATACTAATTCACCATCCTATCAGTATTTCCAACAATTGGTTTAAGAGAAAGTTACCCTCTAAAAATCTAATCAATAGAGGGAAGATTTCGATCAGATATGGAAATGGAATAGATCTATTCAATAAAATTGTTGCATGGAAACCTACTTGAAGAATTTAGGAGAGGATGTTTGGCTCTCCACCATAAATGGTTACAATATTCCTAAAAATCCTCCAATTGATCCTGATGAGATGAAATTGTTTAGCTACAATTCAAAATCTCTTCATACTATCATGGGTGGTTTGTCAAGAACCATCAAGTTCAAGGTGATGACCTATACCACAGCCAAAGAAGTCTTGGATAACTTAAAACTCGGTATAAAGGTGATGATAAAGTCAAACAAGTTAAACTTTAGGAGTATAGAGCTTAGCTTGAAAATATGAAAATCGATGAAAAAGAAGATATTACAAATTAATTACCAAAGTAGATGAAGTTGTCAACTCCATAGAGGACTAGGAGAAAAACTTGAAGATCCTTTGGTTTTACAGAAGTTTTTGAGATCACTTCCCTTGAAATATGATGCCAAAGTATCTACCATAGAAGAAACCAAGGACTTGACCAAGATGACAATGGAAGAATTACATGGCATTCTTACAGCCCGAGAAATGAGAATAGATACAAAAGATGGACCATCATCTAGAGAAGCAACTTTTAAAGCCACAAGGAAGACAAGAAACAAGAGTTCAAGGTTGAAGGAAGTCTAGACAATAATTAAGATGTAGAAGAAGTAAATCTCACTTGGAAGCTAAAAAGAGGAACCATAAAACACAAAGGTAAGTTACCTTTTAAATGCTTCGAATATGGTAGAATAGGTCATTATGCTAATAGATGTCATTTAGGAAAATAAAAGTTTCCAAAAGAAATATATGTATTCCAAATAAGACAACAACTCTTTAAACGAAAGTGATACAAAACAACCAAATGCAAGATAAGTTCTTTTCATAACCCAAGAAAATCATGATAATGATCATGATGAAAAAGAGGTCAATGGTTCAAATGTTAAAGAATAAAATATGAGAATATATTCTTTCTGGGGACTTAGAAAATATTAAGAGACCAAACACGAAGATGTATATTTTCATGAAAATTTTAAGAATAATGAAAAGGAAAATTCTTTGCTTAGAAATAAAAATAAAGAATTGAGAACCTTTCTTGAAAAGCATGATGAGAAAATTGTCTCTTTAGAAATTAACCTTGAAGAAGAAAACAAAATTGAGGAAGTGATGAAGATCCAGATGAGGAAGAATGAAGAAGAGTGCAAGTTGTAACATTAAAATTTGAAGTTGATAAGATTAACAAGAACTTGAACAACTCACTAGTGTTGGATAACATTCTAAGTTGTCAAAGATATTCAAGAGATACAATCATGATAATGCAGGAACATCTTCAAGAAAGGAAGGTACAAGCTCCAAGCCTTTGAAGGAAGAAATTAAAAGGGAATTTGGAATTATACTACTTCAAGAAGTTCTATTGATGTTCCCAAGAACATCCAAAGTCAATGATGGTTTGAACCTATTCCAAGAAAAAAAAACTTCTGAAGGTCATCCTATTCTCTCAGGTATGAAAATATTTTTCTTGGTCACTGTTACTCCTATGGAAATTTTGGGCATAAAGCATTCCATTGTAAAGTCGATACAAGATACAATTATGTAAGAAACAAGAATTATTATGGAAGGATAAGATCAAGAAATGTTCATGTTTCTACCATTAGAAACTACAATCCATTTGAACCACTAATGAATTAGAATATTGTGTGCTGCAAATGCAATAATCTTTGTCACAAGGCACATGATGGTAGGCATGAAAATTCTCCATAAAGACAAAAAAGCTAGATATGGAATGGGAAAGGAAAAAGAAGGAAGATTGAAACTTAGCATTGATCATTGAAGATAAAGAAGATAAATGGTACATAGACAATGGATGCTCGACACATATGATTAGAGATTGAAACAAATTTTTCAACTTAAAATAAAAGAGTGAAAATGTTGCATTTGGAGTTGGTCACAAGGCACATGATGGTGGGCATGAAAATGCTCCATAAAGACAAAAAAGCTGGCTATGGAATGGGAAAGGAAAAAGAAGGAAGATTGCAACTTAGCATTGATCATTGAAGATAAAGAAGATAAATGGTAGATAGACAGTGGATGCTCGACAAATATGATTGGAGATTGAAACAAATTTGTCAACTTAAAAGAAAAGAGTGACAATGTTGCATTTGGAGATAACTTTTCTATGAAGATATTTGGAAAAGGTGTGGCAAGTCATAGAAGTGAACATATGAAGGCACACAAAGTTTTGTTATTTAAGGGTTTGAAGCAAAATCTTCTCATTTGGAACGATGTGTAATCAAGGGTACAATCTCTTGTTTGACTCTTGGAAGTGTGAAATCAAAGAAGAAGACTCCAGAAGATTGGTTGAAACAACCACAAGAAGACCAAACAATATATATGTTCTAGACCAAGTAAAGCATAAGAAAATTATAGAAAATCATAAGAACGACAAGGAAGAAAAGGATAAGAAGATATAAGTCATGTGAATGGGCCATCATTAATTTAATGATTTGGGTGTACAAATCAAGTGGATTTGGTTGCAAGGACCTCCTAGTTTGATATGCCTTGTCTCATCATTTAATTTGATAGGTGGCACATTTTTGGGGCCTTATTGGTTGAAGAAATATTAATTTTTGAATCTTGATGCACCAATCAATGGAATTTGCACCAACACTTATGTTCCAAGCATTTATGATCTTGTCACTCCATTGCAATCCCAAAAACAAGGTCTAAAATTGAAAATAAACTTTCCCTAAGTCCTTGTGTTCAATCAACCTTGCAAGAAGAGTTCATGGAGAAAGAAATTTATTTTTAAAAGAAGTCTATGCCTCTTTATACAAGTTGAATTTGATCAGCTCTAGTCATATCCTATAAAAGGACATGTCTTAAAATAAGATGGCTCCAATATAGACCCCCCTATCAACCACTATATATAACCTCTCATGGAGCCTCAAAAGGATGCAACTTGGTCAAGACCACAGAGTGAGAATTTGGGCTTGAAGAAGGAATATGTAGGTTTATATCTCATTAACCTTAAGATGAGTTGAAGAAGGAATTTTGTATTTAGTTTCTAGTTTTTTGTCTTGGGTTATGGTTTTTGGTGATACCTTTTATTAGATTTTGGAGCTTCCTCTTTGGATCCTTTTGGAGCATAACTCACACACTTTGTTATATTGTCTCTGCAAAAATTACAAGCATCCTATGACCCATATCTCAGCCACCTTATAGCCTTAAGTTTCATTCCCCTTTCTTAACCTAGAATAGACCTTCAACCCTATGGAGAAACAATCTCTCAAGCATGTGAAACTTGGATTTGAGGCCAAAATTTTGGCCCTCATTTGTGGCCTATGATATATTATCCCGAGGAAATATTTTTGACCTCCTAATATAAAGGCTAGAAAGAGTTTTGAGACCTATGTTTTGACTATCCTTGGAGCAAAATTTGATGAATTTCTATGCATACTTTGATCTCTTTTTGAAGAAAACCTTGGATCACCTTTAAAAGAAGAGTTTGGTTCATTATTTTGAATCAGACTTTGAGAATACTTGAAGGAATTCCTTAAGAACATTTTGGAGAAGAACATTGAATACTTTTGGAGCAAACTTGAAGCCATTTTTGAGAAGAACTTGGAGAACATTTTCGTGCAAACCTTATAGCCCTTCTCGAAGTAGACTTTTGGAATAGACTTTTAAGAATTCTTGAAGCATTATTGGAGTGTCTTGAAGCAAATATTCAAGACCTTTTGGAGTAGTTTCTTGGTGATTTTTGATGCAGGAGTGGAGCTATTTGGATGACATATTGTAGTTTTGTGTATTTCCAATCATGATTTATAGCAGATGTATGTTGCTCTGAAGTAGAAGGAATCTTGAATCTTGTTGGAGTAAGGGAACATTTGTTTTGATGATCTAAGGTATGCAATTTAATGTGGAACTATATATAAATTACACTTTGGCATGACAAGGGGTAGATATGAAAGTGAAAAGACTTATTTTTGTAGTATTTGGAAGTTTTTTTAATTGGGCCATTGTCCTTGGTATGGGAGATCAAGAAGATTTATTTTATCTTTATTTTATAGAGTGACAGGCCGGTGCTAGGGAAGAAATTCGTTGATTCCTTTAGATGTAGTTGCATCCTTCCAATAGGAGCTGCTAAATCTTGGGGTTGTAACCCTTCTAGTTGTAGTTGGTAAACTGAAAGTTGTGGCTTACTTTATAATATAAAAATATTGTGTGTGTGTGTGTGTGTGTTTATATATCTTAGGTTCATTTGATGTGATATTATTGGTTAATTGTTTTGATACTTAAATTGTTGAAATTTATGATATATTGATTCACACTCGCCTCTCAATATTTCCAGCAATTGGGATCAGATCAGGTTACCCTCTAACATTCTAATCACTAGAGGGAAGATCATGAGCAGATTTTGAGTGATAAAATGTGTCTTTTAACCCCTATTTATCCTACATTAATTATCAAACTAGGCACGATTTTTTATCTCAAGAGTGTACTCAGTCTGAGGCAACCACTTGTTCAAGAGTAATGTTTGTAGTATAGTGCTTGCAAAAGTAAATGAATGCTGGAAACAAAATCTAATTGTAATGGAAAGAAACTTAAATGCTCTGTAACTAAATCGTTAATTCAACAACATCCAGTCATGGATTCAGTAATGATAACTCCTTCCCTTGTAATCTGATGTAAATGAAAATCAAGCACAGACAAGATCTCCAATCGGAGAACTTAGACAGAAGTAGTCAATGTTCGTTATAGTTGTAGATATTTCCACTAAAGCAAATACTGGAAACAACAATTTGATTGGCAGAAAAGGAACAACAACTAAATCTATTGAAAAGGTCGAACAAAAATGCTTAATCTACAGAAATGAATTGAACAACAGTCTTAATCGAAATGAATTGAGAAACAATATTTAACTAATAAAGGAACAACAAACCTAACTAAGTATAAACACATAACGACTATAGAGTAATTGAATCAATAATCTTATACTAGCGTAATAGACATTAACCAAAGGTATAAAGGAACGACAATTGCAGTTATAATTGAACAGTAGTTAAATGAACAACAATCGCAACTATAAGTGAACCGTAGTTAAATGAACAACAATCGCAACTGTAAATAAACAACAGAATCTGAATTAGACAGTGCAATATTGTTTTAGAATGAACAACATGAAATTTTAAGTTGTGAATAATAATCTTGCTATCCAATTATGATTTTGATACAACAGAGCAATTCAGTGAAATGTTTAGAAAAAAAAGATTACCAAATAAAGTGAATTAAGGAAATCAAACCACACACAACTGTAATTGTAAAGTAGTGATACAAGAAGCAAGTGGATCCACTAGGGCCGAGCCCTTAGCCACCAGGGAAGCACTGCTGTGTTTACTCCAGGATCAGATAATGGAACAACAACTGAGTTATATATTAATCATATATGGCAAAGTTACAGCTATCACTCTTCAAAGAGAGTCGATGATAAAAGTTAAGATTACAACAGTAAATTCTACAAATTGATATAATATTTGCCCCTAGCCTACCAACATTGTCCCTTTTTATAATGGCCGGGTGGAAGTATCAAGAGTACAGATAAGTCTTGAAGCAGCGATCCCTCAGGATCAAAGGATCCTAAGGGATTCGCTATATCTTTTATCTCTAGTTTATCGTTTTGTCTTCTTGTGCTGGTGCCACATTTTCTCTTCCTTTTCCTGGACCGTGCGCTCCGATCTTGATCTCCTTCTCTAGATATGGCTTCCTGTCAAAGGGATAGCAGTTGCTTCTGCTTTTCCTTTTCCTCCTGAATAGTGATTTTCTATTTCCTTCACTTTCTGTATAGAAAAATACAATAATTAGTTATTTTGTAGCAATCACAAATCTCCTTAATTCTATCATAATTATTTAACATATTAACATCTTATAATGTAAAGGAGTTATGATTCAAAGGAAAAGATAAAGAAATAAATGGTAAATACATACCTTTTCCATTGCTCAACACATCGCCCTGCTTACCCTTTTTCATGCATTGATGAAAACCGTGTAATTTATATGCAAGGCAGTTAGGGAATAGGCTGGAGAGGGATTTTCATGAAGAGGTCTAAAACTATGATGTGTAGCTAAAAGTTCAAAAATACGCCCGGTCTGGCCTTCAGGCAATTCATATAGGGCCTTATACCCTGCTGCGGGATACCATATAATTGGACTTCGAAACCTACAACCTAGCCAATACGGACCTTCTCTCAAGATGAGATTACTATAGGTAACCAGGTGATCAACAGCTAACTTAAAATTTTCGTAATTGAATGGCTCTCTATCCTGAACATTCTGATTGGAAGTCTTCCATCGAAGTTTAGTTGTTGCTATGGCAAGGTCTTTGATGGATAGAATTATTCTACCCCTTACTGGACAACTACTTTGTGAATGGGTCCCAATGTCTGGATCACACCCTTCTTTATCATTAAGCTTCTATGCTTATCCCACAGTTGTAATGGGTTTTTCGATTCACCCCTTACCCAAAGGTCTAACCCATTTTCTTGTCTTTGAAAGGTTTTATAGGCCTTGAGCCACTTTAATTGGTTAACAACAAAAGAGATGAATTCTTGAAGTTGGATATCACCCACAAAAGGATTGGGATTCTTTTCCGTTTCATCCTCGAACACAAAATTATGCAAAGAAAACTCACATAGCAATCACTGGACTTTCACCCCATAATGTTTACAGCAGCTTATAAAATCATCAATAGTTTTTAACTCTATAGGCACCCCTACCTTGACAGCCTTAATTTTTAACTTTTAATACCTTTCCATAAAAAACAATGCATAATTTTTGGCAAGTGCCCTACATGCTAGAACATCAATATATAGGGAACAGAGAGTATCCATTTGACTCATGACTGTGTCTAGTCTATTGGTTACCTTTTCAATTTTTTCCTCTGCCTTCCGACATCTATCGAAGGCCTTGTTCTCCGATGCATTGATGTTCTTTATTTGTTGTTGTAGCTTTTGATATTTCTCCTGAGGAACAATTTCTTCTGTGAGCTTTTCTATAGTCTGCTGGGCCTGTGCCAGATCCTCTTGGAGTTTTACTACCCTAGGGTCATTGTCCGTCAAAACACTTTTAGGTTGAAGATCTACCTGGATCTTCTTATTGCGACATATGGTTTCCTCAGTCTGTGTTTCTTTGTCATGAACTATCCGATTGGTCGTGACGCTAGTGGACAATGCCTCTGTCTGGACGTCCTTATTATAGACTGGTGTGTCTTCTGTTTGGGTCTCTACATTTGTAATAGTCGCATGCTATTCCTTGCTATCCCTAATGGATATGGGCTCAGGTTGAGTCCCCTTGCCTTTATTTTATAGGGTTTCGTCTGGGTGGATGCATCCTTTGTTCCTGGGGTTATTTTTGAGATTATTCCCATTTTTAGGACCCTTATTTGTTGTTTAAGTTGTTTTACCACATTTAGTAGCCTTTTCTGTTCCTTTCACAGCCTTTTGATTTCATTCATCTTCTTTTTCGAAAGAACAACTATTTGTTTTCTTGGCCCTGGGCTTTGTTCTTCAGGGATTGTACCCTCGCCTTGGCTTATTTCCGTATTTTCTGTTTGGAACACTTCTTCAATGTTCTCGTCCTCCTGATTAGGTTTCTCAATGGAGGTAACCATGGTTTGATCTGCTACTTCCCAGGTGGCTTCTGCTTCTACTTCTTCTTCGTCGTTCATCTCCTCAAATGCACTCTTGTTGTGAGCAGAGCGTTCCTGTGATTGTCCTGTCTCAATATTGAGGTTGAGTGGGCTGTGGGGCTGGATATACTCACCCATATTGGCCAAAATTTGGGCCAATTTGTCTTCTTGCAGAGGGTTTTGTAATGGGATTCCACTGGGTGTCTCTGCTTCCTCCCCTTCTTCCTCTTTGAAGTGCTCAGTTTCCTCTTCCGGTTCCTCTTCTATATTTTCTTCTAATTCTTCTTCATTTTCCCCTCCTTCAAGTTATGGGGGTTGCTCATCCTTTGAGCCATATATCTTTAAGGGTTGGCTACTGTTATCTTGGAGACTTCCCAACATTCCCCTGCTTCTCCTCAATCTAGAGGACTGCCCATGTTTCTGTGGCCTAATTGATGTGCTAGTAGTTCTTTTTCGTTTCGGGGCTGGTAAGGCCAATCTCCCATCTGTTGAGAATACCAGTTCTTCCCAAATAATCTGCTATTGAGTGAGACTATAACTGACTATTAGTCGAATTAAGCCGTGATGACTTACTACCGTCTCTGTATGACGAGATTTCCTTATGCTTCGAGCAGCATCATGCAATAAAAAATTTATATATGTGGGAAAATTTACAGCACATTTTTTCTTTAATACTGCTAATAATTTGAGATAGTGTGGTCTTAGCACATCCTTTCTCCCATCGCATGTGATGTAGCTTTGCACAATTCTGGCTAATTCTTCCCATGGTTCTCCTAGGGTTGCAGGCAGGACTCCTTTTCACAGTAAGGTTCTGTCCTTCATCCCGGAAGATGGCTATGGCTTCTCGAAGTCTCACTTTTTTTTTCTGGGTCCATACTGGTCCAACAGCTGGTAGTCCCGATACTTTAGCAATTACCGCATTTGTTACTGTTATTTGCCTCCCCCTCACCATGGAATGATCTTCCTACAAATTTTGCAGAAATTCGATGGCTACCGTTTCATGAGACCGTTGTAGTCGGTTAAGGTAGGCAATCCATCCTGATCTCACTAGAATTTTGAGTGCAGCGCCAGAGATTATTAACACCTGCGGTTTGCTACGTATTGATCTGCCTCCCATTTTGTTCAAGCTTAGCACATTGTTAATTTTTACAAAGCAAAAACACAGAAATGACAATGGAACAACAAGATGTGCATATTGGGAAATATCAATATCGTTAAACTTGCTATTTCTGAGTTTTGATGGAGTCATAGTACCTCCAAATAGGGAGTTGACACGTATGCCGATGTATTCTGAAGGTCACCTGTGCCCCCCTAAAATGTGATAGGTCGTCCTTGACCGGAAAATGAAGGAGCAGCGTGCTAGACTGCAGTCGTATAGTAAAAAGAAAGGAATGGTGTATATATCTGTGACATGATTACAAAAAGCAGCGGATTACTGAAATCGAGACTTATGATGGAAATCGCAAATAGATATGGAAATGCTATGAAATTATGTGAAAAATAGGGGAGAGGACAGCTAATGTAAGTAAAAATGCTTATGCGTCATTATCCACTTTAACCATTATGATTGATTTATAAATGATTTTTCATGTGTAAGAGGTTCGAAAGGGTTATATAACATAATCTCATTTGAAATCAAGATAAGGATATAAGAAAAGAGTTTATAATGACTATTGGTGTATGAAAAATATGACTTCAATACTATCAGCAGAGCTTTGTTGCCCACAAGTGTTCATAACCTTGACAAAGTTGCTTGTTTCACCCTTGGAACCATAATCCTTTATGTATGCCTAGTAAAGTGTTGTGTGATGTCAGAATGGAGGCCATTGTGCTGGCCTGGTAACCAAATGAATCACAATGCCATTCACCAGGAAGGAGTGAAAGGTGGGCAGGTCGGCTCGTGATGAGACCTCCTGTTACAAGGACTTTTTTATTTTTCTAATATGCCTCTTGGATCATATCCTTGGTGTGGTGACCATAGTGGGAATGCCACTTCACTGCTTCCTTATGATCATGGTAGGCTGGCTCTTGATGAGACCCCCTATCCTTCATCTGAAAAATCACATTAGTAATCATATAGATATATATTTTTCTCTCTTTTTTTTTATATAGCACTTTCCTATTTATATACAGAGGATGGCTCAACACTCCTTAAGAGTAGTGATGGTGGAAGAAGTCTGAACATCTCAATAGAGAAAAATGTACCCTTATTCTTATTCAATAATAATGATCAAAGAGAATTATGAAGATTAAGAAAGAACCAACATGATAAAAATAATCAATCAAATTGGTTTTAGTGAAAATAAAGACAGCAAAGTGATATAAATAGTTGTGTCCTTTCCTCTTTTTTCTTATCGATACAAAGCAATTTCTCTAAAGATAACGATTTTTCTTTGGTTTGCTGATTTCAGTATCCTCTAGTTTTTGTGTTCTTGCATGAATGTATACCTGTGCCTTAAAGGGATCATAAACAGTGAACCATCATTCACAAAAATCCTCTAAATGATGTTCTTTAAGAAACACACAGGCACACGAAAAGTATGCACTCAAAAAGTGTTGTTCCTTAAGAGGGACAACAAAAAGAACATTTGCACGCAAAAACGTGGTTCCTTTAAGAGGAACAACAAACAAAAGAAAAAATACACTCAAAACTGTTGTTCCTTAAGAGGAACAACAACTGTTCCTTAAACAGAACAGCAAATAAAGAAAACTCGAAATAAAATACCGATCCTTTGGCGGAACAGCCTAAGATCATCCAAAATCAAAACTGTTGTTCCTTCGGAAAGAGTGACAGAAAGAAAAAAAATGCGAACGAGGGTTGTTCCTTTAAAAGGAATGTCAAAACTATTTGGCGGAAGTGTTGTTCCTTCGTAAAGGAACGAAAAAAATGCAGGAATGTTGTTCCTTCAAAAAGGAACAACAAAAATTCGAAAGTGATGTTCCTTCGGAAAGGAACAACAAAAATGCAGAAATGTTGTTCCTTCGGAAAGGAACAGAAAAAATGCTGAAATTTTGTTCCTTCGGAAAGGAACAACAAAAATGTGAAAATGTTGTTCCTTCAGAAAGGAACAACAAAATGCGAAAGTGTTGTTCCTTCGAAAAGGAACATAAAAAAAGCGGAAATGTTGTTCTTTCGGAAAGGAACAATAAAATGCGAAAATGTTGTTCCTTTGGAAAGGAATAGAAAAAAACAAAAAATGCAAAAATCTGTACAGAAAGTAGTTTATACAAGTAGAAAATAAAAACTTATGTACAAAATTTAAGAACAATGGGATTATTTAGTGAACCAATGCCGAGGAAGGATTATTTTCCTCAACAAGAATCTACATATCAGAATCTTCCCATAGCTACTGGTAAAAGGATTTTCGAGTAAGTGGTTTATGGTACAGTTGCACTCAGTGACCATTTGCTTTAAAGGTATGTCCAGATCCGTTAATAGTAGTCAAAGTAATGGTGCCATTGTCATGCACTTTCTGTATTTCATACGGTCCAAGCCATCGAGTCTGAAGTTTTCTCGGAAAATCCTGAAACCTGGAATCATATAGGAGTGCCCAATCTCCTTCGTGGAAGATTTTCTTTTTGATTAGGGCGTTGTGCCATTTTGCTCTCTGTTGTTGAATTAATGCAGTGTGTTGAAGAGCCGAGAGCCTAATTTCGTCTAGCTCGTTAATTTTCTATAATCTGTTAGTCTAGGCCTCATTTAAATTCAAACCGATCTCCTGTGTTGTTCTTAATGTTTGTATTTCGAACTCTATTGGAAGGATGGGTTCTTTTCCAAATACTAGTTGATATGGTGAATAGCCAGTGGTGTTTCTCCACATTGTTCAGTATGCCCATAAGGCTTCAGGAAATCTTGAAGCCTAGTCGCGTCTGTTCAATGAAACTGTTTTTGTAAGTTTTGCCTCTATCACCTTATTCGTGCTCTCTACTTGGCCATTTGCCTGTGGGTGATACGGAGTGGTAATTTTGTGTTGAATGTGATAATTTTTTAATGTTGCAACAATTTTATTACCTACAAATTGTGGTCCTCCATCCATGATTATGTCCTTCGGGAGGCCATATCGCACAAATATTTGGAATAGAAAATGAACCACAGAGTCCTCTGTAGCTCTTGGAAGTGCCTCTACTTCAACCCATTTGGTAACATACTCTGTTGCTACTAGAATATATGTTTTTTGATTTGATGATGGGTTGATTGGACCAACAAAATCAAGCGCCCAACGCTCAAATGGTTTGATTACTAACTGTGGGTTTAAAGGCATTTCGTCGGACTGTCTAGGGCATCCTGCTCTTTGGCAACTGTCACAAGCTTGAACAAATTTCTTAGCATCTTTAAAGATTGTGGGCCAGTAATAACCTGTTTTCAAAACCTTGTGACCAATCCTATGATCTGCGAAATGTCCGTCACACGGTCCGTCATGACAAGCTTTCAGAATGTCAAATATTTCATCTTCGCGGATGCATCTTCTAATGTGCATATCTGCCCCTATATGAAATAGGTAGCCCCCAATCCAAGAAAATCGGGTACTACGTTCCACAATCTGTTTTCGTTCATTGGGGGTTATATGCTTTGGTAATTTTCCTACTGCTAAATAATTTGCAACATCAGCATACCAGGGTTTCTTGACAGTAACAGTAAACAAATGTTCATATGGAAATTGATCTTCGACTGCTGCTATGTCCACTGGCTTCAGCATTTGTGAGAGAAAATCAGCTATAGGATTCTCTTTCCTAGGTCGATCTTTTATTGTGATTTCAAATTCCTGCAATAAAATCAACCATCTTGTTACTTTATCATTTATAACAGGTTTATTTGCTAAGTATTTTATGGCAGAGTGATCTACATATAAAACAACAGGATATCCAGTGATATAATGCCTAAATTTATTTATAGCTTGTATTACAGCTAAATACTCTTTTTCAGTTACAGTATAGTTTAGCTCAGCAGGAGACAAATTCTTGCTAATATAATAGATTGCATATGGTTTTTTGTCTTGTTCCTGCCCAAGGACTGCTCCAATAGCTGTGTCTAAAGCATCCAATGAAATTTGAAATGGCAGATCCCAATTTGGGCCTCTGAGCACTGGGGCTGTTAGCACAAGCTTTTTCAGATCCTCAAAAGCATGGTCACATTTATCTATCCAAATAAAATAAACATTCCCTGTCAGTGCGTATAGAGGTGCAGCTATTTGAGAAAAATGCTCTATGAATCTCCTATAATAACCAGAAAATCCGAGAAAACTGCCTACCTCTGTTTGTGTGGTAGGAGTAGGTATTAACAAAATTATTTGAATTTTGGCCGGATCTACTTGTATTCCAGCTGTTGAGATATAATGACCTAGGATTTTCCCTTCGGTCATCATCATGTAGCACTTTTGATGGCTCAAGCAGAGCCTGGTGGCAATACATCATTGCAACACCTTCTCCAATGTGTCTAGTGCTGGCTCAAAATCATCTCCATATGGTGTGAAATCATCCATATATACTTCAAACCCTTCATTTATTAAATCTGAAAAGATGATGAGGATGGCCCTCTGAAATGTGGCAGGGGCATTACATAGGCCAAAGGGTAGGACTCTGTAAGCAAATGTTCCCCAAGGACATGTAAAAGTAGTTTTATCCTGGTCTTCAGGGGCAATCTAAATCTGATTGTATCCACTGAAGCCATCCAAGAAAGAAAAGAATTTCTTTCTTGCTAATGTGTCTAATACCTGATCAATGAATGGAAGGGGAAAGTGGTCTTTCTGGGTTGCTTTGTTTAATTCTCTGTAATCTACACAAATCCTCCATTTTCCATTCTTCTTTGGCACCACTACTAGTGGAGAGACCCACTTGCTATCGGAGATTGGATAAATAAAGTTTACATCTAAAAGTTTTTGTAACTCAGCTTTCACAATATCTTTCAGGTGAGGGTTGAGTCTCCGTTGGGGTTGGCGAATGGGTCTAGCATCCTTTTCTGTATAAATGTGGTGCATACACAGCTGGGGATCAATTCCCTTCATGTCTGGATAATCCCATGCAAAAGCTTCCTTATATTTTCTCAGTAGTTGGACCAGCTTTTCTTCTTGTTTAAGAGTTAGGTTTTTGTTAATGTTTAAGGTCTTTCCTGGCTTAATCTCTATAGTTTTGATATTTGAAACAAAGGTAGTGGGTATTGATTGATCATGAGTGTCTTTGAGGAGGTCTTCTTCTAGTTCGTTGTAAAATGCTACCTCTATCATGTGACATTATACATGGGATCTGGATTCAGATTGGTTAATGAAGTTGTTAATAATTTCATCCTCTATTTGGTGTTTAAAATCGAGGGCATCTTCTATGGTTAATGGGGACCTAATGTTTTCTGTGAGGTATGATACAGGTTGTTTGTTAGCTTTCATTATTGCTAAACTTGGCTGGGCTAGAGGGTATAGGGCTAGATTCTTGATATTACTCCTTCGAGTTATAGTCATACTGCCTTGTCGGCAGCCAATGTAAGCATCAACAGTCGCAAGCCAAGGTCTACCTAAGATTAAGGGGTGTCCATCGAGTCAATTTTTGGGCATGATTATCATAAAGTCGGCAGGGTATTCCCAGGAATCTACAAATACCATTACATCGTGTAGAGTATCTTCTGGCCTAATTACCGATCGATAAGCTAGTTCCAATAAGGTGGAGGTTGGTTCCACTGATGTAATGTCAAGTTTTTGACAAGTGGTGGTTGTTAAAATATTGATTGTGGCCCCTAAATTACCTAAGGCATTTGAAAAGATTTGTCCATTCATTTGCACCATCACTATAGGATTCCCTGGGTCTTCATATTTGACAGGTGCTTCTCTTCCTGATAATAGATCAGATATGGTGCCAACTACTTGGACGGTTGGGTTAGTTGTTATTCTCCTCTTTGGCTTTCTTATACATGACTCTTTGATGGTTTTTTCATATATTGGTATATCTTGGATAGATTGGAGGAGTGGGATTTTTATACACAAATTTCTTAGTTCTCCCAAAAGATCAAAGTCATGATGTTCTATAGGACGTGGTATGATTAATCATTTTGGGAATGGGGGAGAAGACGTGGTTGCTTGGTCGTGAGTTTGTTGTTTGACCACATCCTCTTCTTGTAGTGGTTGTTCTGTAGGTAACGGATTTTCAACTTGAGTATTTTTATCTCCCTCGGTTTCTATTATGCGCCCAGACCTTAATTGAAGGTCGTTGCACTCCCTTACATTGGTTTCTAGTTCTGGTGTTTCGATTATTTGAACAGATTGAACCAGTCTATTATTAGGGTTCGGGTTGGGTTGGGCTAGGAGTTGCGGTCTTAAGTTGGACAGGGGATTTTGTTGTAGTGTATATGGAGCTGGTAGTGTGGGTTGAGGGAAAGGGATGGTTCCAGCTGGCTTATTCATCGGTCTTTGCTAGTTTGACTGCCAGGCTTGACTCTGCAAGGTGGAATGGGACCATTGTGTTGGATATGCATTATTTTGCCAACATGGTCGAGAGTAGGGAAAGTTTGGCCAATTAGTTTGGCTTGTTTGATTTGGCCATGGTGATGAAGGAAATGGTTATTGTGACCAGCTTGGAAAGGGTGGCTCATTTTGCCACATTGTATTATATGGTTGAGCATGATATTGTGGAGGTTGGAAAGAAGAAGATGGATCATAGGGCATACCTGGTTGTCGTGGCTACCATTGATGGCACTAATTAAGTAGGTACACTAGTTCTAATTCTTCTTCCGCTTCTTTGTACACTTCTTTCAAACTCAGGAGTGAGGGGCAGTTCTTTGTGGAGTGATATTTTGTACAAATAGCGTAGACTTGAACTGCATCCAGTGGGCACTCTTTATGGCTATGTTTCTTTCTGCATCTAGTGCATAATATTGCCAGGTTTTGCTCTGCTTATGCTTGTTTCTGTTTAGCTTGCATAATATTGAGGCGTTTTCAGAGACCCCAATATATCAGTTTTGAAATTCTCCAGTAAATTCCCAATTTTTGCGCGGGTTACTCCTCCACTGGAGATCTTGTTGTCTCTTGTGAGCATGTCACGTTCCGCTGGTTTTAGCCTTGTACTGCCTCTCAAACTCCTAATACACAAATCAATAATGTCAGCAAAATTTTCTTGATAGATGTCACCTTTTCCCATAATATTTAGTGTTTCAACCCATTGTTCCTTCATCCCTTTAATTAATGTCATTTTTAATACATTTTCAGGTAAGGGTAATGATGCATAAGGAGATCTCTGAAGATTATATTGAAAACGTTCAACATACTCTTCTAGTGTCTCATTAGGTCTGGCTACCATCTGAAATATTTCATCCTTTAATTCTCTAGACCTACAATAATCCTGATATTTCTTTAGAAAAGCACCTTTCATCTGATCCCAGTCATTTATAACACCTCCACCTAACCCCATAAACCATCGTAAAGCTGCTCCTTTTAATGTGGAGGGAAATAATTTTAGCTTTTGGGGATCGGTGGTATAGTCATACCCCCGGCATAATACATCGAATTCGAATAGAAATGCATCTGGGTCTTCCGATGTTAGGCCATGGAATGTAGGAATATGCTGGAGAGGAATGGCCTTCATAGGTGCAGTAACTACAGTATCTACAATGGGATATTGCGGTGTGGAGGTTTGAGGTGTTTTCTAGTTCTAGGCCATTTGATCAAATATGTGCCAATATCCTTATGGGATTTCTAGGGAGTTATTCCTAGGCTGACTAGAAGGAGTAGGAATGGCCTTAACAATACTTCTTTGATTTGGGATGATGAGAGTTACTTGCTGAACTAATATCTGGGGGGATCTTAGCTCTTCAGGTTCTTCAACTTTGTTCTGGATGATTTTGACAACACTCCCCTTATCTGGGCTACTTAGTGGCTTAACTATTCCAAGAGGAGATCTTGGTTCTTTAGTTTCCCCTGTTTCTCCTCCTCCTTCGCAGAGATTAATAAGGTTCCCTTCTTGTAAATATTTTGGGCTAGAATTCTCAATTTCTTGAAAATATTTCTCCTCTGTTTGGCTGTGCACCTCAGTAGAGGCTACAGATGGTGATTATGTGGCCCGAAGGGAGCTAGTAGGTTGTCTAGAAGCAACTTTTCTAGGGCCTACTGACGGCTGAGATTCTACTTTTTTAATGATATCGTTTATAAAGGTCAATCGGCCAAGGGTCACCAGTCCCTTAGCTTTATCATGTTTGGGTAGTGGTTTTGGATTCTTTTCAGGCTTTTTCTGCTTAGTCATGCACACAAATCAAATACTTATTTCTACCCAAAATAATCAACAAATCTGCAGGAAAGCGGGCAGGGGAGCAGGGTTGTTACATGTTACATACGCAGGTTCTTACCTTTCGTTTTTAAAACCCAAATCTTTCCTAGTAGGTACTCACACTACTCTCTTTTCAAAAGAAACAAATGGCTACACTCTCCCCGGCAACAACACCAAAATGTTGAGCGATAAAAGGTGTCTTTTAATCCCTATTTATCCTACATTAATTATCAATCCAAGCACGATTTTTTATCTCAAGAGTGTACTCAGCCTGAGGCGGTCACTTGTTCAAGAGTAATGTTTGCAGTATAGTGCTTGCAAAAGTAAATGAATGCTGGAAACAAAATCTAATTGTATTGGCAAGAAACTTAAATGCTTTGTAACTAAATCATTTATTCAACAGCCATCAGTCATGGATTCAGTAATGATAACTCCTTCCCCTGTACACTGATGTAAATGAAAATCAAGCACAGACAAGATCTCCAATCTGAAAACTTAGACAACAGTAGTCAATGTTCTTTACAGTTATAGATCTTTACACTAAAGCAAATACTGGAAACAAAAATTCGATTGGCAGAAAAGGAACAACAAATAAATCTATTGAAAAGGTCGAACAACAATGCTTAATCTACATAAATGAATTGAACAGCAGCCTTAACCAAAATGAATTAAACAACAATATTTAACTAAGAAAGGAACAACAAACCTAATAAGTATAAACACACAACGACTATAGAGTAATTGAATCAGTAATCTTATTCTAGCATAATAGACATTAACCACATGTATAAAGGAACGACAATTGCAGTTATAATTGAACGGTAATTAAATGAACAGCAATCGTAATTGTAAGTGAACTGTAGTTAAATGAACATCAATCGCAACTGTAAATGAACAACAGAATCCGAATTAGATAGTGAAATATTGTTTCAGAATGAACAACATGACATTTTAAGTTGTGAATAATAATCTTACTATCCAATTACGATTTCGATACAATAGAGGAATTCAGTGAAATGTTTAGAAACAAAAGATTACCAAATAAAGCGAATTGAGGAAATGCAAAGGAAATCAAACCACACACAACTGTAATTGTAAAGTAGTGATACAAGAAGCAAGTGGATCCACTAGTGCTAGGCCCTTAGCCACCAAGGAAGCACTGCTTTGTTTAATCCAGGATCAGATAATGGAACAACAACTGAGTTATATATTAATCATATATGGAAAAGTTACAGCTATCGCTCTTCAAAGAGAGTTAATGATAAAAGTTAAGATTACAACAGTAAATTCTACAAATTGATAATAATATCTGCCCCTGGGCTACCAACGCTATCCCTTTTTATAATGGCCAGGCGGAAGTATCAAGAGTATAGATAAGTCTTGAAGCAGCGATCCCTCAGGATCAAAGGATCCTGAGGGATTCATTGTATCTTTGATCTCTAGTTTATCATTTTGTCTTCTTATGCTGGTGCTGCATTTTCTCTTCCTTTTCCTGGACCATGCGCTTCGATCTTGATCTCCTTGTCTAGATACGGCTTCCTGTCGAAGGGACAACAGTTGCTTCTACTTTGTCTTTTCCTCCTAAATAGTGATTTTCTATTTCCTTCACTTTCTGTATAGAAAAAGACAATAATTAGTTATTTTATATCAATCACAAATCTCCTTAATTCTATCATAACTCTTTAACATATTACCATCTTAGAAAGTAAAGGAGTTATGATTCAAAGGAAAGGATAAAGAAATAAATGGTAAACACATACCTTTTCCATCGCTCAATAGCAGATATGGAAATGGAAGGCATCTCTTCAAGAACAATTCCAATGTTTGATGGAAATGATTATCCATTATGGAGCAATTGCATGGAATTATACTTGAAGGCTTTAGGAGTGGATGCTTGGTTCTCCATCATAAATGGTTATAGAGTTCCTAAAAATCCTCCAACTTATCTTGATGAGTGTCAGTTCAATTTACTGAGTAAATTAAAACATGTCTTTTACTTATCAATCCCAGCTAGTAGACTTAGAAGAAAACCAAAGTTTATGGAATCTTAGATTAAACTAGTGTAGGAAGTAGTTTTTTAGATGAAAATAATGGAAATTCATATTACAAATATAAATTACTAAAGACAAAACATTAAAATTATGATGTAAAAAAACGAGAGTGCAATGAATCTTTATGGCGTATAGACAACAAGAAAGAGGCCTCTAACTTAGAGGTCCTTGTTGTCCTTCCTCATTATTCCTATTCCAACAAGATCCCTTTCACCATAAAACATATCATAACCAACACAGTGAAAATGCATAAACACAATTTCCAGTTCAGCTCTTAATCTAGAAGAAATAGGATCTAACTTAGATGCCTTGATTGACCTTCCCTACTTAAAATAAATTACTGAAAGGAAATAATTCAAAAGTATAAATGAATATGGCATATAATTAATCTATTCAAAAAATATTCACAAGAAACTATAAAGAAAACAATAATCTAACTATTCACAATTATGCACAAAATTACACTGTAGCGTACTTAGCTCAGAATGCGAGCCCTCCACCCTTGCTTGGTACACTTTAAACTATTAGCTATTGTAGATCAAAAATCAAATTCCACAGTAAGAACAACAATAAAATGGAAGACAAGTTGTTCAAATTATATTCAGAAGTAAAAAAGTCTCAATACTCATAATACATGTTCATAGTTGTTGAATAGTTGTGCTTAAATAAGACAAAAATATAAAACACTCAACTGAAATAGTTGTAACAACCTATGAGAGTCCTAATCCATCTAATCAGGTCAAATCCATCCCTTTTTCTGCACAAAATATGGTAGAATCCCACTAAATCACAAAACTGCCCCTTTATTTAGGGATTTCTAGGTGACTAGTCAAGTTTGACCAGCATAGACTAGGCTTGTTCTGAATCATTTGGATTGTGCTAATAGGATTTTGTCCATCCTTGGTTCCCATACTTCTTGAATATATCTTCAGTTTCCATCCAGGTGTCCTTCACATATGACTTCAATGGATCCATTAAAGGAAATTCTGTTATATTCAAAATAATTTTTAATACCAAAATTTTACTAAAAATTCTAAAATTTAAAATACATAGTTATTCTACCTTGAAGTACAATAAGAGGCAAAAATATGGGAAAATGACAATGGTATGATGGTAAGGGATGATAGAAATATGGAAAATGCATGGTGAAAAATAGTCAAAACTAAAGGCCAACATCTCCCCCTCGTTGAGTCTCAAGCATGTCCTCATGCTTGCCTCTATCTCTTTGATCTTCTTCCTCTGTATGCTGACTGTCCTACTGATGTACCTAGGGTTCTATCCCCTATTGTTGAAGATTCCTACTGAGCTGCCTGTAAAAATATATTAATGCCCTCATGTCCTTTTTCCTCTTCCTTGTAGATGGAATTCTTCACTTTTTGTTTCTCATATTTATATTGCCAAAGTTTCTTCTCTCTCAACCAATTGTATGCTTATTTGAAATTAGCATATTCTGTGTTTCTAGCTTCTTCATTCTCTTCTTTAGTATTTTGTTTTCTTTCACTACCTTGTTTTTTTGTTCTTTGTACACCTCGTTTTCCTTTTTAAGGTGTTTTTCCATTATTTCACTGACTTGAAGCTGAGTGGTTAAGTCTTTTACCTTCTTGGCATATTCTTCATTGTGACCCTCCTTGGAAGCTCCTTTGATCTCTTTTTTATATGAATGGGATGATGATCCTCCAATCCATGTGTCTTCATAGCAAGAATCCTTCTCTAGCTCTCTAAGTTTTTCTTGTGCCTCCCTTTCAAGTTTTTCAATGACTTCATGAGGTGATTGTTGATGTGTACTAAGAGGCATTTCTTCTAGGATTTCCACTTCTTGACCTTTTTCACATGGTTCTTCTATTGTTTCCCTTCTTGGCTTCTTTGGAATGGATATGAAGGATCTCTCCTTCTCAATGGCTATGTCTTCTTGCTTCTTCTTAGACCTTGTTCTTGGATACAAGGGTGATTGCATGTGATTTCTTGAAAGAAGCAATCTTCTAAGTGTTTCCTCATTTTTGGTTGATTTTGCTTCATTTTGGACTTCTAGAAAGTGATTTTTGTCCAATAAATTCTCCCATGTTTCTCCCCTTTTTTTCGATTGAAACTCAATCAACATCTTAATTATTCCTTGGTGATAGTAGCTAGCTTCTCTGTTTTTTGTTTTTCCTCTCAGTCTTTCAATCATCTTTATCAAAAAATTTGCAAAGAAATAGGGAAGGTTTACTGTGAAATCACCTTTAATGTGTTGGAGCAATTTGATGTGATATAAGTGTACAATACTATATCTCCCATCACATGTAAAATATTTTTGAGTAATAAGGGCCAATTTTTCCCAAGGTTCTCTTATCCAATCCCTAGGAATTCCTTTAGTTTTATCAAATGTTCCCTTTCTCTATTTTTCTAAGAAGAAATTCCACCCTTTCTCTCTAAAATGCTACCCCTTGTGGTATTCTTCTCCTGTCAGTGGAAAATTTGTGGCTTGAGAAATATATTCTGGAGTAATAGGAACAAGAATATCTCCTACTCTGGTTTTTTCATTGTCAAAGTTAGCTACAAACTCCTCTTTGACTTTTCCATTGTGCCCATTAAACTTTCTTAGAAATTCTAATAGCCCTGCTTGGTATAGTTTTTCTATGGTTTCTTTGTGCCAATTTTCCAATTGAAATCCATTGGGTTCAATCCTACTCCCCATACTGAAGTCTGGGTGCTCTTGTTCCTTTTGTTTTTTGTACCAATGTAAATAACCCTCGACTATAAATAATCTCATGAAATAATAATATCTCTGTGTTTTTAATAAAAAATTGTTTGCAACAAAGAAATTATATTTATGCCAGAGGAGAAATATATTTCTTGGTGGATGTAAAAATAAAATTTTCTTTCAAATAACACAAGAGTGTTACTTACCAAGGCTTGATTTGGACTGTTGGACACTCACTGTGATGAGAGAAAAAGAAAAATATTCTAAAATTTCACCTTTGTTTTTGCTACTTGTTGAGAGAAGGCTTTATTTTAATGCTTTGAAAACACCCTTTCTGGAAAATACCTTGTCAAAATTCTTTTGAGAACAATCTTTTGATCACTACCCTTCTTTATAATTGAGTTCTAGACACCTACAAGTTTGATTTTAACCTTCTCTACTTTCAACTTTTAAAATCAACACCATACTTATTTCAGAAATTGAATTCTAGAAATTAGTGAACAATTTCTTTAAAATTAACCCTCTTGTCTCCTCAGAAATCGAAATCAAATTCTAGAAATGAACAATGTCTTTCAAATTAACCCTCTTTGACTCCTCAAAAATCAAAATCGAATTATGGAAATTAAGAATTTCTTTCAAATTAACCCTCTCTGTCTCCTCAGAAATCGAAATCGAATTCTAGAAATGAACATTTTTTTTTCAAATTAACCCTCTCTATCTCTTCAAAAATCGAATGTTGGAGAAATAGAAATGCTACAAATGTACTTATTTGGAGAAATTGAATGTTGGAGAAATCGAAATGTTGGGGAATGATCAAATTAACCACTACATGCACTCATTCATTCACTGCATGTTCAGAAGTCGATTTTTAGAAGGAAATTGATTTTCTGGGTGCTTCTACAACGGTCACCATGCATTTCAGAGTCGTCTGAGGTTAACTGGACTTGTTTCACACACCTATAGCTTGAACGCAAACCTTTGATGCCACTACACAATTGAGAACTCAGATTTTCCACCAACGTTTGTCTTGATTGGAGTTTGTCATGTTGTTAACTGGAGTTCGTTTGTTACCTATACTACTAGCTATTTAAATGCAAATCTTCAGACTTTGGATATCACTTAAAAACCCAAACTAATTTCATTTCATTCCTATTCAAACTTGATTTGTTGTCTTTGCAAATTTCACGGGATTTGAACGAAGATTTCAACGTTTTAGTTGGCGGGGTTATAATTAATGGAACACAACATTCTCTTCTCGCTCTTTGTCGATATTTTTGGCATTAAAACCTCCACATACCCTATTCCTTTGTTTCCATTTCAAAGGGTTGAGTTCCCTACCTGAGCCGAGGTGAAATACTCCTTTTGAGTTCCTTATTTCCTTGCGTGAAGGTGACCTCTGTGTTTTCTAATCGTTACTCTCTTTTGTGCATATGATGAATTCCTTTCTTCCCTCTGCATGAAGGTGCTAGATTGTTTTCTCTCTGCTCTGCATAGTTGTTTGATTGGGCAATGTTTTGAATTTTCTCCACCGTGGCAAACTCTTGTCCTTTATCTTTTTTGTCGTTTTTTATTACCATTTCTTTGCATCATTCATATGCATCAAATCGATTTTGAAATTGATTTTCCTTATAGTTTGTATTTGCGCCATATGTTTTTTCAAAAAGTTTGAATTATATGCGCCCACCATTGCATATTTCACCATTGATATATTTCATCATTGCATATATTTCACCATTGCATATATTTCATTTATGTTCATTCTCTTTCATTGCATATCCATTTAGTGATTTTTCAAGTCCTTTTGGTCATAATTTATTCCTCCTCTTTGTCCTTTAGGGTTGATGCATGTTTTCCTTTTCATGATGCTCATATTTTTTCTTTCCATGATGCATTTATTACTCTTTAAGGTAGCTCTTTGAAATGACCATTTCAAGGTCATTTCAAGTCCAATAATAGAGTAAAAAAATATCATTTTAGATCATGTAATTACATCATTGAACCATGCATCATTCACTTTTATTCTTCTTTAAGGCACTAACGCATGCTTGTTTGCTTTGCAAAGAAGAATTGTAAAGAGACATGACTTGAATAGGTAGTAGGGTGTGTGATTTTTATGAAAGAGGGATATAGGGTTTTATGATAGAAAAAATGTACATGGAATGAAGGGTTTGCACTATTATAAATTAAGGTTTAATTAGTCTTCTAAGTTAAGGATTTTTTTCAAAATCAAAGGTATTAAAAATAAATTTATAACTTACAGTAATTTACTTGATTAAGTAGCTCCTTCAGTTGATGATGATCTTGAATAGTGAATCTTGAATGAATACAAGTCCCTTATGATGAATTTGAGTAGTAAACTAAATTGAGTACATGTCCCTTTTGATGATGAACTTGAATAGTTGTTCTTTTTATACAGGTTCATTCTGATAGAATTTTTATGTTGATCCGTTTAAGAAATAATATTTGATAGGTCCCTCTGAAATGTTGCTCATATTCAGGTCCCTCATGTTCACGTCACATACATTCTGAGTTTCTTCCATACGAAGTTGAGTAGTTTATTGAATTGTTCTTCTAGTTTATTGAACAGTTTATGCTAAAAACATACTTTGTTTTTTTTTCTATCTTCCCCCTTGCTTATTTGGAGACTTGTCCTCAAGTTTGGAGAAGAAATTCTACAAAAAATAGTTTGAAAACATAAAAGCAAAATGGAATTCACATTAGCCAAGCAAGTTGGTTTTCTATTATGAATTCGTGTTTGTATTGTGCCAAGAACCTGGGTTTTCACAACCAAACATTTTTTATTTTTGATCTTTTTCTCTCTTTATTATATATATATATATATATATATATATATATATATATATATATATATATTCTATTTTTTTTTTAGCTGAAGCTTAATCGAACATGAGAAACATGAATAAGAACACATATAACTGATAAGAAGGAATCAATCACACATAACACAGAAGATATAACCTGGGGAAAGCCTCAGCCTAAAACCCCGACTCTGCATTATCATACAAGTGGAAATATAGCCAATATTACAAAAAGAATCAGCTCAAAAGCTATCCTGCTCTCTCTGCAATACCTCTGCTACTCGTAGACAGTCAAAGGCCTTAATCTAACCTCTTGTCTACCCTCGAAGCCTCCTATTTCTTTGCGCAATTCTAATTGGGGTCCAGTGCAACCACTTGTGTGAATTGGCCTCTTCACACACTCACTAACATCTGATCCAACTACGCAGTCCTGAAGGAGATAGATTCTCATCCATGGACGAGCTTCCTTTATAGGAAAAATTTCATCCAACTGATACTACACTGCCCTTCTTTGATCTCAACTGGGTCTCTATCTGAACTGACATGCATGAGTTATTCACGAGAGAATCTTCAGTTATCTGAAGTGCAACAGTTATATGCAAGCATGCATTAACTAATTGAACTCACATTAATTTAAACAAATTGTTTAAATCAATCTAACTGGACTTGACTCTGTTAACTGAGCCAACTAATTACAACTCAAATTAGAACTCATCCTTATGTCTTTAACTGATGGATAAATTCCTCAATTAATAGAGAACCTGTTGCATGTCCTCACATAGACTTCATGTTTGATTTTTTACAACTAATTAAGTCATGGAGAATTAATTAATTTATTTTCAAATAGTTGTTAAGTTCAAATTCAAACTTTACTTCCTATTTTTAGTCCAGATACTGACTATAATAGGAATCCATCCTGAACTGCTAAAAATAGAATTCTATTTTTATCACTTCCATTTTTCATTCCCTGTTTCTCAATCCAGCACTGGTACCCAAATTGCTATTTGTAGCAGTGCTATTTTTAGCACTTCTTGTTGTTATTTTCAACACTCCCTCTCAACAAGAAAGGCATTCAACTCGAACCCGATCCAGTACCTCTGCAATGTTCTGCATGCAACACTTCTACAAAGTGTGGTTGTTCCAGAAACTCTCGAACAAAAAAAACTCCCCACTGACCTCTCTGTTGGGCTAGAAACATACTCTGATGCTGAAGCTCTACCTGCTGCTGATAAGTGCTCCCTCTCTGACCTCTGAGCTACTGCAACACTCCATGCATCTCGCACCATTGCACACCTCTCTGTGCCATCTTGCACTGGTGCAACACTCCTGTGCCTCTCGCATTGTTGCAACCTACTAGCTCTACACAGTCCTGGGACTCCTGCACTGTAGCTCTCTCTGCCACTCCATCTGCATCTGTCTCTACCCAATCAGTCAGTCTTGCTACTCCTCATCGGGGCTCCTATAGCAAAGTCAAATCAAAGAGGTTGGGTACCTCAAGGATCCTGCCCCTCCTCCTTGGGACGATCACTCTACATTGCCCCACCTTCTACCTGGAGGTATGGCTACATGTGATCCCTTTGCCACCTGGCTCGAATTTCCCCCCTACTGGAGGTCTCTGCATGAGTAGATGTCTCTACTCGATCTCCTCTCAGCTTCTCTAGTTGTGGCTGCTCCACAACCTCCTGAAGCTGCTTCACCAATCGTGGCTCCTCCACAATCGTCTGAGACTTCTTCTGGCACTGCATGTTGAGAGGTAATGTACTCTCCCTCTCAACCACCAAGTCTCCATCATTTTCCTTGCTCCTTAAGGCTTTGCATGCATCTTCAACCTCAAGATCATAAAGGTTCTTGACCCATGAACCGATCTGCTTCACCAGTCTAGTGATGATGTGTCTAAGGAAAACCTTTCCTTTACCGAAGACTACATCATAGCCTCTGTCTTCCAGCATCACCATCGACACCAAGTTTCTCTTCAATGCTGGTACATACTTGACATCAGTCAAGGTAAGGTGAGATCCATGCTCCCTCTGAAAAATAACCATGCCTACACTTGAGATACTATACTTTTTATCATTACCCATTGCTATGAGTATTTGAATATCTTTCTCCTCCAAAGTACTGAACAAACTCTTGTTGCTAGTCATGTGGAAAGAAGCTCCACTGTCAAGAAACCAAACACTTCCCACAATAGATGAAACCATGCATGCGAATAATGTGAAATCCAACTCGAACTGTGAGGCCAGTGCCTCACCTTCTAATCCTTCCATGGATCCCTTCTTGGATTTCCTCAGTGGACAATTTGTAGCAAAATTGCCCACCTCATGACAACAAAAGCATCACACTTTTGATTTGTCAAGCTTCTTCCAACCATGGGTAGAACTAGATTCGGAATGAGAAACCATCTCCTTCCCCTTCTTTGCCTTACTCACTAAGGCATAGTTTTCTTCATCCTCCATGGATGAAGAACCATCTCTAGTGCTTCTTCTTATCCCCTCCTCCAACAAATCCGACCAAAGTCATTCCCAATCTGGAAGTTTCTCTCTTCCATTAACTGAGTCCTGGTAGCTATGCCAGCTCTTAGGAAGACCGAGGAGTGCAAGAATCACCATGTCATCATCAGTTGTCACAATCCCTACACTTCCAAGCTCATCCCTGCATGTGGTGAGCTTGTTCAGATACGTAGAGATCGTGTCGCCCTTTTCACACTTGATCTTCCGAAGCTTGTCTTTTAGTGCCAGCTTCCTCTGATCACTGCTATTCTGATATAGATCTTTCAATGTTTCCCACATTGAAAACGGTGTCTCCTTACCATGGATACTCGAGAATATGTGATCTCGAACTCCCTCCAAAAGGATTCTCCTTGCTCTAGCCACACATTTCTTCCATTCATGCAATTCGGCAGCACCAGTCAGCTTGGAGACTTCTTGATCAATGAAGTCCTTTAGACTCTTATCCTCTAGTACTGCTTTAATGCGATCCTTCCACGCTATATAATTTGAACTGCCATCAAGGGCATATTCAAGTCTCAAACCATTGAATGCCATAGGTGAAATAGATTTGTGATAAGAACTCGATTTCTATATTCAGGAATCACAAACTTCAACTTCTCCCTTCTTGTATACTATTCTTCCTTGATCACCTGTGCTTCGATACCATGTAGAATTTCTCTACAAATCAGCTAGCTTCGATACCATGTAGAAATTCCCACTTTAGATCACCTGATAATGCAATATACTAAATCAAAATACTTGATCTACTTCTACAACCAATTTAGCAGAAGCTTAATCGAACATGAGAAATATCAATAAGAACACATATAATTGATAAGAAGGAATCAATCACACATAACACAGAAGATATAACCTGAGGAAAGCCTCAGCCTAAAACCCCAACTTTGTATTATCATACAAGTGGAAATATAGCTACTATTACAAAAAGAATCAGCTCAAAAGCTATCTTGTTCTCTCTGCAATACCTCTGCTGCTCATAGATAGTCAAAGGCCTTTATCTAACCTCTGGTCTACCCTCCAAGACTCCTATTTCTTTGTGCAATTCTGATTGGGGTCCAATGCAGCCACTTGTGTGAATTGGCCTCTACACGCACTCACTAACCTCTGATCCAACTACGCAGTCCTGAAGGAGATAAATCCTCATCCATGGATGAGCTTCCTTTATAGGAAAAATTTCATCCAACTGATACTACATTGTCCCTTCTTTGATCTCAACTAGGTCTTTGTCTGAAATGACATGCATGATTTAATCATGAGAGAATCTTCAGTTATCTGAATTGCAACAATTATATGCAAGCATGCATTAACTAACTGAACTCACATTAATTTAAACAAACGGTTTAAATCAATCTAACTAGACTTGACTCTGTTAACTAAGCCAACTAATTATAACTCACCCTTATCTCTTTAACTGGTGGATAAATTTTTCAAAAAATATAGAAACTGTTGCATGTCCTCACATAGACTTCATGTTTGATTTTTTACAACTAATTAACTCATGGAGAATTAATTAATTTATTTTCAAATAGCTGTTAAGTTCAAATTCGAATTTTACTTCCTATTTTTAGTCCAAGGACTGACTATAATAGGAATCCATTCCGAACTGTTAAAAATAGAATGTTATTTTTAGCACTTCCATTTTTCATTCCCTGTTGCTCAATCCAGCACTGGTACCCAAATTGCTATTTATAGTAGTGCTATTTTTAGCACTTCTATTTTTAGCATTTCTTGTTGTTATTTTCAACACTCCCTCTCAACAAGAAAGGCATTCAACTCGAACCCGATCCAGTACCTCTACAATGTTCTACATGCAACACTTCTACCAAGTGTGGTTGCTCCAGCAATTCTTGGAACAAAAAAAACTCCCCACTGACCTCTTTGTTGGGCTAGAAACATACTCTGATGTTGAAGCTCTACCTGCTGCTAATAAGTTCTCCCTCTCTGACCTCTGAACTACTGCAACACTCCATGCATCTCTCACCATTGCACAGCTCTCTGTGCCATCTTGCACTGGTGCAACACTCCTATGCCTCTCGCATTGTTGCAGCCTGCTAACTCTACACAGTCCTGAGACTCTTGCACTGTAGCTCTCTCTACCGCTCCATCCACATTTGTCTCTACCTAATCAGTCGATCCTGCTACTCCTCATCGGGGCTCCTATAGAAAAGTCGAATCAAAGAGGTTGGGTACCTCGAGGATCATGCCCCTCCTCCTTGGGATGATCACTCCACATCGCCCCACCTCTTACCTGGAGGTATGGCTGCATGTGATCCCACTGCCCACTTGGCTCGAATTTGCCCCCTACTGGAGGTCTCTGCATGAGTAGATGTCTCTACTTGATCTCCTCTCAACTTCTCTAGTTATGGCTTCTCTGCAACCTCCTGAAGCTGCTTCACCAATCATGGCTTCTCCACAATCGTCTGAGACTTCTTCTGGAGCTACATGTTGAGAGGTAATGTACTCTCCCTCTCAACCACCAAGTCTCCATCAATTGCCTTGCTCCTCAAGGCTTTGCATGCATCTTCAACCTTAAGAGCATACAGGTTCTTGACCCATGAACCAATCTACTTCACCTATCTAGTGATGATTTATCTAAGGAAAACCTCCCCTTACTAAAGACTACATCATAACCCCTATCTTCCAGCATCACGATCGACACCAAGTTTCTCTTTAGTCCTGGTACATTCTTGACATCGGTCAAGGAAAATTTGTAGCAAAATGGCCCACCTCATGACAACGAAAGCATCACACTTTCGATTTGTCAAGCTTCTTCCCACCATGGGAAGAACTGGATTCGGAATGATAAAACTTCTCCTTCCCCTTCTTTGCCTTACTCACTAAGGCACAATTTTCTTCATCCTCCATGGATGAAGAACCATCTCTAGTGCTTCTTCTTATCTCCTCCTACATCAAATCCAACCAAATTCGTTCCCAATCTGGCAGTTTCTCTCTTCCATTAACCTAGTCCTGGTAGCTATGCCAGCTCTTAGGAAGACCGAGGAGAGCAAGACTCACCATGTCATCACAGCTATCACGATCCCTACACTTCCAAACTCATCCCTACATGTGGTGAGCTTGTTCAGATACATAGAGATCATGTCGACCTTTTCACACTTGATCTTCTGAAGCTTGTCTTTTAGTGCCAGCTTCCTCTGATCACTGCTATTCTTATATAGATCTTTCAATGTTTCCCACATTGAAAATGGTGTCTCCTTCCCATGGAGACTCGAGACTATGTGATCTCGAACTCCCTCCAGAAGGATTCTCCTTGCTCTAGCCACACATTTCTTCCATTTAGCCAATTCAGCAGTACCAGTCGGCTTGGAGACTTCTTGATCAATGAAGTCCTTTAGACTGTTATCCTCTAGTACTGCTTCCATGCGATCCTTCCAAGCTATATAATTTGAACTGCCATCAAGTTCATATTCGAGTCTCAAAACATTGAATGCCATAGGTGAAATAGAGATGTGATAAGAACTCGATTTCTATATTCAGGAATCACAAACTTCAACTTCTTCCTTCTTGTATACTGTTCTTCCTTGATCACCTGTGCTCCAATACCATGTAGAATTTTTCTACAAATCAACTAGCTCCGATACTATGTAGAAATTCCCACTGTAGATCACCTGATAATGCAATATATTAAATCAAAATACTTGATCTAATTCTACAACCAATTTATCGGAAGCTTAATCGAACATGAGCAACATCAATAAGAACACATATAACTGATAAGAAGGAATCAATCACACATAACATAGAAGATATAACTCGGGGAAAGCCTTAGCCTAAAACCCCAACTCTGTATTATCATACAAGTGGAAATATAGCCAGTATTACAAAAAGAATTAACTCAAAAGCTATCCTTCTCTCTCTGCAATACCTCTGCTGCTCATAGACAGTCAAAGGCCTTTATCTAACCTCTAGTTTGCCCTCCAAGCCTCCTATTTCTTTGCGCAATTCTGATTGGGGTCAAGAGCAGTCACTTGTGTGAATTGGCCTCTTCACACACTCACTAACCTCTGATCCAACTACGCAGTCCTGAAGGAGATAAATCCTCATCCATGGATGAGCTTCCTTTATAGGAAAAATTTCATCCAACTAATACTACATTGTCCCTTCTTTGATTTCCACTGGGTCTCTGTCTGAACTGACATGCATGAGTTATTCATGAGAGAATCTTCAGTTATATGAAGTGCAGCAGTTATATGCAAGCATGCATTAACTAACTGAACTCACATTAATTTAAACAAATTGTTTAAATCAATCTAACTAGACTTGACTCTGTTAACTAAGCCAACTAATTAAAACTCAAATTAGAACTCATCCTTATCTCTTTAACTGATGGATAAATTCCTCAATTAATAGAGAAACTGTTGCATGCCCTCACATAGACTTCATGTTTGATTTTTCACAACTAATTAAGTCATGGAGAATTAATTAATTTATTTTCAAACAGCTGTTAAGTTCAAATTCGAATTCTACTTCCTATTTTTAGTCCAGGGACTGACTATAATAGGAATCCATCCTGAACTACTAAAAATAGAATGCTATTTTTAGCACTTCCATTTTTCATTCCCTGTTGTTCAATCCATCACTGGTACCCAAACTGCTATTTATAGCAGTGCTATTTTTAGCATTTCTTGTTGCTATTTTCAACAATATGTATATGCTCTTCCAAAACTTCCATGTCTTTTTCTACTGATATTTTCTTCAGAAAATCTTCCTTATTTATTGGTTTATTGTACACTTTCAATCTATGCCCATTGACCAAAAGTGATATTGCTTGTTCGTCAATGGTCTTAATTCTCACTGATCCATTATCAATTATTTCTTCAATTTCATATGAGTCTAGCCAATGAGTAGTAAATTTTGCTTTGAAATATTTGTATTTTGAATCAAATAGAAGCACCCAGTGCCTTATATGAAAAATATTCTTCTTAATAAATATGTCATGCCATTTCATTATTTTTCGTTGCATCCGTGATGTATGTTCTACAACTTCCTTTATAAGCTCATCTAATTGATTTAGCTACATAATTCTTTGTTGTTGTGCTTCTGACAAATCCAGTCCCAATTCAGCTGCAAGTATGCATGTATGGATTTGGAATTCAACTGGAAGCATAACTTCTTTGCCATAAACAAGCTGATAGGGGCTAAATCCAGTAGTAGTCTTCCATGTTATTCTATAAGCCCATAATTATTTATTCAATTTCTATGACCAATCCTTCCTATGCATCTTCACTGTCTTTGTCATGATGTTCTCAAAGACATTGTTTGTTGATTCCACTTGTCCATCGCCCGAGGGTGACATGGAGTTGATTTCCTATGCTTGTTTTTATAGTTCTCTGTCAAGTCTCTTACAAGCTTGGAAGTGAATTGTGCTCCTTGGTCTGTGACAATCTGCCTTGGAACCCCAAACCTTACAAATATCTCTTCAAAATGAAAAGATACCATTGCACTTTATGTTGCCTTTGACATTGATTTTGCCTCCACCCATTTTGTTACATAGTCATTACATACTAGGCTGTACTTCTTACCATTAGAGGGTGGATTGATAGTATCTACAAAGTCAAGAGCCCATTGCTCAAATGGATCTATAAGTACTTGTGGTTTCACTGGAATTTCATCAGAAACTACAGGCCTGCCTATCCTTTGGAAGTTGTCACACTTTTTAACATAAGTCTTTGAGTCTTTGAATATAGATGGACAATAATAGGCTAGATTCAACACCTTGTATGTCTGCCTCAGGCTTCCGCGCGGTGTGTATCGGCTGCACCTTCTACTGTCGACGGTACAGGTACACCGTTTTACAATTTGGATGATAATTCGATCATGGCTGTTAACGTTCCAAGCTATAATAATAAATATAAATGTGGTATTAATAAGAATAGGAATTTATATTATCCTAACGCCTTTAATAAGAATATGAATAAGTATAATAACGGTACTAATAGTAATAATAATAAGGATTTATATTATGGTAATAAGAATATTAATAATAATATTATTAACACTAATAACACTAACATTAATAATAAAAATATATATAATTCTAGTAATTTTCTTAATAATAAGAATAATATTAATACAAATAACATTATTATTAATAATAAGAATTTTTATTCTAATAATGGCCTTAGTAATAATAATATCGACAATAATGAGGGTAATAATTCTATTTCGGTAAATAATTTTTCTAATAATGGTAATGATAATTCATGTAACTTATATCGCATTAGAACAAATTCTTCTAGCAATTGTGATGGTGGGAGCCTGAGTAATAAGGTTTTGTATTTGGACCAGGTTATGTCCCGCAATTCTAAGGTAGTTAATCTTCTAGATTCTCCTTTTCCCCTTTGGTTTTCAGTGTTTTAGGCAAAGGTCTAAACTTTGCCCTTGCCCCTAGAAAAATCTTAGTGGAGGACATTATTTGCGATGTGGAATTCGGGATTAGAGATCTTCCGGATAATATCAAGGACACCATTAGACAGAATTGTGTTTTCATCCTTAGGAAGGCTAGGCCCCCTCGGAGGAACCTCAGTAGCGAGGAAGCCTCCGCCCTAAAATCCTTAAATATGAATGAAGATATTGTGGTTCTGAAGGCGGAAAAAGGAGGAGCTATGGTCATCCTTAACAAGGATGATTACCGGAGGAAGATGCTAGATCATCTCCACAATAGTGGCAGTTATAAAAAACTGCCCAAGAACCCTCTGACAAAGATTTCTAGGACTGTGGCTCTCGCCATTAAATCTAATAATTCAGTGAGTTCCCAATGCCACAAGCTCATTGAAAGTAATCCCATTACTCCTAGGATCTATGGGTTACCAAAGATTCACAAGGAAGGGGCCCCTCTGAGGCCTATCGTCAACACCATTGGCAGTCCGACCTATCTTCTGGCTAAGTTCCTTGCCCTTAAGCTTAAACCCTTGGTTGGCCGCACTGAGTCCTTCCGGAAAGACTCTGCTTCCTTCATTAATGAGCTGAAGGATATTAAGCTTAGCCCTGAGGACATTCTCGTCAGCTTTGATGTGGTCTCCCTTTATACTTGCATCCCTATAAAGGAGGCCTTGGAAGTGATCTATCGCCTAACAGATCTCGACACCGCGCATTTGGTGGAGATCTATCTCACTTCCACGTTCTTCTGTTTCGAGGGTGAATTCTTTGAGCAGACTTGTGGTGTTGCCATGGGTTCCCCTCTTTCCCCTATTGTGGCAAATCTTTTTATGGAAGATTTCAAAGCCAAAGCTTTATCCTCAACTCGTCTTCTTCCTAAGCTTTGGAAAAGGTATGTGGATGACACTAATGTCATCTGGCCCCATGGCCCTGAGGAGCTGGATCGTTTCTTTAATCACCTCAACAGCCGATCCTCGGCCATCAAGTTCACCATGGAAAAAGAGGTCAATGGTTGCCTCCCTTTTCTGGATATTCTTTTATCTCGGAATAAGGATGGCTTTCTCTCCCATTCTGTGTTTCGTAAGAAAACGCATACTGAGCAGTATCTTCATGCTGATTCCCATCATTTCCCTGCTCAAAAGTTGGGTGTTCTTAACACCCTCTCTACTCGTGCCCTTAGGATCTCCGATTGTGAGAGCTTTGATAAGGAGAGATCGCGTCTCCTTAATGTCTTTGTGGAGAATGGATATAGCAGGCACCTGGGTCAGAAGGCTTTCCAGAGAGCCTCAAAAAACGCATTAATTAAGAAAGAGCCAAAAGAGCGTTGTCCAGGTGTCCACCTTCCCTATGTTCAAGGAACCACGGACAAGATTGCTCGGATCCTTAAAAGGTATGATATTCCCTCAACCTTTAGGCCCCTCAACACCATTCGCAATTCCCTCCGATTGGTGAAAGATCCCGTTAACCCTAAGGACATGAAGGGTGTCTACTTGATCCCTTGTTCTTGTGGGACCCCCTATATTGGGGAAACAGGACGCTCCATCGATCAAAGGATCTGCGAGCATGCAACCGACCTAAGACATGGGAGATCCAAGTCTTCAGCATTAGCAGAGCATGTGGAAAAGACCAAGCATCAGGTGTGTATTGAGGAGGCCAAGGTTGTTGCCAAAGTCGCTCAGTTTCACCATCGTAAATTGAGGGAAGCTATTGAGATTGAGAAGAGGTCGAGCAATCTCAATAGAGATGATGGTTGGGAAATCAGTAGGTGCTGGATTCCAGCACTCTCTTCTTAGTCGTTTTTTCCGCCCCCTCCAACAATTATTATTATTATTACTATTATTATTATTTTTTTTAAGCATCCTAATATTATAATATATATAATATTAGCAATAAATAATTAAATAAATTACCTTTTTAAACTAACCTTACATTATTTATTTTAATTTAATTTATTTATTAGTTAATTAATTAATTAATTTATTTATTTTTATATTTGATTATTAATAAATATATTATTAAATTACTTTTTGAAATTATATATATATTTGATTATTAATAAATAAATTATTTAATTACTTTCTCAACCTATATATATATATATATATATATATATATATAATTTTAATAATAATTATTAAATAATTTAAATAAATAAATAAATCATCTTTTTAATCTAACCATTAATCATAACTTTTACCTTAATAACCTAATATTATGACTTTAATTATAGAATATATATATATATATATATATATATATATATAATTGTTAATAAATAAGTTAAATAAATAAATAATTACATCTTTAACCTTAAAATTATTTTATTTTTATATTTTAACTAATTTCCATAAAAATAAACTAACCATTAAATTATTATTGAATAAAAATACTAGTCAACCTAATATTATGGTTTTAATTAATATATATATATATATATATGTATAATACCAATAATAATTATTTAATAATTTGAATAAATAAATAAATTATCGTTTCAAACCAACCATTGAAATTATTAATCCTAACTTTTACCTTAATAACCTATATATATATATATATATATATATATATATATATATATATATATATATATATAAATAAATTCCCTTTTAAAACCAACCATTTTACCTAATTTAACTTATTTCCATAAGAAAAATAATAATAATAATAATTATAATAATAATATTAAATTAATAAATAAGAATTTGACCTGGGTCCTAAGGTCAAAATTAGCCGTTAGTCAATTTAGCCGTTGGAGACTCTGCTCAGACTATTTATCATGCTAAGCTGGATCTGTTTCTTCAACTTGTCCTGACGATGAACCACACTAGTTGGTTCGAAACGCGTCAACAAATGTATACAATCTACATGTGATTTACACCGAAGTTATTCTTTCAAATATTATGGATCACAGAAGCCTCAATTCAACCTTGTATGATATTATTTTCTCTGCAAAATGACTACCACATGGTTCATCATGACATGATTTTAAAATATCTAAAATTTCATCTTCTCTTATGCATTTTCTAATTAAAATATCAAGTCCAATATAGAAAAGGTTTCCATTAACCCAACTATATCTAGCACTATCTTTAATTATTTTCTTTTTCCGTTTGTTTGTAAAATGAGAAGATAATTTTCTAGATGATAAATAATTAGCTATATCAACAAACCATAGAGTTTTGACTGTAATAGAAAATAAGTGTTTGTTTGGAAAATTATCAGAAACCGGAACAATCTCACCAGGAAGATGAAGTCTTGACAGGAAGTTTGCCACTTGATTATTTTTTCCCGGTCGATCCAAAACAATAAAATTAAACTCTTGCATTAATAAAAAGCATCTAGTGATTCTGCCATTAGTGATTGGTTTATTCATTAGATATTTGATGGCTGAATGATTAGTATGAATGAAAACTTGATATCCTATTATGTAATGTCTGAATTTATTTACTGCATGCACAACAACTATCATTTCTTTTTCAGTTACTGTATAATTTAATTTAGTCGTAGTTAGATTTTTGCTGATGAAATAGATTGCATAGTTAAATTGATTTTCTTTCTATCCTAGAGATGTTCCCATCGCTATATCTAATGCATCAATAGATATATGAAATGGTAATGACCAATTTCGTCCTCTGAGAATTAGTGCTATAGTCAATTTGCGTTTGAATTTATCGAATGCATGTTGACAATCAATATTCCATTGAAACTCATGTATTTTGTAAGCAGTTTAAATAATGAAAAACTATTTTACTTATTTTGGGTTGTTGGTGGTAATAGGTTTACAATGATTTGTATTTTTGCTAGATCCACCTTTATTCCAGAAGATGAAATATGGTGTCCCAACAATATCCCTTCAGTTAGCATCATAAAGCATTTCTCATTGCTAAGAGATAGATTTGTATCAATGCATCTTTGTAGAACTCTTTTCAAATTGTTTAAACAATCATCAAATGCATTTCCGTAAACAGTAAAATCATCCATGTAAACTTCTACACATTTATGTATAAGATCAACAAAGATGGCCATGACAGCTCTTTGAAAAGTAGCTGGTGCGTTACATAATCCAAAAGGTAACACATTGTAAGCATATGCACCATAATCCAAAAGGTAACACATTGTAAGCATATGTACCCCAAGGACAAGTAAATATAGTTTTGTCCTGATCCTCTAATGCTATTTTTATTTGATTATAATTGTTAAATCCATCAAGAGAAGAAAAGAACTTTTTGCCTGCTAATAAATTTAGGATTTGCTCGATGAATGGTAGTGGGAAATGGTCCTTAAGTGTTGCTTTATTAATTTCCCTATAGTCTACCTAGATTCTCCATTTTCCATTTTTATTGGGAACCACAACTAAGGGGGAAACCCATTTACTGTCTGAGATAGAGTAGATAAATACTACTTGTGATAGTTTCTGCAATTCTTCTTTTACTATCTCTTTCATCATTAGATTCATTTTTCTTTGTGGTTGTCTTACAAGTTGGATATTTTCATCCATGTAAATATGGTGGATACATATTTTTGGATGACTTCCCTGCATATCTGTATAATCCCAAGCAATTTGTTTTGAGTATTTCTTTAATAGTTAAATTATTTGTTCTTCCTCTGATGATTTTAAATTGTTACCGATATTAAAATTCTTTTTGGGGCTAATTTGAATTACTTTACTTTGAGAATTTGTGATTGAGTTAAAAGGAAACATAACTTCAAATGATGTCTGCAATGAATTAATAGTGCAATTTTCCTGAAAACATTGATTTAAAAGTTGACTTGCAGCTTCATATTGGATGGTTCTTAGCTGCTATGAAATATTAGGTTCTGAAATGAAAAGATATATTAAGTCCTCATTATTCTCTTCAATAAAATCAAAAGCTTGATTAATATTTAGAATAGGTTGTATTTCTTCCTTTTGTTCATAAGACTATGATAATTGTTTGGTCAATTTAGTGTGTCATAAATTGCTACATTAATTATCAATCCGGGAGTCGTAAACTGATGAAGTGTGGTGCACTGTATGTGCAAGATAGCCTCTTTCTTATGTTTTTGTCGTTTTTTAGTTTTTATTTGTTTTGGGGGTTTTTATAATGTGAATGGAATTCCTATTCCTGAGTCTCTAGAAGGAAAGTATGGTTATAGATTTTAAGGTGACTGTGTCCTCTATAATGGTTCCCAAAAATTAACACTTCAGAAAGTCTTAGAACATACTAGTGATGAAAGCATTACTTGAACAAGAATGAAAATGTGTTGCTATTTAAAACAAGTAAATAATGTGTTGTTATCTAAAACAAGTAAATAATGAACTACTGATCATGAAACTATCATCTCTGCTACTGTCTAAATACAGAAAAATAATTTAAGCTACTGCACTCAAAGAAATTAAAAATTGCAAGGAAAGTAAAACTAAAATCAAATTACACATTCATAATTCGATCCCTCGCCAGTAGTCCAACTATGGCTTTCAAAGGTAATCATCAATGTCATGAGGAATCTGATATCTAATTGCAGAAAAGTAAAACTAAAATCAAATTACACATTCATAATTCGATCCCTCGCCAGTAGTCCAGCTATGGCTTTCGGAGGTAACCGACAATGATATGAGCAATTTAATATCTAAGCTAACTAATAAAGCAAGGAAACAAAACTGAAATCAACAAAACAGAACTGGAATTAAAAACTAGGAAAAGAAAAGTCAGCAGAGAATTAATCCCATGTCATTAGTCATTGTGAAAATTATATGCAGATGCCCGGGCTGCCCACTCTATCCTAAAACATACATGCACTAATCAGTGTTATCCAAAGCTGTAAAATCATGAACGGAAGTGGAATGTTAATACCATGACAATTGAAATGTACACAAGTGGAATATATGCAAATGGAAATAGGAAAACAATGCAGGAAACTTTACAGCAACAAGAGAAACAAAACCTCGCGTACAGGGGCCCTCTGCACAGCCTCGGTCAACAGACTATCAATCCAAGATTATGTTCATGCAATCATATAAAAACAGAGTCTTCTCATATATTTCATAACACAGTTTACAACAATAAAACTAGTGTCACGACACAGTGGGCTTGAACAGCAAAAATTACATTCACAAAAAAAAAACTAACTATCCGTTATAGAAACAAGTTATTTATAACAGAGTTTACATAACTGTTTTTTTGTAGAACTGCATGAACAGGGGACACGTAAAAGACAGTGTACATGGATTTAGCGTACTGGTTGTCAAAAATATTAAATCTATCAACTTGTGGCTGTTAGATTCTCGTCATGGGTCAGTCTACAGGTGTCAACAGACCCCAGAGAATTAGGAATAGCCACGCATCCTTCAGAATCCTTCACGTGCTGGAAAACAGAGTCTGGCTGCCATAGGACTCTTACGTAGGACCACCGTTTGACCACCATTGACCGTAGCTTCCCTTGATGAATTCGGCTGAACCAATAGGACCTGATCCATGTCCAGGTCATTTCTAACTTGCCCATGTGGCTTGTTTTTCCTGGTGACACCTGCAACATAGAGTTTAACAAAAACAGCTGCGGAAAGTGACTAGATTCCACAGCTAATGAGAAAAATCTAGTTCAAACAGCAAACACAAAACATAGTTAGAAAACCACGTTAAATTCTCTTTTAGAATCAACATGCAATGATTTTGATAGCTTAGGAGGTCCAGCTGAGTGGAAAAAGTTCTAGGAAAGTGTGTAGGAGAGGTGTAATTTCAAAGCTCTACATACCCCCACTGTGAAGGTGTTGCATGTCCCCATGCAACCAAAAAATTTATCATCCTCCTTCAGTTCATGTGTTCTGAGACCTCTGCCTATACATCCAGTCTTCTTTTCCTCTTCCTTGGGACCACTACCATCCTTGGCTTCCTCATTAGACACCTGAACTTTAGGTTGATGAGAGCCCTGTTCAACCTTCTGTTCTTTCTCTTTAATTTTCTATTTTTCTTCTGCCATAGCCCAAGATGCAACATGGTGTTGTCATGAATGATCTTATCTAACCTGCTTTGTTCCTTCAGTGTTTCATTTTCATTTTTAATGTTTCTATTTAAGACCTCCAGCTCAAAAACTTCATGTTTCAGTGATTGGATTTGAGCTTCTTGAACTGTATTAGGTTGGGTAGATGAAGTGCCTGGGTCTCCGGCTGTTTTCTCCAAGGACTCTATATAATCATACATTTCATGCTGGTTCGGGTCTATCTTAGGTGTGGTCTTTCTTGGGTTGACCCCAAAATCCTGTTGAGAAGGGCTAATTTCAAAATTTGGCCGAGAAGGACTCATGTCAAAATCTGGCTGAGAGATAGGAGTATGGTGGGGACCACGACCATGAGGGATTGCTGAAGGTTGCTCCGGTGTTTCTCATCCTAAATAAATAAAGTGGGGTCCTTTAGTTTGTATTTTTCTCAACTTCCCCTTAAGTCTAGAACTTCTCCTTAAGTTTTGTGGGCTGGTGTCCTCTTTCTTCCCACTATGTTTTTCTTTCCCTTTCTTCTTTGCTGCAGCTGGCTGTTCTTGAAGGTAAACTAGTCTTTCAGACAGTACTTGATGGTCTTCTTCTGAGGAAGGTTCTGGGGTTTGATGCACAGCCTCAATACTTCTTTTCCCTTTTGATTTTCTTGGCTTCTTACCCTCAGTCTTTTCCTTCCTACTTTCAGATAGTCTTTCTTCTCTACTAGTTTCTTCAACTATGTTAGTAGGAGTACCTTGAATTTTATCACTTGTTCTCTTTCTTCTGCTTCTCCTTGATGTACTACTTTCAGGGGTTTCTTGTGGATCTTTAAAGAAATTTCTGACCAAAAACTACTCCCATGTGTCCTTCTTTTCTTTTAATTGTTTTTTCTATCAAGATTTTCACAAGACCGTGGTGATACAAGTGGGGTTCTACGTCCCCCAGATTCTTTTGCACTGTGGTGGACATTTTCTTCAGGCTATTTAGCAAGAAATAGGGCAAATTAAGAGTTTGGTTCTCTAGAAAATTCATCAGCAACCGGGTGTGATACATGTACATTGACCCAAATCTTCCCTCACGGGTAATGAATTTCTGGATTATTAATAGTAAACTAGCCCATTTTTCTTGTAAAGCAGAGACAAGGATTCCTTTATTAAAGATGCTTACATCCATAACTAGATTTCATAGGATAACCCTCCATGCTCTCTCGTCAAAGCTCTTATTTTTGAACCACTGTTCTCCCTCCTGTGGAATTTCGGTTGCAGCTACTATGGATTCCTCCGTGATTGGGAATTTAAGGTCTCCAATCTCTGCTTCTATGTCGTCAAAGGACCTCGCAAAAGTCTTCGTAACTTCCTTGTTGTAGCCTCTGAATTTCTGAATAAATTGTAACCATCGGGCCTTTCTTAGCATGCCTTTCACTTGCGGATACCCTTCCAAAAATTTGGGCCCTTTCGGTTCTGCTCTCAACAGAGGATCCATTTTTTCTCCTGTCTTAACACATCTGCGTGGGTATTGGATGAATGGAGGTGAGATGGATAGGTTAGCGGGAGATGGACAGGATTTATGGAAAAAAACCAGTGACTGTAAACGAAAAATAGAGAACAGGTAGCGGAAGTGAGTTTATGCAGCGGAGCAGAGGCTTATGTGAACAAGGTATGAATACAAACGCGACTTGAATAGGATAGTAGGGCAGTAAAATGAGCCCGGCAGAGTTTCAAACTGAAGTAGACGTAAACATGCTCAAGAAATGGCTGCAGAATTTGTGCAGTGGAGAAAAGCCGTGATCAAATCAAACATGTCCCATAATTACAGGTGGAGTGTCGAAGTACAGCCGAACACGAGTTAAAATCGGAGGCTTGATCATGAGGCCGTTTGAAAATAAATGCAAGGCTTATGGAGGAATCATATAGAGGTCGTGGAACGGTTATGGGGCTATCAATGTCAATTTTGCATATAATGGAGTCGTGGTTCCAAAACTATGTAAAATGTGTTTTTAAATGCTATTTGAAATAAATCTTACCCATACCTTGGAATTTTTGCAACTTTTCGTCCATTATCCTTTGATTAGCTACTCCTTGTTGATGCTTTTAGGTGCCTCATATCTTCAAAATAGGTCCTTGGTCATACCTGCATTTGATTTTCATGATCATTTTACTAACATCTGACTGTCAATTTTGGAAAACATAGTGATGGCTGCGGAAACTACTTCTGGCTGTGGAAACTGGGTTCAGCTGCGGAAACTAACACAACAATCATATGACTGAATGGATATGGATAAATGATAACTGACTGAATGAAAATTGTCATGAAAAAAACCTTTTATTGGTGGAATGAAATGGAATGGATGAAATGGAGTGGAATGAAATGAAGTGGAGTGGAATGAAGTGAAATGGAGTGGAGTGTCACAAAACTGTGAAATGAGAGAGAGAATTTTTTTTTATAGAAAATATAGGGCGTCAGGAGTTCCTGATTTTCGCCTTATATTTTCTGTATAAGACTGCCAATCAGTGATTGGTTTTCAGGCTTATACATATATTTATTTATTTATTTATTTTAAATAGAAAGGAACAAAGGCTAGGCTGGTGGAGAAGAAGGATTCCTCTTCACTAGCCTTATTGCAGAACTATCTTGAAAGATTTTGACAAATTCTTCTTTTGAGAGTGGCTTATGATAGATCTTTAATCTGTGGCCATTCACAATAAGAGTAGTTTGATGTTCATCAATGGTTTTGATTCTTACCACTCCATTGCTAAAGATTTTGTCAATCTCATATGGCCCAAGCCAATGATTCTGAAATTTTCCTTTAAAATATTTAAACTTGGAATCAAATAGCAATGCCCAATCTCCTTCTTGAAACTTTTTCTCCTTGATGTATTTGTCATGCCACTTAGCTCTTTGATATTGAACTAGATCAGTTCTTAGGATTGCCTCTTGTCTGATCCATCTAGCTCATTCAACTGCTCCATTCTGTGCTTTTGGGCTTCTGATAGATCCATTCCCAACTGAACTGCCATCTTAAAAGTTTTGACTTGGAGCTCAATGGGGAGCAAGACTTCTTTCCCATAAACAAGTTCATAGGGAGAATGTCCTATTGTATTCCTCCATGTAGTTTTGTAGGCCCACAAGGCTTCAGGAAGCCTTTCTGCCCAATCTCTTCTGTGTAGATGAACAATTTTGGTGATGATGCCTTCAATAACTTTGTTTGTAGACTCCACTTGGCCATTTGCTTGCGGATGGTAAGGAGTAGATTTTCTGTGCTTGATTTTGTATTCTTCTATCAACTTCTCCACCAGGTTGGATGTGAATTGACCTCCCTGATCTGTCACGATTTCTCTTGGAACACCAAAGCGAGTAAAAATATCCTCATAAAGAAAACTAACAACTGAATTTTCAGTAGTAGAGACTAATGCTTTGGCTTCTACCCATTTAGTAACATAATCAGTACATACAAATATATACTTTCTTTGTTTAGATGGTGGATTAATAGGTCCAATGAAATCTAAAGCCCATTTTTCAAAGGGTTTGATGAGTACTTGTGGTTGTAATGGCATTTCGTTTGAAAAGGTAGGTTTCCCTACTCTTTGGCAGCTGTCACACCTTTTGACATATTGTTTTGCATCTTTGAAGAGGGATGGCCAAAAATATCCTAAAGAGAGGATTTTATAGGCTGTCCTTTTGTCAACAAAGTGTCCGCCGCATGGTTCATCATGACATGCTTTAAGGATATCAGGCATTTCATCTTCCCTAACACATCTTCTGATCACAAGATCTGGCCCTGTTTTAAACAATTCGTTAGAAATCCATGAATATTTTGAACTCTCCTGAATAATATTTCTTCTTTCACTTCGAAATAAATGTGGAGGTAGTTTCCCCGTAACCAAATAGTTATCTATATCTGCATACCAAGGAGTCTTAGTAGTTATTGCAAATAAATATTCATCAGGAAACTTATCCTCTACAGGAGAATCCTCTTTAGTATTTTGAATCCTAGACAAGAAATTAGCTACTGTATTTTGTTTCCCTAGTCTATCCAACACAGTAATATTGAATTCCTGTAAAAGTAGGAGCCATCTTGTAACTCTGCCATTAACAGGTTTGTTCATTAGATATCTAATCGCAGAATGATTAGTATGAATAAAAGTTTCATAGCCTGTTATATAATGTCTAAACTTATTGATAGCATGAACAACAACTAAGAACTCTTTTTCAGTTACAGTATAGTTCAACTCAGTGGGAGTCAAATTTTTACTGGTATAGTAAATGGCATAAGGAACTAAATATTTTTGACCCAACACAGCTCCTAGAGCTGTATCTGAAGTATCTATAGAAATATGGAAAGGGAGTTTCCAATTTGGTCCTCTCAAGATAGGCGCTTCAGATATTCTTGTTTTCAAAGTTTCAAATGCTGATTGACAATCAGGATCCCACTTGAATTCACAGTCTTTTGTAAGTAGTTTGAAAAGTGGAGATGCTATTTTAGTGAAGTTTTCTATAAATATTCTATAGTATCCAGTAAATCTTAGAAAACTTCTAGAAATCTTTTTGACAATTTGGAATAGGAAATTTGGAGATGACTTCAACTTTTGATCTATCAACTTTAATCCCATCCCCTGAAATATGATGTCCTAAAACAATACCTTCAGTAAACATCATAAATCATTTTTCATGGCTTAATGAAAGGTTTGTCTCTTTACATCTTATAAGGACTTTTTCCATATTTTCTAATGCCTCTTCAAACAAATTACCATAAACTGTAAAATCATCCATATAAACCTCTACACAATCATGTATTAGATTAGAAAAGATTCCTAGTACTGCTCTTTGGAATTTCGTGGGTGCATTACATAATCCAAAAGGAAGCACTCGATAAGAAAAATTTCCCCATGGACAGGTAAATGTGGTCTTGTCCTGATCCTCAGGTGCTACCTGAATTTGATTATAACCACTAAAACCATCCAGAAATGAAAAGTACTTTTTTCCTGCTAATGTATCTAATACTTGATCGATAAAGGGAAAGGAAAGTGATCCTTCAATGTTTCTTTGTTCAATTCCCTGTAATCAATGCATACCCTCCATTTACCATTCTTTTTGGGTACTATAACCAAAGGAGAAACCCATCGGCTATCTGAAATTGGATAAATGAAGTTTACGTTGAGTAGTTTTTGGAGCTCTTCTTTCACTATCTCCCTAAGATTTGGATTCATCCTTCTCTGAAGGTGTTTGATTGGTCTACTGTTTTCCTCAATATAGATATGCTGGATGCAAGTCTTAGGGTCAATACCTTTCATATCAGTATACTCCCATGCAAATGCAGTAGAATGTTTTTGCAAGATTTTGGTTAGCTCTCCCTGTTGTGATTTTTCCAAGTTTTTGTTGATATTCAATGTTTTATCTGGAAAAATCTCAATGGTAGAACTACCAAACTCTTCCATATAGTAAAGAGACATTTGTCTTGATGATAAATACTCAATGTCAGAATCTAACTGAAATTGTGTATGGTCATATTCTGAAGATATTTCAAAATTTTCTAATGTGTTTAGAATTTGACTATCTTCATTGATTTCAGAAATGGTAAAGACAGTTTGTATAGTGTCCTCATCATCGACCCATTCATTGTCTCCTACTTCTGTAATTTCTTTTGTTGGAGGATACAAATTGAATTCCTTTGTCGAACTACCATCATAAATGTACATATCCCCAGATCTACAACTAATGAAAGCATCAGCTATGGCTAGCCAAGGTCTTCCTAAGATGAGTGGGTGCCCTCCTAAATTACTCTTGGGAGTCAAAATCATGAAATCTACTGGATATTCCCAAGAATCTAAGGAGACTGAAATATCTTCTAATACACCATCTGGTTTGATTATTGATCTATCTGCAAGTTGCAGTAAGGTAGGTGTAAAAAGAAGATTAGGATTTTTTAGCTGTTCCATAGTCTGTCTACTCATAATGTTGATAGCAGCCCCTAAGTCAATCAAAGTATTTGGAATTTCTATCCCATTTATATGTGTCTTGACAATTGGACTACCTGGATCTACATATTTCTTCATGGTAATTTTTCCCATCATGATATCTGCAATTTTTCCTACCAGGTGGATTCTTCTTGTATCTCTTGGTTTCCTTCCTGGGCTTTTGAGACTCAACTCCTTTAGTGTTTTTGCTAGAATAGGAATCTCTCTAATGGCTTGTAGCAAGGGAATCTTGATACAGAGATTCTTTAATTCATCTAGGAAATCATAGTCAGGCAACAAGATTTGTTTTTCCACCCCTTTGTCAATTTGTAATCTTTCAGGGAAAGGAGGTGTGGATGAAGATGCAGGTTGCTCAACTACAGGAGTTGTGGGGGTTGACTCTTTTTCATTTTCGTTTTGAATGGTTGGGTTTTGAAGAGATGCTTCTTCAGAACCTTTATTGGCTTTAAGAGAATCCTCCTCAAAGGTATCTTGCTTTTGAACATCTATAGAAGGTTTTTCTAAAACTCTACTAGACCTGAGTTGTACATCATTGAGAGGAACAATCATATAGGTAGGAAATTGTTGTCCTTCTACCATGTAAGCATTCTGAGGATTTTTTTTATTGGGATTTGGCAATGGCTGGGCTGGTAGTTGGTTTGTATTTTGTTGAAATGGAAGCAAGAGTTGAGAATTTGGATTTTGTGTAGAAGGTTGTTGTTGCGGAAATGGTAATAAAAGTTGTGGGTTTTGATTTGGAATTTGTGGATTTTGTTGATTTTGAAAAGATGGAGGATATTGATAAAATTGAGCAAATCTCCTATAAGGATTTTGCATCCCTTGTGCCCATGATTGGTATGGATTTTGAGATTGGGGTCAAGGTTGTTGCCAAGAATTCCAATTCGGTGGGACCTGAAAGTTTATAGGATTGTTAAATCCTTGATTTTGTGGCCCCTGCCATGGTCTTCTTGAAACAAAACAAAGGGATTCTATTGAATTTGGATCTTCCTAAAACACAGCTTTGAACCCCGGAATTGAAGGACAATCCTTGGTCTCATGGCTTTCTAAGCAAATCACACATGTCTCTACAACTTTTGCATCCAAGGGACATTCCCTTAAAGAATGTTTCTTTCTACATTTTGGACAAAATATGGCTAAGGCTTCGGCTTCTGCTTTCTGCTTGTTTCGTATTTTAAGGGTGTCTAGTTGTTCACTAAGGCTCCCTAGAATATCAGTTTTGAACTCATCAAGCATATTGCCAATCTCTGCCCTACTTACTGATCTAGTTGCAGATTTGTTTTCTCTAATAACAGAAGGATCTCTAGGCCCTTTTCCAGTTTTATATTTTCCCCTTGAGAGATGGACACATAATTCTGCTATTTCATGGAGTGGAAGTTGAGAAATATCTCCTTCCCCATCATGTTAAAATATCTATCCATTTATCTCTAATGGCTTTCAATAGAAGGGCTTTCAAGGTTTCCTCATCTAAATTACTCATTTTTGCTCTCTTTAAGTTGTATTGAAATCTTCTAAGTAAATCCTCCAAGTTTTCATCTTCTTTTTGCATCATCTTGAATACCTCATCCTTATGATTGGTGGGCATACAATAATCCAATTATCTATCCAAAAATGTTTGTTTCATATCATTCCAAGTTCTAATAGATTGAGTTACTAATCCCATGAACCATTTCAAAGCTGCTCCTTTCAATGTTGAAGGAAAAAATTTGAGTTTTTGAGAGTCTTCCATATAGTCATCGGTTCGGCACAAGACTTCAAACTCAAATAGAAATGTTTCAGGATCCTCACTTCGCAACCCATAAAAGTTTGGGAGGAAAGATGGTGAAATATTTTTCATTTTTGTATGGGTCTCCTCATTGGCTATAGGAAATCCAAATGAGTTATCTCCATCTCTATTTCCCCCATTGTTACATCTACCTCCTCCATTGTTTCTTCCTCCTCTACCTCTACCTCTACCTCCTCCTCCAAATCCATTTACTACTTCTTCTGTCATGATAGTTTCCTCAGAGTTCTCAGAGTCCTCTGGTTCTTCTATTAATGGCGAACGAGGAGGAATTTCTCCCTCTTCTTCTTCAGGTGATTCTACTTCTTTGATTACAATACGTTCCCCTGTAGAAGTGAAGAAAGGTTCTTTCCCTAGGTCAGATTCGATGGATGGTGTGGGAGAGTCTCCTAATTCAGTTGCTGCCCCTTGAATTCCAGGAATCCTAAGGCTTGGAGTGTGAGTTGGAGATGATGGAGGTGTATCTTGTCTATGCCTTGAAGTAGCTGGAGTTGTAAAAATCGAACTTTTGGCCCTAGCTATAAATCTTCCCCTAGAATCTCTTGCTCTATGCATGTCATTTTTTTTTTCAAAGTCGGGCTAATAATTCTCTTTTTGATCTTCCAGGTCACACTAGGTGCAAGAAGAGAGCATAATCAAGAAATTATTAAACTAACAACTCTCTTTTTTGATCCTCCAGATCACACTAGGTGCAAGAGGAGAGCATACTTTAAGAAGTTATCAATTTTTCCCTCTCTTTTTTTTTAAGAGATTGGCTACCTAGTTACACTTCCCCAGCAACGGCGCCAAAATGTTTGGTCAATTTAGTGTGTCCTAAATTGCTACATTAATTATCAATCTGAGAGTCGTAAACTGATGAAGTGTGGCGCACTGTATGTGCAAGATAGCCTCTTTCTTATGTTTTTGTCGTTTTTCAGTTTTTATTTTGTTTTGGGGGTTTTTATAATGTGAATGGAATTCCTATTCCTAAGTCTCTAGAAGGCAAGTATGGTTATAGATTTTAAGGCGATTGTGTCCTCTATAATGGTTCCCAAAACTCAACACTTCAAAAGGTCTTAGAACATGCTAGTGATGAAAGTATTACTTGAACAAGAATGAAAATGTGCTGCTATTTAAAACAAGTAAATAATGTGTTGTTATCTAAAACAAGTAAATAATGAACTACTGATCATGAAACTATCATCTCTGCTGCTGTCTAAATACAGAAAAATGATTTAAGCTACTGCACTCAAAGAAATTAAAAATTGCAAGTAAAACTAAAATCAAATTACACATTCATAATTCGATCCCTCGCCAATAGTCCAGCTATGGCTTTCGGAGGTAATCATCAATTTCATGAGAAATCTGATATATAATTGCAGAAAAGTAAAACTAAAATCAAATTACACATTCATAATTCGATCACTCGCTAGTAGTCTAGCTATGGCTTTCGGAGGTAACCAACAATGATATGAGCAATTTAATATCTAATTGTAGAAAAGTAAAACTAAAAACAAATTACAGATTCATAATTCAATCCCTCGCCAGTAGTCCAACTATGGCTTTCGAAGGTAACCGACAATGATATGAGCAATTTAATATCTAAGCTAACTAATAAAGCAAGGAAACAAAATTGAAATCAACAAAACAAAACTGGAATTAAAAACTAGGAAAAACAAAGTCAGCAAAGAATTAATCCCATGTCATTAGTCATTGTGAAAATTATATGCAGATGCCTGGGCTGCCTACTCTATCCTGAAACATACATGCACTGATCAGTGTTATCCAAAGCTGTAAAATCATGAACGAAAGTGGAATGTTAATACCATGACAATTGAAATGTATGATGAGCCCTAAAAATGGATAATTATTTGGGCTCATTCAACCTCCTAATTCGACTTAATCCACCATTCTCATTAGTTTATTGCATGTTTTTTATTATATTTATGCTAATAGAGTGAATTGGGTTAGTCATTATGCCAACAAGTCTAATGTGTGCTTTGTGTAGCCTTTTTGGTCAATTTGGAGACAAAATTGAAGGTTTTAATGAGCACTTGGCAGCCAAATTCGTGGGAGAACAAGGGAGAGGATTTGTAGGAAGGTGTCCCCTTCATTTATGGGCCCTTACCTCGAATTCTCCACCATCAACTCGGAGTTCAAGGGCCACCAAATCAATTAACACAAGGGCAGCCAAGCAAGTCAAGTAGGACTGCTGTTAACTACAAGTTTTGGGCAGCCAAGTCCCTAAAGTTTAGGAGGACTGTTGGGGTCCTCAATTTGTATAAATAAGAAGGCTTAGGGCCTCATTTTGGTTAGCTAGTGGTTAGTCAATTTGTAGCCAATGGTTAGTCATTTTGTAGGCAGAAGTTAGCTAGTTTGTAGTTCGATTTTTAGGCAGTAGATTAGCTTTGCTTTCAGCACATTTTCAAGTTTCCCCTGTGGACAGTTTTGATGTAACTCTTTTATTCTTGCTCAATAAAGATGAATCCAGCTTTGCACCAGCTCTAAATCTCTCTTAGGAGGCTGTAGCTCTTGGGTTTGGGCCCATCTCAAGCGCCTAGTACCTCCTTTGTTTACTTTCATGTGTCTTTGCTGCATTCTTAGAATAAAATCCGCTATTTACATTTGAATATTGCTTTGTTATTTAGATTGCTTTTGATGGTTAAAGTAGCTTTTCATGTTTAGAATAGATTGGTAGGATAATAACAGGAAAAAGGCTCCAAAAAAGGGTCAGCAAACACTTTTGGTTTCACCTCTTCCTTATTGGATCAGGGGCTGGAGTTGAAGTAACCGTGCTGCCCCAAACAAAAACACTAGTTTGCTTTACCATGCAAACCTTAGTGTGTTGTTTTCATTTGCAGAGGTTGGTTACATGTTCAGATCTTTGAATGCTTCATTTCGTAGTTAATATACATGGTTTCCTTGCAAATAAAGCTGTTGTCCATTCTCATTACTGTTAGCCAGATCATATTAGGATAGCATAACTAGATCTTTGTTTTCTTGCATGTCTTTGTTGGTTCAGTTGGAAACACAAATTGCAGAGCACTTGTACCACTTCTCTATCTGCCCAGACTCCCTCAAACCCATCTTCTCCATCTCCTAACTTGGTTTCTTGCCTCACGTTGCCACATTGCCCTCATAACCCTACCTTTTGTGCAGCATTATTCCAGTATTCTTAGAACAAGTCCAGCCATCTACACCTTCTCCTCAACTCCATCCTCCAAGTCTTGAACTCCCCTACACCCCTATTTCACCTCCATACTCATTCCTCCACCTTTTTCCCTCCATCTATGCTCCAAAATTCCATTTCTAAACATCCTATAGAAAAATTACAGAACATCATGTAGAAATCCCAAAACATCCTGTAGAACCCCTGCAGACTTCCTGTAGAAGCTCATAAACGCGGTTTCTTGGCAGCCAAACTTTGTGAAACTCTCCGGAAGGGTGTTAGGGACTCCTTAGACCCTCTATGAACCTTCTCAACCTTTTGCAAGCATTTCTCCTCCTTGATCCACCTCTGCACAGTAAAAAAAATAGTTAAAAGCACATGCATGATAACTCTAACAACTTATTCAAAAATACAAAAAGATGTTTTCTTCAGATAGAGGTAGTCTAGACACATGTATTTTACCTTCATAGAAGTAATGGCATTTCTGTCAGTAGTTTGCATTCTCTCCTTTGCGTTAGTAGGACTAGCTGGTAGAATTAGGGTTTGCTAGGGTTTGCGTTTCTTTTTGGCTTTCAGTTTCTTTCCGCAAGTATATTAGCTTCCTTTGAGTTACCTTTCATCCATTAGTTAAAATGCTTCTTCTAAGAGCTCGTAGAGGTTGGCGTAAGCCCCTAGCGGACTTGTGCCAGCTGACCAAGTGACAACTGCGGCAAGAGCTAGTACTTGTGCATACAGCACCGTCGCTTCCAAGTTTGTTACGAACTACCGGGTCGATAAAATTAAAGAAGGGAATTCCAGGAGTTGTAGCATTATTGCTACAATACTGGGGCCCACCATCTTTTTGGCGCCGTTGCCGGGGAAGCGTCAGAGTATTGGTGATTGCCGCTTTTATTCTATTTTCCACTACAATCTTCTGCTAAGTAGTTTATTTCATTTTCATTATGCAATTTCATTTATGCAAAAGTAGATTAGCATTTCCCGCTTTCATAGATTAGCATTTCAATTCCGCAATTTCATTTCTGCAAGCGTAGATTAGCATTTCAATTCTGCAAGCGTAGCCTAGCATTTCATTCCTGCAATTTCATTTGAGCAAAATAGATTAGTCATTTCCTGCTTTCATTTCAATTCCGCATTTTCATTTCAGCAAGATAGTTAGTTGCAGTTCAATCTATTTTAGTTTTGCAGATACAAGAAGAAAAATACAAAAATCAACCAAAAAGATTTAATTTCATGCCTTGTAGGAGTAGAGATAAGTTAGAAAAATGATTGCACAACACCCCCATTGCTTCACACAGCCAACATTCTCTCTTCTTCGATGGCTGTGGTTAAAGAACCCTTAGGTGGCCAGCAAGACATATTTGAAGAACCTCAAGGGAAGACGAAGAAGAAACCATTCCTCTGGAGCAAATGGCTACAAGCAGAAATGTTGGGAGCAGCACCTTGTCCAAAGACGAATTTGAAGATCAGGTGGAAGATTTCAAGAGTGATATGAGGCAGTTTGTTGCCATGCAACTAGATACCTTGCGGATCCTAAAGAAGCAAGAGGAAGCCAAGAGGGCTTTGGTCATCTTTTGTCCCAGGTGCACTAGAAAGCATCCTAGGAATGAATGTCCATTGCACTCCATAGAAGTGTGTTTTGTCTGTGAAAGAGACCATCCTACGAATCAGTGCCCTTCCTTGCCCAGAATCAAAGCTGCATATCAAAGAGCCAAGGGAGCCACTGAATCACTCTATTATATGAACCAAAGGAGGCCACATGGACCTAGATCTTACCAGCAGGAACTACAAGGGACATCTGAGACCTATTATGACCCCTATCAAGCCACTTTCATGCCTTCTTGGGGTCCCCCTGCTCATCCTTCCTGGTTCACACCTCCTCCTTGTTCCTTCACAGATCCATATTATGCCCAACCAGCTGCTCATTCGTTTCACTCTTATGCTCAGCCACAGCCTCAGTGGAATGCACCTCATCAGGGGTGGAGGCCCCAATACAACACTCCTCCCACTTATTTTCCTCCACCACCTGCTTGTCCACAACCATCGCCTCCTGCTCCACCAAGGCAACCCCAAATGCCTACCCAACCACAACCCCATCCACATCCATCTCAAATCTATGCCTCCACTCAACTACCCGTACCACCATTTCCAAAACCATACCATGGAGCAACTCAACCCAATTGCAAAGCTGAGGCACAACATGTCCAAACAACTGCTCTTGAGCTCAATGGTCTTCACCATAGCTCAGGAAGAGTATTGCAAAAAAGAGACTATATTGAAAGCATTGAAGGACCACATCAGGAAAAAGAAGATTTAGAAGAGGAAATCAAAGAACCATGGGCTTTACTTGATGAAGAGAAGACATCAGAATCAGAGATCGAGAGAGTTCCCTCATGGTTACCATCAAATCCTCCATGTACTCAAGAGAAATATCAGCAAAAAGAGGAAGATGAGAAGGTCATGATAGAAGGTGACATGAAGAATGATCCAGATCAGCAAAAGGACCAAGGATATCAGAGCTATATTGAGATATGGTTTCATACAGTCACTAAGTTGCAACAGTACTCTCTTCCTCAGCTATGTTTGATCCCTTCAAAGTCAGATCATTTTGTCTCTGAAATCTGGATCGTTGTCAAAGCATGCATTTCGAGCCTTCGCATCATCTTGTCTCTAATCTCGATGTGCACATGGCTCCATTGGAAGTATTCTTACACTTGAAAATGATTTTGTTTTTCAAGTAGGGTAGGGTAGAAAAAAAAGAAAAAAGAAAAAAGAAAAAAAAAATGAAAATAAGAAGAGAATAAAAATCTAAGGTGAAAAACTCCTCGGAGGCGGCTTAGATTGGCTCATTGATTGAAAACCTCCATGATGCGGTCAATGGGTTGGGAAAAAAGAGAAAATAGAATAAGATATCTGGGTGAAAACCTCCCTTGGAGGCGCCCAGGGCAGGCAATTAGGGTGAAAACCTCCATGAGGCGCCCTAGTTGTTTTTCAAAAAAAAAAAAGAGAAAAAGAAAAAGAAAAATAAATCTAATTTCCATTGAATAATTTCAAGTTGCAGCAATGACATTGCAGGTCAGGAGGAACACTCAAAACAAAGACAAAGGAGTTTTTGTGCCTTCTAGAGGAAGTTCTATATTTCTACAGGAAACATCCTGTAGAACCTGCAAGCGAGCTAGATTCGATTTTGGAAGGGGATCTAAAGCTTGGAATCCATTGGTTATGCCTGCAAGCACCTTTGTGTCCATCCCTCGCCTTGCTCCATCATCTTTTCCACCTCATTGTGCTTCTTCATTGTGCTTCTACAGGAAGTTCCTGTAGAAATTGTAGGAAGCTAGAAATGGATTTCAAAAAGGTGGTTTGGTGAACATGGTAGCTTCCTCAAGGGTTCAGAAGTCCTCCTGCAATCTTCAAACTCCTCCTCCATCATCTCCATACCTGCATCACAGCCCAAGCTCAGTTTTTCTTTCCATGCAAAAACTTGCAAAATGCTTTGAAGAGAAAATACATAGAACAAAATTTGTTTTTGCCATAACTTGAAAACCATCCATCCATTTGAAAAATTGTTTTACAGAGAATTGTATAGGGATGATGGCAACATGCTCGAGCAATTTCAGGCCATTCCGTTGCACGGTTTCCAAGAAATCAGCTTCCATCACCATCAGTCATTTTTGCATTTTCTCCATATCCGTGCATCCGTTTCAAAACCCGTTTCATGGGGATATGCATATGGGTGATAGTAACCTACCCAAGTAGTTTCAGCCGATTCCGATGCACGGTTTCCGAGAAATTGATCTCTGAAATCTTCAGCCATTTTCCATTTTTATCGAAATATGTGCATCCAATGATCACGATTTTGCTATGGGAGGTGCATAATGATGATAGGAATGCACTCAGCAAGTTTCAGATCAATCCGGTTTACCGTTTGGGAGAAATGGCGAAAACAAGTTCTGGTCCTGTGAAAATTCAGCAGCAACAGCTTGAAGGTGCAGATTTGAATGTGGAAACAAATGCCTGCAACTTAGATCTGGTCAGAGGACACCTGCACAAGGAAAAACAACCAAAAATCATCAGCCAATCCCTCATGCAACCAAAGGATTCAGGCATGCAGCAATAGAATATGAGCAGGCAGCAGCAAAAAGCACTTCACAACAACCATTTGACTTCAGGTACGTGACTAAAACCTGTTCCTCTATTGCATGAATCTAATTAAAGAAATGCATGAACAAATGGAATGGTGAAATTGAGCCACGAATATAGCAAGGTTAAGCCGATTTCCTTCTCTAGCACTCAGCTGGAAGTCACACAGTACACGTGGACAGCTGACTTACGTGAAAATTAAAGCAACCAGGAGTGTTGGCCGTTTAAACTTCAGTTCAATTCACGGCAGTGATTACAGGGGGAAAACGCACAGTTCAGGAACAACACTTCCAGTTGCATGTGGCCACGTACACTTGGCCACTTCACTCTCTCACGTTAATCACGCTGCAGTTAAACGACGCTCGGCTGAAACTCTCATCACTCTTTGTTCAACTGCGGTCAACTGAAGCACATGTCCACGACTTCCAGATCAGTTAACCAGTGGTCCTCTACAAGATTTCTGCCTGGTTTCTCGAGATTTCTGCCATTTCTTAAAGAAATTCCCGCCTTTCATGCTCTACAGGCGTTTCTACAGGAAGTCTTCTACAGGAAACATAGAAAACAGCCTTCCAGAGCAGAAAAGCCTGGATTTTTCTTCGACAAATTAGAGTTTCGAAGAGAGGTAGGCTCGAACATACCATCCCCATGCTTAATTTTCGAAAGGTGGTGAATTATCTTATTTGAAGTGAAAAATATTGGAACCAATCTACCTGTGGGTCCAGACAGTGTTTTGCTTATATAATACACAGAATTTCTTTTGAATGGTGCTGTGTCATATTCACCTCCATGGTTCCTGCCAAAAAACTCTCCCCATTTTAATGACAAACACCTGTGCACATATAAACTACTTTTTTTTGTGACTGTTATATGGTTAGTGTGAAAAGTAGCTCTGCACTCTGTCTGTGAGGGCTTAATCCCTTTTGAAAAGTTTATTTTTGCGCGGCAGCAGTATTATAACTAGAGAATTGGTGAAAGGGGAGATACAAACAATAGAGAAATCTTGTCCTGAGAACCAAGGAGGAAAGCCACATCTGAATTTCCATTCTAACCAGAGCTCAAGCCGAAAACAGGGTATTCTCACCATGCTTGGAGGGTTTATCAGAAAGGAACCCTCGGATTCCAAGAAGTTGAGAGAAACTTCTCAGGTGATAGACCTGTTTACCTGTGCAAAGTGGATGACCCTCTGTGATAAAATTCAAGGTCATGATGATGAAATCACAGAGGAGTTCCTTAAGTTCCTGCAGCCCAAATCAAAAACATTAGTAACTGTGGATTTCAGAGGGTTGACCCTAAAGCTTACCCCACCACTCATCAGAAGAGAAAGCCAGTGGAAAAGAAACACAAGAAAGACCACCAAAGAAGGAACAAGATGAGGAATGAGGGAAAAGGACAAGCTGTTGAGGCCAAAGCTGTGGGTGAAGTAAAAACACAAACGCCAAGGGAGAAGCGGTTGCAAGCACGGGCAGAGAAGACTGAAAAAGGCCAAACAAGTAGGGACACACCCAAGGAAACTACAGCACAGGTCAAGGAGAAGGCACCCCCAGCTAAGCAAGAAAAATTAGAGAAAATTGGTTCTACAGGAAGCCAGCAGACTGTTTCTACAGGAAGACAGAGAATTGTTTCTACAGGAAGCCAGAAACCAGCCACTACAGGACTTTCTACAAGAAGTCTGGAAAAAGGACAACAAAAGGAGAAATCAGCCGAAATTCTAGCTAGGGAGGCAGCAGCTGTGATGGCCACCCTAGGTACCTCTCCCAAGCCGAAGGAGAAGTGAAAGAGGGAGCTTCCACTATATTTCAAGGCAAGAAAGGGCATGCAGATAAGAACTGGCAGACCCCAAACCACAGACAAAGGAGAAAATTGTCATTAAGAACACAAAAGCTAACCAAAAGGAGGAGCCTCCTTCAAGGATGTCCATCACCTATGAATGAGGAAGCCAAAAACCTTCACTGGGAGAGAGAGAATTCAGATAATGGACTTAAAAACAGTTCTACAGGATGTTGAGACAGTTATACAGGAAGTTGAGAATTCTCTAGGAAAAGGAGCAAGTAGTGGGAAGAAGCAGAGAGAAAAGCATGGTTCCATGACAGAGAAGAGGACATCACTTCAGAAGCTTGGCATGACAAGGAGGCCACCAGGGCCATCAAAGATGAGGAGATAGGTTGGTTGCTCAGAGGATGAGCAACACTTTCAGTAGGGGGTGATGATGAGCCCCAAAAATGGATAATTATTTGGGCTCATTCAACCTCCTAATTCGACTTAATCCACCATTCTCATTAGTTTATTGCATGTTTTTTATTATATTTATGCTAATAGAGTGAATTGGGTTAGTCATTATGCCAACAAGTCTAATGTGTGCTTTGTGTAGCCTTTTTGGTCAATTTGGAGACAAAATTGAAGGTTTTAATGAGCACTTGGCAGCCAAATTCGTGGGAGAACAAGGGAGAGGATTTGTAGGAAGGTGTCCGCTTCATTTATGGGCCCTTACCTCAAATTCTCCACCATCAGCTCAGAGTTCAAGGACCACCAAATCAAGTAACACAAGGGCAACCAAGCAAGTCAAGTAGGACTGCTGTTAACTACAAGTTTTGGGCAGCCAAGTCCCTAAAGTTTAGGAGGACTGTTGGGGTCCTCAATTTGTATAAATAAGAAGGCTTAGGGCCTCATTTTGGTTAGCTAGTGGTTAGTCAATTTTTAGCCAATGGCTAGTCATTTTGTAGGCAGAAGTTAGCTAGTTTGTAGTTCGATTTTTAGGCAGTAGATTAGCTTTTCTTTCAGCACATTTTCAAGTTTCCCCTGTGGACAGTTTTGATGTAACTCTTCTTTTCTTGCTCAATAAAGATGAATCCAGCTTTGCACCAGCTCTAAATCTCTCTCAGGAGGTTGTAGCTCTTGGGGTTGGGCCCATCTCAAGCGCCTAGTACCTCCTTTGTTTACTTTCATGTGTCTTTGCTGCATTCTTAGAATAAAATCTGCTATTTAGATTTGAATATTGCTTTGTTATTTAGATTGCTTTTGATGGTTAAAGTAGATTTTCATGTTTAGAATAGATTGGTAGGATAATAACAGGAAAAAGGCTCCAAAAAAGGGTCAGCAAACACTTTTGGTTTCACCTCTTCCTTATTGGATCAGGGGCTGGAGTTGAAGTAACCGTGCTGCCCCAAACAAAAACACTAGTTTTCTTTACCATGCAATCCTTAGTGTGTTGTTTTCATTTGCAGAGGTTGGTTACATGTTCAGATCTTTGAATGCTTCATTTCATAGTTAATATACATGGTTTCCTTGCAAATAAAGCTGTTGTCCATTCCCGTTACTGTTAGCCAGATCATATTAGGATAGCATAACTAGATCTTTGTTTTCTTGCATGTCTTTGTTGGTTCAGTTGGAAACACAAATTGCAGAGCACTTGTACCACTTCTCTATCTGCCCAAACTCCCTCAAACCCATCTTCTCCATCTCCTAACTTGGTTTCTTGCCTCACGTTGCCACATTGCCCTCATAACCCTACCTTTTGTGCAGCATTATTCCAGTCTTCTGAGAACAAGTCCAGCCATCTACACCTTCTCCTCAACTCTATCCTCCAAGTCTTGAACTCCCCTACACCCCTATTTCACCTCCATACTCATTCCTCCACCTTTTTCCCTCCATCTATGCTCCAAAATTCCATTTCTAAACATCCTATAGAAAAATTACAGAACATCCTGTAGAAATCCCAAAACATCCTGTAGAAACCCTGCAGACTTCCTGTAGAAGCTCATAAACGCGGTTTCTTGGCAGCCAAACTTTGTGAAACTCTCTAGAAGGGTGTTAGGGACTCCTTAGACCCTCTATGAACCTTCTCAACCTTTTCCAAGCATTTCTCCTCCTTGATCCACCTCTGCAAAGTAAAAAAAATAGTTAAAAGCACATGCATGATAACTCTAACAACTTATTCAAAAATACAAAAAGATGTTTTATTCAGATAGAGGTAGTCTAGACACATGTATTTTACCTTCATAAAAGTAATGGCATCTCTGTCAGTAGTTTGCATGCTCTCCTTTGCGTTAGTAGGACTAGCTGGTAGAATTAGGGTTTGCTAGGGTTTGCGTTTCTTTTTGGCTTTCAGTTTCTTTCCACAAGTAGATTAGCTTCCTTTGAGTTAGCTTTCATCCATCAATTAAAAAGCTTCTTCTAAGAGCTCGTAGAGGTTGGCTTAAGCCCCTAGCAGACTTGTGCCAGCTGACCAAGTGATAGCTGCGGCAAGAGCTAGTACTTGTGCATACAGCACCGTCGCTTCCAAGTTTGTTACGAACTACCGGGTTGATAAAATTAAAGAAGGGAGTTCCAGGAGTTGTAGCATTATTGCTACAATACTGGGGCCCACCAATGTACACAGGTGGAATATATGCAAATGGAAATAGGAAAAAAATGCAGGAAACTTTACAACAACAAGAGAAACAAAACCTCAGCGTATAGGGGCCCTCTGCACAGCCTCGGTCAACAGCCTATCAATCCAAGATTATGTTCACTCAATCATGTAAAAGTAGAGTCTTCTCATATATTTCATAACACATTTTACAGCAATAAAACTAGTTTCATGGCACAGTGGGCTTGAATAGCAAAAATTACATTCACAAAAAAAAAACTGTGTTATAGAAACGCATTATTTATAACAGAGTTTACATAACTGTTTTCTTGTAGAACTGCATGAATAGGGGACACATAAAAGACAGTGTCCATGGATTTAGCATACTGGTTGTCAAAAATATTAAATCTATCAACTTGTGGCTATTAGATTCTCGTCATGGGTCAGTCTACATGTGGCAACAGACCCCAGAGAGTTAGGAACTGCCACGTATCCTTCAGAATCCTTCACGTGCTGGAAAACAGAGTAGACTCTTACGTAGGACCACCGTTGACCACAACTTCCCTTGATGAATTCAGTTGAACCGATAGGACCTGATCCATGTCTAGGTCATTTCTAACTTGCCCATGTGGCTTGTTTTGCCTGGTGACAGCTGCAACATAGAGTTTAACAAAAACAACTGCGGAAAGTTGAATCAGTTGCGGAAAGTGATTGGATTCCGCAGCTAATGAGCAAAATCTAGTTCAAACAACAAACAAAAAACATAGTTAGAAAACCACGTTAAATGCTCTTTTAGAATCAATATGCAATGATTTTGATAGTTTAGGAGGTCCAGGTGGGTGGAAAAAGTTCTAGGAAAGTGTGTAGGAGAGGTGTAATTTCACTACAATAATAAAGAAGGAGATTTAGCAGGAGGATAGAGTGTTATGTGATTTCTTTCATTTCCGTGTGATATGATCATAATTTCTAATCTACATGCAATAAAGGCATCAACTGTGGCTAGCCATGGTCTGCCAAGAATTAAGGGATGACCTCCTAAATTTGACTTTGGTTGTAGGACTAGGAAGTGTAGAGGATATTCCCAGGAATCCAAAGAAACAATGATATCTTCAAGTACTTCTTCTCGCACTACTTTGGATCTATTAGCTAGTTCCAAAATTGTAGTGGTAGGTCAGATATTTGACAAGTTCAAACATTTCATGGTTTTTGTTGTCATGACATTGATAACAGCTCTTAAGTTAATTAGAGTTTTAGAAACTGAAAAATTGTTGATTGAAATTGTTACCATAGGTATTCCAGGATCAACATATTTTTCTATTGTAGTATTTTTTGACATAAGAATAGCTAATTTCCCAATGACATGAATAGTAGGTGGATCTTTATTTCTTTTTCCAATTTTCTTGGTGCATAATTCCTTAATTGCCTTTTTATAAATAGGAATATCTTTAATGACACGCAATAAAAGAATTTTAACATAGGAATTTTTCAATTCATCTAAAATATCAAATTCAGGAAGAGAGACTACTGATTTTTGCTTTACTAACCTTTCAGGGAAATGAGATGTTTGAGTTGTTATTGTTCTATTCTTTTGAATTTGATGTTCTTCATTAAGTTTTTTCAGGATTTCTCTCCTCCTCAACTTATTCTTCTATAATCATAAGAGTCTTTTTGTAATATTTTCCAGACCTTAAGTGGATGTTTTGAATAGAAAGGATTGAATATTAAGTCCCTTCCTCAGTATTGTAAATTGGTCTTTCCACTTTGATAGTCGGATTTGCTACTGGCTGGGATAATAAATGAGTTGGTTTGGGCGGTGTTTGGTTAGATGGCAACTAAAGATGCTAAGGTTGAGTTAGTGTAGGTAATGATTGTTGCGGAAATGGGTTTGATTGAGGGGGTTGCTTGAATTGCTGATATGGAAATGGTTATTGAGGATATGGATGTTGATATGACTGTTGAGGATAAGGTTGATATTGCTGTTGATATGGTTGTTGAGGATAAAATTGTTGGGGAGGTTGGGCTCCATAAGCATATCCTCACCAACTTTTTGAAGGTTGGTTTTGGTTTTGCTAAGGAGGCGAAGCCTGTCATAGCTTAGGAGAATTCCATGAGGTTTGAGCGGGATATTGATAATTTTGAGGAATACCTGTAAACCGTGGTTGCCAAGGTCTTCTTGGTGCCAAATAGTAGAGAGAGTCAATTCCTTGAACTTCTTCTATTGAATTTTCCTGTGATTCCCTTAACTTTGGACAATTATCACTTGAATGATTTTTAATACAAAGTCCACAAATCTGAATACCATCTAAAGTATATTCCCTTAGTGGATGCTTCTTCCTAGATTTAGGAAAAAAATTGATAGTACATGATCTTGTTCATCTTGTTTTTTCTTGGCCTTAAGTACATCAACTTGTGTTCCTAATGTGCTCAAGATATCAGTTTTAAAATTCTCAAACAAATTCCCTAATTCATCTCTTATTATGCTTCCTGTTGTTAATTTAGTAACTTTTGAATTTGCATCTCTTTTTCCACTTTTAGCTCTTCCTCTTGAATAGTTTTGACATAATTATGCAATTTAATCAAATGACAAATATGAAAGGTCTCATTTTACCCTCACATTAAGAATATCAAGATACTCATCTAGTATATCTTTGAGGAAAATTGTTCGAATGATATCAAGATTTAAAGAATGTTGTTTAGATTTTTGTAAGTTATAGAGAAATTGTTCTAAGTATTCCTCCAAACTCTCATATTCTTGTTGAGACATCCTAAAAATATCCTCCTTCGAATCTATAGGCCTACAATATGCTTGATATTTCTTAAGAAAAATCTTCCTCGTGTCTTCGCAACTGCTAATGGTATGTTCACCTAATCCCATGAACCACTTTAATGCATATTCTTTCCGAGTATTAGAGAAAAGGCGAAGCTTGTGTGTATCATCAATATAACCATATGTATGACTTAGAATGTAAAATTCAGACAAAAATGAGTCAGGGTCTTCAGAGTACATAACATAGAAATTTGGTAAAATAGAAGGTGAGATATTTTTTATTTTTACCTATTCTCCCAAGATTTCTCTAGTGTCTAAGATTGGAAATCCAAAAGTAGCTTCTTGGTCATTGTCTACTCCTCCATCCTCTCTTATTTTATTTTCATTTTCTCTTTTAGTATCTTTTTTTTCTATCTTCTTCTCTTTTCCTTACCCATTCTCTTCGTTGTCTTTCATATTATTGTCGTTGTTCCGGAGTTAGTCCAGGAATATTGGATCCTTATCCTTCTTCTGCCATTTATTTTTAATTTGTTTCAAATGTTTTAGTAACAATCTGATATTGTGTGTATTTAATTTGTTTTATTTGTTCAAGGATATGTTGATCAATTGGTTTCTCTAGTTGCTCAAGGATAGATTGATCGATTGGTTTCTCTAGTTGCTCAAGGATAGGTTGAACAATTAGTTTTCTTGTTTCTCTGTGTTTTCCTATAGAAGATGTTTCTACTTGTGTTTGTTTTCTTTTTACTTCATAAGCCAATAAAGTTTGTCTTTCAACAAGAGTTAACCTTTTCCCTGAATGTTGTTTTTCCTCTAACTCTTCCAAAGTTGGTTTTTTAGCAATTGGTGTAGTTAGTTCGAATGTAGGTGGTACTGATCCCACCATTGATTTAGTAGTTGGGGGGTGTTGTTTTGTATATCTACCCTTTTCGTCTCTTTTTCTAGGCATAAATAACCATAATGAAAAATCCTAATTTTTTTTTTTTTAAAGAAATCTTCCTAAGTAGTTATATTTAATTATGCTTCCCCGGAAATGATGCCAAAAATGTTAGTTCAATTTACTGAGTAAATTAAAACATGTATTTTACTTATCAATCTAGGTTGGTGGACTTAGAAGCAAACCAAATTTTATGGAATATTATATTAAACTAGTGTAGGAAGTAGTTGTTTAGATGAAAATAATGGAAATGCATATTACAAATATAAATTACTGAAAAGAAAACATTAAAATTATGATCTAAAAAAAACAAGAGTGCAATGAATCTTTATGGAGCATAGCTAACAATAAAGAGGCTTCTAACTTAGAGGTTCTGGTTGTCCTTCCTCATTATTCCTATTCCAACATGATTAGTTTCACCATAAAACATATCATAACCAAAACAATAAAAATGCATAAACACAAATTCTAGTTTAGCTCTTAATCTAGAAGGAAGAGGATCTAACTTAGATGCCTTGGTTGACTTTCCCTGCTTAAAATCAATTACTGAAAGGAAATCATTCAAAATCATAAATGAACATGGCATATAAAGAATCTATTCATAAAATATTCACAAGAAACTATAAAGAAAACAACAATCTAAATATTCACAATTATGCACAAAATTACACTGCAACATACTTAGCTCAGAATGGGGGCCCTCCACCCTTTCTTGGTACACTTGAAACTGTCAACTACTATAGATCAACAATCACATTCCACAACAAGAACAACAAGAAAATGGAAGACGAGCTCTTCAAATTATATTAAGAAGTAAAGAAGTCTCAATAGTCATAATACATGTTCATAGTTGTTGAATACCTGTGCTTAAATAAACCAAAAATATAACAAACTCAACTAAAAAAGTAGTAACAACCTATGAGAGTCCTAATCCATCTAATCAGGTCGAACTCATCCCTTTTGCTGCACAAAATATGGTAGAATCCCACTAAATCACAAAACTTTGCTTTTATTTAGGGATTTCTAGGTGACTGGTCAAGTTTGACCAGCGTTGACCAGGCTTGTGCTAATAGGGGTCTGTCCATCTTGGTTCCCATACTTCTCGAATATATTTTCAGTTTCCACCTAGGTGTCCTACACATACGACTTCAATAGAGCCATTACGGGAAATTCTGTTCTAGTCAAAATAATTTTTAATACAATTTTTTTACTAAAAATTCTAAAATTTAAAAGACATAATTTTTTTACCTTAAAGTGCAATAAGAGGAAAAAATATGGGAAAATATCCATGGTATGATGGTAAGGGATGATAGAAATATGGAAAATGCTTGGTGAAAAATAGTCAAAACTGAGGGACAACAATGAGAAGAAGTTGTTTAAATCTATTAATGGAGGACTTTGAATCAAAGGTCTTAGCCTCTTATCATCTTCTACCGAAGATGTGGAAGATGTTTGTGGATGACACTTGTGTCATCTGGTCCCATGGTAAGGAAGAGTTGAAACTTTTTTCCCTTCATCTTAGCAATCAATCTAGTTCCATAAAGTTCACCATGGAATTTGAAAGTAATGGTATTATTCCCTTCCTTGAGATCCTCCTCTCAAGGAGTGATGATGTATCTTTTTATCATCAAGTCCTTTAGAAGAAAACTCACACAGAGCAATATATTCATGCTGATTCTCATCATTTCCCAGCTCAAAAGCTTGGTGTTCTCAATGCTTAAGTGACTAGAGATTTAAGAGTTTCTCATGACAATCATCTTAATGTTGAGAAAACACACCTAATAAGTGTTTTCTTTAATAATGGGTATAGTAGACAACAATGTACTAAGGCTTTCCTCAAAGCTAAAAAATGACCTAAGGCTAAGAAAGAACCCAAGGATTGATTTTCAGGTGTTCATCCCCATTTATCCAAGGGACCACTAACAAGATTGCGAAGATTTTAAGGAAGCATAAGGTTCCTTCAACCTTTAGGCCTCTAAATACCATCCAAAGCTCCCTAAGATCTATAAAAGGGCCATTGAACCTGAAAATTATGAAAGGTGTCTATAAGATCTTCTTTATATTTTTTGTTGTTACTGTTAATAATATTTTGATTGGTTTTTTCATCTATTAAGTTTTTTCTTCTTTATCTTTCTTAGCTATTTTAAATATATTTTTATCATCTTGTTCATTCTTAGCTCCTTTAAGTATTTTATGTTATACTTTGTTTATTTGATTTATTTTTCATGGATCCTTGTATTAAGTATAGGGCCTAAGCTCCATATTTTATGGTCGACCCTGATTCATTTTCCCTCTTATTTTGATTATTTTAATTTAGTTATTTACACTATTTATTTTATTGTTATATTTTTTGTTTCACTCATGGTTTGAAGTTTGACTTTGATTATTTGATTCTTGTTATTATTATTATTATTATTATTATTATTATATATATATATATATATATATATATATATAGATATTTTGAACATTAACCTTTTACTATATTTTATTTAATATTATTTGATCTCAATAATTATTATAAATTAAATAATATTATTCATAAACTAGCCATTTATTATAGATGTTATATGAACTAAGGGTCTCTACATTGCTCTATGTTTAAGCATGTGCCTTGGTCTACCTCTTCAATCTTGTCCTCCCGATGAACCACACTGTATGGCTTGAAACACGTTAGTAAAAATTCTCCTATGTGATTTCTACCGAAATATTTTTCTTAGTTCAATATGGATCACAAAATTCTGAATTCATAAATTCAAAAGCTCTTGATACCATCATGGGTGGTTTGTCAAGAACCATTAACTCTAAGGTGATGACCTATACCACAACCAAAGAAGTCTAGGATAAACTTAAAACTTTGTATGAAGGTGATGTTGATTTCAAGTAAGTCTAACTTCAAAAGTATAGAGCTCATTTTGAAAATATGAAAATGGATTAAAAACGAGACATTGTGACTTATTTACTCAGAGTAAATTAATTTTTCTACTCTATCTGAGAGCTAGGAGAAAAAATTCAAGATCCTTTGGTTGTACAACAGGTCTTGAGATCACTTCCCTTGAAATACAATACCAAAGTATCTTCCATAGAAGAAACCAAGGCCTTGACCAAGATGACAATGGAAGAATTACATAGCAGTCTTACAACATGAGAAACAAGAATAGATAGAGAAGATGGACCATCAACAAGAGAAGCATATTTTAAAGCCACAAGGAAGACAAGAAACAAATAGCTCAAGGTCAAAGGAACTCCAAATGATGATTCAAATGTAGAAGAAGAAAATCTCATCAGGAACCTAAGAAGGGGAACTTGAAAACACAAAGGAAAGCTACCTTTTAAATGCTTTGAATGTGGTAGAATAAGTTATTATACCAATAGATGTCCTTTTAAGGAAAATAAAAGTTTCCACAAGAAAAAAATTATTCCAAAGAAGACAACAACTCTTTAGATGAAAGTGATACAAAGGAACCAAATGCAAGATAAGTTATTTTCACAACCCAATAAAATCATGATGATGAAGAGGTCAATGATTTAGATGATGAAGAACTAAATATGAGAATAGAATCTTTCTCGGGACTTGGAAAAGTTTTAGAGACTAAACAAGAAGATGAATTTCAAGAAAAGTTGAGGAATTGTTAGAAGGAAAATGCCTTTCTTAAAAATAAAAATGGAGAATTAAAAAAATATCTTGAAAATCACGATGAAGAAATTGTCTCTTTAAAATTTCATCTTGAAGAAGAAAAAAGAATTGAGGAAGTGATGAAGATCCAGATGAAGAAGAATGAATAAGAGTGTAAGAAGCTTGAAGAGGAAGTTGTAACATTGAAAGATGAAGTTGATAAGCTTAACAAGAGTTTGAATAGCTCACTAGTGTTGGATGACATTCTTAGTTATCAAATATCTCAAAGAGATAAATCAGGTCTTTAATATTAAGACACATCTTCAAGCAAGGAAGGCACAAACTCCAAGCCCTTGAAGGAAGAAATTAAAAAGGAACTTGGAAATGTTTCTACTTCAAGAAGTTATTCTAATGTTCCCAAGAACATCCAAAATTAGCAATGGTTTGAACCCCCTTCAAGACAAAACAACTTTAGAAGGTCATCATACTCTTCCAAGTATGAAAATATTTTTCTTGGTCATTCTTACTCCTGCAAAAATTTTGGGCATAAAAAAATCCATTGTAAAATCAATATAAGAGTGACATTGTTGTGTTTGGAGATAGCTCTTCTCTGAAGATACTTGGAAAAGGTGTGGCAAGTCATTGAAGTGAATATGTGAAGCCACAAAATGCTAATCTAGTTAAGGATTTAAAGTGCAATATTATAACTATTGGAAAGATGTGTGATCAAGGGTACAATCTCTTTTTTTTACTCTTGGAAGTGTGAAGTCAAATAAGAGAATTTAGGAACATTGGTTGCAATGGCCATAGGAATACCAAACAACATATATGTTCTAGACCAAGAAAAGTGTAAGAAATTTACAACCAAGAAAAAGAGTCATAAGAAAAAAAAAATAAGGAAAGGATAATAAGACAAAAGTCATGCTGAGTGCCATATCTTCAAAGGGAGCATGCCCAAAGACATGAGTCACCCTTTTCCATTGACATCAAAGGGAGAGAGAAAAGAATGTGTGGAATGGAGTGTTAGGTCCCTATAATACTAGTGATTATCCCATTACTTTTGTCATTGTCTTCCTTATTGTCATTGTTGTGACCCTATTGTCCCCATATTGTTATTATTGTGCACCTCAGAAGCCCACTATTGTTATTTATGTGGCCTTATATTATTATGGTTAGGTCGGCTTGGGTTATATTGTGACCCCTTAGACTCCTATATGTAGAAAGGAGGTTTTTTCATTTGTATCATCCAAGAATTGTTCATTTATGTAATGTAAAGGGGGTTGCCCCCTCGAAGAGGCTAAATTATAAGGCATTGATCTATCTTTTCTATCTTTTTGTGAGCTGGTTTCATAACATTTGGTATGAGAGGTCGTGGATTCTAGGGTTTCACTGTGCCAAATAGGTCATCATGAAATTTTCGCTATAACGTTTTTTCTACGACGTTTCATATGTTAAAAAAAAACCATTTGGATTGAAATCGTTCTAAACCTCAAGTCCAAATTTCAGAGATTTCGCACTATATTTGTGGAGATATGATCTAAAGAAGCTAGCCTTTTTGCAGACTCCTGAATTACATTCCAAATAGGTGACCTAGGGAAAATAGTCATAACGTTTGTTTTGAGCATCAGATTGAAATTTCATAAGAAGTTGCAGAAAGAGGACGGACTGTAGTCTCCTGTGTATATTTTTCAGATCCTAAGGTCAAAACAGTGACACGTGGCACTTCATAAAAGTTTGCTCTTCTGAAAAAGTATATAATTAGGTCATCTTGGGAGATTGTGCATAAATCTTTCTTGGAGAATCTAAATTCAATCAGACTAGTGGCATTGGAAAGAAGACACATAGGGATACTGCAGGTCGCAATTTCAGAATTGGAAGATCCGAAATTACAGAGATACATCAGATTCAATATCGAGTGCCTACAAAGTGAAAAAAGGTGTGTATTTTTTTAAAATATTTGCATAAGCTTGGTTTTAAAAATTAATTTGAAGGAATTCAAAGGGTGTAGTGAAGAATTATTATCGATAATTAATGCACCGAAGAAAGAAAATGGAAACACCTAGTAAATAGCCTGAAAGCTCTAGCATGACTCGTGAAGAAGAGGAAGAAATTCTACATAATATATCAAAATTATGAGACCAAGTGCAACAAATGTCACTCTCACAAAAGCTAACAGAAGCTAAGATAAATGGCGTGGAATCTAAGATGAATGGCATGGAAACTAAGATGGATGGCATGGAAGCTAAGATGGATGACATGGAAGCTAAGATGGAAGCTAAGATGGATGGTATGAAAACATTGTTACTAGAAAGGCTTCCTAATGGAAAAAAGGTAGGAGAGGAAACTCATAATGAGAACAAAAGGAATGTTAATCATGATTTGAAGAATGACAACATGGAAGATTTGAAGAAATACATTGAAGGATTGAAGGAAGGTTTGACAAAGTTGCTACAAGAAAGGCTTCTTAATGGAAAAAATGTTGTAGAGGAAACTCATGATGAGAACAAAAGAAATGTTAATCATGATTTCATAGACTCTAACATTGGAATAAAGACCCACCATGTTCCAAAGATCGATATGAGGAAGTTTGATGGCAAGGATCCCGTAACATGGATACTACAGATGGAGCAATTTTTCGATCTCCATAATGTGCAAAACACACAAAAGGTACGCATTGCAACTTTATATTTGGAACCAAACCAGTTTGTATGGTATCAATGGCTTTGCTCTCGTAAACAAATTGTGACTTGGGAAATTTTTACAGAAGAAATGATAGCACATTATGAGGATATGAAAAACAACACTTTTTTTAGCCAATTGATAAACCTCAAACAAAAGGGTTCAATGAAGGAGCATAATGAGGACTTCCAACAATTGAATATAAGGGTAAAAAATATTACAGAGGAGCATAGGATTGATATGTTCATAGGGACTTTAAAGGGTAACATCCAACATGAGGTTCGCCTTTGGGAACCCGACTCATTGGAGAAGGCATTCGGGTTGGCAAGAAAAATGGAAAGCAAACTTATGGCAACAAGGAAGCCTACCACTCACAACTATAAGGATGTAAGTGTTGTTTCCCCCAGCCATACACAACCTACAAGGTTGACACCCCAATAATTGGAAGAAACAAAAGCAAAAGGGCTTTGTTATAATTGTGATAGAAAATACACTAAAGGTCATAAATGTGTTGAGAAGAAATTATTTTACATAGATTGTGAAGAGGAGGAAGAAAATGAACAAGAAACACCAAAAGAAGAGGATGTACACCAGGTACAAACCCTAGAGAAAGAAGAAATGAATCCATCCATATCTTGTAATGCATTGGCTGGAATTACCACTCCTCAAACTATCAAGATAGAAGGACATATCAAGAAGAAAAAGGTAGTGGTGTTGATTGATTTGGGAAGTACCCATAATTTTATTCATTGTAAGATAGCCAAGAAATTGAATTGCTTCTTATATCCAGCACCAGAGTGTCAAGTGATGGTTGCAAGTGGAGGAACCATACATTGCTCTAGAAAGTGCCATAATATCAAGCTATCCATGGGAGAATATGTATTGAATAGCTCGATGCTTTCCATTCCAATGGGTGGTGCTGATGTTGTACTAGGAGTCCAATGGCTACAATCCTTGGGTACAATAGCTTTTAATTTTCAATAACTTTTCATGAAATTTTCTTCGGAAGGAAAGGAAGTTGAATTAAGAGGTACTGCAGGGAAACCAGGAAAGATAATCAGCTCTAATGGAATGACAAAGTTTCTAAGGAAAGAACAACGAGGCGTAATTGCACAATTATTTTCGCTAGAGGTTCCCACATCAAAATCATCTATTTCTCCAGATCTCCAAAAAGTCTTGAACAATCATTCCAAGGTATTTGAGACTCCCAAAGGTCTCCCACCTATTTGTGATGAGGATCATGCTATTCATGTGATTCCAGGAAGTGTTCCTCTGAACATCAGGCCTTACAGATATCCCTATGACCAAAAAAGTGAAATTGAACGTATGGTTGCAGAAATTCTAGAGGCTAGTATAATTCAACCTAGTCAAAGTTCTTTCTCTGCTCCAGTGGTATTGGTGCACAAGAAGGATGGATCATGGCACATGTGTTCAGATTATAGGGAGCTCAACAAACTCACTATTAAAGATAAATTTCCCATTCCTGTCATTGATGAACTATTGGATGAATTTCATAGATCGATTTACTTCACCAAGTTGGATCTTTTTTTAGGATATCATCAAATCAGAATGAAGACTGAAGACATTCTGAAAACAACATTTAGAACTCATGAGGGTCATTATGAATTTTTTGTCATGGCTTTTGGCCTTACCAATGCACCTTCTACATTTCAAGGTTTGATGAATTCCATTTTCAAACCCTTCCTTAGAAAATTTGTGTTAGTATTTTTTGATGATATACTAATCTATAGCAAGTCTTGGAAGGATCATGTTCAACACGTTGACACGGTTCTCAACCTATTGAAGGAGAAACAATTATATGGAAAACATTCCAAATATTTCTTTGGAGTAAAAGAGGTGGAATATCTGGGTCATATTGTATCTCATGAAGGTGTTAAGGTAGACCCCAGCAAAATTAAAGCCATTAAGGAATGGAAAATCCCCACATCCATAAAGCATCTGCGAGGATTTCTCAGGTTGACAAGGTATTACCACAAGTTTGTTAAGAATTATGGGAGAATAGCAACACCTCTAACAATATTATTGAAGAAAGATTCATTTTTATGGACTCAAGAATCAACGAAGGCCTTTGAACATCTTAAAGAGGCAATGTGCCAAGCATCGGTCTTAGCTACGCCAAACTTCACAAAAACCTTTATTGTGGAATGTGATGCCTCAGGAAATGGAATTGGTGTTGTTTTAATGCAAGAAGAAAGACCCATTGCTTTCGAAAGTCGTCTAATCAAAGGAAAGTATTTACACAAAGCTATTTATGAAAAGGAAATGGTGGCAGTACTACATTCACTTAAGAAATGGCGACCATACCTAATGGGAAGACACTTCAAGGTAAAAATGGATCATGATAGTCTTAAATACTTTTTAGAACAAATATTATCTTCAGAAGATCAGAAAAAATGGGTCACAAATATGTTGGGTTATGACTTTGAAATCATCTACAAAAAAGGGAAGCAAAATTTTGTGGTAGATGCACTCTCAAGAAAGGATGAGGATGTGGAAGCATTGCTTTGTGCCATATCTATTATCCAACCAGATTGAATAAATGAGGCAAGGGATGAATGGAAGAATGACTAAGAAGTGGGGGAAATCATTCAAAAGTTACAACAAGATACCAGTGCATCTGATACAATTAGCTAGAAAAATAATTCATTATGGTACAAAGATCGTTTATACCTATGTAAGAATTCCCAAATCAAACAAAAGATTCTTATGGAATTTCATGCCTCTCCCTTAGGAGGGCACTCAAGATTTTTAAAGACTTACCACAGGGTTAAGAAGGAATTTTTTTGGGATGTCCTTAAATCTGATATTCAAAAGTTCGTGGTGGAATGTTTGGTTTGCCAACAAAATAAAGTTGAAACAATTAAGACCCCGGGTCTACTACATCCTTTATCCATTCCAAGTCAATGTTGGGAGGAGGTTTCAATGGATTTTATCACAGGTTTACCCAAATCTGAAGGGAAGAGTGTCCTCATGGTGGTAGTTGATAGACTTACCAAGTATGCACACTTTTGTGCATTATCTCATCCATTTAAATCCAGTACAGTTTCTACTACATTTATGGAAGCAATTCAAAAGCTACATGTAAACCCAAAGATTATTGTAAGCGACAGAGATCCCATCTTCACTGGGAATTTTTGGACAGAATTATTTTCTTGTCTTGGTACTCAGTTAGCTCATAGTTCATCTTATCATCCTCAATCTGATGGGCAAATAGAGATAGTAAACAAATGTTTGGAAGGATATCTTTGTTGCTTTGTATTTGATAAACATACACATTGGGTCAAATGGTTGTCTCTCGCTGAATGGTGGTATAACACTTCCTTCCATACTTCAACAAAAATGACCCCATTTATGGCACTTTATGGATATCACCCACCATCCATCACATCATATTTAAGAGAAAATTCTAAGGTTCATGCAGTGGAAGATCACATTGAGAATGAACAACAAGTTCTCCAACTCTTAAAGGATAACCTCACCTTGGCATAGAATAGAATGAAATAGTAGGTAGATCAACATTGCAGCGAAAGAAGTTTTGATGTAGGTGATTGGGTATTCCTACGGCTACAACCATATAAACAAATGTCCCTCAAGCAAGCTAAGAAGGATAACAAATTATCACCAAAGTATTATGGTCCATACAAAGTGTTGCAAAAGATAGGTACAATGGCATACAAATTGGAGCTTCCTGCAGCTTCTCGAGTGCACCCAGTTTTCCATGTTTCATGCTTAAAGAAGGTTATAGGTGACAAGCTCCCAATTCAAACAATATTGCTAGAACTTGACAAGGAAGGAAAGATCATATTGGAACCTGAAGCAGTTAAAGAAACAAGAACTCGACAGCTACGAAACCAATCAATTTTAGAGTATCTCATCAAGTGGAAGAACTTACCCATTGAAGATTCCACATGGGAGGATGAGAATTTTTTATAGAAGCATCTAGAACTACTCAAAGTGTTGAGGACAACACTTTTTGAAGGAGAGGGGTATGTTAGGTCCTTATAATACTTTTGATTACCCCATTACTTTTGTCATTGTATTCCTTATTGTCATTGTTGTGACCCTATTGTCCACATATTATTATAATTGTGCACCCTAGAAGCCCACTATTGTTATTTATGTGGCATTATATTATTATGGTTAGGTCGGCTTGGGTTATATTGTGACCCCTTAGACTCCTATATGTAGAAAGGAGGTTTTTTCATTTGTATCATCCAAGAATTGTTCATTTATGTAATGTAAAGGGGTTTGCCCCCTCGAAGAGGCTGAATTATAAGGCATTGATCTATCTCTTCTATCTTTTTGTGAGCTGGTTTCATAACATGGAGACAAAGGAGGTGAAGCATGGAGATAAGAGGAGCATGATGATAGGGGGAAGATGTATGTTGACATCAATGAAAAAGGAAGATATTGTTAGAAAAACTCTCATTGATATCAAAGGCTAGATGGGCTAGTGTTCACTTGATGCTTTTCATGCACAAATCAAGTGAATTTGGTTGCAAGGACCTCCTAGTTTGGTAGACATTGTCTCATCATTTCATTTTATAGGTGGCACATTTTGTGGGTCTTCTTTGTTGAAGAGATATTAATTTTTGAATTTGGATGCCCCAATCAATGGGATTTTCACCAACACCTATTTTCCAAGAATATATGATCTTATTACTCCATTGTAGCCCTAAAAGAAGGTCTAAAATTGTAAATAAACTTTCCCTAAGTCCTTGTGTTAAATAGAACTTGCAAGAAGAGTTCATAGAGAAAGAAATTTATCTTTTAAAGAAGCCCATGTCTCTTTGTACAAGTAAGCTTTGATTGGCTAGGTTGGCTCCTACAAAAGGACATGTTTTTTAATAAGTGGGATCCAATATAGGTCTGCCTCTCAACCACTATATATAACCTCTTGTGGAGCCTCAAAAGGATGTAACTCAGTCAAGACAACAATGTGAGAATTTGGTCTTGAGGAAGGAATAAATAGGTTTATATCTCATGAACACTAAGGTGATTTAAAGAAGGAATTTTGGATTTGGTTTCTGGTTTTTGGTCTTTGGTTATGGTTTTTGGTGAAACTTTTTATTATATTTTGGAGCTTCCTTTTTGGCTAATTTTCCATAAAAACTCCAATACTTTTTTATATTATCTTTGCACAAATTTCAGGCTTTTTATAACCCATATCTCAGCCTCCTTACAACTTCAAGTTTCAACCTCCTTTCTCAACCTAGAACATACCTTCGGCCCTAGGGAGAATCAATCTCTGAGGCTCAAAATATTCAACCCTGAGGCCAGAATTTCGGCCCTCCTTTGTGGCCTGTGATATCTCAGTCTGAGGGAAGAGATTTGGCCTCGTAAGACAAAGGCTAGAAAGAGTTTTTAGACCTATGTTTTGACCATTCTTGGAGCATAGTTTGATGATTTTTTTAGTAGAATTTGATCACCTTTTGAAGCAGACCTTCAGTCACTTTTAAAAGCATAATTTGGTTCAGTCTTTTGGATCAGACTTTGAGCAGAATTGAAGGTATTCTTGAAGAACATTTTGGAGCAGACTAGTGAATACTTTTGGAGAAAACTTGAAGGCATTCTTGAGTAGACCTTGGAGAAAATTTTTGTGCAAACCTTATAATCCTTCTTGAAGTATACCTTTGGACTAAAATTTGAAAATTCCTTGAAGCACCGTTGGATAATTTTGATGCACATCTTGAAGACCTTTTGGAGCAATTTTCTAGATCTTTCTGAAGTATGACTAAATCTATTTAGATGAAATTTTGAAGCAATATTATGTATTTCCAACAATTATTGATAACAAACATATGTTGTTCTTAAGTAGAAGGAATCACGTAGAACAGATTGTGGCACTATCCAAGGTATTTTCGTAAGTCCCATTCGAGGTCGAGAGAGGGACAGAAATGAAATTGTTGTACGGGAATTAGTGGAATTTGGAGATGGTACAGTAGGCATTGCCCTAAATTTGGGATCGGATAATGTTGGAGATGTATTAATGGGTGATGGCTTGATGATACAAGAAGGTAGTTCCGTGAGCTGGATGAGGTAAGGGCACATATGTTTTGATGATCTAAGGTATGAAATTTATTGTTGAACTATCTATAGATTACACTTTGGCATGAAAAGGGGCAGATATGAAGGCTAAAAGGATTATTTTTAGAATATTGGATGTTGTTGTAATTGGGCCATTGTCGAGTTGAAGAATGTAACTAGATTTGGTATTCATAATGACTTTTACATTGTATATTTTTATATAAAAAGAAAAATAATTTTATTTGTTAAAGCATAGGTTTCATGCTTAAGTCTAGGTCAAAGCATGTTCTTCATTCTTGTAGGGCTTGTTGAGTCAAAGAAGAACATGTCATAAAGTCCCATTTGTACTCTTTGTAACAAAATAAAATGATTGTTTTTGAGTCATATAGAGTCATTTTGTCCTCCAAGTCCAAGACGTCTCTGCCATGAGAAGCCAGAGGTTTTTTGGAATATTTCACTCTGCTAGATGACTATAAATAGAGGAGACAATGTCCTCATTGGAATACACACAAGCAAGCTAGATCTGTATATAAAACAGGATGGAAGCAAGAGAAAATGATAGAATAAAGAGAAACCCAAGGAAGAAGAAAATAAATCATATTTTTGGACTATTTTGCTCACAAGTGAAACTAGGCTAAGGTTTTTTTGAGCTAGAAGGCCAAGGACTATAGGTCAGATATGTAGACCTAAGATAGAAATCTAAGACTTTGAGTTGAAGTAGAATTTGTGGAGTTTGACCATCTTAAACTTGGTAAATCTTGACTTGTTTGAAGAAGGATTTTGGAGGGCTGATTTGGTGCTTGGAGGAATTTTGGTATTTAGGTATTATAGGTATCACTTTGAATTGATTTTATATAGAAGATAAGTATTATTTATAGGTTTTCCCTTTTTAAGAGTTTTTCAGTGACTTGGAACTTTTATTTTGTGTTCTTTGTATTCTTGTGATCTTCATGCATTTTATGTTTGGTAATTTCTTGATGAAGAATAAATAATAATTAATAAAAGGCCAACAAATATCACAAGTAATTTTCAAGTAAGGAGAAACAGAAATAATAGTCAATTACCTTGATTATCCAACGTGGTATTAGAGATAAGGTATCGAGGATGCTAATTGAATATCACTCATGCTGGCATAATTGAAGTTAGATCTACAATAGTTCCTTCATCAAAGGATCTCTTAACAAATGAAAAGTTCCGTGGCAATATCTTTTTGAAGATAAAAGCGAAATTATGTAATTAAGAAAGTTTCAATATTGAATGGTACCGATATTGTTGGAAGCAAGAAAAAGATCCCAATTCTTCCTCTTAACAGAGATCTAAAGTCTGTTGATACAAGTCATGATAAAAATACACATATGTGAAATTATCATTGACACAAAGGTTGAATAATGCAAGTTTCCAAGGAAGAATCTATGTGAGTTTCTAAGGCTATATTCCTGTGGAGGAATGAAAATTCCTCATGACTATAATCTCACAATAGTAATGCAAAGATCTGAGTTGCTTCCAAGTTGTTTAACGCATTGATTTGGAATTAACAAATAATATTATCAAGCAATCCGGGTTTTTTATAATGGTTATATAGTTCTGGAACTATTTGGATCAACATAAAACAAAGTCAGATTTGGAAAGAATGGGCTTGGAAAAGTTCTAAAGCAAGTTTTATGTCAAAGAAAATTATATAAGTTCCCTTCTATACGATGTAATAATCTCCTTTATACTCCAACAACAGATACAAGATGCTCTTCCTGGGTTGTATTGTAATGTTGACATAATCAAGATGCAAATACCCTTACAAGACAAATATATGATTCAATAACAAAGTGGAAATACTATTATGCTTGCCATGAACTGTGATTTAAATTATTTTAACTATGATTCGATCTTTCTAGAATGAGATACAAAGTTTCCTTAACGAATTCAAAGTAGTGAAAATTCATCTCCTTGACAATACACAGTGATGTGAGTTCCTTTTCTTAGCATGTTCGATAGAGTAAGATGAAATAAAGTAAAGCTTGAATCAAGATGTAGATTTGAGCTCCTTCTTGAAATACCCATGAAGATCTGGTTACTACAAGATGTTCTAAAAAAGTCATGATCCCTTTAAGAAAAGGTAACAATGGAGATATGATAATATGGTAAAGGGATGTAGAATTCATGTATGTATCGTTATGATATATGTCTAAGCTTATGATGATCTTGTAAAGGGTCTGCTAGAATATAGACTAGAGATAATGAATTGGATGATGTAGATAAAGTCTAGGTTTTGTAATCAAATGAAATGGATGGTTAGGGTTTTGCAGATAATTGTATGCTTGTATATTTTCATAATTCCTTTGTGGTAAATATTGATGACTAGAAAGTTGCTAGGGTTTGTAGAATTTATGAAGTCTTGAAGACTCTTTGATACTTAGATATTCTATTGAATTAACCCTAGAAGCAAAGGATTAATTTAGAAAACCATAACCCTAGCTAAATATTTCCTCTAAATATAGGGACCCAACATGCCCCTCTCCTTCAAAAAAAGTGTTGTCCTCAACGCTTCAGCAGTTCTGGATACTTCTGCATAAAATTCTCATCCTCCCATGTGGAATCTTCAGCGGATAAGTTCTTCCACTTGATAAGATACTCTGAAATTGATTGATTTCGTAGCTGTCGAGTTCTTGTTTCTGTGATTGCTTCCGGTTCCAATATAATTTTTCCTTCCTCGTCAAGTTCTGGCAATATTGTTTGAATTGGGAGCTTGTCACCTATAACCTTCTTTAAACATGAAACATGGAAAACTGGGTGCAATCGAGAAGCTGCAGGAAGCTCCAATTTGTATGCCATAGTACCAATCTTTTCCAACACCTTGTACGGACCATAATACTTTGGTGATAATTTATTATCCTTCTTAGCTTGCTTTAGGGACATTTGCTTATATGGTTGTAGCCGTAGGAATACCCAATCACCTACATCAAAACTTCTTTCACTGCGATGTTGATATGCCTTTTGTTTCATTCTATTTTGTGCCAACACGAGGTTATCCTTTAAGAGTTGGAGGACTTGTTGTTGATGTTCGATGTGATGTTCCACTGCCTGAACCTTAGAATTTTCTCTTAAATATGATGTGATGGATGGTGGTTGATACCCATAAAGTGCCATAAATGGGGTCATTTTTGTTGCTGTATGGAAGGAAGTGTTATACCACCATTCAGCCAGAGGCAACCATTTGACCCATTGTGTCTGTTTATCAGATACAAAGAAACGAAGATATCCTTCCAAACATTTGTTTACTATCTCAGTTTGCCCATCAGATTGAGGATGATAAGATGAGCTATGAGCTAACTGAGTACCAAGACAAGAAAATAATTCTGTCCAAAAATTTCCAGTGAAAATGGGATCTCTGTCACTTACAATAATCTTTGGGTTTCCATGTAGCTTTTGAACTGTTTCCATAAATGCAGTAGAAACTGTACTGGCTTTAAATGGATGTGATAATGCACAAAAGTGTGCATACTTGGTAAGTCTGTCAACTACCACCATGATGACACTCTTTCCCTCAGACTTGGGTAAACCTGTGATAAAATCCATTGAAACCTCCTCCCAACGTTGGCTTGGAATGGATAAAGGTTGTAATAGACCTGGTGTCTTAATTGTTTCAACTTTATTTTGCTGGCAAACCAAACATTCCGCCACAAACTTTTGAATATCTGATTTAAGGCCATCCCAAAAAAATTCCTTCTTAACCCTGTGGTAAGTTTTTAAAAATCCTGAGTGCCCTCCTAAGGGAGAAGTGTGCAATTCCATAAGAATCTTTTGTTTTAGCTGGGAATTCTTACAGAGGTATAAGCGATCTTTGTACCATAACGAATCATTTTGCCAGCTAAATGTATCAGAAGTACTGGAATCTTGTTGTAGCTTTTGAATAAGTGCCCACACTTCTTCGTCATTCTTCCATTCCTCCCTTGCTTCGTTTATCCAATCTGGTTGGATAATAGAAATGGCACACAACAATGCTTCCACATCCTCATCCTTTCTTGAGAGTGCATCTGCCACCACATTTTGCTTCCCTTTTTTGTAGATGATTTCAAAGTCATAACCCAACATCTTTGTGACCCACTTTTGTTGCTCTTCAGAGGATAATCTTTGTTCTAAAAAGTATTTAAGGCTATCATGATCCGTTTACCTTGAAGTGTCTTCCCATTAGGTAGGGTCGCCATTTCTTAAGTGCATGGAGTATTGCCAACATTTCCTTCTCATAAATAGCTTTGCTTAAAAACTTTCCCTTGATTGGACGACTTTCAAAAGCAATGGGTCTTTCATCTTGCATTAGAACAGCACCAATTCCATTTCCTGAAGCATCACATTCCACAATAAAGGTTTTTGTGAAGTCCGGTGTAGCTAAGACCGGTGCTTGGCACATTGCCTCTTTAAGATTTTCAAAGGCCTTTGTTGCTTCCGAAGTCCATGAAAATGAATCTTTCTTCAATAATGTTGTTAGAGGTGCTGCTATTCTCCCATAATTCTTAACAAACTTGCGATAATACCCTGTCAACCCAAGAAATCCTCGCAGATGCTTTATGGATGTGGGGATTTTCCATTCCTTAATGGCTTTAATTTTGCTAGGGTCTACCTTAACTCCTTCATGAGATACAATATGACCCAAATATTCCACCTCCTGGACTCCAAAGAAACATTTGGATCTTTTTGCATATAATTGTTTCTCCTCCAATAGTTGTAGCACCCTGTCAACATGTTCAACATGATCCTTCCAAGACTTGCTGTAGATTAGTATATCATCAAAAAATACTAACACAAATTTTCTAAGGAATGGTTTGAAAATTGAATTCATCAAACCTTGAAATGTTGAAGGTGCATTGGTAAGGCCAAAAGGCATGACCAAAAATTCATAATGACCCTCATGAGTTCTAAATGTCGTTTTCCGAATGTCTTCAATCTTCATTCTGATTTGATGATATCCCGAACGAAGATCCAACTTGGTGAAGTAAATTGATCCATGCAATTCATCCAGTAATTCATCAATAACAGGAATGGGGAACTTATCTTTAATAGTGAGCTTGTTGAGCTCCCTATAATCTGGACACATGCGCCATGATCCATCCTTCTTGTGCACCAATACTACTGGAGCTGAGAAAGAACTTTGACTCGGTTGAATTATACCAGCCTCTAGCATTTCTGCAACCATACGTTCAATTTCACTTTTTTGGACATATGGATATCTGTACGGCCTGATGTTTGGAGGAACACTTCCTGGAATCAGATGAATAGCATGATCATGATCACGCATAGGTGGGAGACCTTTGGGAGTCTCAAATACCTTGGAATGATTGTCCAGGACTTTTTGGAGATCTGGAGAAATAGATGATTCCAATGTGGAAACATCTAGCGAACATAATTGTGCAATTACACCTCTTTGCTCCTTTTTTAGAAGCTTTGTCATGCCATTAGAGCTGATTATCTTTCCTGGTTTCCCTGCAATACCCCTTAATTCAACTTCCTTTCCTTCCACAGAAAATTTCATGAAAAGTTCTTGAAAATTAAAAGCTATTGTACCCAAGGATTGTAGCCATTGGACTCCTAGTACAACATCAGCACCTCCCATTGGAATGGAAAGCATTGGGCTAGTCAATACATATTCTCCCATGGATAGCTTGATATTATGGCACTTTCCAGAACAATTTATTGTTCCTCCATTTGCAATCATCACTTGACACTCTGGTGCTGGATATAGGAAGCAATTCAATTCTTTTGCTACCCTACAATGAAAAAATTGTGGGTGCTTCCTGAATCAATCAACACTATTACCTTTTTCTTCTTGATTTGTCCTTCTATCTTGATGGTTTGAGGAGTGGTAATTCCTGCCAATGCATTACAAGATATGGTCGGATTTATTTGTTCTTCATCTAGGCTTTGTTCCTGGAATATATCCTCTTCTTTTGACCTTTCTTGCTCCTTTTCTTCTTCCTCTTCACAATCTATGTAGAATAATTTCTTCTCAGCACACTTATGACCTTTTGTGTATTTGCTATCACAATTGTAACAAAGCCCTTTTGCTCTTTTTTCTTCCAATTGTTGTGGTGTCAACCTTGTAGGTTGTGGAAGACTATGGGCAACACTTCCATCTTTATAGTTGTGAATGGTATGCTTCCTACTTGCCATAATTTTGCTTTCCATTTTTCTTGCTAACCTGAATGCCTTCTCTAATGAATCAGGTTCCCAAAGGCGCACATCATGTTGGATATTATCCTTTAAAGACCCTATGAACACATCAATCCTATGCTCCTCTGGAATATCTTTTACCCTTATGTTCAATTTTTGGAACTCCTCAATGTGCTCCATTATTGAACCCTTTTGTTTGAGACTTATCAATTGGCTAAAAAAAGTGTTGCTTTTTGTATCCTCATAATGTGCTATCAATTCTTCCGTAAAAATTGCCCAAGTGATAAATTGTTTACGAGAACAAAGCCATTGATACCATACAAACTGATTTGGTTCCAAATATAAAGTTGCCATACGTACCTTTTGTGTGTTTTGCACATTATTGAGATCGAAGAATTGCTCCATCTGTAATATCCATGTGGCGGGATCCTTGCCATCAAACTTCCTCATATCGATTTTTGGAACATGGTGAGTCTTCGATCCAACATTAGAGTCTATGGAATCATGATTAACATTTCTTTTGTTCTCATCATGAGTTTCCTTTACTACCTTTTCACCATTAGTAAGTATTTCTTGTAGAAAATTTGTCAAATCTGTCTTCAAATCTGCCATGTCTGTCTTCAAATCTGCCATGTTTGTCTTCAAATCTATCTTCAAATCATCCATCTTAGCTTCCATGCCCTTTATCTTAGATTCCACGCCATTTATCTTAGATTCCACGCCATTTATCTTAGCTTCTGTTAGCTTTTGTGAGCGTGACATATGTTGCACTTGTTCTTGTAATTTTGATATATCATGTAGCATTTCTTCCTCTTCTTCATGAGTCATGCTAGAGCTTTCAGGTTCCTTACTAGGTGTTTGCATTTTCTTTCCTCGGGGCATCAGTTACCGATAATAATGCTTTACTATGCCCTTTGAATTCCGTTAAACCAAGCTTACACAAAAATTAAAAAAAACTACACACCTTTTTTCACTTTATAGAAGCCTGATATTGAATCTGATGTATCTCTGTAATTTTAAATCATCCAATTCTGAGGTTGCAACCTGTAGTCGCCTTCTGCGTCCTCTTTCCAATGCCACAAGTCTGAGCCCAATTGGATTCTCCAAGGAAGAGTTATGTGAAATCTCCCACAGTGACTTGCTTTTAGACTGGTTCAGTAGAGCGAACTTGTACGACGTGCCACGAGTCACTGTTTCAACCTTTGAATCTTAAACACACAGAAAAGAAACTACAGTCCATCCTCTTTCTGTACCTTTTTACGAAATTTCAATCCGATCCTCAGAGAGAGAGTTATGAAGATTTTCCCAAGGTCACCTGTTTTGAATGTAATTCAGGAGTCTGCAAAAAGGCCAACTTCCTCAGATCATATCTCCGAACATTTCGCGCAAAAAGCTCTGAAATTTGGACCCAAGGTTCACCGCCAATTCTTATCAAATGGGTTTTTTTTGTGACTTCTGAAACGTCACAGAAAAAAAGTTATAGCGAAAATTCCACGATGACCTGTTTGGAGCAGCGAAACCCTAGAATCCAAAGCTCTGATACCAAATGTTATGAAACCAGCTCACAAAAAGATAGAAAAGAGAGATCCACGCCTTAGAATTCAGCCTCTTCGAGGGGGCAACCTCCTTTACATTACATAAATGAACAATTCTTGGATTATACAAATGACAAAACCTCCTTTCTATATATAGGAGTCTAAGGAGTCACAATATAATCCAGCCGACCTAACAATAATAATATAAAGCCACAAAAATAACAATAGAGGGATTCTATGGGGCACAGAAATAACAATATGGGGGTAATAGGGGCACAACAATATAAATAGGGGGTATAACTACAATAGTAATGGGGTAATCACTAGTATTATAGGGACCCAACACTAGCTCTTTAGGAATGCTATCTAGGGTTTGAAGGGATGAATGTTCCTTGATATTAAAACCCTAGTCTTGAAAGTATAATTCTAGGGTATGTGTTAAACCCTAGAAAGGGTCTGATTAAGAAGGCTTAAATTAAAAAACCCTAGAGCTTGGTGTTTCCGCAAAATACCTAAGAGATGGATCAAATAATGTCTAGTATTTATAACTAGAACTCAAGAAGTACACTAAAATAATGGAAAAGCCCTAGATTGAAAAGACTGACATTATGATTTTTCTTTGTATATTTTCTTGGTTGCTCTTGCTAGTAAAAATTTCAAGTATAAAATGAAGATTTTCAAAATAATGATAGCAAGACAAGAAGGATAGATGAACAAAGAAAAGCTTCTAATAATTCCTTGATGACTATGCTAAGAATGATAGACAAGAAGACCAGATCAAAGAGAGAAATATGAAACATGAAGAGGTTGTTTAAATAAAGGAAGAGGTATCTGCATATTTGAGAGCTCTTTCATTAGAAAAGAAGAATTCATGTATTCAAATATTCAAATATTATGGAAAGAGCTATGCTTGGTAACATGAGCACGGTAAGTCATGGATAAGATTAGATAAAGAATTCATCCAATTAATTACTTAGATACATTATTGTCGAGCATGATAAGATTCGTCAACATCTTATGTAATCTTTTTAAGTACGAAAGATTGATAACTTCAAAGGGAGCTATTGAAGCTTGTTTCATTCGTTACATGAACATGTTGATTGATGATTGAAAGGATAGAAGCATGAAAATGGATGTTGACATCAACAACAAGTAGAAAAACTTAACATCTTAGAAAAAGGCCATCATGATGTGGTGACTCTGGTGATTTGGTTGGGATATGATTTTGCTACCCAGAAGGAGATGTTGCAAGAATGCAAGATAGCAATTGAGACGATATGTCTTCAACTACTTGGTTTGAACTCAATTCGAAGAATACATGAAATGAGTGAATAAATTTGAAATAGAATATGGCAAATATGTATACCATCTTGAAAAAAGAAGTTGGTAGCGTTATAAGAGATAGCCTAATGATCATGTTTTTTATGACAAAGAAGTTGGCTTTCCAAATGGTTAGAGAGCTATGACTAGCTCTACATTGTTTGGTTTGATAAAATGCTATTAATGACAAAGATACCAATGGTGATAGAAGGAAAGTGATATGAAAGGTTGATTGAAAGAACCTTATCACTAATTGAAGAAATAGTTTTGATCCATTAAATTCAGGAATGTCAAAGATCAATTATGATGTGATGTGATGAATAATAGGATCCCATGTAGGTACCACTATGGATCTCCATGGAAGAACTAGTAGCTGATGTAATGATATGATTTGAGACAAGATAAGAGCTTGTGATTATGTCTTCCTAGTTGAAAGGAAGTAATGGATCTCCTCTATGTTTAAGAGGGATTAAATAACTTATCCTTAGTTGAGAAGGAGTAGTTTGGGATATCTAATTCTCCATGTGTCATGCATTAGACCAGGACTAATAGTCGTAAGTATAGTGAAGGCACTGGAAGGGAGAATGGAGGATTAGATAAGTATATGATACTAGTACTCCTTGAGGATTGGGAATTCAAGATAGGAAGTAGCCTCATGGACCGATACTCTTTTAGAATTGGAAAAATTATCTAAGATAAGAGAGGTTAAAGAGGATCAATATTCTTTGAGGACTCGGAATCCAAGATTAGAATAATCCTAGAAGGACATACCTGATGAACATACAGATGGGGTATGTGCCTTGAGAGATAGTGTGGTGTCTCACGTAAAGCCTCCCAACATAGTGATGATGTAGTGAAGAGATAGAGCTTGTTAGTCAAGGACTTGCTATTTTGACAATGCTAGTTATGATGTTGATGCTTAAAGGTGGCTTATCAATCTCACTCTTCTTATGAGAATACTTCAATTTGAGAATCCTTGTACCTCATGATGGGATTATGAATACCTCCCTAGTTAAGAGGGAGTGTTGGAGAATGTAACTAGATTTGGTCTTCATAATGACTTTTACATTGTATATTTTATATAAAAAGAAAAATAATTTTATTTGTTAATGTAACAACCTTGGTGAAAATTCCATGTAGTAAAATTTAATAAAGGCAAAAATAATAACCACGGTTGATGGGACACTTATTCCAAGTTGAATGTTGGGCATGACATTCTAGTGGGTATTCATTTGGATGTTTATGGCTAAGGAAATTGGCAAAGGAAATGGCTAAGGCTTTGAAAAGGAAAAATGACATTTTTGGCACATTTATTTATGAAAATAATGAAAATTAGGAGGAAAGGGAGATGAAAGGTCATAGGTTGCATGTGAGGAGGAAATTGAAGTAAAATAATGTAAAATGAAGAAAATAGAGGCCTCATTCATAAAAAGGCTTCTGAGGATCAATTGGTAACCTTTTGTGAGTTCAGTTTTAGAGCTCTCTCATTATTCTCTCTCTCTCTCTCTCTCACTCTTGGACACTTAGAGTTTTCTTGGAGCATGTTGGCATTGGAGCAAGAAAGGAAATGAAGGCAAGAGGAAGAAAAGATCAAGTAGGGAAAGGTAGGATTAAGCATCTACAACAGACTTCATTGCTGGTATCAACTTACATGTGTATTTTCCTTCCTAGATTTGGCATGCATGGTATTGCATGTGGTTCTTTTGCTATTGTGGCATGGGTTTTGCCAGGTGTAATAGTGTTTTCAGCCTAGACATGCCATTTCCAGATAGCCATAATGTGATATATTTGTCATGTTTTGGTTGAGATAGATTGTCGAATGCATTTGAAGTTGAGCGAGGTGGATCTCCGAAACGATAGAACACATGGTCTAGTAACCCGTGAGCCAGACTATAGGTTGCGATAAAGACAATTTTTTTTGTTGCCTTGGATGGCCTAGGAATACTTGCTGGTGAATGGTAGGATATACAGTAAATCCAAGAGGTGGTTTTCTCTCCATTGGGTCTATTAATCCCGGGTTTGGGATATGCAGTAAAGCCTGGAGAGTGGGTCTCGGTTTAGGGCCTAGTGATATGGGTGTGGATTGCGGTAAAGCTTGGTAGACTAGGAGATGAGAAAATTCCTCACCGTGTAGGTGGAGAAATCTGATGGAATCCATGTTTGTTTGGCCTAGTGATCGGGTGGAGATCATGGTAAAGCCTGTTATGATGTGTTAATTATGTTAGCTTATTTATCTGGGATGGATTACGGTAAAGCATGGTTTCTATTAATGAGGGTAAGGTGGTTTAGCCTTGGTATGCCCTAGTTGGTTCTTTTGGTTTGAGTCCCACATTCGTGCTTGGAATATGGCATGGGGGTGAATGGCTGAAGAGAGATTTGGCTTAGCCATTTTATGGTCGGGTGGAACGTCGTAGTCCCATCTCCAGTTGATTTGTTGTATTCATTAATAGGAAATTCGTTCCCTTGATTTTTATGTGTAAATGTACTGATGTATGTGTAGATTTCATGGTTGATATGCTTATGATATTTATGTCCCTATTATGTTGGTTATATGTATGTTTTATGACGACAACTATATATGGGTCTGTTGAGGGCCCTAAAATCGGGTCAGCAACAAGGGGGATACCCACCCGGTCCGGAACCTGGTTGGCGGCTCCTTGCCCGTTTGGTGTAGCGGGTCCGACTGGGGATAATGGGACCAGCTTCCCAATATAAAGGATGTGTGTGTGTGTGTAGATTTTTGATGATGCTAATCTAGAGGTAATTTTAAGCTAATTTAATTCTAACTTCTAAACTGACTCTATGCTACTGTAATCTAACAATAACAACACATCTAATCTACGCTAACCCGGGGTAGATTTCCTCTATTATGCGATCTAAAAAGATTTCGAACAATAACCGGTAATAAAGATTATTCAGCTATCATAAGAATAGAAATCAATTAAGATAAACCATTCTGCATAAAAAGTTAGGCAAAACAGTTGTGAACAGCATATCGCATAATAAGTTATTCATATGTCAAGCACAAATAAATGACTCCACCGTACAGAAGTGCCAAATGGTAACCCACACATTCATACATTAACATATAAACAACTCAGCTGCATATCACTCTAAGAATATAAGCAGAAATTAATCAAGAGATAAAAGTACCATTTATGACTGATTTCACTCACAAACTTCAAGCAATAACGATTTATTTCTACTTGTTCTAACATCTACTAAGAGTACAGAAGTGCAACATCAGTAGCAGACATTAAAATGCAAACATAAATAAATCTCGATCCATCCATTCATCAAAAACCCCCTCCGAGGGTGCAAAAGTGCATGTTCTGAGGACAAGTTTTTTGACAAATTTCTGGACCCTTCTCCAAATGCCATGAGAAGGGTTAAATACTACTAACTAACTAATCTTAATTACACAAATTTAGGAAACGGCTTCAAATGACCGCCCTTTTAATAAAACAAATTTATTTCTAAAAATTGAATCTAATTTCTAACCGTTTCTGTATCTGCTCCTTAGTGCTGTAAGCAATGCAAGGTTCGCCTGGAAAGAGTCGGTTGGTTGTCTTTTCCTTTTGTTCGAGCAATAAAAGTAGAAATAACAAAAGCTGGCACCTCTTTCTAACAAACTAGAAGATATTTTCGAAAATCTTCCTCTGGCTGGGTGTATTTGCTGTGTGTATACTTAGTATAACCCAAATTTCTTTCAAACTGATTGTGTTGTTGCTATTTCGGTTTCCGGCCGTGCGAATGACTCAATGAGTTAGGGATTTCGTTGCCTAAACAATCTTCCGTATTGAAAATTGCTTCCGTTCTTTGTTCCAGGTTTTTATGGAGTGTCCTCCCTCTTTAGCGTTTTTCTTTTTGCTTTACCCAGTCTGAGCTTCAGGATCTTTTGCAAACATGCTGCTTTTGTGCGCCTTTGACTCTGAGTCTTGGATAGTCTATTTTCATCAGTGTCTGTTGGGTGATACTCTGGAATCCGCGGTCCTGCTGCATGCGGCATCCATTTGCGAAGGCATCTCCTCTCTGTTCTTCTAGTATTGGTGCTTTCCCCTTTTCCTTAGATGTTTCCTGCATATAGATTTATATTAGTTGCTGCCTTATAGTTTACACAAAGGAAAAGAGAAATGACGAAAAGATTGACATGAAAGCTTTAAGTTATAATGAATGCATAATCATGACACTCATAATGACTTGACTCTTCGAAAAACGCAACACGATCATCCTTGGATACTCAGGTGTACAATCATTAATTTCCCTTAAGGTGCGCGCTCAATTTTGGGTTTACAGATCATGCCGAGGAAACTTTGCGATGAGTGGTTTCTGCGATTCGCATCGCAGCATCGAGGATTGCGATGTCGAGAGGTGTCATCGTAGCAACTGATAGTCTCATTCATCGCAGATCGCAAATCGCAAGATCGCAGTTTGTAAGATCACAGATCGCAAATCGCAAGATCACATTTTTCATTTGATCACTGTGCGCTGCTTATGCGACGTCGCATATCGGCCGTCAGCAATTCCTTAGGTTTTTCCTTTTAAGAGCGCTTTCAAAATATGCGATGCGATGAATTTCGCGTCGCTTCTTTGCAGCTTATTCATGCACATAGAAAAACGTTTCACTCTCTCTTTGCGATGCGATATAGCTTTAGGGAGTAGAAATACAAAAATTTTGATGAAAATATTTTTGGGATTTTTTGTTAAGGGTCCCCCTTTGCTTGATGTTATTGCTAATACCAAACAAAGAGGGGGGTTGTTGGTGACCACAACAATGGCGATTCACTGTGAAGAACCAGTTATCTCTGCTTTTCTATTGACTTTTCCACTTCCGAAACAGAAAAATTTTCATATGTCTAAATTTTGTTATGGACAGATAGAGTAGATTACCCCTTATCCTGTCAATGATACTTTGTCTCAACCTTTTTTATTTTTAATTGCCTGCTTCCTTAGGCTTAGTTCTTGCATTCACACCAGACATTACTCGGTCTTTTTAAAGATAAAATAAGGTCTTCTCTGCGTACTGGCTTTACAATATGCTCATTTGTCGTAGGTAGAGCCTCTGCTGCCCGCAAGCGTCCATAGCCTCGACAGGGTTACCATGTTATCCAGCAATGATCCTTTTTCCTGATTGAGGTTATTTACAACATTTCAGAGAAAAATCCTTTTTGACACTTTTTCCTTTTTTATTCTCTAAAGAACAATGTCTTGGTTTGGTGGCCAAATTATGACACAGTCATTCACTTGATTTACACTTTTGCTGAACAAGTTGGCTCGTGATGAGACCCCTTGTCTTTTGATTGCAACAATCTTGAGTCGTTGCCCTGTTTTGATAGACAGTATTGGCAAAGTCAGCAAGTTATAATATCTGTGATCATGATAAGCCGGCTCGTAATGAGACCTCTTATTCTTTGAGATATAGTGTTTTCTCGGATTGTTTCTCTGAATGCTGCGGTTTCCTTTAGCAGGGAGGAAGTCATTGTTTTTCCTTAAGAAAGCTCTGGACGACAATAATAGAGTTTGAAAACAACAGCTTTACAGAGAATATTTATTTTATTATTGATGATACCTTTCATTGTGCTAACATAAAACAATTTTTTACCAAAGGTTGCTTTCATCAAAGTTTTTTGAGAGGTTGAAACTAATATCATATTCAGGCTAAAGTTAACTCTATTTGTCAATAATAAAAATCAGATTTTTCGAAAAGTTTTGCTATTTGTACAAGCGAAATCAAAATCTGATAGAGAATTGGTGTGCTCTTTCATGAATCCTTTTTGATGATCATTTACAACCAGTTTTATTTATAAGAAAGAGAAAAACAAATAAAAAAATAATAAAAAAAAAAAACTAAAACTATCCTACAAAAATAGAAGAATGATCTTCTATGGAAAATACATTTTAAGAATCTGTCCATTCACAGGCAAAGAATCTCTTCTACCTGCCAAATCCTGCAACATAAACGTCGATGGGCCTATGACTTCTACAATCTGAAAAGGACCAAGCCACAGCTTCTGAAATTTCGTATGTTTGCCCTTTTCTTCATGAGCCTTATCCCATTTTAAAACTAAATCTCCCATCTGAAAGCTTTTTCTGGTCATTATGCTTGAGTCGAAAGAGGATTTTATTAGCGCTTGGTGGTGAGCATGGGTTTTCTTAGCTTGTTCTCGTCGTTCTTCTAGTTTGATTATTTCCATTTGTCTCAATTGTAAGGAGGAAGTAGATACTTCATCGATGTGTTGTACTAAAGACAAAGAGGGAATGACTAAGTGAGTTGGAAGAACCACTTCTTTCCCATAAACTAAATTAAAGGGAGAAGTGCCGATTGAAGCTTTCTTCGTAATTCTATCTGCCCATAAAGCATTTACCAGCGCTTTGTGCCAATTCTTTTGGTTTTGGTCGACTGTTCTTTTAATAATCCTGATTAGGTTTTTGTTTGTTGATTCGGCCAATCCATTACCTTGCGGATAGTAGTTGGCAGAATACTTCAGTTTGAACCCTCTTTTAAGTGCAAACTCAGTCATTGTATTTCCAGAAAAGTATGATGCATTATCAAACATTAAGGCCGTTGGCAATCCAAACCTAGTGATGATAAATTGATCTATGGATTCAATAATGTTTTCAGAATTAACTGTCTTGAGAGGAACTGCTTCTACCCATTTAGTAAAATAATCTGTTGCCGTGAGGATATACCTATGCTGCTTAGAAGAGTGAGGAACGATCTCACCTATTATGTCCAGGCCCCATTGGCTGAATGGTTGCTCGATGTTAACCGGCTGTAGTGGCATGGACGATTTCTTTTGTTTCCCTGCAGCAGTCTGGCAGATTTGGCATTTCCTTACGTAATTGTATGAGTCTTTGAACAGCGTGGGCCAATAATATCCTGCACGTAAGATCTTATGTGCAGTAGCCTCTCCATCATAGTGTCCACCTGCTGGTCCATCGTGGAGTTCCTGCAAAACCTTTTCGGCTTCAATTTTCTCAAGACACCTAAGAAGTACAGAATCGTAATTCCTTTTAAACAGAACATCATTTATGAGCTGGTATTGTTTAGCTTTCAATCTCAGAGCTCTTTTCTTGGTGTGGTCCAGGTGTGCTGGAGCATACCCGTTCTTAAGATAATAAATGGTGTCCTAATATAATGATTCTGCGTCATTTAGGCTTACCTCATATGTATGTACCTCTTCAGATGAGTTCTCAGGAATTCGCGATGCTCCAGCTAACATTTTGCAGAAGCCTTGACCTCTTACGATGTTTGCTGGCTTGATCTCAATATCGTATTCTTGTAAGGCGGTAATCCAATTTGCTCTCTTTTCGCCCACATCCTTCTGTATCAGAAGGTTTCTTACCGCTGGAAATGGTACTACGACTTTGGTATGGGCTTTAAGTAAGAAAGGTCTGAAATATTTAATTGCTTTGAAAACGGCATATGCCTGTTTCTCCACGTCTGAATAATTGAGTTCAGCACCTTGTAAGTTCGAGCTAAAGAATGTGATTGGAGCTTCCGCCTTCTCTTGATTTGCTTGAGTTAAAATCGCGGCATAATATTTCTCTGACGCAAAAGTGTATAAGATAAAAGATTCTGAAAAATTTGGGGTAGCTAAATATGGAGCGTTAATGATAGCTTGTTTGATCAAGTTGAATGCTTCGTGCTCATCTTGACCCCATTTGAAATTTGAATTCTTTTTTATCATATTTTGTAAAGGAGAAATAATACGTGAAGAATCCGGGACAAACCTTTTTACAAAATTGATTTGTCCAAGGAAAGATTGCATGGCCTTTTTGTTATGGGGTACGGATATTTCATAAATTTCTTTGATTCTGTCAGGTTCAATGTGAATACCAGACTTTGACACTAGGAATCCTAGCAATTTCCCTTCACTTAATGCGAAAAAAGATTTCTTTGGGTTAAGTGAAATCTCGTACCTTAAACATCTTTGAAAGATTTGTTTCAAGTCTTTGAGATGGTCGCTTCGTTTCTTGGAGTACACTGTTATATCATCCAGGTAAATCACTACCGATTTATTGACTAAACCTTTAAACGCGATGTCCATGGCTCTCTGAAAGGTAGCGCCGGCATTGATCAGACCAAATGGCATCTTCCGATATGCGTATGTGCCCCATTTGGTTCGGAATTTGGTTTTCAACTGATCATCGGGATGTACCAGCACTTGATTGTATCCTGAAAATCCGTCCAGGAAAGACATTAATTCTGAGCCTGCTACTGCCTGTAGTATTTGCTCCATAGGTGGGAGGGGAAAATTGTCTTTCTGACAGGCTTTGTTGAGATTCCGGAAATCAATACAGATTCTAATATCTTCGTTTTTCTTTCTAACGGGCACCATATTGGATACCCATTTGGAATGTCTGACGGGGAAAATTATTCTGGCTCTCAACAACTTATTTAGCTCAGTCTTTATCTGATTTTCTAAGTTGGGGTGGATTTTTCTGAGCTTCTGCTGGACAGGTTTTTCATTGTCAATCATAGGGATAGTGTGTTGAATGATAGAAGTGTTGTATGTCTTCAGCTCATCGTAATTCCATGCAAAAACGTTTTTGTATTGTCTCAGAAGACGGATATATGCTGATTTTTCTTCAGGGGCTAGGCCGTGGCCCAGATTAACGTTTTGTGGCTTCTCATCGGTTCCTAGGTTCACTAATTCATAATTCAGAGTTGAATTGTAGAGTTTAGAATTGGCAGACCTTTTAAACCGACTTTTCAAATCATATAAGTCTTCTAACTTAACCACAGATTTAGGTAAAGCATTATCAGTGCTATTTTTCTGTATTTGGTGATCATGATGGTCTTCGTCAATTATTTGATTTGAGTAGGATCCTTTAGAAGTGAGGAAATTTACAATGTCAGGATCGTCGTTGAATACTCTCCAGTTGGTGATGTTGTCAGGGATGGATGGTCTAAAGATTAATTCTATTGAGAACCTATCTGGACTAAAATCTTCGGAGGGAATAAGTCTAGAAGCTACGTTAGCTAACAGGTCTGCGCTTGCATTTTGGAGTCTTAGGATTGACGAAATATTGAATGCTATGAAATGTGAAGTCAGATCTTGTACTAGAGATTGGTAGTGCTTTAAATGACTTGACAGGCAATGTATGGTGTTACGTACCTGTTTGACGACAATCTCAGAATCTCCAAATACTTGAAGATACTTAACATTCAACCCGATTGATTTGTATAGGCCTTGCACCAAGGCTTCGTACTCCGCTGTATTGTTTGTGCAATCGAACTCAAGTCTGCATGTAAGCATGATCTTGTTTCCGTCTGGGCTAATCAGAACACATCCTGCTCCTGCTCCCTCGTTAGATTTAGAGCCATCAAAATATAATTTCCAAAACAAATATGTATTTACAGAGTTATCTAAAAAATTAAAACACTTTGAATCATCAGTTTGGGAAAAAAAATCAACTTGGGACAAAACTGAATTTTCTAAGTAAGGTGAAATATGAGCATTGAAATTGCCAAGGAAAGAATCTACCGAGTAATTGCCTATGATACTGTTGTTGTATGTTATTGCTTCATTCTCTCCTTCCAATTCAGTCACTATGTACTTTTGGTGCAACTCTCGTTCAACCTTTATTTGATTCGGTTTACCGTTGTAGGGTAACCACATGTGCGACCAGCCGGTTGAGAAATACCCGTGGAGTTTTTCGGACCAATCCCTACTAAGAATTAAACCATAGAATTCAGGGATATCAGCTACTAGAATGTCGATAACCTGGCATACTTTCGGGTTAGACGACAATCTTATGGTCACCTAGTTAAGTTCACCAATCACTTCGACTTGAGATCGATCAAGTTGAACTATGCGCACTGCGGATTTTTGTGGTTGAACATTCAATTTGGCACATATTGATCTAGGTAAAATATTCATTGAAGCACCAGAATCAACCAAGAAATTGTGCACGTTTTTATTGAAAATTTCATAAGTGAGAAGAAAAGGAGGAGTATGGGATCTTGATCTTCCTCCAATCAAGGCAATGTCATTTGGATCAATCTTATTGATCATGTTGGTTGGAGGTCTTCCCATGTTGTGGGAAGCTACAGCTATAGGTAAAGATGTAGTAGGCACGGCATGTAATTCTTTCATCATTATTTTCTGTTGATGTTTCAATTTGCTCAATTCGTAAAGAGTGATATTAGCCCTAGTCTTTTTCATGTCATCGATAATGTTATACTCCATTTCATCCGACACTATCAGTGTTCTTGATGGAGGTGCTTCATCTGATTGGACTGGGCTAAATTGGGTCGCTCTAGCGGTTGTTTTCTTTGTTGCGACCTTATCTTTTGTTGCAGGGCTTGCGCCTTTCTGTTTAGGGGTAGTTTGGGGAGGATCAAGTTGATTTTTCTTCGTGTGCTAACCGGAAATGCTTCTTGATCTTCTTCTTGTGGGAGGATGAAATCCCACATTCCTTGTAGTTCCACAACTTCTTCATCATCGGTCTGCCCTTCAGTGGTATTCTCTTCTTCTTCTTCTTCTTCAGATTCGACATTTGAGACAGCATTGGGTGGTTTCACCTCCATGGGAGGATTTCTTTTAAAAGTTCTGTAGGGATTTTTCGAAGAAGTCTCTGCTACTTGTTTTCTTATGTCAATCATCTCATTGGACATGGCCTTTAACACTTTTTGTAATCCTTCCATATCGAAAGGATCTTTCGTTTGTTTCTTCTTGGTGTCTTCTTTGAAAGAGATTTTCTTAGATTTGCGTTCCTCTATTGCAGATCTCTTTTCTAGGGCTACTACGCGCTTTTCTACTACTAACGCCTCTGTCAAATTTTCAACTAAGGTCGTCTTGTTTGCCCTATCTACGAAGATAGCCAAGTTTGATGGTAAGGCCGTGATATACCATTCACATCTTACTTCCTCGTTGGGTTGAGAAGCAACGGGAATTTTGTTGAGGATCTTATTGAACCGTAAATTGAAATCTTTAATGGGTTCTCTAGCCTCAGCTTTAAGATTAGATAGGTCATTGATCAATGTCGCTGTAGATCTGTCATCACCGAACTTGGTAAGGAATTGACTTTGAAAAATGTCCCAACTTGTGATAGACCCGGAAGGTAACGAAAAGTACCATGACCCGGCTGTTCCTTGCATTGTATAGGGAAAAAGCCGGACAACAGCATCCTCGTTGGTAACTCCATTGAGATTAACAGAAAGCATGAAATTATTGATATGCTCTTCAGCTAGCATGCATGTTTCTGGATTGAATTTAGGTAGCCATTTCTCAGGATGGGCCGGTATTGGGCTCAAGGGTGGAGGCATTAAACCACCCCAAGATTGTTCCATGGAGACTGGGCCATCGTTGAGCTGCTAGTTAATGAAAGTGCAGAGGATGGGCCCTGATGCTGAGACGATGAAGATATTATGATCTTTGATGATTGAAGAGGAAGGGTTGTGGAAGATGGATGAGTTATTTGGGATGAGGATGTGGGTGGTTGATTTCACGGTGAGGGGGTTGAAATGGACGAAGTAGATGAAAGAGTCTCACTGTCAGACTCTGGTGGTGCTTTCCTTGCTCTTTTCCTAGTAGGGAGAGGGAGTTCACTTGGTTGAATGCCAAATTTTTCACTCTTCAATCTGGTCAGAGGATGAGCAGGATTGTACTGCGAAGTCACGCTGCTGTGAGATTTATCAGACCTTTGAGAAAAAATAGAGAATCCCTGGAGTTTACGAATCAAAGTTTGAATTTCAGGGGGTTCAATGATAAGCTAGTCTGATATATTAGGGTAGGTAGCAGCGGTGTATACTCGAGCGACTTCTAATTCCGAGTTTAACCGTACTAGAGAAGTCGGGGGAGTTGATGAGGGTGATTTACTCTCAGAATGGTATTTAGATTTTGACTTAGTTGCCATTCATAGTTCGTGCCCTCCTTCTAGCACCAAATATGTTGAGGGCCCTAAAATCGGGTCAACAACAAGGGGGATACCCACCCGGTCCGGAACCTGGTTGGCGGATCCTTGCCCATTTGGTGTAGCGGGTCCGACTGGGGATAATGGGACCAGCTTCCAAATCTAAAGGATGTGTGTGTGTGTGTGTAGATTTTTGATGATGCTAATCTAGAGGTAATTTTAAGCTAATTTAATTCTAACTTCTAAACTGACTCTATGCTACTGTAATCTAACAATAACAACACATCTAATCTACGCTAACCCGGGGTAGATTTCCTCTATTATGCGATCTAAAAAGATTTCGAACAATAACTGGTGATAAAGATTATTCATCTATCATAAGAATAGAAATCAATTAAGATAAACCATTCTGCATAAAAAGTTAGGCAAAACAATTGTGAACAGCATATCGCATAATAAGTTATTCATATGTCAAGCACAAATAAATGACTCCACCGTACAGAAGTGCCAAATGGTAACCCACACATTCATACATTAACATATAAACAACTCAGCTGCATATCACTCTAAGAATATAAGCAGAAATTAATCAAGAGATAAAAGTACCATTTATGACTGATTTCACCCACAAACTTCAAGCAATAACGATTTATTTCTACTTGTTCTAACATCTACTAAGAGTACAGAAGTGCAACATCAGTAGCAGACATTAAAATGCAAACATAAATAAATCCCGATCCATCCATTCATCAAAAACCCCCTCCGAGGGTGCAAAAGTGCATGTTCTGAGGACAAGTTTTTTGACAAATTTCCGGATCCTTCTCCAAATGCCATGAGAAGGGTTAAATACTACTAACTAACTAATCTTAATTACATAAATTTAGGAAACGGCTTCAAATGACCGCCCTTTTACTAAAACAAATTTATTTCTAAAAATTGAATCTAATTTCTAACCGTTTCTGTATCTGCTCCTTAGTGTTGTAAGCAATGCAAGGTTCGCCTGGAAAGAGTCGGTTGGTTGTCTTTTCATTTTTTTCGAGCGATAAAATTAGAAATAACAAAAGCTGGCACCTCTTTCTGACAAACTAGAAGATATTTTCGAAAATCTTCCTCTGGCTGGGTGTATTTGCTGTGTGTATACTTAGTATAACCCAGATTTCTTTCAAACTGATTGTGTTGTTGCTATTTCGGTTTCCGGTCGTGCGAATGACTCAATGAGTTAGGGATTTCGTTGCCTGAACAATCTTCCATATTGAAAATTGCTTCCATTCTTTGTTCCAGGCTTTTCTGGAGTGTCCTCCCTCTTTAGTGTTTTTCTTTTTGCTTTACCCAGTCTGAAATTCAGGATCTTTTGCAAACATGCTGCTTTTGTGCGCCTTTGACTCTGAGTCTTGGATAGTCTATTTTCATCAGTGTCTGTTGGGTGATACTCTGGAATCTGTGGTCCTGCTGCATGCGGCATCCATTTGTGAAGGCATCTCCTCTCTGTTCTTCTAGTATTGGCGCTTTCCCCTTTTCCTTAGATGTTTCCTGCATATAGATTTATATTAGTTGCTGCCTTATAGTTTACGCAAAGGAAAAGAGAAATGATGAAAAGATTGACATGAAAGCTTTAAGTTCTAATGAATGCATAATCATGACACTCATAATGACTTGACTCTTCGAAAAATGCAACACGATCATCCTTGGATACTCAGGCGTACAATCATTAATTTCCCTTAAGGTGCGCACTCAATTTTGGGTTTACAGATCATGCCGAGGAAACTTTGCGATGAGTGGTTTCTGCGATTCGCATCGCAGCATCGAGGATTGCGATGTCGAGAGGTGTCATCACAGCAATTGATAGTCTCATTCATCGCAGATCGCAAATCGCAAGATCGCAGTTTGTAAGATCGCAGATCGCAAATCGCAAGATCGCATTTTTCATTTGATCACTGTGCGCTGCTTATGCGACGTTGCGATATGCGACGTCGCATATCGGCCGTCGGCGATTCCTTAGGTTTTTCTTTTAAGAGCGCTTTCAAAATATGCGATGCGATGAATTTCGCATCGCTTCTTTGCAGCTTATTCATGTGCATAGAAAAATGCTTCACTCTCTCTTTGCGATGCGATATAGCTTTAGGGAGTAGAAATACAAAAATTTTGATGAAAATATTTTTGGGATTTTTTGTTAAGGGTCCCCCTTTGCTTGATTTTATTGCTAATACCAAACAAAGAGGGGGGTTGTTGGTGACCACAACAGGGTCTCAGCATGTTTTTACTTGTAAATGAATGGATAATGTATCTATGACCTAATAGATGATAATGCAACAAATGACATCAGGGAAAAATGTTTCATAGTGATTCTCAGATAAGTATGAGATCCCTATAATTAATTCTATTGTTTACACTTGTAGGTTACATGTTGATGATATGTTTGATGAAATGTTGGGCATGGCTAGTAGGGGTCTGATGAAGGTCTTATTCAACTTATTGCTTTTGCATCACTGTTTCCCTGTTATTTTACTGTTCCTTTGTTATCATTCCATTCTAAGCAGTGATATCGACTGTGGGCCTAAAAAAGTGGCTTAAATCTTAGGGTCCCTCGCACAGAATTGGAAAATTTAGTCTCTGGTTGCTGGTAGGCAAGCTTGTGATAGCAACTTTGTGTTTCTGGTCACTCCCTTGTCTATAGCATGAGAGAAAATGAGGCTTAATATGTCCAGAACATCAGTGGGACCTAGGGACAAGTTGTCTGAGTGGCTGACATGTATCTTGAGTATTCCGAAGCTGATGTTGGATGACTGCGTGTGATGTTTATGTTGATTCCACTTCCTTAAGGTCACATAGGAGGTCTAATCCAATCATAGTAGCCTCTCGTCACATGTTTACCCAGTTAGCATGGTTACTTGGGTGGATATGTGAGGAGGGTGTTATAGTTAAAGCATGGGTTTCATGCTTAATTCTAGGTCAAAACATGTTCTTCATGCTTCTACTGCTTGTTGAGTCAAAGAAGAAATTTTTTCGTATAGTCCCATTTGGATTCTTTAGAACAAACTAAAATTATTATTTTTGAGTCAAATAAAGTCATTTTTTCCTCCAAGAACAAGTCAGCCCTAACATGAGAAGTCGACCCTGTTGGGGCATCTTTCGATCTCTTGGATGACTATATATAGAGTAGACTTTGTCCTCATTCGAATACACACAAGAAAGCTTGATCTATGTACAAAAAAAGACGGAAGGAAGAGAAAAGTAAATAGAAGAAAGAGAAACCCATAGAAGAATAAGATAACTCATAATTTTGGACTATTTTTCTCACACGTGTGAGTATGATAGTGTTTCTGCAAGCTAGAGGGTCGAGGATTGTAGGTCTAAAATGCATAACTGAGTGAGAAAGACGAAACTTTGAAGAAGGATTTTGGAGGGTTGACTTGGTGCTTCGAGGAGGTTTGGTCTTTAGGTCTTGGAGGTCTCACCTTGATTTGATTCTATAGGAAGAGAATTATTATTTCTAGGATTTTCCCCTTTAAGGGGCTTTTCCCTGGCTTGGAGCCTATATTTTGTGTTCTTTGTATTCTCGTGATGTTCCTGCATTTTATGTTTGGTAATTGCTTGATGAAGCAGAAATAATAATTAATAAAAGACCAACAAATACCACAAGTAATTATAAAGTAAGGAGAATCAACTCTAATCCTCAATTACCTTGATTCTCCAACATGTCCCTAGTATAGGAGTTGAAGCAGATTTATTTTATCTTTTACTCTATAGGGTGGCATGGTGGTGATAGGGAAGGAAGTTGTGGCTTTCTTCAAGAGGTTTTTTCCTCCTTCGAGTAGAAGTAGGTTAATATTGGGGTTGTATCCCTTCCATTTGTAGTTGGTAAACCAGAAGTTGCAGCTTCCTTTGTAATATAAAAATATTGTTTATATATATATATATATATATATATATATATATATATATATATATATATATATATATATCTTATGTTCATTTGATGTGATGTTATTGGTTAATCGTTTTGATACTTAAATTGTTTAATAATATGAATTACTAATTCACCCCACCCCCGTATTTCAATATTTCCAACATAAATCTTAGTATTCATGTAGTGAGTGAGAGATATATCTAATAGTTTCCTCATCCTAGTAGTATCTAATTACTGTGAACTTTGATCTTATCCTCTGTGCCAATATTCACCCTTCGCGTCTTGATTGGTTTAGTGCAATCTAGTGTAGTAGAGTCCAATATTGGCCTAATGACCTTGCATTCTTATTTGGACTCCAATATATATAATCCTCATCATCCTCAATCTCTTCTACCATAATGTAACACTTTTCAAGCTTCTTTATGATCTGACAATATTGGTGAAGCTTCCTTTGTAATATAAAAATATTGTTTATATATATATATATATATATATATATATATATATATATATATATATATAGCTTGTGTTCATTTGATGTGATGTTATTGGTTAATCATTTTGATACTTAAATTGTCTAAATATATGAATTACTAATTCACCCCACCCCCATATCTCAATATTTCCAACATAAATCTTAGTATTCATGTAGTGAGTGAGAGATCTATTTAATAGTTTCCTCATCCTAGTAGTATCCAATTAACGTCTTCATTGGTTTAGTGCAGTCTAGTGTAGTAGAGTCCAATATTGGCCTAATGACCTTTCATTCTTATTTGGACTCCAAAAGATATATGTCTCTAGAATCCTCATCATCCTCAATCTCTTCTGCCATAATGTAACACTTTTCAAGCTTCTTTGTGATCTAACAATATTGGTGAAATGTGTAGAGTGGTACCTCTATTTTCGTAGTCATTGGTCCTAATGCAAATATTTTTTCCTTTATATTGCATAATGGTTCATCTATCAATGGATCATCAATCACAAACTAAAATTTAATATGAAATTACTTGTCATTGATGTTCAATCAGTTACACCCTATTGTAGCTCCAACTTCCTATACCAAGTTCGAGGCATAGTACCTAATATATGAGCAAGGTGGTGCACCCACTTAACCTTTGGAATTTTATCTTCTCTCTAACCTACAATACACTTCTCCATATGAGTGGTCAAAGAGTAATTACTAGTATATATTTATTCATTGTCTTTGGCATCCAACCTAAACCTGATTTCCAACAAGTGCCTGGACTACTACCGATATTATGTCTACTCCTTATGTGTTTCCCACCAATGCGTTGGAGTAGCTTTTAGAGTAATTTCTAGCATTGCCATCCTAATATGATCTGGCACCAATACTTCAAATTATTTAACAAAAGTGAAAACATCTATCAAACCATCAAACTAAGGAGGTTCTCGATCTTCTGTTCCAATCCAAAAAATTACATTGGCTATATGTGCATATCTTCTTCAGGAAACCTCATGAAGGCCTTACTACCAATTTTCCAACACCTCATTTAAATCTAACATATAAGAATTAATATTATGCCAACTTAGTGTGTCATCTATTATAGGATTGATTTGGTCATTACATTGAACCATTATGTTATAAATATGGTTGAGGTCTACTACGTTGAGTTCCTCTCTCACAATTTCAACATAGTGTTCCCCTTCCTTAGGGTCCAGGGGTGTGACTACCTACAAATATATAGACTCAAAAATCATCTGTAATATCTTGATTGTTAAAATCCCACCCAATGTTAAGCAACACTAGATAATGATATTTTGTTTCCAAAATCTCAATGACTTCAAAGTCTACTAGGCTCCTTACCCCATCAATGTTGACTTTGACATCTGTCAATATTTCAATAGGGAATATTTTTTATTGATTGGTGAGCCATAATTAAATCGGAAACCATACAAGTGTTGTCTTACCCATGGATTCACATGTCTTCTTTGGTAGTGTATTCACATCAAATCCCAAATCCAATATGATGTTTTCCATGTCATACTATATCATCTAAGCATTGAATCAATTTTATTTTATTTTGCGCCTCCTACACAAAAATTGCTTCATTTTTCTTTAGGGAACCTACACGAGAATGGATTCTTTCTCTTGTGTGCAATGATCAATCATCCTATGTAGTTTCTCTAGAGTGTGCTAATCCTTCATCAAGTCTAAACAACCTTTCAGAAATTTTTGAATGGGGCATAGATCCCTTGGAGTCACGTATGGTGGAGTTTCATCATAGATGGCTGAAGGCTAATCACAAACTGGTGCCCCTTGCAGTTTATGCACCGTGCTTAATGTGCCCCACTCTACTACCAAAAGATATTTTCTAGCCTCTTAATATGTTTGTATTTATCTTACAGGGTCCAACCTCAAAGGAGGTTTTGCAACCTTCCACACCCACTAGTAAGGCTTCTCTAGTGGATTCACAACATCCATGTTAGTTTTGGTTCCTCCTTTCATAACCACACATACCTAAGGGTGGTCTCATTGAGCTTCAATTGTAACCATTTGTACATTTGGTGTTGATAAGTGTCACAAGAAAGACTCAATTTGACTTAGCCTTGGTAAAATTAAGTAAATTTGAAATATCCATGTTAGTAGACAACTTGGAGGTAGTTAACTAAGGTGATATCTTGTCACTCAATTAGCTTAGTAAATTCGAGTTAGTGGGATTGGAGTTTAGTTTGCATGTGTTGATTGCTAATTCATAGAAATCCAATTTAGTTATTTCTAGTTGTACTCAATTAAACTAGTTATAACAATTAATAGAACTAGTTGGAGCTCAGTTATGCAGTGGGACAATAGTATAACTCAGAGATCATCTAGTTAATTGATCAACTAACCAAAAAATAGCTTATGCATGCAAGGACTTCAAATTACTCATCTATGTTGGAGATTCCAAGGAAGTGTAACATCAATGGTAGGCTAGCCTTGAGTGTACAGGTGTTGCATGCAATCTATGATCAATCCTTGAGAATTATGCAATCATTTTGGAGGAAATTTCTAAAAAAAATAGAGGCAAATTTCCTCTGTATTTGTGCAAGAAAATAGGAGCTTGGGTGGAGGCATAAATTGACTAAGTTTGGGTCAGAGCTATTCATTAAGCAAAAAGAAAAATTATTCACTTGCAGGTTTAGCTCAGAGTGTTGTAGTGTTTTCTTCTCAATGATGTACGAAAAGAACCCACTTAAGATTATGGATGAAAAACAATCTCAACAATAGAAATGACTGCTAAACATTGTAGATCTGTAGCTATTGATAGAAACAAAACCTCCCAAAATTCTGATCTATGCTATGATCATAGTTAAACATTGAAAGAAAGAGTAATAACCCCAAACATCCAATGGAAACCAGATATGTAAAGAATAATTTTATAATAGCACCTGTGAAGAGAATAGATAAATGTTACCAGTCCCCCTCTATGGGATGGGTTCTTGGCTATCCTCAACGTCTTTAGCTTCTATAGAGTTTCTCTCCTCTATAATGCATAAACCAAACAAAAATATGGTGTGCGACAATGAAAATAATCAGAGTTACAATAGTGAGTGCAACAATGAAAAGAATCAAAAGTGAATAATGAATGGAAAACCCTCCTATTTATAACAAAATATTGAGTTATGCTCGAATAATGAGCAATAATAAAATATTATTGATCCCACTCTTGGAATTACTACTTGAAATATTTTATTGTATTTGTTTAGGAGGGAAAAAGTATTTAAACTTTTATTTAGAAATAATAAATAAATAAATGATTTATTTATTATCTCAATGAATTAGTTAAGGAATAATAAACAAATAATGATTTATTTAATTATTCCTAAGGGGTTTAGTCAAATTTAACAAAGAAGAGTAATTAATTAATGATTAATTAGTTATTCTTAGAGAAAAATAAGAAAAATATTGATTTATCTATTTATTTTTCATGATTGGGTCAAATTTAACAAGGAATAATAATAAAACAATGGTTTAATTAATTATTCCTAGAATAAAATCAAACAAATAGTGATTTATTTAATTATTATTCATGGGTTTAACTATAAACTACTTAATAAAGGTGGTTTATTAGGTAATTTATCACAGTGAAAGCAATTTTACTAGGGTAAAATTGGCTTTACATGGTATACTTCGATCCATCTAGTAAATTAGGCTAGATGATCAATTTTTTAGTGATAACAATGAGCAAGCAATTGTAATACATTCTCTATTCATCTTATTAAAGCAAGAATACTTAAGGAGTTTTTACCAGTTGGTTTCCCCTAGATAAATATGTGTAATTTTGTATGTGATTGATGCATGCTTACAAATGTTGTTCTAAGTTGTGAATTAATTTATGCAAAGCAATAGAGTAGAATTGTTTCTATTGATTTAGATTGAATTTCTTGAGTAGTTACAATTCTATCACCATATTTCTACATGGTATTAGAGCATGATTAACATTAGAACAATAATTTTCAAGTTGTTCCTCAGGAGGTTCGAATTTGTAGCTTCAATGTAGCAAGATTTCTTCAGAGTTGGGAGAATGGCGTTTAATGGACTGTGATTAGAATATTCCTTGGAAGGAAGCTCAAATTTCATTGCCTAGAAGGATCACATGGAGGTAGTGCTTGATGAAAATGGATTGTTGGATTATGTCAAGACAGAAATTCTAAAACCAGGATCACCTCATTCCCAAAACCTATCCCAATGAAAGAAATATGTAGCCAAGGCGAGGAGAATAATACTGGAGGGAGTGAGAGACCACATTGTCTCAAATCTCCATGGAAAAGAAAATCATTTTGCAATGTGGAAAGCACTAACTGAGCTATTCGAGAATAACAATGACCATAGAAAACTGGCCCTCAAAGACAAAGTTCGAAACATTAAGATGTAAAAGAAAGATATTATTCCCATAAATATTTCTCATCTTGATGATGAACCACCGTTACTGTTGGAAATAATACTGAGAGGGGGGGTGAATCAGTATTAGAAATTTAACAATATTTCATTTCCATAAATAGATTTATATACGCTATTTCTGTTAATGAAACTTGCGTGTGTATGCAACTGTGTTTATAGCAACCAGTGTATACCTTTTTTCCTTCATTTTGTGATCCTGAACTATGATCTATCATCTAAGAGAGTTGCCATCAAGGACAACACCTATGTCATAGCGCCAAACCTATGTCATAATGCCAACAATCTCCCCCTTTGGACTTAGTGGCAACCCCAAGTCATTCTCCCCCTTTTTCATCAAGGGCAAAGGGTTATGGTCCCCCTGAGGACATATTGAATTCTCTGATATGTTGAAGTGTGTTGTTCATGCTCCCCCTGACTGTAAGCAAGGTGTGCAAAAATATGTTGTACAAGAAGAACATGACTCTATACATCATCAATGACCTTCCTATCACCAAAGACTCATACATACATCCACCTCCCAACCAAGTGGGGATATACCAAGATTGACTCATCCACCCAACCAAGTAGGGATACACCAAAATTTTATACATGATAAAACAAGAAAATTACATCACCCATCCCAAGCATAGTGGGGAAACCAAATAGGTAATTACATGACCTTGATAATAAAAGCTATACATAACTTCTAATAATGCCAACAATGCATTATTAGAAGTATATGCTCCCCCTGAAACTGTGCTAGATGATCACTGTCAGACCCATATTAGACTCTTTTCATCCTGAGTCTAGCCCACTAATATTCTTCAAACCAACATATACGCGACTGTATCCACAGAAACTGGCATATGTACGCGGATACACTTCATGAAACTTGGGTACAACCATTGTTCTCTGAAACAGATAAGTGTCAACGGCAAGATGATGCATCAAATACTCCCAGCTTCTGTCTGAGGTATTCAAATGTCTCTCTGGGCAATGGTTTGGTGAATATATCAGCAACCTTTTCCTCGAAGGGAACATACTCCAATTTGACCTTTTGTTCAAGCACTTGTTCCCGGAGAAAATGATATTTGATAGGTATGTGCTTGGTCTTAAAATGCATGACTGGATTCTTTGAAATACCGATTTCACTTGTATTATCAGATAGAATAGAGATGGGTGGAGTACATGTAATTTGAATATCTTGCAATGTTTGCATCATCCAAAGGAGTTGTGTGCAGCAAGATGCAGCAGCCACATATTTCGCTTCAGCTGTCGATAATGCAATTGAACTTTGTTTCTTGCTGAACCAAGACACTAATTTGGAACCCATAAAGAATGCACCACCACAAGTTCTTTTTCTGTCATCCACTCTTCCTGCCTAATCTGCATCTGTATATGCATGAAGTGTAAGATCTGTATCTCTAGGATACCATAAACCAAAGTTTTGTGTTCCTTGAAGATATTTGAAAATCCTCTTGACTGCCTGAAGGTGTGCTTCCTTTGGATTTGCTTGTAATATTCCAACCATTCCCATTGCATGCATGATGTCTGGTCAGGTACCTGTTAGATAGAGCAGACTACCAATCATGGATCTGTAGGTTGGTTGATGTACTGCTGCTGATTCATCATTTTCACTGAGGCTGCATCCTGTTACCATAGCAGTACATACTGGTTTAGAATCTTCCATGCCATATTTCTTCAAGATCTACTTGATGTACTTGGTTTGTGATAGAAAAATACCATCTTTATTTTGTTGAACTTGTAAACCAAGAAAATATGTGAGCTCACCAAGCAGGGACATTTCAAATTATTTCTGCATTACCGAGGCAAAGTTTTGACTCATGGATTCTTCATTGCTACCAAAAATGATGTCATCAACATACACAACAAGTATTAGCAATTTATCATTGTCAATTTTTATATATAGATTGCCATCAGCTCATCCTTTTTAAAAACCTTGTTGATGAAGGTATTTGTCAAGACGATAATACTAGGATCTTGGAGCTTGTTTTAGACCATAGAGAGCCTTTCTGAGTCTGCATACAAGTTTTGGATCATTTCCAAGGATGAATCCGTCTGGTTGCTCAATATATACTTCTTCTTCTAGGTCTCCATTAAGAAAGGCAGATTTCACATCCATTTGATATACTTTGAACTTCTAAAAGCTAGAAAGAGCAAGGAACATTCTTATGGCTTCAAGTCTAGAAACAGGTGCAAAAGTTTCTTCAAAGTATATACCTTCTTGTTGAGCATACCCTTTACAAACAAGTTTGGCCTTGTTTCTAATAACTTCTCCATTTTCATTTAGCTTGTTTTTGAATATCCATTTGGTTCCTATGATATTCTTATCATTAGGTCTAGGAACCAATTCCCAAGTATTATTCTTTTCAATCTGCTCAAGCTCTTCATTCATTCAATCTTTGCATGCTTCATTTACATTTTTCATTTCGATGGAGGAAAGCAAAGTTAGATAGCTTGAAGCTTCTGTAATAGTTCTTCTTGCCTACACACCTGCCTCTTTCTGCCCCAAAATTTGAGTCTCTAGATGATTATTTTGAACATACCTGGATAGAGTCTTTTCTTCTACCCTTATCTATTCTTCTGGTGCCTTGTTGGTTTCTTCTTCAGAATTAGTCTGATTTGATGTGGAAGGATAGTCCTCATCTTCTTTATAATCTTCGGTTTTTACCTGCTTTGGATTTTTGCCTGCTTCATCAACCACAACATCAATACTTTCAACAATTTTCCCAAGTCTTTTATTATAACACTTATATCCTTTACTTCGGGAAGAGTAACCAAGGAGAATGCCTTCATCTGCTCTAGGTTCAAACTTGCCAAGTTTTTCATCAGTCCTTTTGATGTAACATTTTCTTCCAAAAAATTTGAAGTATTTTAAACTACGAGTCTTACCATACCAAAGTTCATGTGGAGTTTGATTGTTGTTTACCCGGATGTTTGTTTTGTTGAGAATAGTGATAGCAGCAAATGTAGCTTCACCCCAGAAGGTTGCAGGAGTTCTAGACTCATCTAGCATAGCACGTGCCATTTTTTGAACAGTTTTGTTCATACTTTCTACCACTCCATTTTGCTGAGGAGTTCTTGCGGTAGAGAATTCCCTTCTTATTCCATGTTCTTCACAGAAGTCGAAGAATTCATCCGAGGTAAATTCCCCTCCTCGATCTGATCTGAGACATTTGATTTTGCAATCTGATTCATTTTCAACTAAAGCTCTGAAGGCTTTGAAATTTTCAATGCTTCATCTTTATGCTTTAGAAGTCCTATCCAACACATCCTTGAAAAATCATCAATGAAAAATATAAAATATTCTTCTCCACGAGGTGACTTTTTCCTTGATGGTCCACATAAGTCAGTATGAACAAGTTCAAGAGGCTTACTAGCTGATCCTTCCTTTTCAGGGAAATGTGTTCTAGTTTGCTTACCAAATTGACATGATTTGCATATTGTATTTTCTGGAATGCGGATATCCAGAAGATCACGAACCGCTTAGTATCTGCATGCTTTTCTTATTTGAGGGAAGCTTAGATTCCCCAGTCTTCTGTGCCATAGCCAGTGTTCATCATTTTTACTTAGATAACACTGTTGTTGTCCTCCCTTAAGTATGTACAAGTTGTTTGGAGTTCTTACACCTTTGATCATTGTTTCTCTTGTATCAAGCTCAAGAACAACACATCCATTTGATCGAAATACTACTTCATTTCCTTGACCACACATTTGACTGACACTTAATAGGTGATGCTTTAGACCATCAACATACATAAAATTCCCAACTTTAACCTTTTCTTTTAAGAGAACAAAGCCTTTACCTGTTATGACTGTAGGAGTGTCATTACCAAATGATACCTTCTTTTCTTTTTCTAAGGCATTATATGACTGAAGTTTTTCTTTATCACCTGTCATGTGTTTCGAGCATCCACTATCGATATACCACTGATTTTCTTGTCCTTCTACATACAAGGCTATTCCACATCTTTCTGTTTGTGGTTCTTTCTTTCTCCATGTTTTGGGACCCATTGAAGCTTGCTCCTTCTGAGATGTTTGCCGAAATTTACTCCTGCATTCAGATTCTTCATGATCGAAGTTGTTACAGATAGAGCATTCCATTTCATTTTCGAGAGAAGAAAAGTTATTGTAGGTCCTTTTCATGATCCCAATCACATTACTTTGATTGTGTGCTTCTCTACTCATGATGGTCTTGTAAGCAACCATTGAGCAGCTTTGTGTCCAAAGTTATGACATGAAAAACATTGGCCATTAAATAAATTCTTGCAATTATCAAATCACTGACCTAAAGATTCTAGTTTCCATTGACATTCATTCTTGAAGCAAATTGAGACTGATTTACCTGTGGTTGGTTATAGCTTCTGTTCATCCTTGAAGTAGATTGAACTCAATTTACCTGATGATCTGCTTTATGCCTTTGCTGACGATTGTCAACGTGTTCACTTCTCCTTGCCGCATCAAGATAGCTTTTGGAGGTTGATGGCTTCTGTGCTTGATATGCTTCTTCAGTACAACCAAGACCTGTCTTTATCAGAGGAGAACGTTGTACTTTGATCATTTCATCTAAATTTTCTGATCCATTTGCAAATCTAAGATTGAGAGCTTTTGTTTTCTCAATATCTTTTCTTAGACCCAAAATTTCACATTCTAACTTTTCATTGTGTTTTTCCCTTTCAGCAAGTTGGAATGTCAGAGTATCTATAATCATGCATTTTTCTTCTAAAGAGATTTTAAGTTTAGATATTTCTTCATAGAGACCATCTTCATCTAAAGCATCCAAGAAATCATCATCTTCAAAAACCATCAAAAGTCTATAATCATTACCATATTCATCTTCATCACTATTTGATAAACCATCACTATCTTCATGCGTATAGTAGCTCTTCTTACTTACATTTTGTTTTCTATTCCATTTTTCCGATTCCTTACCTTTATCAAGCTTATCTTTATGAGGACATTTGGCTGCATAATGAACGACTCTTCCACAATCAAAGCATTTGAAAGGTAGTTTACCTCTGAATCTTCCAGAACCTCGTTGAAGGTTTTTGACAAAGTTTGCTTCTTCCTCTCCTTCTGAAATGTGTCCTGATTCATGGAGCTCTTCTCTTCCTGAAGCCTTGAATGTGACTTCCCTCATATCTGATGGACCTCCTTTTCCCATTTCAACAGCAGTTATGATTCCGTGCAGCTGTGTCATAGTCATACTCTGAAGATCTTGCTTTTCTTCTATGGCAGAAACTTTTGATTCAAACTTATAAGACAAGGATATTAAGACCTTTACAACTAAAGTAACTTCTTTTATCTCTTCACCCAAGTTTTTCATGCGATTAACAATCTCATCTATATGTAGGAAGTAATGAGCTATACTTTCATCATTGTGCATTTTGAGAGTTTCATATTGAATTCTGAGAGATTGTAGTTTGCACGTTTTACCTAATTGTCTCCTTCATAGCTTAGAACGATCTTGTCTCATATTTCCTTAGCGGTTTTGAGCTGCATAACCTTGACAAATTTTGATTATGACAGACTCCCCAATAGTGTATTGACAACCTTGGCATTTGTTTCATACTGCATTTTACCTTCCATATCTGTAGGAAAATTCTGATGGAAATGTATATCCTCCTTCCACGATTTCCCAAACATCTGTTCCAAGAGATTGAAGATAGGTTGTGGTTCTTACCTTCCAATAGACGAAGTTTCTCCCATCAAAGATTGGTGGTATAATGGATCCCTCTCTTTCGTAGCTTCCCATGATGATAGATCTTCCTTCAAGCGATCAAGATTATTCTTAACGACTTGCTCTGATACCAATTGTTGGAAATAATACTGGGGGGGGGGGGGGGGGCTGAATCAGTATTAGCAATTTAGCAATATTTCATGTCCATAAATAGATTTATATACGCTATTTCTGTTAATGAAACTTGCATGTGTACGAAACTGCATTTGGAGCAACCAGCATATACCTTTTTTTCCTTCATTCTGTGATCCTAAATTGTGATCTGTCATCTGAGTGAGTTGCCATCAAGGACAAAATCTGTGTCATAGCACCAAACCTGTGTCATAATGCCAACAGTTACTGGTTCGAAACATCGATTACAACAACAACCAAATACATATGAATTCAGAATATGTTTTACACAAAGAATGATATTATTCCCTAATATCTCACCATATTTACGTAAGTTCAAGATGAGCTTGGAGGGGTTGGTGTGAATGTTGTAGAAGATGACTTGATGAGCCTAGCTCTTATAGGGCTTCCCAAAAGTTGGTATAGCTATCGGGACTCAGCAAACAAGAGGGAGAAATTACGGAATTGGGAACACTTGTGGTCCAATTTGGTACGAGAAGAAATCAGGCGAATACTAGAGATGGAAGTTCATCCAAAGGAGAGGATGAAGACAATTTTGCATTGGTTGAAAAGGGAAAGAAGGGAAAAGGGAAGAAATCACAAACCAAACAATAACCTATCCAAGAGGGAAGAAGAAATAATTGTCCAAAATAAAATGCCTCAGTTGTCATGAATTCAGGAACTATGCTACAAAGTGTCCACACAAAAAGTCTAGCAAGAAGAACTCAGGAGGAGTAGTAGGTGAAGCATTGACTTCACATTTTGAGCTAGAATTCACCCTGATCACTTGCATGACCAACACTGTGATGGGGAGTATGTGGTACTTGGACTCATGTGCCTCCTAATGATAGGGTGTAGATATTTTTTCAGGACCTGAAGTAGAAATATCTCTATATGCATATTGAGTTTGGGGATGATGGAAGGTACAGTGCTACCAAGATTGGAACAATAAAGTTTAAGAGGGAGTCAAGACCCCTTCTTCACCTCAAATATGGCATGTTTGTAGCAGACCTGAAGAATAACCTCACCTCTGTAGCAATTTTGAAAGATCGTGGCTATGATGTGATATTTAGTAAAGGGAAATCCTTTCTGAGACACATAACTACTGGGTAAGTGAAGCATATTAGGGTTTATGAGAAGAACCTGTATAAAATTGATGTGTAAGATTGTGTTACATTAATAAGTAAGGTAGAAAAAGTGTAGAGTCAAGATGTTGGTGAAATCTGTCACAGAAGACTTGGTCATTTGCACCATGGCACCCTTAAAATCATGCAACAAATAAACATTGGCCTCCCTAAAGGATCACTTGACCAATATGATTTTTGCAAGGGTTTCACCTTGGGTACGTATGTAAAATCCACATTCCATGATCATGAGAACAAAGAAAATGTAGCCTTGGAGAGAGTCCACTATGATGTTTATGGACCCTTCTTGATACCCTCCACTTCCATACATAAGTACTATGTTATTTTTGTTGACGATTTCTCGAGAAAGTGTTGGATCTTCTTCATGTGGAAGAAGGATGAGACAATCTAAAAAATTGTAGAATTCAAGGCACTATTTGAGAAAGAGACTAACAAGAAGGTCAAGGATCTCAGGAGTGACAATGGAGGTGAGTATCTTTCAAATGAAGTCAAGGAAGTTTTTGCCAAAGAAGGAATTAGAAGAGAACTGATAGCCCCCCACAACCCACAATAAAATGGGGTAGCTGTTAGCCCCCTGATTTTCTCTCTTTTGGCCATTTTTTCCCTTCCCAAGTTATAGCCATTTATCACTGTTTTACCTCTCTTATACACCCTCATCTTGCACTAGTCCAAGAACGACATATTTCGTATGAACTTTATATTTCATATTTTTAACTTAACTTAGCTTTAATTAAATATTTATTACATGATTTCTTGCTTATAATCACTCTCGTAACTTATCGATATCTCCAATGTTTGTTTGGTAGTCAAGCGCTTATCGTGACCGATGATCCTAGCGCAGGATCGGATCTTGCACTGGTGCCGGCACAACAAATCCTTGCAGCAAATTCGGACCTCCTTGATCACTGCTACGTTTTGTGGCACTTCAGCCGCGACGGCAGGATAGATCTGAAGGCAGCCGAGCTCCAGCCACGACAGCAAGGCAATCCAAAGGCAGTCAAGATCGAACATATGAAGAATGAACAGCTGGAGATTGGCTATGGCCAGTTTTGTTGAACTGCCTAATTTTGAGTGCCGAGAAGCTAAATTCTACTTATTGGTTACGTAATTGGTTAAACGATCGACCAAAGATATATATAATGAAGAATGTAAATAGGATGAGATAGTTTTTGATAGATTTTTTACATAACAGAGATATAACCATGGGGGCGGTAACAGGCTTGTATTTTTCTATCACCCAAATCTGGGCTAGACTATGTATTCACGCATGTATTTGCCTCAATGAATTAATAAGAAAGGGAGCTCCATCTCATGTTTCATAAATCGTATTTCTGTGTTTGAAATTTGATGAATTGATAAAGTATTGAGTAGCATTTCTATTTGAAAGGGAAATGCGCTGGTTGGCTAGGGCCCAGCCAACCCAGCACGTTTACCCTATTTTATTTTTCTTGTAATTTATGTTTATACTGTCAAGTGTGATCTAATTTCCAGCACATGTATTCCTATTTGAGTGATAGTGGATCCGTTGTGTGAAGTAGTTAGATTTCCTTTTTCTACACCTGATTTCGTATTGGTTTTCTTGCCTGGTCCAAGCAGGAGAAATAAACCTGCACTAGTGCACATTGGTGTGCTATTCATTTTCCTACACTTGATTTTGGATTGGTTTTCCCTGCCTGGTCCAAGCAGGAGAAATAAACCTGCACCAGTGCACATTGGTGTGCTATTCATTTTCTACAGTTTTGCTTGATTTCTTTTCCCGCCTGGTCCAAGCAGGAGAAATAAACCTACACCAATGCACGTTGGTGTGCTATTCATTTTTTGCAGTTTTGTTTGATTGGTTTTCCTCACCTGGTCCAAGTAGGAGAAATGAACCTGCACCAATGCACATTGGTGTGATGCAGCAAGCCTTTCTAGTTTACATCCCGCAATTTCTTGCTTTCATTAAATACTTTATGACAAGATAAATTATAAGGATTGTTTCTTTATTTCTAACTCTGTTAAAATCAGAAACATTCATCTCACAATATAATAACACTTGCAGTAATTAAGCACTTATTTCAAGAATTAAATGCTAAGTGCAAGAAGCTCTGATCTGGTGCAAGAACTAGTTTCTTGCCACGAGATCTGAGTGCTCTGAACCTGAAAAAGTTCAAGCCCCTTACAGGAAGCAAAACACTTTCAATACAGACACCATTTATACCCTCTGCATAAATCCTTATTCTTGCACTAGTGCAAGCAGACTGCGATAGTGCAGGACAGATTAGTGCAAGAAGGAATTCTCTTCATAAGTAGGTTTGAAGGGCCCATTTGATGAGACTGCTAAAGTGTCTCTACTAAAGAAAAACACACACTCAGTAGTTAATCAATAGTTAGCTAGAGTGATTGGCCTTTATTTCTAAATCTCTTTTGCAAATGCATTCTTCCCTATTCCAGTCTTAGATTATTTTGATGGTTCAAGTTGCCTTTTTCTATCTTCAGTTTGATTCTGCAATATTTCCTTCAAAGAAAGTACGGATTGACATTAGAAATATTCATACCATCTCTGGCATTTCCTGTGCTTCGTCTTTAAGTTTACAAATCCCCTGGGTTTACAATTTAAGTGTTGAGGAGTTTTCTTAAGTGTAATTCCTACACCCAACATTTTGGCGTCATTTCCAGGGAGGCGATTTGATTTGGTAAGAATTTTCTGATTATACAATAGAGGTAATTTTTCCTTTATTTTTGCAGTATTGTTTGGAAAATATTCTTTGAAGGAATTTTACTGGTGTTGATTGATTTCTGACATCATTTTTTATTAGAAGTTGTTTGCTTTTTTCCTTATTTCTTGCAATGAATGCCTAGAAAAGGTAGGGGTTCAAAGCCCACTAAAGGCCAAAAGAATTCTGAAAACAATTCTCATATTGGGTCTCCTTCTGTGAGCAGGAAGCCCAATCCAATTCATACCCATCACACAGGAACAGTCCACTTGGATTCTAGTGACGACAACTCGGGTGTGGTTCAGTCTATTGGGAGCAAAAGGGAAACAATGGCAGACCATGAAGATCATGTGGAAGCGATTGGTGAAAACCAGGTAAGTGGAACAATCCACTTTTGTGTTTCCAATTGTGGACCCCGATACTGTGGTACAAATGAAGAATATTCCACCATCAGCTCTCCCTCATTTCCATGGTAAAGTTCGTGAAGATCTTGACTCTTTTTATTCGAGTTTGATATTCTATGTAGAAGTTATGATTATTCAACTGATGCTCAAAAGCTAAGATTATTTCCTGTTACTCTCAAGGAATCAGCTTTACGTTGGTTTATGGGGTTAGAAGGAAACACTATAGCCTCTTGGGATCAGATGAAGAGAGTGTTTTTATCTAAATAACAAGAATATTACAAAACTTGGGACATGCAGGATGATATTTTTACAACCATACAGGATGATGATGAAACTCTTAAGATTACCTAGAAAGATTTATGTATATTTTACAAAGGTTGAAACTTAAACTTGATTCCAGTGCTATTAGAACCTTGTTCTTAAGAGGAATATTGATCATGCTAGAAATAATTTAAATATGTTAGACAAGGTGATATTTCTCAAAAAAAAATCGAACAAATTTATGAATTATGCAGGAAATTTTCAAGAAATCAGTATAGATCTGGTAGAAGAACTCGAAATAGAAATAGAAAAACCAAATCTACTGATGCTATGATTATTGGACTAGAAAATAAAATTGAAAACCTGAAGATTTACATAACGAATATTGTTACCAAATAGTTGGACTCTTTAAAATTTCAGCAAAAACTCATGAAGGAACAAGTGTCATTAAGTAAATATTTTCTGTCCTAAATGTAGAGACAAGCGTCATCCTAAATAATGTCCTCTTAATTTGAAAGAAACTAATAAGTGTGTTATTTGTGCAGAAGACCATATCATAGAAAAATGTCCCTCTATACCAGGACTTAAAGCTATATTTACAGGGGGACAACCTGAAGCTGAATACTTGTATGTTATGGGAGAAAAAAGAAATTGGCCTTAGGTAGGTACAGGTATGGCTCCTGAATTTTCTCCACACTATTTTGGTTATAATTCACATGCATATTCTTATCCTAACACTAATCAGCAGTGGCAGTATGGAAACCAATATCAGCATGGGAAATCTTCTCAACCATGGAAACATGGTTGGAGATGGCCAACTCATTCTCCATATTCCTACCAGCCACCCATGCAGTCATATCCATCTACACATACACCTTATTCAATGCCTCAACCTCCGAGTCATTCTACTCCACCATTACCTTTAACTCCACCGTTTCGACCTCCTCAGTTGTCTGCTCAACCTATGCCAATCCTAACAATAATAAAGCAGTGCAAATGATCTATGTAACAAACCCACCTTTATTTGAGTACCAATTTATTCTATTTGGGGTTCATGGTATTCAATTAAGATCGGGAAGGACTGTAACATCAGAAAATCAGAAGCAACCTAGAGTGATTATCAAAGAGAAAGAAGAAGAGGAAACTCTTAATCATTCTCCGAAAGTTGTCACTAAGCATCCCTTACCCTCTGAATCCTTGCCACGTTCTTCCAACCAGCCTCCCTTCCTAGAGAGGCTGTTGGGTCCCTATAATACTAGTGATTACCCCATTACTATTGTAGTTATACCCCTTATTTATATTGATGTACCCATGTAGTGCCCATATTGTTACTATTGTGCCACATAGAAGCCCACTATTGTTATTGTTGTGCCCTACAATATTATTGTTATGTAGGCTTTGATTGTATTGGGACCACTTAGACTCCTATATATAGAAAGGAGGTATTTTCATTTGTATCATCCAAGAATTGTTCATTTATGTAATGTAAAGGAGGTTGCCCCCTCAAAGAGGCTGAATTATAAGGTGTTGATCTTTCTTTTCTATCTTTTCTTGAGCTGGTTTCATAACATTTGGTATCAGAGCTTTGGATTCTAGGGTTTCGCTGCTCCAAACAGGTCATCGTGGCATTTTCGCTATAACTTTTTTTCTGTGACGTTTCAGAAGTCGCAAAAAAAACCCATTTGAGAAGAATTGGCGCAGAACCTTGGGTCCGAATTTCAGAGATTTTCGCACGACATTTTCGGAGATATGATCTAAGGAAGTTGGCCTTTTTGCAGACTCCTGAATTACATTCAAAACAGGTGACCTAGGGAAAATCGTCATAACTCTCTCTCTGAGGATCAGATTGAAATTTCGTAAAAAGGTACAGAAAGAGGACGGACTGTAGTTTCTTGTATGTGTGTTTTAGATTCAAAGGTTGAAACAGTGGCTCGTGGCACGTCGTACAAGTTCGCTCTACTGAACCAGTCTAAAAGCAAGTCACGGTGGGAGATTTCACATAACTCTTCCTTGGAGAATCCAATTTGGCTCAGACTTGTGGCATTGGAAAGAGGACGCAGAAGGCTACTGCAGGTAGCAATTTCAGAACTGGATGATTCGAAATTACAGAGACACATCAGATTCAATATCAGGCTTCTATAAAGTGAAAAAAAGGTGTGTAGTTTTTTTTTTTTAATTTTGTGTAAGCTTGGTTTAACGGAATTCAAAGGGCATAGTAAAGAATTATTATCGGTAACTGATGCCCCGAGGAAAGAAAATGCAAACACCTAGTAAGGAACCTGAAAGCTCTAGCATGACTCATGAAGAAGAAGAAGAAATGCTACGTGATATATCAAAATTACAAGAACAAGTGCAACAAATGTCACGCTCACAAAAGCTAACAGAAGCTAAGATAAGTGGCGTGGAATCTAAGATAAAGGGCATGGAAGCTAAGATGGATGATTCAAAGACAGATTTGAAGAGAGACATGGCAGATTTGAAGATAGATTTGAAGACAGATTTGAAGAGAGACATGGCAGATTTGAAGATAGATTTGAAGACAGATATGGAAGAATTGAAGAAGTTGCTACAAGAAAGTGTCACTAATGGTGAAAAGGTAGTAAAGGAAACTCATGATGAGAACAAAAGAAATGTTAATCATGATACCATAGACGCTAATGTTGGATTGAAGACTCATCATGTTCCAAAAATCGATATGAGGAAGTTTGATGGCAAGGATCCCGCCACATGGATATTACAGATGGAGCAATTCTTCGATCTCAATAATGTGCAAAACACACAAAAGGTACGTATGGCAACTTTATATTTGGAACCAAATCAGTTTGTATGGTATCAATGGCTTTGTTCTCGTAAACAATTTATCACTTGGGCAATTTTTACGGAAGAATTGATAGCACATTATGAGGATACAAAAAGCAACACTTTTTTTAGCCAATTGATAAGTCTCAAACAAAAGGGTTCAATAATGGAGCACATTGAGGAGTTCCAAAAATTGAACATAAGGATAAAAGATATTCCAAAGGAGCATAGGATTGATGTGTTCATAGGGTCTTTAAAGGATAATATCCAACATGATGTGCGCCTTTGGGAACCTGATTCATTAGAGAAGGCATTCAGGTTAGCAAGAAAAATGGAAAGCAAAATTATGGCAACTAGGAAGCATACCATTCACAACTATAAAGATCGAAGTGTTGTTGCCCATAGTCTTCCACAACCTACAAGGTTGACACCGCAACAATTGGAAGAAAAAAGAGCAAAAGGGCTTTGTTACAATTGTGATAGCAAATACACAAAAGGTCATAAGTGTGCTGAGAAGAAATTATTCTACATAGATTGTGAAGAGGAAGAAGAAAAGGAGCAAGAAAGGTCAAAAGAAGAGGATATATTCCAGGAACAAAGCCTATATGAAGAACAAATAAATCCGACCATATCTTGTAATGCATTGGCGGGAATTACCACTCCTCAAACCATCAAGATAGAAGGACAAATCAAGAAGAAAAAGGTGATAGTGTTGATTGATTCAGGAAGCACCCACAATTTTATTCATTGTAGGGTAGCAAAAGAATTGAATTGCTTCCTATATCCAGCACCAGAGTGTCAAGTGATGATTGCAAATGGAGGAACAATAAATTGCTCTGGAAAGTGCCATAATATCAAGCTATCCATGGGAGAATATGTATTGACTAGCCCAATGCTTTCCATTCCAATGGGAGGTGCTGATGTTGTACTAGGAGTCCAATGGCTACAATCCTTGGGTACAATAGCTTTTAATTTTCAAGAACTTTTCATGAAATTTTCTGTGGAAGGAAAGGAAGTTGAATTAAGGGGTATTGCAGGGAAACCAGGAAAGATAATCAGCTCTAATGGTATGACAAAGCTTCTAAAAAAGGAGCAAAGGGGTGTAATTGCACAATTATGTTCGCTAGATGTTTCCACATTAGAATCATCTATTTCTCCAGATCTCCAAAAAGTCCTGGACAATCATTCCAAGGTATTTGAGACTCCCAAAGGTCTCCCACCTATGCGTGATCATGATCATGCTATTCATCTGATTCCAGGAAGTGTTCCTCCAAACATCAGGCCGTACAGATATCCCTATGTCCAAAAAAGTGAAATTGAACGTATGGTTGCAGAAATGCTAGAGGCTGGTATAATTCAACCGAGTCAAAGTTCTTTCTCTGCTCCAGTAGTATTGGTGCACAAGAAGGATGGATCATGGTGCATGTGTCCGGATTATAGGGAGCTCAACAAGCTCACTATTAAAGATAAGTTCCCCATTCCTGTCATTGATGAATTACTGGATGAATTGCATGGATCAATTTACTTCACCAAGTTGGATCTTCGTTCAGGATATCATCAAATCAGAATGAAGATTGAAGACATTCCGAAAACGGCATTTAGAACTCATGAGGGTCATTATGAATTTTTGGTCATGCCTTTTGGCCTTACCAATGCACCTTCAACATTTCAAGGTTTGATGAATTCAATTTTCAAACCATTCCTTAGAAAATTTGTGTTAGTATTTTTTGATGATATACTTATCTACAGCAAGTCTTGGAAGGATCATGTTGAACATGTTGACAGGGTGCTACAACTATTGGAAGAGAAACAATTATATGCAAAAAGATCCAAATGTTTCTTTGGAGTCCAGGAGGTGGAATATTTGGGTCATATTGTATCTCATGAAGGAGTTAAGGTAGACCCTACCAAAATTAAAGCCATTAAGGAATGGAAAATCCCCACATCCATAAAGCATTTGCGCGGATTTCTTGGGTTGACAGGGTATTATCGCAAGTTTGTTAAGAATTATGGGAGAATAGCAGCACCTCTAACGACATTATTGAAGAAAGATGCATTTTCATGGACTCCGGAAGCAACAAAGGCCTTTGAACATCTTAAAGAGGCAATGTGCCAAGCACCGGTCTTAGCTACACCGGACTTCACAAAAACCTTTATTGTGGAATGTGATGCTTCAGGAAATGGAATTGGTGCTGTTCTAATGCAAGATGAAAGACCCATTGCTTTGAAAGTCGTCCAATCAAGGGAAAGTTTTTAAGAAAAGCTATTTATGAGAAGGAAATGTTGGCAATACTCCATGCACTTAAGAAATGGCGACCCTACCTAATGGGAAGACACTTCAAGGTAAAAACAGATCATGATAGCCTTAAATACTTTTTAGAACAAAGATTATCCTCTGAAGAGCAACAAAAGTGGGTCACAAAGATGTTGGGTTATGACTTTGAAATCATCTACAAAAAGGGAAGCAAAATGTGGTGGCAGATGCACTCTCAAGGAAGGATGAGGATGTGGAAGCATTGTTGTGCGCTATTTCTATCATCCAACCAGATTGGATAAATGAAGCAAGGGAGGAATGGAAGAATGACGAAGAAGTGTGGGCACTTATTCGAAAGCTACAACAAGATTCCAGTACGTCTGATACATTTAGCTGGAAAAATGATTCGTTATGGTACAAAGATCGCTTATACCTCTGTAAGAATTCCCAGCTAAAACAAAAGATTCTTATGGAATTGCACACTTCTCCCTTAGGAGGGCACTCAGGATTTTTAAAAACTTACCACAGGGTTAAGAAGGAATTTTTTTGGGATGGCCTTAAATCAGATATTCATAAGTTTGTGGCAGAATGTTTGGTTTGCCAGCAAAATAAAGTTGAAACAATTAAGACACCGGGTCTATTACAACCTTTACCCATTCCAAGCCAACGTTGGGAGGAGGTATCAATGGATTTTATCACAGGTTTACCCAAGTCTGAGGGAAAGAGTGTCATCATGGTGGTAGTTGACAGACTTACCAAGTATGCACACTTTTGTGCATTATCACATCCATTTAAAGCCAGTACAGTTTCTACTGCATTTATGGAAACAATTCAAAAGCTACATGGAAACCCAAAGATTATTGTAAGTGACAGAGATCCCATTTTCACTGGAAATTTTTGGACAGAATTATTTTCTTGTCTTGGTACTCAGTTAGCTCATAGCTCATCTTATCATCCTCAATCTGATGGGCAAACTGAGATAGTAAACAAATGTTTGGAAGGATACCTTCGTTGCTTTGTATCTGATAAACAGACACAATGGGTCAAATGGTTGCCTCTGGCTGAATGGTGGTATAACACTTCCTTTCATACAGCAACAAAAATGACCCCATTTATGGCACTTTATGGGTATCAACCACCATCCATCACATCATATTTAAGAGAAAATTCTAAGGTTCAGGCAGTGGAACATCACATCGAACATCAACAACAAGTCCTCCAACTCTTAAAGGATAACCTTGTGTTGGCACAGAATAGAATGAAACAACAGGCAGATCAGCATCGCAGTGAAAGAAGTTTTGATGTAGGTGATTGGGTATTCCTACGGCTACAACCATATAAGCAAATGTCCCTCAAGCAAGCTAAGAAAGATAATAAATTATCACCAAAGTATTATGGTCCGTACAAGGCGTTGCAAAAGATTGGTACTATGGCATACAAATTGGAGCTTCCTGCAGCTTCTCGATTGCACCCAGTTTTCCATGTTTCATGCTTAAAGAAGGTTATAGGCGACAAGCTCCCAGTTCAAACAATATTGCCAGAACTTGACGAAGAAGGAAAAATTATATTGGAACCGGAAGCAGTTATAGAAACAAGAACTCGACAGCTACGAAATCGATCAATTTCAGAGTACCTTATCAAGTGGAAGAACTTATCCGCTGAAGATTCCACATGGGAGGACGAGAATTTTATGCAGAAGTATCCTGAACTACTCAAGCGTTGAGGACAACACTTTTTTGAAGGAGAGGGGCATGTTGGGTCCCTATAATACTAGTGATTACCCCATTACTATTGTAGTTATACCCCTTATTTATATTGATGTACCCATGTAGTGCCCATATTGTTACTATTGTGCCACATAGAAGCCCACTATTGTTATTGTTGTGCCCTACAATATTATTGTTATGTAGGCTTTGATTGTATTGGGACCACTTAGACTCCTATATATAGAAAGGAGGTATTTTCATTTGTATCATCCAAGAATTGTTCATTTATGTAATGTAAAGGAGGTTGCCCCCTCGAAGAGGCTGAATTCTAAGGCGTTGATCTTTCTTTTCTATCTTTTCTTGAGCTGGTTTCATAACAGAGGCTAGTAATGGAAAGAAGTGAGCCTATTTCTGAGACTAGCTTAGCATCAGAGCTTCGGAATCTTTTCATTAAGATACCTCTGCTCCAAGTCATCAAAGAGATCCCTATTTGTACCAAGATTATTAACGAACTTTGTCTCAAGAAACCTGGGAGGAAGAAATTGGAACCCCAAACCATTCAATTTGTTGGTAGGGCAGCAGAGTTGATGACGGGATGTGTGTCTATGGAAAAATATATTGATCCTGGAAACCCTGTTGTCTCAATTCATATTGGTAATGTCCATGTATCTAATGTTCTTATAGACCTGGGGGTAGCCATTACTATCATGACTAAGCAAACCATGGATCAAATTCGGTTATCTCATCTTCGCCCTACTCCCATTGTGCATGAATTAGTAGATAGATCTAAAATTAAGCCAGAAGGAGTATTGGATGATGTGATCATCCCATTAGACTCTTGGGAATATCCTACCGATTTCATTGTGCTTCAGCCAAAGAACCCAGTAGGAGGACATCCCTTGATCTTGGGTCGACCATGGCTTGCTACAGTCGATGAATATATTGGATGTCGCTCTAGTGATATGTATATTTAGCATGGAGATTCTAGGAAGAAAGTTACCTTATACCCCCTGCCAGATCCATTCAGGACCTTCGAGATAATTTATGGTTGGATCAGAGCAGTGATGAGGAGACTCATCCGATTTCCTTTATCCATCAGCATACTGGGTCTTCACAAGAAGATGAGATTCAATATTTCCTGAATAATCTAGACACTATGCCTAATTTTGAGCTACTGAGCCAGATTTTCAGCCTAGATTTTCAAGATAACCATGATTCTCATTCTTCTGTACCACTGCATTTGACCACCCCCTTGAGTACTCCTGAGCCCGACACTAATCTTGTTGAGATTAGCCCCAGTAAATCCTTGTATATTAGTTCAGATTTGGACTCATCTCAGCGAGAGCAGCTTGTGAATTTTTTGCAAAACCATCTTAGTGCCTTTGCATGGGGCTATGAAGATATGAAGGGTATTCCCTTTGAAACTTGTACACATCATATCTATTTCAGGAAGGAGCTTGACGTGTCTGACAACACCAAAGGCAAATGAATCCAGCTCTAAGAGATATTGTGAAGGAAGAAGTACAAAAACTCTTGGATTCTGGGTTTATCTATCCTATTTCCGACAGTCAATGGGTCTCTCCATTAGTGCTAGCCCCTAAGAAAGATGGAAGATGGCGTATTTGTATTGATTATTGATAATTAAACAAAGCCACTCTCAAATATTACTTCCCTCTCCCTTTCATTGACCAGGTGCTTGATACCCTTGCAGGAAAGAAATACTTTTCCTTTTTGGATGGCTTCAGCAGTTATAACCAGATACAGATTGCACTCGAAGATCAGGATAAAACTACTTTTACATATCCATGGGGTACATTTTCTTATAGAGTGCTCCCCTTTGTTTTATGTAATGCCCCGGCTACCTTTCAAAGGGCAATCTTGGCCATTTTTGTGATCTAGAATTTGTAGAAATTTATATGGATGACTTTTCTGAGTTTGGTGATTCTTTTCAGGAAGCTCTCTAAAATCTAGCAAAAGTACTTCTTTGTTGTTAGGAAGCCCATCTCGCCTTGAGTGACAAGAAATGTAGATTAATGTGCAAAGCGGGAGTGGTACTTGGCCATTTGATTCCTGGTAAAGATATCTAGGTTGATCCAACAAAGATCGAAATCATTATGCATCTTCCTGCACCCAAAACTCAAAGGGAAGTAAGAGGTTTTTTAGGACATGCTGGTTACTATAGGAGATTCATTGAAAATTTTTCTAAGATAGCTGCTCCTCTTTTCCGACTTATAGCTAAGGATAGTGAATTTTCTTGGACCACAACTTGCCAACAGTCTTTTGAAACATTGAAGGAAAAGTTAGTACATGAACCAGTTTTAAGAGGTCCTAACTGGTCTCTGGCTTTTTATATTTCCTCTGATGCTTCAGATTTGGCTATTGGTGTAGCTTTAGTACAAGAGGGAAATAAACAATCCTATGCTATTTATCATATTAGTAAGAATTTGTCTTCTGCTGAATTAAATTATACAGTTATAGAGAAAGAGTTTTTAGCTGTAATTTTTGCAATTAATAAGTTCAGGAACTATATTACAGGATGTGAAATATTTGTACTTACCAATCATTCCGTGATTAAATATTTGATGAATAAACCATTAACTAGCAGTAAGTGACTAGTTGGTTACTATTGTTGCAGGAATTTAATATTACTATTGTTGATAAACCAGGAAGATCTAATGTTGTAGCAGATTTTCTTTATAGATTAGATAATCCTGTTGAAGCAAATCCTGTTAATGATGATTTTCCGGATGAACATATTTTTGCTATGTCAACAAATTCCCCGTGGTTTGCTGACATTGATAATTACTTTTTTACTGGGAAAACACCACCCCACTTGTCCGCTCGTGAAAAGTGGAGTATTGTTCAGAAAAGCGTTGCATATTCCTGGATTCAAGGAGATCTCTTTTACACTGGTCCAGATCTGATTATCCATAGGTGTGTAAGAGAGGAGGAAGTGTTTGATATATTGAAATCTACTCATGATGAACCTTGTGGAGGCCACTTCACTGATAAGCGGACTGCATATAAAGTATTCTGTGTTGGTTACTTTTGGCCTTCCTTGTTTAAGGATGCCAAATGACATGTCAAGCATTGTGATAGCTGTCAACGAATGGGACAGCCTAATCAAACCAATGAAATGTCTTTATGCCCCCAAGTTATGATTGAGCCATTTGAAAAATGGGCTATTGATTTTATAGGGCCAATAAATCCAACATCATTTAGTAAAAAGCATATCTTGGTTTATACAGATTTTGTTACAAAATGGGTAGAAGCTAAAGTTATTTCTTTTGCTACAGAAAAAGTTGTTGTTGATTTTATTTTTACTGAAATCTTTACTAGATTTGGTGTTCCTAGAGAAATTTTTTTTGACAATGGTCCGCAGTTTATTTCTAATCTGGTACAGGGTGTGATGGAACAATATAAGATCTAGCACAGGAAATCCACACCGTATCACCCGCAAGCAAATGGCCAGGTGGAATCCACAAACAAAGTGATCGAGTCCATTCTAACAAAGACAATCAATGTGCATCAGAAGGACTAGGCTGAAAGATTACCGGAGGCTTTGTGGCCATACAGAACCACTTGGAGAAATAGCACGGGACATACACCATATGAGCTACTATATGGAAAATAGGTTCTATTACCAATTGAATTCCAGATCAAAACTTTCAGAACTGCAGATTCAATTAGGACTAGATCTCTCTGAGGCACAATAACAGTGTCTTCTCTAATTAAATGAGTTAGATGAATTTTATAGGGATGTTGTTAAGCAGAACATACTAATTCAACAGCAATGTAAAAGGTGGCATGACAAGTCTATTCAGAAAAACCAATTCCAACCAGGTGATTGGGTGCTCCTTTATGGTTCTAGATTTAAAATCTTTAAATGGAAATTCCATACACGTTGGATGGGACCTTATGAAGTGATTCGAGTATTTGAGAATGGAGCAGTGGAAGTTAAAACTATTGATGGACAAAATTCAGTATTCTTGGTAAATTGACACAAGTTAAAGAATTGTTTTCAGCCACCTACCAGGAAAGATTTTACACAACAAGTCCAACAGCAATTTGGGACAGTAGTGGTGAATGGTAATACCAACCTTTTGAAAACATGAATTCTCTTTCTTCTTAAAAATAAAATAAAAAATAAATAAGAAAAAAGTAAAGAAAAAATATTTTCCTGTAATTATGAAAATCAGTTCACTGACATGATTGCAAAAGGATCAACCTAAAAACCAACTTGCTAGCAGGAAGATAAAAAATTTCTAATAAAAAGAAAATGTTGCTTGATCTTTAGATATGATAGCGACCACCAAGTAAAAGCAGGTTCAGCAGAACCAACCTTTATACAATTGGGGTAATTAGCATGGATATTTTTACTCAAGTAACGCTTAATTTTTGCTGCAGTTATTTTTTCTTGCACCAGTGCAGGCAGACCTTCCAGAAAATTTTCTGCCTTTCTTCATATCCCACTTTCATAATATCCCCTCAGTTTTCTCCTTCAATCCCAAAATGATTAACCTTCCCACATTCTTCTAAATTTACCTTGTCCGCTTCGAAGAAATCCCACTTACCCTTGAAAGTTTTTTCCCTATCCCACTTTTGTTTATTCCCTCTTTTGGTACTATTCCTGGAATCCCTGTAACAGAATTCCTTCCCATTCTGAAATTTCCCTTTTCCCACTTCTTTATTCCCTCATGAATTTATTATAGGATCTCACACACAAAGAGAAAAAGGATATGCTCTGAAGCATCAAGAAAGGGCAAAGCAAATTTTCAGTATAAGTTGAGGAAGTCATGTGGAAGTCCAACCTATATTTTATTTAAATTCTCTATTTTTAGATATTATGCTTGAAATAGTGCAAGCATGTTGTCCTATGTGATAAATCAAGTAGAACGGTACCGCATAATAGTATAATTTAAGCGGTGCAAGCATGCACCCTGTCAGAAACATAGTGCAAGTTATTTTTCTCATAGAATACGACATAGGAAAGTGGTTATCATGAAATTTTATATGAATTCCTTTCACTTAGCCGACGAGTACTTATGATATCATACTAACTAGGAGAAAATTATTTAAAGTACAAGGAGTTTTAAGTTAGAAATCATGATCATTTTTAATGAATGCTAAGTTCTTTTTTTGAATTATGAAGGAATGTGGAAATGTTTTAACTGTTGCTTGGACATAATTACCCCTCTCTGCCATAATCCTAAATGTCCTTCACTCGTAATTATTACCTCACCTAACCGTTAAAACGTCGCCGCAAGTACCAATCCGGCCTGACCTCAAAGCTTCCATGTATTTACGGCGAATGAATGAGTGATAAGGTGGAAAGGATGGTGGATAGTTGGATCTCTTTATAAGAACCAATTTCCCCAGTATTGCATGTAGAATTCTTAACTGTTCATAGCCATTAAGCAGCGATGCCGCCTGTTTGGAATGAACCCTCGTCTCTTAGTAAGGCAGACTGCTGAGTATCACAATAGTCTTACACTATTGCGAGACTCAGGTTTTCTTTAGTTTTTGCAAAAGTTTGACGGGCATGATAAAGAAGTGGCTTTACAGTTTGCCAGGAGTTTTAGAAATGGCCGAGTGAAAATTGGGCCTCTCAAATTCAAAGTCACAGAAGAATTTATAGCAGCAGCGACAGGCTTGGAGAACACTGGTGAACAGTGGTTTAAAAATCAGAAGCTAGAAAGAAAGCGCTGGAAACGTTTCGTCGTTGATAAGAATATAGAAGTAGACTGGAAGGTAGGAGTTCCGCGCAGTGCCCTGTTGGGTCAAATAACTAATTTTCATCCTACAGAAGTTTGTGACCTGCGAGGGAAGATACACCCGCACCTTGGTATATCATTTTAGAATGCTGCAACATTTTGAAGCCAGACGGCACAGTGGAGGATGAATTTCCCCTATTTTCTACTTAAGAGCTTGGAGAAAATGGATAAAAGTGTGCAGGAAGGATGGGAAAACCAGGCCGACACAAGGCTATATCACCACGGCCTAATAAAAATTTTGGTCCTGAAATAGCTAGAAGTGAAAGGTATGACATGGGAGGCGCTATTAAAAAAGCTGCACAAAGGGACAACCGCTAGAAAGGAGATAGAGGACCGCGCCAGCACGAGCAAGAGCCCGGGTAAAAATGAAAAGGGAAGTCCTTCTTGCACTAGTGCAAAAGGAAACGATCTAAAAAAGTAGAAAAGGCCTCATCTTCAAATAAGAAGACATCTAGCGCACCAGTTGAAGGGACCCCTTCTACGTCTGAAAATGATAACCTGTTAGTCCTTGCGGAGGCAACGAAGTTTGTAGAGGTCAAAGATGATGCTCTGTTGGCTGATTTCATCAAAAAAACTTGGAAAAAGAATAAAGCCCCTGATGTAGGCAAAGAACCACAGTCCCCACAGGGCGTGGAATCCCCTCCTGCACCAGTACAAGAAGATGCACGAGTGCGAGAAGAAGAAACGGAAAAAGAAGCAGAAAACGAAGAAGCAAAAGAAGAAGAGACAGAAGGAGAAGAACCAAATGACGAAGAAGTAGAAGACGAAGAAGTAGGAGGAGAAGAATCCGAAGAAGAAGAGGCAGAATTTGAAGAAGAAAAGGCAGAATCCGAAAAAGAAGAGGCAGAACCCATAAAAGAAGAAGCAGAAGAAGAAGGAGAGGTGGGAGAAGAAGAACCAGATGAGGAAGAACCAGAAGAAGAAGAACCAGAGGAGAAAGAACTAGAAGAAGAGGGACCAGAGGGAGAAGAGTTCCCTGATGTAACCATGGTGGATATGGAGGTCCTTGAGGAAGACACAGCCCCTGCCGAAACAAAAAAGGAAAAATATTTGGTAGCTCCTGCTGCTCAGGTATTCGAATTAGAGCTTCAAGTGTAGAATTTAGAGCAACTTGTAGCCAAAGCACAGGAGGATAAAGAACAGAGTAGAGGAGAATTGACGGCAAAGATCCAGAAAAAGAAAAGAGAAGTTAAAGTCTAGAAGTACCAAGCTACAAAATTTTTCAAGCGACTTAAAAAGGTGACAAAGAAATTAAAGAACATCAGAAAGAAGAAGTCTAAAACATTACAGGCTTATGACAATATGCCAGAGCAGGATTGAGCTGGAGTGCTCAAAGTTTTGAAGTTTTTTTGCAAAGGTAAAGAGTTGTGTGAGGAAACACAATAGTTTAGGGATGGGAGGATGTTAGCCCCCTAATTTTCTCTCTTTTGGCCATTTTTCCCTTTCTAAGTTATAACCATTTACCGTTGTTTTACCTCTCTTATGCACCCTCATCTTGCACTAGTCCAGGAACGATGACATATTTCGTATGAACTTTATATTTCATATTTTTAACTTAAATTAGTATTAATTAATTATTTATTACATGATTTATTGCTTATAATAACTCTTGTAACTTATTGATATCTCCAATGTTTGTTTGGTATTCAAGTTCTTACCGTGACCACTGATCCTAGTGTAGGATCTGATCTTGCACCAGTGCCAGCACAACAAATCCTTGCAGCAGATTCGGACCTCCTTGATCACCGCCTCGTTTTGCGCCACTTCAACCACGATGGCAGGATAGATCTGAAGGCAGCCAAGCTCCAACCACGACAGCAAGGCAATCCAAAGGCAGTCAAGATCGAACTTATGAAGAACGAACAGCTGGAGATTGGCTATGGCTAGTTTTGTTGAACTGGCTAATTTTGAAGGCCGAGAAGCTAAATTCTGCATATCGGTTATGTAATTGGTTAAATGATCTTTTTGGCCTTCGGCCAAAGATCTATATAATGAAGAATGTAAATAGGACGAGATAGTTTTTGATAGAGTTTGTATAGAACAGAGATATAACCACAAGGGCGGTACCAGGATTGTATTTTTTTATCGCCCGAATCTAGGCTAGACCATGTATTCACGCATGTATTTGCCTCAATGATTTAATAAGAAAGGGAGCTCCGCCTCATGTTTCATAAATCGTATTTCTGTGTTTGAAAGTTGATGAATTGATAAAGTACTGAGCAGCGTTTCTATTTGAAAGGGAAACGCGCTGGTTGGCTGGGGCCCAGCCAACCCAGCACGTTTACGCTATTTTCTGTTTCTTGTAATTTATGTTTATACTGTTAAGTGTGATCTAATTTTTAGCACATGTATTCATGTTTGAGTGAAAGCAGATCCGTTGTGTGAAGTAGTTAGATTTCCTTTTTCTGCACCTGATTCTGGATTGGTTTTCTCGCCTGGTCCAAGCAGGAGAAACAAACCTACACCAGTGCACGTTGGTGTGCTATTCATTTTCCTGCACTTTATTTGGGATTGGTTTTCCCTACCTGGTCCAAGCAACAGAAATAAACCTGCACCAGTGCATGTTGGTGTGCTATTCATTTTCTGCAGTTTTGTTTGATTGGTTTTCCCGTATGGTCCAAGCAGGAGAAATAAACTTGCACCAATGCACGTCGGTGTGCTATTCATTTTCTGCAGTTTTGTTTGATTGATTTTCCCCACCTAGTCCAAGCAAGAGAAATGAACCTACACCAGTGCACGTTGGTGTGATGCAGCAAGCCTTTCTAGTTTACTTCCCACAATTTTTTGCTTTCATTAAATACTTTATGACATGATAAATTATAAGGATTGTTTCTTTATTTCTGCACTCTGCTAAAATCAGAAACATTCATTTCATAGTATAATAACACTTGCAGTAATTAAGCACTTATTTCAAGAATTAAATGCTAAGTGCAAGAAGCTCTGATCTGGTGCAAGAACTAGTTTCTTGCCACGGGATCTGAGTGCTCTGAACCTGAAAAATTTCAAGCCCCTTGCAGGAAGCAAAACACTTTTAGTACAAACACCATTTATACCCTCTACATAAATATCTATTCCTGCACTAGTGCAAGCAGACTGTGATAGTACAGGACAGATTAGTGCAAGAAGGAAATCTCTTCATAAGCAGGTTTGAAGGGCCCATCTGATGAGACTGCTAAAGTGTCTCTACTAAAGAAAAACACACACTTATTAGTTAATCAATAGTTAGCTAGAGTGATTTCCCTTTATTTCTAAATCTCTTTTGCAAATGCATTCTTCCTTGTTCGAGTCTTAGATTATTTTGATGGTTCAAGTTGCCTTTTTCTCTCTTTAGTTTGATTATGCAATCTTTCCTGTAAAGAAAGTAGGGATTGAAATTAGAAATATTCATATCATCTCTGTCATTTCCTGTGCTTCGTCTCTAAGTTTACAAATCCCCCGGGTTGACAATTTAAGTGTTGAGGAGTTTGCTTAAGTGTAATTCCTACACCCAACAATAGCTGAGAGGAAAAACTAAAGAATTGTGGGAGCTACAACAATTATCCTACATGACCAAGGCATGCCATTGCATTTGTGGGTAGAGGCATGTAACACAACAATCAACTTGAAAAACCAGAGTATTCATTGGATTCTTGGCATGATTACAACGAAGGATTCCTTCTTCGGGAGAAAGTTGGATGTGTCTCATTTCATAATTTTTGGAGCCTTTGTTTACTACCATGTCTCCAAAGATTCAAGGAGGAAACTTGAGCCAAAATTAGAGTTGGGAGTTTTATTGGCTTACACCGAAACTCCACACAACTACCAGGTGTACTTAACTTCCCTTAGAATGATAGTTTTGTAGAGGGACGTAAAGTTTGATGAAGGAAAAACAATGAGATGCTCTCTTGAGAGGGAGCTACAAATCCCACCAGAAGAGGAGATTTTAGCTCCAAATGGGGAGCCTCAAGAGGAGCCTTAGGAAGTTGTGGAGTAGCCACAAATGGAGGAGCAGAGAGGAGGTAGAGTGGATACATACACTCAAGCAGAACCATTCTACAGAAGGTAGAAAGAGAACTAGGGAAGCTGATATATTGGTGTAGGATGTGAGGGAGAATGTGGGAGCTCCTTCAAATTTTTGCAGGAAAAGGTCACCTAAGAGGTACTCTTGCTACATGGCTCTAATGGCTAAGCTTGTAGAGACTGATCCATCCTCTTTTGAGGAAGCAGTTGAGAAAACAGTTTGGGTTGATACAATGGTGGGAGAATACAATCCATCATGAAGAACAATGTTTGGGAAGTGACCCCAAGACTTCCAAATAAAAAAATTGTGGGTTTGAGATGGATATTAAAGGTTAAGCATGTAGAAGATAGAAGCATAGAGAAGTATAAGGCCAAATTTATGGCCAAAGGATTCTCTCAAGTTGAGGGAATTGACTATGAGGAAACCTTTGCTCTCGTCACAAGGTATTCATCCATTAGATCAATTCTTGCATTGGTTGTCTATATGGGGTGGAAAATCCACCAGATGGATGTAAAAACAACATTTCTTAATGGTGTTATTAAGGAGGAATTTTACATAGAGAAACCAAAAGGTTTTGAGACATTTAATCGAGAGTCTCATGTGTCCAGACTTAGGCAAGAATTATATGATCTCAAGCAGGTACCCCAAGCTTGATACACTTGGATTGATAGTTATCTCATTGGATTTGGCTTCACCAAAATTGAAGTGCATGCAAACCTCTATCATATTTTGGTAAAAGGTAAATTGCTTATCAGTTTTTTATATGTTGATGATTTAATATTGAGAGGTGATGAGAAGTTGATAATCTCTTGCAAGGAGGAACTTGCAAGGGAATTTGAGATGAAAGACATGGGTCTCATGCACTAATTCCTCAGGCTACAAGTATGGCAAGGTGATGGGGAATTTTTTGTATCTCAAGGAAAGTATGCCATGGAGATATTGCAAGGATTTTTCATGGAGATTTCTAAGCCCATAGAGACACTTATAGTGACCAACTGGAGGAAGGAGAATGCCACTTCAGGTGAAGAGGTTAATGCTACCATTTATCAGTAGCTGGTGGATTCACTGATGTATCTTTTGAAAGCATGACCGTATATGTGTTACATAGTCAACCGACTGAGCCAAGCTATGGTTAGGCTAGCGAAATTGTATTAGAAGGTAGCTAGGCATGTTTTACGGTACCTCAGAGACACTACCCAATATAGATTATGGTACATACGTAAAAAAGGAAGCGAAGTTTTGTGGATTCATAGATGAAAATTGGGTAGGGAGTCCATCCGACTAGAAGAGTACATTAGGTGGAATTTTCAGTTTTGGGTCCACAATAATTTCCTTGTACAACAGGAAGCAAAGGTCAGTGGTGCTTAATTTAGTAGATGATGAATACGTAGTTGCAATTCAAGCAACATGTGAGGATATCTGGATGAGAAAGATATTTGTGAGATTGTTTGGTTAGGATATGGATCCAACTATGATATATTGTGATAATCATAGTTGCATTAAGCATATAGATGTCTAGTATCATCATTTACGGGACTGTGTATAGAAGACGGTAATGTTGCTACAATACATTTTGATAGAGTAACAAGGTGCTAACATATTAACAAAGGCTTTGTCAAGAGGGAAGCTCAAATTCAACAGGTGTGGGATAGGGATGATTAAAAATCACTTTCTTGCTAAGAGAGAAAGTTGAGAAGTGTAGCAAGAAAGGCTCAATTTGACGTAACCTTCGTCAAATTGAGTAAAGTCAAAATTTCCACATCAGCAGACAACTTGGAGGTAGTTAACTGAGGTGACATGGCCCTTGTCACTCATTTAGCTCAGTACATTTGAGTTAGTGGGCTTGGATTTCATTTTGCATGTGTTGATTTCTAATTTGTAGCAATCCAGATCGGCTATTTCTAGTTGTACTCAGACAAACTAGTTCTAATAGTTAATAGAAATAGTTGGAGGTCAGTTGTACAGTGGGATAGTAGTCTAACTTGGAGATAATCTATTTAACTAATCAATCAAACAAAAATAGCTCATGCATGCAAGGAATTTGAATTGCTCAGCTTTGGTGGAGATTCTTAGGTAGTGTAACCCTAGGTTTTCCTAGGGGTGTTGTAGCCCTATACTTCATGTACCACACCAATGTGCAGTCTCGAAAATTAATTTCTAATTGGGAAATTTGTTCTCTCATCTAGAATTTGCTTGATTGTCTAGATTGCCTTGTAGAAGAACCAGTGTTATTCGAGATCCTTTGTGCTAGTACCATGGAACACTAGAAACCCTACTGTAGAATCAAAAGCATCCATTGTCTATTGTCGCATGGCATATTATTCATAATTTAATTTCTCTATTACAAATGACATGATTTTTGTTGCTTCTCCTATGTGTACTCCTTGTTCTCCTCCTCCAGTTTCTTCTCCTTCTACCTAATGTCACTCTCACTCTCTGACTATCTTCAGGGAACTGATTCTGATGACTGAGAAAATATAATAGAAAATGATTAATTTACCTCTAAGTCTAAGTATTCATGTGGGGTCATAGCTTTGATCTAGGGGATGGCCAAGGTCTAAACTACAAAATGCAATGGATCTTTTTTTCATCCTGCAAATAATTTCCAAGAAGGGGCAAAGTATGAAGTTTAGGGATATTTTTTGCATAACAATGTTGGGATAAGATCATGTTGCAGGTATTCCCATCAGTAAGTACTCAGAAGAATCTTTCCAATGATGTGTCTAGTGCTTCAAACCTACATATTGATCAAAAGAAAGATCAAGTTGAAGTGTGCACAAAAAAGCAAAGAGGAAAGCCTAAGTGAGAAATTATTTGTTTTGAATTATTAGAATTAATTCAAAAAAATAATAAATAAATCAAAACTATAAAACATGAAAACCAATTTATCATATTTTAGCCAAATCCAAAAGTCAAGCCTATGGCTCACCCCTCACTCATGCATTAATTTCCCCCCAATGTTAGAGGCCTTGAGATATATGAAAATTAAAATCAAAGGTTATTAAAATATTTTTGACCGAAATTTAACCAAAGAGGGTCCGAAAATTGATTTTTCACTTTTACTAGATTTTAAAGGTGTCATGTTTCCCTTCTCCTAAACCTCTTACTACCTACCCCCTCGAAAAATCATTAATTATATATTTTTGACTTTTATAAAATGTGGCGGGAATGGAATTTCATATGAGTATGAAATAAATGTTATGCTGATTGAGTAAAAGAGATTATGAGAAACGAGATTTTAAAGGACCAAAGGGGGTCTGAAAAGTGATTTTCACTTTTAACAGATTTTACAGGTGTCATGTTTCCCTTCTCCTCAAAACCTCTTACTACCTATCCCTCGAAAATCATTAATTATATTGTTTTGACTTTTATAAAATGTGGCGGGAATGGAATTTCATATGATTATGAAATAAATGTTATGCTGATGGGAAGATGAGTGATGGGAAGATGAGTGAAAGAGATGAGATGAAACGAGATTTTAAAGAAATTCACTTAAGGAAATCTAAGGACTAAAATGATTTTAGTAAAATGAAATTCACACGCGCAAGAAAATAAAATCATGAGAGAAAATAAAAGTAGCAGATCATATGTTTATGAAACTAATGTACATGTGAAGAAAAATGAGCTTCATATAAATGATTTTTACCAATAGGAGGATAAGTAAAATAAGACTTACAATGTAAAAATAATTTACATATATATGGGGGAATTGATTTATAGTTGTAGGTGAAACAACACATGGATTTGAGAGAAACAGTACATGGATCTGAAAACATGATGGATTTATAAATCATTCTAATAAATACTTTGAATTTTGAATTATGAATTTCATTTAAATATTTGGAAATATTAATTTAAATATATTATTTAAATCCAAATATTTTGTGACAAAACAAAGTATTCAAAAGATGATGAACAAGGCAATGCACAATCAGTCATCAGATCTCTAGAAGGACATCTATTTTTCAAGTCCAGTCATCAACAACCATCCTTGACAATAGTGCCAGCAACTTCAACAGTTTCAGATTTCCTAGATTTTGGTTCTATTTTTGTAATAAGTTTGAAGATATTTTTTGTAATTAATTCTAGATATTTTCCACTCAAATTTTTTTTGTAATAATTTTAATAATTTTTATAAATACTTCATAATCTGAAGTAATAGGGGTTGAGATTTGTTTGAAGAATAAGATTAATATTGTAAATCTTCTCACAAAGAAACCATTGATCAGACTTTCAGTAATACAATGTCATCATTACAGGATTCTTGTGTCATTTTCATTGGTGAAGTGCATTTCTCCTTGTTAATTTGTTTACTCTCTATTATACATATGTTATTCCTAAGATCTGAATTATTCAATAGAAAGTTGAAGAACATAATTTGTTTTGATGTACACTCTGATTCTAGCTTTGAATAATTTCTATGTTTTCTACTGAAAATTAAAAACATAATTCTTAATTGCTCTGCTTTTAATTGGATTGCTGAATCTTTTTCTTCTCCTCCATGCCATAGATCTTAAAGGATCCAATGAACTTGCCTACCCTTCCCTGTAAGTTTAGCCTGTAAACTCTGCATTTGATCAATCTAAACTTGTGACTCCATTGCCCAATGGCCTAATTTCCACTATCTCAACCCTACAACACAAAACCCCAAATCTAAAATTGATAACTAGCCTAATATATTCAGTCAAACAAAGTTAAATCATACAAAGAGATCCCTCTCTAAAGCTAGCAGCGCTAGATCCCAACTTCCAAGCAGTTTTGTGGTTACCTTTATAATTATTACAGAACATTATTAAATTACAGAGTGATAACACTACTGGCCCTATTCTAGCATCAAATCATATGCATCTCCCCTCACTTGTCTCTTTCTCGATATCTTTCCTTGTCTTTCCTCTAAATCTTGAGGTCTTCTACAACACGAGAATATCTTTATCCACCTCTCTTTGTATCCCTTTACCATTCTTTAGCTTATGACATCCTCTAATCAACTCCCTAGTTCTGAGTGTCCCACAAATATTTAGTCTTTCATCTGGCCATACTCCAATGACATCACTATGTTGTTATAAGGAAACATTTTAATCCACATGGGTAGTATTTTCACATAGTGACAAAAATTTTTAACTTGTATACCCATTATTTCTTATCCTTCACTACGAATCCTTCTTACATGTAGATCTATTCTTCCATAACCCTATATAGGAATGTTGTCTTGACATCCATCTGTTCTATCTCAAAATCAAAAGAAGCAACAAGATATAAAAGTAATATAATTGTCATGTCTTACTTTCTTTAAATTGTTTTTTTTTCGCAATAAAGAAAAGACATTATTTTATAATGTAATGAAAAAATTGAATGCATAGGATATGTCTACACTAACTCATATATTTTCAACAATAATTCATGTTATTTTTGCATTATTCATTTGAAAATAAACCAGCAACATAAAATTATGCCATGTTATCTCTCTAAAATAATTTATATAATAGTGCACTTAATTAAATTATCTGCCTTGGGGTTCTCCTTAGGAGAAACATTCTTCCTTAAATGTAGTGGAATTTTAAACTCCTACTCGACTATTGTTAAATGTTCCTGCCCGTTGATATTACAATTCAAGTTGTAAGGCCCCATGCCTTGCATGAGATCTCCTACATGCATTTTCAGAAGCAGATGTCAACAACCCAACTTTCACAATAATATGTAATTTAATTATTGGCTATAGCATGGGTTTAGATTGGATAAATTTTCATACATTGAAGTGCTTATGGATCAATTGAGGTTAATATTATTTTTCACTCCAAATATAATATGATTGTTTCTCAATTTTTATAACCATCCTCGTGGCATGATCGTTTCTCTTGCTTTTGGCTTGATAACCATCCTCGTGGCATGACTAACAACTGAGATTGAGCTAGGCAGACGGGTTAAGCTACCTATTCACCAACCTAACCATTTTGTTGGAAGATAAAACTATGTACCTTACTGAACACTACTTACAACACTTGCATTAATTTTAATTCGTCTACAGTTAGTTACTGATAAAAATAGAAACTGAGTAGAATTATCTTCCTACACAACTAATGATTTTTTGTTCATAAATAAACTCTAAAGGCAAATTTTCTTTCCAGCGCATAATATTTCATCTTTCCTTTATCTTACAAAATACTGGGATATTTTCTCATATAAATCAAGAAACAAATGTTATCCTTTGGCTTTTATATTTTACCATATTATGCATAGTGACACCTTTCTTCCGGCTTGAAATTCCTGTCCTGCAACCTACATTCTTGATATCACACATATACCATGCATTATTTACTCTACAAAAAAAGAACATAACCTTCATAGACAAGACATTACACTAGATAAAAAGTTTTGGTACTTAGTCACTTATCTTAAGTTATATTCAAGGAAATACCAAGGCCTTCTCAGGCCTCTTGACCATTAGCTAGTTGGTAACTAGTTACCGCCAAGCCATAGTCTCTTCATCCATTTTTTATAGTTTTTTTTATGGGAAAGAGATTCCAGTTATCCTCGGTAGATATTCTTCCTTGCGCAGGTATTTACCAGACTTGTCTCCCATGGTATTAGGTCTTTATTGCATTTTTCTTCCATAGTAACCCTTTTTACCAAACCCCTTTGGTTAACCATATTTTTCTCCCACTGTTAACCCTTTTTTTTCCAATCCCCCTTCAGTTAACCATATTTTTCTCCCACAGTTAACCCTTTTTTCTATTCTAGCATTTTTCTCGAACCAATTTTATTTTTTTTTTCAATTACATTTCCCCATTTCTTGGGGTAATTGTTCTTGCCCACAACTGCTTTCTTTTTCTTGGCTTCCCTAGACCCAACTCTTCCCAAGTGGCCTCGGTTTTATTTTCCAGCAGTTCAATTACATATAACAAAAAAAACCATTCACTCATCATCATAATTTTTTTTTTTATTTTTAAATTTAATGAAACATACTTTACACATAATTAATAAACAATTCCTGACTGCTTCATGTAACTTCATTAAACAAAATTTACATCTATTTGAGTCCTCGATAGTCTTTAACTTTTTAACTAATTTTTTTTAAACAAAAACAGAGAATAAACAAAAACAATAGTCATCCATGACATTACATTCCCCCCTTCCGCCGAGAGGGAAATTGTCCTTGGTGTAATTGTGTTTCGCTCTTTGGAACATTAATGGAAAAACTTCTTTCATTTTTTCTTCTAATTCCCAAGTGGCTTTCTCGGGCCCAAAATGTCTCATTAAACATTTAATTAGGGAGTATTATTTTTACAAAGGGTTATCTCTCTTTTATCCACAATTCATATAGGTTCAACCACGGACTCTCCTTTAGGTTCGACCTATATCACATCCCAACGTACCACATGATTAGAATTTGGTGTATATTTTTTTAATAATGAAACATGAAATGCATTGTGTGCTCTAATGAGAGCAAGTAAAGCTAACTGATATGCAACTAGTCCAACTTTGGCCAAGATCTCAAAGGGTCCACAATTGTGGAGCCAATTTATGGAAAGTTACCAATTTTAGAGCACTTCTTTTGAGTTGTACTTTTAAGTATAGCTGCTCTCCTACTTTAAATTCCCTCGGGGTTTTTTTCTTGTCAACATAGTTTTTTTATCTCGCCAGTGCCTGCTTCAAATTCTACCAAATTTGTTTAACTCTTTGTTTCATTTCTTGGAGCATATCAGGTCCTAACACCAATCGGTCTTCCATCTGATTCCAGCTCAAAGGAATTTGACACTTCCTCTCATATAGAGCTTCAAAAGGGATCATTTTCAATGAGGTCTAATAGTTTTTATAAAAAAATTCTAATAAATGGATGTAGTCTTCCAATTTGGTGGGTTGACCCATGAAATACATGTGTAGCATGTCTTCTAAAATATTATTTACTCTTTGGTCTGGCCATCTGTTTGAGGATGGTAAGCGATGCTAAAACTTTGTTGGGATCCCAATCCTGAGAATAATGATCTCCAAAAATTTGAAGTAAATTTTGAATCTCTATTGGAGATGACTACCTTAGGTACTCCATGCAATTTAAATGTCTCCCTCATGAAAACATTGACTACCTAGGTTGCCCTAAAGGTGGATTGTATTGGTAAAAAGTGTGCGGTCTTTGTCAATTTGTCAACCACCACCATTATGGCGTCATGTTTTTTTCGAGTTCTTCGTAGCCTAGTGATAAAACCTAAAGTAATTACCTCCCACTTCCATTCAGGTATGGACAAAGGATTTAATAGTCTGGCAGGGTGTTGGTGCTCCACTTTTACTAGTTGGCATTCCTGGCATCTAGTTAAGTACTCTGCCACTTCCTTCTTCATTCAAGGCCAAAAGAATTATTTTTTCAAGGTTGTAACCGTTTTCTGATAGCCTGAGTGTCCCATATAAGACCTACGATGTCATTCATCCATAATAACTTGCTTGATTTGTTCTTGATCAGGTACATACAACCTCCCTTTATAGGTCAATAATCCCCCATCATTTAAGGAATAATTTGTCTTTTTATTCAGATCAATATTACTTTCTAAATTTTTATATATCAAGCTATACTTTGGATCTACTTTAGCAACTTCCCTTATCATCTCCACCAGATCTGTTTCCCTTTGGTTGATAGAAATCACATGCACTTCTCTTGGATTCCTTCTCAGGGCATCCACAACTTTATTCTCCTTACCTGTGATGTGTTAAATTTCAAAATCATAATCGCTCAGGAAAGAAATCCACCTAGATTTTCTGGCATTCAGGTATGTTTTACTAAAGAAATAATTAATACTTACATGATCTATGATCAAATTAATTTTTCTTGCAATTAAGTAGTGCCTCTACATTTTAAGGGTGTGGAATAGAACTGCCAGTTCTAAGTCACAAACTGGGTAATTATTTTCACGATCCTTCAATTTTCGTGATTCATATGCAAAAGTGTGGCCTTCTTGCATTAGGACTCCCCCTAGGACCTCTAGGCATGCATATGTAGAAATTTTAAAGTTTTTTTCCATGTCTATTATCTTCAGCACCAGGGCCACAGTAAGCGATTGTTTCAATTTTTCGAAACTTTCTTGACATTGGGGGTCCATTCAAATTCCACTCCTTTCTTTTGGAGGGAGGTTATAGGGTGAGCCAACTAGGAGAACCCTTCTATGAACCATCGATATTAACAATTTATTCCCATAACTGATCTGATGTATACCACGTCCTTTGGCAAAAGCCACTCCAGTATGGATTTCACCTTTTCTGGATCCACTGCGATTCCTTCCTCTGAAATTATGTGGCCTAAGTATTGAATTTCCTTCTGACAGAATTCATATTTAGTGAATTTTTCATACAATTGATTCTCCCTTAGAGTCTTGAGCACTATTTCTAAATGTTGTTTGTGCTCCTCAACAATCTTGGAATACACTAGTATATAATCGATGAAAATCAACACAAACTTATCCAGAAATTTACCGAACACTTTGTTCATTAAACACATGAACGTGGCAGGTGCATTTGTGGGCCCAAAGGTCAGTATCGTGAAATCGTAATTTCCATAACGAGATTGAAATGTTGTCTTTAGTATGTCTTCTTCGTGGATTATCAATTGATGGTATCCTGACTGGAGGTCTATTTTGGAGAAAACAATTTTCCCTTTCACCTGGTCAAAATGGTCATGTATCCTAGGCAGAGGATACTTATTTCTTACTGTTAATTTATTTAATTGTTGGTAGTCAATATACAGCCTTAACGTTCGGACATATTTTTTCTTGACAAACAAAATCAGTGCTCCCCAAAAAGATACAATGGGTCGAATATAACCCTTTGTTAGCAATTCTTGTAGTTGAATCTTCATCTCCATCAGATCTAGCACTGTCATCCGGTTTAGGACTTTAGAGACAGGGGAAACTCCAAGTATCAGTTCTATTGAGAAATCTATATCCCTTTTGGGTGGTAGCCCTGGAATTTCTTTCGAAAATACATTAGAATTTTTTTTAACCACTTCTATCTCCTCCAATGTGTTGGTTTAGACTTTCGTATGGTTTTCTATCATAATGGAAAAAAGTTGACACCCTTTTTTAGTTGTTTTCTTTAACTATAGCGCTAATATTTTCTGTAGTGGAATAGGTCTAGGGATTCCTTTTATAACCTGAATCTTGTCATCATCTGTTACATAGGTCATTATTTTCTCCAATCTCCATGTAGTTTCAATAGCTCTATGCCTCTTTAACTGATCCATACCAATCAGTGCATCATAGGATCCTTGGGGTAATATATTCAAATTAACAAAGTTTGGTTTCCCATATAGTTCAATAGGACAATTTTGGAATTGATGAGTAACCTTTCTTTTTTGTCTCATAGCTAGCTGCACTAGCCATGGATTTTTATACTTTTCAGTTGCCAAACTACAAATTTCTACAATATTTTCATTACATAGGTTAGGCTAGCTCTCGGGTCAATTAAGATAGAAATAGAGTGGTCTCTAATTTTACCTTCAACTTCCACCATTGTGGAATGATGTTTCGCTTGAAGTTCCTCCAATGTTGTGTTGATGCAGGGAATATTTCAAGCCACGTCATTCACCTTGGAAGCTTCTTGAATGTTGAGAATATTTTGGATGGACCGAGGATTATAGGGACAATTGCGCAAAATATGGGGCTCCCCACAACCCAAACACTTAAGCGGTTCTTTGTATTTCCCATTGGATTCCTTTCCAGGTCCCATTTGGTTAGATCCAAAGTAGGTCTAAGTTTGCGACTTTGAAAATTGTCCATTTTTTACTGAAACTCTACTTCTACCCTCCTTTACCTTTCTTATTCCCCTATCCATTCCTTCTTTATTTTTTTGTAGGATATGTTCCTTATTCTTACTATTCCATAACTTGGGATTATCATTTTTCTACTTTGCCTATTGGTATCGGATTCTAGCCTTATAAATTACTTCATCCATTGCCTTTGGATTATCTTATTCTATTTGCTCCTTAAAAGAGTTGGAAGGAAAATTATAAATTGTTGTACCTTGGATTTTTCCTCCCTCATGTACGGTACATACTGTAATAGGTGAGTAAATTTTTTTATTATCTCATCCATAGAAATCTTCCCCAATTTCAGGTCATGGAACTCTTTAGCTCGGTCATCAAAGTAACATTTCATTAAATATTTCCCTTTAAATAATCGTTTACACTCTTCCCATTTAACCTCCTTCCCTTCCAAATCATGCACCATCGTCACTTCCTCCCACCATAATTATTATTTTCCTTGTAACTGATATTTGGCTAATTTAGGTTTTAATTCTGGAGTATAGTTAAAAACTTGAAAGTATCGGTTAATATTTAATAGCCATGCCTCTGTTGCTTCTTCTATCTCCCCATCATAAGTTGGGTGTCTAATTTTCTAGAATTCTCCATGTAATTCTACTTTTAGATTATTCTCCATATTATTGTATGCCTGAGAGGGGTTATGTTCCTTACTCTCTATCTATACTTTCATACTTCCTGCTTCTTCTTCCATGTTCTCACGTCCAATAATCTCTTCCTTATTTCCTTTTTCATCTGTACCTTTTATTGTATTGGTATGTTAACAGTGATGGACCCGCCAACATGTAAAGGGATCTCCTAGGTAAGAAGTTCCAATTAGACCTCAGACCATTTGGTGTAGAAGTCCTAGTAGTGGGTCATACGGTAATGCCTTGACCGCGATTTCGCATAGAGGCAAGTAAGATATCTCTGTTGGTAGCAAGGGTGTGACAACTGCAGTAAGACAAGGAAGGTGCATGAAATGTTCTAACAAACTGAGGGTGAGGTGAGTGCACCCCTTGGAAACCTGTGATAGCACTCGGCTTGGAAGGGAACACATGAGAGAAGATACATCACACCATGGAAGGCAAGTTAGTGAGAAATCCAAAGTGATGGTTAAACCAACAACACATTTCAGAAATATTCATACATACTTATACAGAATAGTCTATACATGCATCTGTAAGAAAACCAATACATATTTCATTTAGAGTAAACCAGATAGCATAGAATACAATAAAACATATGCATGAAACGTGTTGGTTCTTATTGTAAGTTCTAGACATACAATACATCCATGTCCAACCACTAGTTCCAAGAGTGGAACGTTACAGCCACAACCACCTGCTCCTCCAAAGAGATGTACTAGCTCTTCGTAGTGGAGAAGCCAAGGCTCGTTGCAATACTATCCAAGCCCTCTCTAATATAGTCCTATCAGAAGCTTGGTTGACCAAAATCCTTTACAATGAGTTATGAGGTTCTACTTATCGCAAAGGGTGGGGTGACCCTTGACATTCCCCTTTGTGACAGTTCATCTACCCTCATGACTCTTCATCTACTCTATGACAGTTACATCCAACTATTGACACTTGAACTTCCACTTGACATGACATTACATTACAATGCACATGTGATCATGTGAGATGAAATGGCTTGAGCAAGTCATGCAAGACATCACTGAAACTCAGTCCATTGTGGTGAGACCAACTCTTTGACATGCTTGTGATGGTGAAGATGGTGAGTTGATGCCAAGCTTGGCCGTCTGTGATGGTGTGAATGCACCCCATGGTGACATCTTGCTGAAGTGAACTCTTGCCTCCATTGCATCTAGGTGCATTAGTGTGGCTCCTTCATCCAACTCATCTGCTAGCATGTGCATGGTCTTCTTGGTGCAACTGAACTAGAAACACATTGATGCATAGTGTTTGTGTTGATCTTCCAGTGTGTGCTAGTGATCATGTGCATCGACTATCAACTACATGCTCAGCTCCAGTCAGACTTACTTCTTGTCTTCACCTTAGTGAGTGTGTTGAATGGGTTGGATTGCATGTGTGTGCACACTGACATGCATGCTGCCAAATCCCTTGCATGTGATCAACAACACTGCTCACCATGTCTGCTCTGTGCCAACTGCTGGGATAGATATATAACTTGTACGGGCGCAGTTTCATCTATGAGTGCATGTTGCGCCCCATGTTGTTCCTGTTACTGTTGCAACTCATTCGGCTATCTATGTAGCTCAGGTTCTTCCTTGAGTTGCTACTTCAGCACATGCAACTCCTTCTTTGTTCCATTCTTTGTCTTCGCGTGATTGCGCCATCACCTCATAACCTAAGTCCCCAAAGCTGCTTTCATCATCAGCGTATCTACTTGAGCTTGCAACTTTGTTCTGCCTTCATGTTGTCAACAACCTTCCTCTTGCATTTGTTGCATCCGGTATGTTTCCTTCAGATGTTGTTCATGATGCTGCTCTCTATGATGTTGCTGCCATCATATCTTTATGTCCTTGTCTAAAAAAAACTTGATGTCTTTGTGAGTAGGCAATCTCATAGACACTTGATCGACTGCATCCCCAAGTGTGCTCTGAACAGTGTCTTTGACTCTGCTCTCTTGGAAACCATTGTACATATGATGCTAAGAGGTAGATGAACACCTACGATACCTGGAGACTTGAGAACTGACTTGCAACATACTAGTGTGACTGATCATGAAGGTTGCGCAATTTCCGTCAGGAGGTCGGGAGACTGACTGCCAAGACTGTGCAAGGCATAATCTAGGCTATTAGGAGACTGAATGACTACTGGATCTATGCAATGCACAGTCCAGTTTGGCTGATGACTGCTGGAATTGCGCAATGCGCAATCTCAGATGGCAATGGTTGCAGGCTTAGTGACTGCATTGCGTAATTTTCTGAGCCAACAGTCACTGTCCCTCAGAATTGTGCAATGAAAGATTGGAGGACATCACTAGGTAGAAATGCACATGTCCTGAGAGGAAGACAGAACCTTCCCTCTCAAGATTGTGCAATGTTGTCTTGGTGAGGCAGAGTCTGGGCTAAGACTGCCCAGACTCGCCGACGGGCAACTGAAAGCGAATGTGAATGATAATTCATTGTGATACTGAGTGGAAGCATAAGTGAATGATCATGCATGCAAATGGTGAATGACAGATTCAGAAAAAGGAACAACATGCATGTGGGTGAGGCGAGTTATCGAATCGGCGACTTCGTGAAAAAAAGTTTCATGCATGCGACAGTGGTGAGATGTTAATGACAACTGAAACTGTGCTAGTACAAGCTAGTATGTATCAAAATGACAGCAAGTGCCCACTAAAATCAAGCAGACAACATTCATATGAAGCGAAACACAAAAGCGCCAGAAATGCAACACAAGATAAGGAATGCAGACTTACCCCAAAACATCTAAGTTGAATGTGTCGACGACTCCTAGATGTAATGTGGGATGTGAGAGCTGCAAGGTTGATGTGAGGAATGAGCTCTGCAACATCCAGTTCATGAGTTTTGATAAAATCGAAGATGTGAGGCGCATGCCACAAATCAAGGAAGAGCGACACTTGGTTGGAGGTTTCTGAAATGATTCTTGCATGCAACCTCCAGCTGGTAAAGTAGATCCTTGAATCAAGGGATTCCTTTGCATGCTGCCTTGGGAGAAGAAACCCATGCATGCAAGTTTATTTTTCTCGGTCCCGAAGAGAATCGATCAACTTAGCTACACATCCAAGAGGCTGGTCAACTACTGGGAGAAAATGCACATTTCTGGCTAGGAGCTTGGCTGGATGCTCAGAAGATTTGCGCAATTTCAAGGCAGAGCAGCTGACTGTTGCCTAGATTTACACAAATTTTGGGCTGAGCAGCCCAGCTGGGAAGGATTGCGCAATTTTCTGGGTGAAGCTTGCTTAGCAGAATTATGCAATTCTGGGGCCCAACCCAGTCAGAATTGCACAATTTCTGGAGGGAAGGCTGGTTTCCCTCCATATTTGCACAAATTCTTGAAGGAGTTGCTCAGCCTGCTACTGGACCAAGTCTAGACAAATATCCTATGAGGGGAATGCATCAAGGTTTTATCGATAGGCTGTCTTTCTGCAAGAAAATACTAGAGCTTGTGTACTTGATGAAGCAAGAAATGTTGTTGTGAAGGTTGGTAGGGAGGCTCCAAAACGAAGCTAAGGAAAAAATTTGGAGGGTGGTTGTATCCGCTACAACACTTGGCGACACACTGGTAGAATTCCATCTCTGTGAATGGACCTTGTTCATGAAATGGAATTCTAACACCTCCGGAAGTATTGTTCAGTTCTTAATTTGTCTTAGTTTCACACTAGCTTGATTGTAAGATGTAGCATCTACTAAGCTCTTGGTCGATTGACACACATTCCAAGCCAATTCAACACAGTTTTTTCGATTGGGGTTGAGGGGTATATTGATGCACAAGCATATAGTCGTCAGAGTCTTAATTTCATGTCTGGTGTTGCTCCACTGCCAGGAGGCCTAGACAGTACCCCGATGGAGTCACATAGGAACACAAGCATGGTTCCACTACCAGAGAGCCTGGTCAGTACCCCAACGGAGTTACTTGCATCACCTCTCTATATAGGAAGTCTTTCTCTTATTTCGCCTTATTTTTCTTTTAACTTTTTCATTTTTTCATTTTTCATCTTCATAACTGTGCATAGCACTTATTCATCTCAGAGGTGGAAGAGGGATCCCGACTTATTGAGAGTAGAAGAGGTTTTCCCTGTAGAGAATTAGTTTATTATACCTTTCATGTGCCTGTTAAGGTTTCCCCCCTCACCTTACTCTACTTGACTGAACTGACAAGGATTAACCCAAAAACAACTGAAAAGAGTAGGTGATACTAGTGAGCATGCAAGCGTTGTGTTTTCACCAAGGTTCATTTCGAACAATACGTATTTTCCATTGATGTATCATGGACGGAAGACAACAAGTTCTTACATAAGAGAGCAGACAACAAATAACCAAATGTTGATAGTTGTACAAGTCCTCTCGTACGTTACCCATCTTGTTTCAAGAGTCATACATGGTTTCATGTGAAACTAACTTACGAACAAAACAAGTAAACAAGCAACAAAGCAAAGTAGAAGCAGAAGCAAAAGCGAAAGCAAAGTGAGTTAGAAAACAAGAAATCAAGCTAACTAACCAACAAAGCAAGTAAACAAGCATGCAAGAAAACATACTAAAAGCAAACACTACTCCTACTCCTAAGCTAATGGTGTATGGGCCATCTCACGTGAAGTGATACTTACAATGCAGCCACCGATGCATTGGTTGACCCATGTTGGTGAAGGCATGGTTCGTGAAAAAGACAACTACGCGAACCAGTAAACAAGAAAGATATAACAGTGAAGACAAACACACTCTGAGTTTATAAGCGACCAAAGAACAGAGATGAGTGAAAGCGCATGACATGCACTCCATGGAGATGCCATGGTGTTGTGCTACATTGCATGCAGATGTTGAGTGTGTTCATTCTCTTGACTGTGACATGAAAGCAAACGTGAGAAAGGTAGACCACTTATGTTGTGCATGTGTTCTTGCTGTGTAAGATTCCTCCAATGCATGAGCAATGGGATCGTGTAGTCTGAGTGGAGGAAGTGAAATCTGGGTGTTTGGTTGATCTTCAATGCAAAGCAGAGAGTGATGAGGAGCTTTGAGTGTTTCAATAATTTCTTGACCGGAAGTGAAACCAACCTCAGGACAGCGAGGGCCTAACATAACCATCAGCTTGGGCTAAAGTGCCTCGACAGTCTGCTAGGTTTTGACTTCATTGATAAATAGATCATTATAGACCAGTGTCTTAGATATATTAGCAACGATTGAATCAACATCATGATTAGATGAAGAGGTAGAGAGATCATGATAGCCAAGATCAAAAAATTTAGGATGTTTGTCGGTATTCTCAGGATTTAATGAATCGGGTAGAGGGGTAGATGAGAAGCAAATATGTTCACCCTCTGTGTTTTCAGAAATGACAGATGATAGATTGGACGGATTTCTAGAGGAAGATGTGTCCTCTCCTTACTATGATGATAGACTGACATCTGACGTGTCCTGTGAATGATCCGAAGTAGTAACATCTAGAAATGGGTTTTCACAAGAGAAATCAGCAATGGTAGAATCACAAGGGATGTCAGGATGAAGCGGATGAGGCACGGCTGGAAGGGAGTCATCCTTCACCGCGGGTTCTTCTTTAGATTCCCGCACACATTCATCATGAATGATGGCACTGGTTGGTTTCATAACACCAACTCTGTCGACAACTTGATCCTCATTCACAATAGGTGAGGAGTCCAGAATGGAAGAACACAAGACAGTACAATCCAGAGGATCAACAAAACGCAAGGACAGAGGTCAAGGGAATGAAGCCACGTGACAACCAACAAGCTTGCAAGCCAATTTTGCACAAATATCAAGAGCAAGTGGGGTGGGATGATGTGACAGTTCAACAGAGGTATGTGCATGATCTCCCACATCACTCTGTGGTGGTGGAGCTATTTGATGAGGTGAATGCGGACAATCACTTGTGACAACAACTGTACCTGCTCGTGATTACACAGTTCCATCACGGGAGTATGAGTGGGATTCAATTGATTTCAATAATTTCGGATTTTCATATATGCAAAGAAGATACTCAAATCTCCCATCAAGAAATTCCCAATCAATGTCATCTTTAGGGAATCGATATGCAAGATTACAAAAGTGTGTGTGAAACTATTCAATGGATTCATCAAGTGCTTTTTGTAATTTCATAATTTCTTTGTGGAGTGCTTCATGGTCAAAGTGGTTGAAAGCACGGTCTATCTTTGTGACCAGATGAGCAAGAGAATGAATAGATTTTCGGGCAGCATGGCACACCAGTGCATTGGGTGCCCTCGAAGCATGTAGATGAACATCGTGCAGCTCATGTATTCTTCAAAGAATCAATGTCTTTCGCATGAGCCTACAATGCCGACCGCGTGCCTAACCAAGGCTACATGGCCTCCACCATCATATGTTTTATGACACAAATTATCCGAGAGATTTTCCAAGATAATGAAGTTGTTTCCATAAGACATGCACTCCGGAAGAGCAACTCAGTAGTTAGTCATGATATATATGTAGAGATTCAAAACAAATGTGAGGAATCAGCTTGTCATCTGGCCCTCCTTCTAGCGCCAAAATGTTGGCGGTGCCGGACCCACCAACATGTAAGGGGATCTCCCTGGTAAGAAGTCCCAATTAGACCTCAGACCGTTTGGTATAGGAATCCCAGCGGTGGGTCATACAGTAATGTCTTGGCTGCGATTTCACACAGAGGTAAGTAAGATATCTCTGTTGGTAGCAAGGGTGTAACAACTGCAGTAAGACAAGGAAGGTGCAAGAGAGGTTCTAACACACTAAGGGTGGAGTGAGTGCACCCCTTGGAAACCTGTGATAGCACTCAACTTGGAAGGGAACACACAAGCGAAGATACATCACAACATGGAAGGAAAGTTAGCGAGAAATCCAAAGTGATGGTTAAACCAACAACACATTTCAGAAAGATTCATACATACTTATATAGAATAGTATATACATGCATGCGTAAGCAAACCAATACATATATCATTTAGAGTAAACCAGATACCATAGAATACAATACAACATATGCATGAAACGTGCTGGCTCTTGTTATATTAAGAAGTGTAAGTTCCAGTCATACAATACATCCATGTCCAACAACTAGTTCCAATAGTGGAATGTTGCAGCCACAATCGCCTACTCCTCCAAATAGATTTACTAGTTCTGCGCATGGAGAAGCTAAGGCTCGTTACAATACTTTCCAAGCTCTCTTTAAGATAGCCCTATCGGAAGCTTTGCTGAACAAAAGCCTTTACAATGAGTTATGAGGTTATGTTTATAGCAAAGGGTGGGGTGACCCTTGACATTCCCCTTTGTGACAGTTCATCTACCCTCATGACTCTTCATCTACTCTATGATTGTTACATCCAACTATTGACACTTGAACTTCCACTTGACATGACGTTACATTACAATGCACATGTGCTCATGTGAGACGAAATGGCTTCAACAAGCCATGCAAGGCAACACTGACACTCGGTCTGTTATGGTGAGACCAACTCTTTGACATGCTTGTGATGGTGAAGGTGGTAAGATGATGCCAACCTCAGTTCTCCGTGATGGTGCGCTTGCACCCCATGGTGACATCTTTTTCAAGCGAACTCTTGCTTCTATTGCATCTGGGTGCATTGGTGTGTCTCATTCATCCAACTCGTCTGCTAGCATGTGCATGGTCTTCTTGGTGCAACCGAACCAGCAACACACTAATGCATAATGTCCGTGTTGATCTTCCAGTGTGTGTTGGTGGTCATGCGCATCAACTGCCAACTACATGCTCAACTCGAGTCAGACTTACTTCTTGTCTTCGCCTTGGTGAGTGTGCTAAATGGGTTGGATCGCATGCATGCGTACAATGACATGCATGCTGCTGAATCCCTTGCATTCGATCAACAACACTGCCCACCATGTCTGCTTCGTGCCAGCTGGTGGGATAGATCTATAACTTGTACGAGCGCAGTTTCATCTGTGAGTGCATGTTGCACCCACTGTTGTTCCTGTTACTACTGCAACTCATTCTCTTGTCTGTGCAACTCATGTTCTTCCTTGAGTTGCTGCTTCAGCACATGCAACTCCTTCTTTTTCATTCTTTGTCTTCGCACGATCGCACCGTCACCTCATAGCTTGAGTTCCCAAAGCTGCTTTCATCATCAATGAATCTGCTTGAGCTTGCAACTTTGTTCCGCCTCCATGTTGTCAACAACCTTCCTCTTGCATTTGTTGCATCTGGTATGTTTCCTTCAGATGTTGTTCATGATGTTGCTCTCTATGATGTTGCTGCCATCATATCTTTATGTCGTTGTCTAAAAAAAACTTGATGTCTTCGTGAGTAGGCAAGCTCATAGACACTTGATCGACTGGATCCCCAAGTGTGCTCTGAACAGTGTCTTCGACTCTGCTCTCATGGAAACAATTGTACTTGTGTTGCTGAGAGGCAGATGAACACCCGTGATACCTAGAGACATGGAAACACTCATGGCAAGAAATTTGTCAGTAGAAAACAAAAATGAACTTGAGAACTGACTTGCAACATACCAGTGTGACTGATCATGAAGGTTGCACAATTTCCGCCGAGAGGTCAAGAGACTGACTTCCAAGACTGCGCAAGGCACAGTTTGGGCTATTGGGATATTGACTGACTGCTGGAACTGTGCAATGCGCAGTCCAGTCTGGCTGCTGATTGTTGGAATTGCGCCATGCGCAATATTAGCTAGCAATGGTTGCAGGATTAGTGACTTCATTGCACAATTTTCTGGGCCAACAGTCACTATCCCTCAGAATTGCGCAATGCAAGACTGGAGGACATCACTGGGAAGAAATGTGCATTTCTTGAGAGGAAGATAGAGCCTTCCCTCTCAGGATTGCGCAATGCTATCTTGGTGAGGTAGATTCCAGGCCAAGATTGTCCAAACTCGTCGATGGGCAACTAAAAGAGAATGTGAATGTGAATGCACAGTGATACTGAGTGGAAGCATATGTGAATGATCATGCATGCAAATGGTGAATCACAGATTCAAAAAATGGAACAACATGCATGTGGGTGAGGCAAGTTGCCAAATCGGCGACCATTCGTGAAAAACAGTTTCATGCATGCGAAAACAATGAGATGTTAATGAAAACTGAAACGGTGCTAGTATGAGCTAGTATGTATGATAAAGACAACAAGCGCTCACTGAAATCCAGAAGAAAATATTCATATGAAGTGAAACAAAAAGAGTGCCAAAAATGAAACACAAGACAAGGAAGGCGAGCTTACCCCAAAACAACTGAGATGAATGTGTCGATGACTACTAGATGTGATGTGGGATGTCATAGATGCAAGGTTGTTATGAGGAATGAGCTCTACAGTGTCGAGTTCATGAGTTTTGATAAAATCGAAGATGTGACATGCATGCCACAAATCTAGGAAGAACAACACTTGGTGGGAGGTTTCCGAAATGATCCTTGCATGCAACCTCCAGCTGCTAAAGTAGATCCCTAAATCAAGGGATGCCTTTGCATGCTACCTTGAGAGAAGTAGCCCATGCATGCAAGTCTGTTTTTCTCGGTCCCAGAGGGAACCAGTAAACTCAGCTGCACATGCAAGAGGTTGCTCAACTGCTGGGAGAAGATGCGCATTTCTGGCTGGGAGCTAGGCTAGCTGCTCAAAAGATTTGCACAATTTCCCGGCAGAGTGGCTGACTGCTACCTAGATTTGCGCAAATTTTGGGCTGAGAAGCCCAGCTGGGAAGGATTGTGCAATTTTCTGGGTGAAGCTTACTCAGTAGAATTGTGCAATTCTGGGGCCCAGCAGGCTGCCAGTCAGGATTGCGCAATTTTTGGAGGGAAGGTTGGTTGCCCTCCAGATTTGTGCAAATTCTTGAAGGAGCTGCTCAGCTTGCTGCTGGACTAAGTCTAGATGAACAACCTATGAGGGGAATACATCAAGGTTTGATCGACAGGCTTTCTTTCTGCAAGAAAACCACTGGATCTAGTGTACTTGAGGAAGCAAGACATGCCGCTGTGAAGTTTGGTAGGGAAGCTCCAAAACAAAGCTAAGGCAAAATTTTGGAGGGTGGTTGTAGCTGCTACAACATGGCATTGAGCCTATTTGACAAATTTCATATCACATGTTCTTGGTTGACATTCTCCTTCCATAGTATCTCTTATTCGATGCACATATTGACTATCTCATTGCGAAGCTCCCTCATCATATTCATCAATTCCCCAGTGGGAACTTGGTCCTATTTCCCCAGGTGAACATATAGTTGTTCAACTCTAATGGAATTTCCTTTTAGAAGTCTTGCCATTATACCTCGTCTTTCCTCCAGCACAAGCAATTATGTGACTCCCTTCTTTCTCTGTGTAACATTTACAACGTTTTTTAGTTTCTGCAAAACTTGTGGTTGGCCAAGGCCTCCAGTATGTGAACCTGGACTCTAATACCACTTGTCATGTCTCTCTTTCTTTATTTATTTTTTTCACAATAAAGAAAAGTCACTATTTTACAATGTACCTCTTATTAATGTTAAAATTCTTGCAAAGAATATGTCTATACTAACTCATATATTTTCAATGATATGCTATGTTATTTATGCGTTATTCATTTGAAAAGAAACAAGCAACATAAAATTCAACCACTCTATCCCTCTATAAAAGAATTTATGTAATAGTTAACTTAATTAAATGATTTGCCTTGGTGTTTTCCTTAGGAGAAACATTCTTCCTTAAATGCAGTGGAATTTTAAACTCCTACTCGACTATTGTTAAACATTTCTCCCCGTCACTATTACAGTTCAAGTTGTAAGGCCCCAAGCCCTGCACGAGATCTCCTATATGCCTTTTTCAGAAGAAAATGTTAACAACCTGACTTTCAAAATAATGTCTAGTTTTAATTATTGGCCATGGTGTGGGTTTAGTATCGATAAATTTGCATACATTGAATTCTTTATGGATCAATCGAGGTTAATATTCATTTTCAATTAAACTATAATATGATTGTTTCTCAAATTTGATAACCATCCTCGCAACATTAATAGGGTTAATTACACATATATTGCATAATTACTCAATCTATATTCTAAGGAAATTAGGCTTTACTCTACTGTATGCTGAGAATTTAATCAAAGTAATGCCCTAGAGCATTCCAGATAATGGACCTACCTACACCAACACCAAGGAGAATTGTTGGAACTTTGATGGTCCCTCTACGTTTCCTCTCGATCTATCCTTACACTTGTCCCTTCCTGGATCCTATAGCGGAGAGAGGTTGGTACCATTCTAAGGTTACCACCTCGTCTCATCAGTTCCACGATAGTCATTCATTCAACAGTTTCAGGTGGTAAGGAGCTCTGCTTTGATGCCTTCTAGGGTTTTTTTTCTACAGGGTTGATATAGTTATGGGTAGCTTGGTTTTTCCTACACAACGATTGTTTTGATACTACTAGATTGATGCCAGGTAATGAAACTTAACTTTTACGACAAATTTTACTAGCTTTACTTCAGATTTACCCCACATTTCATACCTAGTCAAGATTGTTGAGTCTTGCTATCACTAACAGGATTTTCTTGTTATCTCTCCTAAGTTCTACAACACTTCTCTCAAGTCGAAATACCAGTAATGGTTTCCACCTGAGTTATTGTTTCTTGTTAGGGTTCAGTTTTTGGACACACTACCTTCTAAAACATTCTTTTCCCAGACCTCAAGATTCCTATTCTTGCAGTGACAAAGGAGAACAAAAATGAGACTCCATCCATCACTAAGATATGCCTTCCAAAGGTTTGTCATGCATCTCTTCCTAACTATTTCTTGCATGTCTCCTTCAAGTAATGCAACCAATGTTGCTAAAATCCATTTTCACTATGGATAATGTATGATACTTGGTACATTAAAAGTCCTAACATTGTTCATCCTCCTTCCATTTTTCATGGAAATTTATGTGACGCAGTCAATTTATCTCTGGGGCATCCATCTTACGTTTTTTTTTTACTTTTATTTTGCTACAGGTTCCTCCCTGCTTGACCCGTTCTAGTTATTAAACATTGATAGTTTTACATAATGGGTCATTCTACATGGTCCAATTATTAACCAATAAATAGTTGATAGGGTTTCTCCTTGGAAAAAATTTGTTTAGTTTAATTTCTTACATTTCTCAGGGGAGGATATCCCCATTTCACAAAATATTTATCTAAGATAATGTGGTTTATCATTTGAATTAGAACTGTAATCATTTCTTTGTGTGTGTGTGTGTGTGTGTGATATCTATATATATATATATATATATATATATATATATATATATATATATATATATATATATATATATATATATATATATATAGATATATATATATATATATATATATATATATATATATATTTCGCCTTTCTCTTGGGGAGAAACCTAACAAGAGTTTACTATTTTAAAAGCGTTATATTTTTTTATGGCTTATAGCATTGCACTGTTGCATCTCGATTATATACATATTTCGACATGAAAAAATAAGTTCTCTTGATGTCCTACATCTCTATTGTATCAAGATGCTTTGTGTGGCATGATTTTGTTTTGAGCATAGATTTACTTTACAAATAACTATGTTTTCCAAGATTTTCCGCAGTTTCCAAAACAAAATCTTTCTTTTGTTTCCACTCTACAAATCTTGCTTCTAAACAAGAAGATTATATATGTGTGTGTGTGTGTGTTTGATCTAGTTTTTTTTCTAATTTTTCTCTTTCTTTTGACTTTTACTTGCATTACTAACAATTGGGACTGAGCTAGGTAGATGGGTTTAGCTACATGTCCGCCAACCTAACCCTTTTATTTGAAAAGAAAACTATGCACCCTCTGGTATTGAACACTACTTATAATACTTACATTCATTTTATTTCATCTACAATTAGTTACTAATCTAAATAGCAATTTAGTAGAATTATATTCTTACATCGCTAATGATTTTTTGTTCGTAAATAAGCACTAAAGGAAAACAAATTTATTTCCATCACATAATGTTTCATCTTTCCCTTTTCCTGCAAAATACTTAGATATTTTCTCATATAAATCAAGAAATAAAGGTTAGAATTTCACTTTTATCTTTTACCATATTATGCATAGTGACACCTCTCTTCCGGCTTGAAATTCTTGTCCTACAACCTGTATTCTTGATATCGCACATATACCATGCATGACTTACTCTACAAAAAAAGAGCATTAATTTACCTTCATATACAATACATTACACTAGATAAAAATTTTGGGTACTTAGACACTTATCTTCAGTTATATTCAGGGAAATACCAAGGCCTTCTTAGGCCTCCCGACCATTAGATAGTTGGTAACTAGCTACCCCCGAGCCATAATCTCTTCAACCATTTTTCACAGTTTCTTTGTAAGCAAGAGATTCCAGTTCTACTTGGCGTATATTCTGCATTGCTCATGGCTTTTCCAAACTTGTCTCCCCTAGTCTTAGGTCATTAGCACTTTTTTCTCCCACAATAAGCCTTTTTTCCAAGCCCCCTTTAGCTAACTGTATTTTTCTCCCGCAGTTAACCTTTTTTTTCCAAGCCCCCTTAGGTTAACCATATTTTTCTCCCGCAGATAACCCTTTTTTTTCTTTTCTAAATCTGAAATTTTTCTCCACCTAGTTTTCTTTTCCCTTTTTAGTTACATTTCCCCATTTCTTGGGGTAATTGTTCTTGCCCACAACTGCTTTCTTTTTTTTGGCTTCCCGAGACCTAACTCTTCCCGAGTGACCTTGGTTTTATTTTCTGGCAGTTAAATTACATATAATAGAAAAAAAAAAAAAAAAAAACATATACTCATCATCATCATTTTCTTTTATTTTTAAATCTAACGTAACATACTTTACACATAATTAATAAACATTCCCTAACTTTTTTTCACATGTAAGTTCATTAAACATAATTTACATCTATCTGAGTCCTCGATAGCCTTTAACTTTTTAATTACTTTTTCTAAAACAAAAAGAAAGAATAAACAAAAACAAAATAGAGTCATCTATGACATTACAATAATAGAAGCTAACTTGGCAATAAGAGAAAAAATATCACCAAAATCACTTCCCAACACCTAGGAATAACCTTACGCTACTAACAAGAATTTATATTTCTCCACTTTTCCTTCAACATCCATCTTCTTCTTAAACACCCATTTTTTTCTAATGAGTTTTATTCCAACCAGTAACGCCACCAAATCCCAAACCTCATTCTTGTCCAAGGCCGCCATTTCTTCAATCATTGCCTTTTTCTAGAGTTTTCCATCTTTTGAATTCATTGCCTCCCTAACAATTATAGAATCACCATCATTAATAGATAAAGAAAATTTTGAATGGAAATCAAATGAAGTATAAATATCTATTTGTCTTCATTCCCAAACTGATCTCCTCAAAACCAAAGTGTGTGGTTCTTCTTCTTCTTATTCCTATTCTTCTATGGAGTTTGATTCTTCATCCTTCAGATCAAACTCTACCTTCCTTTTCCCCTGGTTGGACTTCCTATTTCATGAAATCCTTCAATTCTCTAAAAACCATATCTCAATTATAGACAACCTTATTTGTTTATGGGTTCCAAAGCTTGTAACCTTTTAAACCATCTTTATACCCAATAAATATGCACCTTTCATATTTACTATCCAACTTGATTCTTTTCACCTTTGGAACATGTACATATGCATCGTAGCCAAAAATCCTGAGATGTGATAGAGAGGGTTTCTTATGAATCCATACATCATGTGGAGTCTTATCCTCCAACGTTGATGAAGGTGATCTATTAACCAGGTAATATGTACTCTCCATTGCCTCTACCCAGAATTCTTGTCATAATCTAGCACCACTGAGCATGCTCCTTTCCTTTTCCATCAACATCTTGTTCATTCTCTGCACAGCTCCAGTTTGATGAGGTGAGTATGGAGTGGTATTTTGTCATTCTATACCAAAATTCTTACAGAAATGATTGAATTTATTCTTGCAGAACTCTCCACCATTATCTGTTCCCAACTCTTTAATCTTCTTCTCTGTCTGATTTTCCACAATAGACTTAAATTATTTAAACCTATCAAAGACTTTATATTTCTTCCTGAGGAAATATAACCACGTACTCCTCAAGAATTCATCTATAAAGGAGACGAAATACACATATTTACTTAGTTATGGGACAAACACAGGTCCAAACACATCACTGTGCATAAGCTCTAATATTCCTTGTGCCTTCTTAGAACCAGAGGAAAACCTCACCCTATTTTATTACCCATATACACAATGTTCACATAAATAAAAATCATGGGAGAAATTAGACATACCTTCTACTGTACCATTTCCATGTGGTATTCGAAGTCTCTTCTCTCCAATATGTTCCAGTCATTGATGCCACAACATAGTCTTTTCTCCGGAGACTACAAGATTTGCTCTACTTTCAAGAACAATATAAGTATTGGACCCATCAATAAGAGTACTACCCAACAACTTATACAGGTTTCTGATCCTAACTCCCCTCATCAATACCAATTCTTCTCTAACCATCTTGCAGGTATCTGTCTCGAACACAATTTTTACACCTGCATCATCCATATTGCTTACGAAAATTAGATTTCTATACAATTCTAGAATGTGTAGAACAACAAGGAGCATTCTAATCATTCCACCTATCAACTTCAACTTGAATTTTCCTCATCCTATGATTATGGTTATCCTATCATCACTTAGGAAGACGTCACGACCATCATTTTTCTTGTATTTCTAGTATCGCTCCAAATGGGGAGTCATATGAAAGCACACGCCTAATTCAATCAACCATGCATCATGACCTACATGTGTTCTTGAAGAAAAAACTAGGTACACATCCCCACCTTCATCTGAGGTGGTTTTTTCCTCCATAGAAGGAGAATCATAAGACCCCTTTCCTTTCTCAGGAGATTTAGATCTACAATATTTCATGTAGTGCCCTTATTTTCTGCATTTCCAACATACCTTTACAAAATTTCCTGGAGATTTATATCTCCCTCTAGATTTAGATGTCCCACTTGAGGACTTATTCCTATTTTTGTTTTGGGTGTACTCTTACAGAAAAATCATCTCCATTATGGTTATCCATGTTTATCGCCTCATCTTCTCCAACAACAAGGGTGATACTTTCATCAAATTTCAAGGTAGTTGCATTACTACCTACGGCAACAACTAGACTATCCCACGAGTCTGGTAAAGAACCTAACAGACTGATGTAATTATCCTCATATACAATATTAATACCAACAAATAATAATTGACTTACCATAATATTGAAGGCATTCAAATTCTCTTTCACTAAGTCTACATCCCTCGTGTTCAAGTTATACAAAATTTTCCACAAGAAAAATGTATTTACTAGGGACTTAAACTGATACAAAGTCCTTAACTTGTCCCACAATCCTTTTGTTGTAGCTTCTCCTAAGACATTCAGTGATGTTGAATTCAAGACACATAACTGTATTGTATTATTTTCCTTCTAATCCAACTTGGTCCAGTCTTTTGTCGACGTTATCATCAGTTTAGTATCTATATCCACAATGATCCACTGATTTTTATCCACCAACTTATCCTCCATCTTGAGCTTCCACAACTCAAAACTCTTACTATTAAATTTCAAAATCTCTATCTTCCATTGTTCACCATTTCCTTTCACCACAATATTCAATCCTGCAAATCTCCCAATGTAGGAGAGTCTACCACAGGCCCAAACGAAAAACACCTTAGTCGCAAAGGTATCCCCTTGAAGCCAAAACTACTTTGGTACCAAATGAAGGCTTCAACCATGTACAGATAATACCTACAAACGAATTCATAAAATCCAAAATATATACAATGGCGAGAACAAAACATATACATACATATTTTTCTCCTAGAACCCAAAACCAGGAAAATCAAATTGATTTTTCATTATATTCCTTTCAATGTTACAATACATTCTATACATGTCAAAGAATTCATAAAAACCCAATCCATTAACCCTAGATTATAACATAATTGTAATTTCATTGACTAGACCTACAAAACCATGGGCAAAACCACCATGCATAAACAATGTGCAAAACCATGGGTGGGTTTTCCCAACCACAATGGTCTACACAAAAAAATACAAATTTGGGACGCTACCCCGAACCTCATGCAGGGGGGCTATCACCCCCCATGTGACCACCACCCCCATCACACCTAATGAAATGTAGTGCACATTGGGCTAGTCATGCAAACAACATAACACATACCCAACATAAAGAAACTTCTGGGGATGTTGTATTTCTCAAGGAACAAAAATTTGATACAATGCGTCGTTTTTCACATATAAAAATATTTTCACGATACTCCATGTTATGACAAAAAAAATATTAAGTGAAAAATAGTGCAAGGATAAAAAAAAATTGCAGCGCACATCAAATATTTTTTGGTCCATGCAAAACATATCAAAGGAGAAAACATTCTTTTGATGAAGGAAAGTTGGCTTTGAAGAAAAATAATTTTACAAAGGATTTTTTCTTCATTGTGACTAAGTTTTCATTGGTGTGGTATTTCACAAGACAGGAAACATTATGATGATGTGATTTATTAGATGGAGATAAAATTTTGAAAGATGCAATTTATTTAGAAACTTATGGGTGATGTGACACATTGTGAAAAACGAAAGTTTTGTGTGATGCGATGTTTAGTGGGAAAGGAACCTTTTCAATGATATAACCAAGCCCAAAATTTGTAACCATTTTGCACCAAAAACTACATCACAACCACACATTTCAATAGTAGACATGTGGGATTGGAGCTTATAGTCCCCCATTTTAAGTTTTAGATTCTCACATTTACCACCAAACTTCATCCTACCTCCATTCATTATTGTAATTTCAAATTTATGCTCTTCATGGACATAATAATGGGCTTCCTCTACAACTCACTTATAAATAAAATTGTGGCTGTTTTCATTGTTAATTAAAATAATCACCTCTAAATGCTTGATAGAACTAATAAATTTTAGTGTTAGGGATCTAAAATTACAAATAAAGTTTGGGGTGGAATTTGGGGTTTCTCACAAGAAGGATTTAGGGTGGGTTCTTCATAAGGAGGATGTGTGGTTTTTGATAATTATAGCTCAATAATATCTTATGAAAAATGTCTTTAGGCTAGTCTAAGTAGGCATAGCAACTTAAATAAGAAAATTTCCTCACAATTATGTCATTTGAAATTCCTCTCATCACAATTATAACAAATTTTAAGGCATTAGCATCCTATGACTTCTTATGTCAATTTATGGACTCCAAAGAGTTGAGAGGGGGAAGGGGGTTATTTTAGGTGCTAAAGGGAGGTGTGGGTATGGCATAAATGGATACCTTTTTAAGTGTGTGTTTTCTACTACATGTGCTCCTACAACTAAGTAGCTAGGAAATCCTGCAACTAAGTAGCTAGGAAAGCCATCAAAACCTATGCTCGGATTTCCTCCTTCACATCACTGGTAAAACATTCTTTAAAAAAATGATCAATCATGCTAGCAATGTAGATTTCCAATTGCTCAAAGGTTGTTATAAAATCCTCCATTGTGCATATTTGGCACAACTTAGTCAACCAATGTAAATAATGAACATCTATTTCAAAAAAAGCATAGACGACTTTAAACAAAGTTACCAACTTAATGAGAACTCTATAGAGTTATTTTTCTAGAGGTCACATTTAGTGGTTATATTTTCACCAAACGAAAAATAAGAGCTAACGATGGCACCATTTTTTTTGAAGGTGGTTAAAATTGAAAATTGTTTAAAATCAAACCTTGGCGGCTAGAGAAAATTTTTAAAATCAACCCTCAAATCAAAAAATGATGTTACCAACAACATGATTTTTTTTGTAGTTAAAATTAAACCTTAGTCAAAACCATGGCCTTAACAATTAGTATTATCACACACAATAAAAACTGAAAATTGGCTTATAAATCAGTACTGAAAATTTTATTAATTTTTTTTTTAAGAAAAACAAAAATCCTCCATGACAATTAAAAATAAAAGATGTATTTATTAAAAAAATCATAACCAAAACCTTGTATCAAGAAAAAAATTAAAAAATAAATTAGAGCGTGTATATTTTCACAGTTAGACATATTGTAATAAAGCTTTTTTTGGAAGTAAATTGTGATGAAGGATCAAAATGTCCAACATTTTGGGTGGACAATCCACCCATCATTAGGGATATTGTAACATTTAATGAATCAATAAACTTATACTGCGCCTAATGATGGGAGGAGTGCTTGCCCAAAATGTTAGATGCTTCTAAAACATGAAAACAATTTACTTGAAAAAAAATCTTATTACAAAAATAAATAAATAAACTTAAAAATAAAAATAAATAAATAAAATAAAATAAAAACTAAAATAGAGAAAATTAAATTAAATTAAAAATAAAACTAAAATATGAAATGAAAAGACAATTATAAAAAATAGAACAAAATAAAAATAATTTTAAAACAAAACTTATTTAAAAAACACAATTCAAAAAATTCAAAACAAACAAAAATAAATTAAAAAACAATCAAAATAATAACAAAGTTGGGGGAGGTAATTATTAGAATCACCCCTACCACAACCCATGCACATGCACCTTCCAACCCCTACACAATCCATGGTCTTGTCCCCCTCCGCCTTTGCTCCCTCCTCCATCCCACAGCCTCCCTCTGCGTAATTGCTCCCATTCCCTCACAACCCATGGGCCCCCATGACAGTGACAATATGGAAGGGGAGGACAAGGGAAGGATGAGGGAGAAAAGGGAAGGGGGGAATGGTTGTGGGAAATTTAGGGGATGATACATTTGTGTGCACGGGTGGGGATAACAGGGATGGGTGATTCTAAGAATCACCCTCCCCCCACTTTGTTGTTATTATTATTGTTTCCCAATTTATTTTTGTTTGTTTTGATTTCTTTAATTATTTGTTTAATAAGTTTTTTTTTGTCTTATTTTTGTAATCATTTTTTAATCCTTTTTCAAAAACATATAATTTTTTAATTTCTTTTTTTGGTTCTTTCTTTTTATTTTTAAATTGTTTTTCGAGAAAAAAAATCATATTTTATTTTTCCTTTATTAACCTTTTTTTTACATTAATATAAATTTGAGTTATGAATTTTTTTTAATGATGTTTTTTTGTTGTTGCAATATATATATTTTAAATTTAAAATAGAAGCAAAAATTCAATTAATATATAAATTTTCAAGTAATGATTTAAGAGTCAATCTTCAATTTTTTTGTCTACGATGGTATCAGTTGTTAAGGTTGTGATTACAACTAAGTTATAATTCTAACTCCAAAAATAATAATAATAATAAACTAGTGTTATTGGTAGATTTTCGAATTTTAGGTTCTTCTTAAGGCTATGATTTCAAACAAATTAACATTTTAACAACCCTTAAAAAAGGGTGTCACTCAAGAACGTTATTTTTTGATTTGAGGATTGATTGTGGTGGTTTTTAGAAACAAATATGAGTATTTTGAGCCAGAGTTCCTCATTTTGAGTCCTTGGCTCTCATTAAATTAGTAATTATGTCTATTATTTGGACCAAGGTCTAGGAAATGTCTCCCTTATAGGGTTGTGTATGTTATTGCCAACATTCCCTATCCAAGAAAAACACACCCACTCAAAGTTTCATCAAATCATTCATGAATCTTAATGGGAGAAATAATGTTCCATGTCAATAACCCATACTATGGCATCAAAACCATCAAACTTGTTTAGATATTTCACGATATTTATGCCACATATGGTTATCCTAAGGGTGTTATCTATTATGATGGTCTCTGTCCACAAAGGATTCCATACTTGGTGGATCCATGTAATCACCTTTCCAACTGGTCCCATGGAGTAGGAGGTGGAATGTTAATAGATTGAGTTGTTGTTATATGTCCACAATCAAAACAACATTATTATTCAAGTATTGAATCTTAGAATTAGGGAAATTTTGAGGTCTAAAATGGGTATCCAAAGAAAAATAATAAAATAATAGTTAAAATAATAAAATATGTGTTATGAATTTTTAAAGAAAAAGAAAGGAAAATGCTTTTTTTACTGTATTTTTGGCTTATCTCATTATGGGTTTACTCAAATGTCAAGTGCGGAGACTCGTTGGATGTAGAATTGAACTCCACATCCAACGAGTACCCACTCTATATGCTTCCAAGTGAACCCACATTGTAAAAAATCAAAATACATGAAAAGACATATTGAACACGTTTCTTTCATGTATTTTGAATTTTTTTCGATGTGGGTCTACTCAGAAGCATGCATAGTTGGTACTCGTTGGATTTGGAATTCAATTCCACATCCAATGGGTGTTTACACTTAACATTTGAGTAAATCCATAAGGAGCTAAGCCAAAAATGCAATTTAAAATAGTAGTTTTCTTCTTTTCACTCCAAAATATTTACTCTCGGGGATGACATCATCATATTGAATCCTATCGGTTCTTTTAAATTTAATTTTTTTAATACATTTTTTGTTTCGAGGATCATTTTTTACCTCAAAATTCCTCTAATACAACCTAAGTGTTGACAATTGAGTTGAGTTTAAAAGTCCTAGAGTCAAGTTGTTTGTAAAGGATGTCTAATTGGGCGATTTTATTATTCATGGTCATATTTCGAGTGACCATCGTGGAATAGTTAGTTCCACCAAAAGGGTTACCAAGAGGTTATATTACCAATGCAATCAACATCACAAAAGAATTCTTTTGAGATGGACCACCTACAATAGTATAGGTGAATTGACAAAAAAAGGTATTACTTGAGAGTTATACTAAATTTGTGATTATCATTGCACAAAGAATATTTTGAGATAGATCTCCCACAATGGTATACGCTAGTCCCAAATTGTATTTTAATTTGACATGAGTATCTCTTCTAAGTATTATTACATTGATAAAATTCACAAGTTCTTGATATTTCGTCAAAATTAATTTTTCAATTGCCCATTCTCTAGAGGAAAAGGTTTGCAAGGTATTAAGGACAAATGATCGTCGAGTAAAACAGGTTTCTAATATACCCAAGGTATTTTGATACTAACACTTAGACAAATATTTCTTCGTATTGATGATTTGCTATATCAATTGAAGCATGTTGTTTATTTCACTAAGTTAGATTTAAGAAGCAATTATCATCAAATTATAATTGCTGAAAGTGATATTTGGAAAACTGCTTTTAAGACAAAACAAAGATTATTTGAATGGTTAGTAATGCCTTTTGGGCTTTGTAATGCACCCACAACATTTATGAGGGTGATGAATGATGTATTGCGACCATTCCTTGATAATTTTGTCATAGTCTACTTAGATGATATTTTTATCTTTAATAAGACTCGTGAAGAGCATGTAAAGCATGTAAAGTAGGTTTAATGTCTTAGAAAGGGAAAAGTTGTATTTAAAGATGTCCAAATGTGAATTTGGTAAGACATATTTGGTGTATTTAGGTCATATTGTAGGGGGTGGTGAATTGAAAATTGATCCCTCTAAAGTTGAGGTTATTGTAAATTGGCATAAGCCCAAAAATGTAACTGAAGTCAGAAGCTTCTTGGGAGAAGTCCAATACTGGAGGAAGTTCATTGCAAACTTCTCATCTATTGCAGCACCGCTACATGCTTTCAAAAGTGTGAAACATGTTTTTGAGTGGGGAGGAAAACAACATAAATCCTTCGACGTATTGAAAGAGAAGATCAGTACAACACCGGTTCTAGCACATATAGATCTCAAGAAGCCATCGAAATCCAAAAAAATGCAAGTGATTATTCCATGGGGGTAGTATTGATTCAACACAGTAAGCCTCTATGATTTCACTCTGAGACTTTTACAACTGCAGTAATTAACTATCCAACATATGATAAGGAATTGTATGTTGTAGCACAAAGTGTGAAAAAATGGAATCACTATTTAATGGGTAAAGAAACAATCATACATACAGATCATCAACCAATACAATACCTTCAATCACAAACTAAGCTACAACAATCAAGGCGCTTTAGATGGATGGGATTTTTACAGCAATTTCACTTAATCATGAGATATAAGAAAGGCATATATAACAAAGTTTCATATATGTTATCAAGACCTATAATCAATGCTTCTACAATTCTTAAGCATAATTCAATCACACATGAAAGCTACATTGAATAATATGCTCAAGATGAAGATTTTAAAGATCTATATGCAACTTTGAGTAAAGGCAATCAAATTGAAGAACTAGATTATCATGTTCATGACAAACTATTATATCATATTGGTAAGTTATGCATTCCACAAAGTGAAATAGTTAATATTATAAGGGAAGCACATACATCTCTTATTGTTGGTCATTTTGGTGTAGGAAAAACAGTTTCTCAATTGCAGAGGTATTGTTATTGGCCTCATATGAATGAAATTGTATCAAGATATGTAAAGGGGTGTTCTATGTGTGCTACCAGTAAGCCAAGTAGGAAATTGGGATTGTATACTCCACTTCCTATTCCTTTGCGTCCTTGGGAAAGTGTGTCCATGGATTTTGTGGGGGGATTACCTATGTCTAAGAAAGGTCATGATTATTTGTAAGTTGTAATGGATAGGTTCAATAAAATGTGTATCTTAATGACTTTTAAAAAGTATGTCACATATGAACAAATCACACAATTGTTCTTTCAAAATGTATGCATTCAGTTTGGGTTACCCACACATATTGTATCTGATTGAGATTCTCGATTTCTCGGGAAATTTTGGTCAAGTCTGTGGGAATTGATGGACACCAAGTTGAAGAAGAGCACAACATTTCATCCACAAACCGACGACCATACAGAGGTGGTGAACAGGACAGTGGTACATCTACTCTAAGGATATTGTTGCAAATATACTAGGCTTTGGGATGAGAACTTACACTACATTCAACATACCTACAACCGTGCCAAGCATTCATCGACTCAGACATCTCCATTTGAAGCATGTTATGGTTATTTACCAAAATCTCCTTTAGATTTCATCTTTGGGAAAGATATTGTAGTGGATGGACATAGTGATGTGGAGAAATCCAAGCATTTCATTGAACATATCTAGTTGCTACATCAAATAGTGTAGGAACAGTTGGAAAAGAGTCAAGCCAAATACAAAGTGAGGCATGACAAACATCATTTTGATCACAATTTTCATGTGGGAGACAAAATTTGGTTATACATCAGCAAAGAAAGGTTGCAAGGAGAAGGTAAAAATATCAAACCAATCCAGTATGGTCCATTCTGAATCTTAGAAAATATTGGAAATATTGCTTTTCAATTAGATTTTCCTCCTTATACGAAAATCTATTCTATTGTAAATGTTGAAAACTTGAAATTGTATGAACCTCCTATGATCATGGATCAAGAGAAAAGTATTCATGTACCTTCCATAGAAGATGTTGCTGCCTGAAGACATGTATGAGCTGCAGGAAGACACCATTATTGACAGAAAGACAAGGGCTTTACACTCACTTATTTTTTGAGTAGTACCAAAATTTTGGTGGTCCAAAAGCTTCTACTAGGGAGGAGTGATCCAGAGGATCCAAAAGACGCTCAAAGTTCCAGAAAATGCTTAAAATTTTCACATTTTTGAAATTCAGATGAAACCAAGCTCAATACATAGAGTTCGTCTCTCTGATTTCAACACAAATTGAACAGGAAAAAACATACATCGTATGAAAAAGTTATGCAATGTCAAAATTTAGGTTCAAACAGTTCAAAATGTCAAAGGTAAAAGTCAAAGTTGTAACACCCCCTCCTCCTAGGTCCACCCAAACAACCAACCAACTGGGAAAACATGTGATGAGAGAGGTTACTATAAGGGATTCAATCTCCTTGGTGACCTTAAGGAAATGGAATCGACAAAACTCATCAAACAAATCCATCCACATCAGCAACAACACCTTCAGGAGACATATCAACCACTTAAATAGTCTATCCCTGAGTCCCACTGATGATTTAAGCATTTTAACCCAGATTAACTCTCATGTTATAGGAAAGACAATTACCAACAACTCAAAGTCGTTCTCATAGGCCTATGTGCCAGCAACTGTGGACTTTTCTCAGCAAACCTATGCCAGTGACCTCGAGATTTGAGCCACTTTTCTAGCCCAAAATCCCAGCCTCTACCGAGAACTTGCTACAACCTTTAGAATCCATCAAAGACATGATAAAAATGTTGATAAATCTAGGCCTGAGAATCCCCAACCAGGACTGACATTATGTCAAACACTTGGCATCAATGCAACCTACAGGTCTAGGATACAAGACAGAGCATAAATGACTGAAAGAAATTATGAAACATAACCAGAAGGATAACCTCCTTCTCCATTGGACTATTATATCATCAATTAGGTCTTGCATCCATCCATTTAACAATTACAAGTAAATACATGAAATAACCATGACATGAACCAGTCACATAACCATGCTTATAACTAGCATTAAACCATATAAATATCAGAGATATGACAACCATTAAATCCACATATAAACAAGTACAAAAGTAAGAGAACTTAGCTTTTATTAATTATAGGCAAATGCCACCAAGCTTGAGATTTCCATGTACCACCCAACCATAGACATGGCTAAATCAAATCTCTCTTTTATCCAGTCACCCCCGTGCCATATTCCAAGCATGAATGTGGGATCTCATAGAATAACCAATCCAAGAAAAACTAAGGGAATCCAGAGGTAAAACCACCTCCACACTCACCAAACCGTGATCACACTGAAACCGGTGATCCGATCACAACCGAACCAAACTTGGAATGCCATCCGGAATCCATCACTATCCTTAAGGAATTTTCCATCTCCTTGTCTCTCAAGCTTTACCGCAAACCAATCTTGGATCACTAGGCCCTAGACCGAGACCAGTTTCTTAGGTTTTACCGCAGTATAAACCCATATCACTAGGCCCTAAACTGAGATTTATCCCTCAGGCTTTACCGTGTATCCCGACAAAATTGGTCAAGGGATTCCTAGGCCTTTGGGAATGAACCTTGAGACCACCTCCACCTCGGATTCTGAAATCCATCCGGAAAATCAAAGTTCAAAACCGAGATAAATATCCAAACACCATGGCATTCAGAAAAAGGAAAGGCTAGGCTAAAAACCAATGTCATAACCCGACAAAACCATGCCACCGACAGCGAGAGAACCATACACCAACATGCAAATACATGCATGTCCAAACCAGTTAGGAAATCACACATGTAAAAGGTACATGCAAGTATTCCTGTTGAAGCTACTTGATCCTGCTCTTGTTCCTTGATCCTTGTTTTCCTTCCTTTCCCTTTTCTTTCTATTCCTTCCTTGATTCAAAGCTAGATTGCTCCAAGAAAAATCCAAGTGACCAAGAGTGAGAGAGAGAGAGAGAGAATAATGAGATAGCTCCAAACTTGAACTGACAAAAGGTTACACTAACCAAGCTTGCCAACTAATCCTCAGAAGCCTTTTTATTAATGAGGCCTCTAATTTCTTCATTTTCCATTATTTTCCTTCAATTTCCTCCTCACATGAAACCTGTGACCTTTCACCTTACTCTTCTCCTAGTTTCCTTTATTTTCATAAATAAATGTGCCAAAAACGTCTTTTTCTTTTTCTTTTAATCCCTTTTCCTTAGTCTTTGTTAATTTCCTTAGATAAAACATACATCCAATGATGCCCACTAGGATATCTTTGCCCAAAATTCAGCTTGGAATAAGTGTCCCTTACCCGTGGTCATATTTTGCCTTTATTTACATTATTACATAGAATTTTCACCTGGGATATTATGGAATCCTCCCCCTTGGGGAACACCATCCTCGGTGTTAAACCACACAAAGACCTCAACAAAATTGCTGAAAAGCAAACATACTTCCCATGGAGCTTTATAACTTAGCTTGTTGTAGTGTTTATAATGAATGACTTTCTCAAAAGCAAAACATTATGACAACATGACCAAATAAAAACCATACCACATACTGGATCTTTAAAACACAACTCATTACGGTATTTACAATGACCACATATACACATATGCACATTTTCTCAACCAACAAATAAGAGGATACAATGCCTATATCAATCCACAAGGGAGTCCATAGGCTCCCACCTCCACCCTCAAAGTAATACTAGGATTCACTTCCTTTAGAGGAAGTCCAGAATCCACTGCCATAGTCAAAGCTGCATCCAATGTCCAAAACTACAATCATGTGCCACTTGTCCCCTCAACAAATAGTTACCAGATTATTGTTCCAAGGCACAGTCCCAATGTGCATTTGATTCCATCTAGAAATTCTGATGACCAAAACAAATATATCTACGACCTCCCCTTCTCTGCTACATAGTCCCTTGGGAAATCCAGTCACCCCCTTCCTTGCAGTCACTCACCTTCCAAGTTCACGATAATCCCATAACCAGGGCAATCCATCCCTTGGAAAGGCTTCTTTTCATCAGAAGATACAAAACCAAGGCATATCCCTCCCTTATAACCATCATACTGGTCATAGCATGCTCATGGAAATCAATGGACACTATTGAGTATCAGTGTCCCACAATGGCTCTACTTCTGAAGTACTCTACCAACATACTACTGCATGTTCCAATTTATTTTGCTGCTACTACCCATACTTGCAGTCGATTTCAACCACCCAACCATGCATGTTCATGCATTCCTGTTCCAAGCACATAGTTTCCATTAGATTCAAATAAATGGAAATAACCTCAAATCATACCTCATTGGTAGTTTGTCAGTAAGGTACACTTGCAATCCTGTTCACTTCTTGTCACAATAAGTCAAACTAATTGTTTGATCAAAACATCATGCATAAAAGTATCACATCAGGTTAGCTCAAAACACAACCATCATAGATCAACATCATAAATCATATGTAACCATCATAAACCATAATCATGGATCACATATAATCATCATATATCAGTCATAAATCACGTGCATAATAAAACTGAAATAAAATGTTGATACTTATTCTTTCATCAATCCTTAGCTTCTACCTTTGTCTTTATTATGTACCCACTCTAGATCGGTTGCCACACCCGAGAATCACCCGGTGCCTTCTCCTCAACCATGTGCATGCACACATAGTGGGGATCACACACATACACTCACACACTGCATACAACACCATGCAATACATGCATCTACACCGGTACCATATGTACTACATATACACACTACCACCTGCACACTGCAACCATCTGCACAATGTGTGCACAACATCACATGTACACGACACCACTTGCACACCGTGTACACAATGCCACATGTACACTGCACCATTGTACAATGTGTACACAATACCACATGTGCACAGTACCACACGCATGACATGTACGCGACACTATATGTACACAACATCACATGCACGACATGAATACAACACCACTTGCACACAGTGCCATTTATATAACATGTACACAACACCACATGCATAGAACACCACTTGTACAATCATGCACACAACACCATATGTACATATCACCAGATGTACAACATGCACACAACACCACATGTAAATAAGTTTAAAACTACATATCCAACATGTATATAGTATCATCTGTACATAGCACCGCATATCCAATATGAACAGAGCACCATATGCATACAACGTCGCATATACATCATGCACACAGTTAATATGTACATAGAAACACATATCCAACATCTACATGCACATAACATCACGTGCACACCAATAGTACCACACGCCCAAACCACACTGTCTCTGCCAAGCAACCTTGCTTCCAATGTCTTATCCATGCTTGTCCTAGCATGTCGCATACCAAAATGCTTTCATTTCATTGTTGTATCCCTCGGTATAACCTATCCATAACATAGAAATAATATAATCACATAATATCAACTCATAACCATATGATACTTACCTTGTATATTTTTCATTATTACTCTTCTCAATTACTTCCTCGTAAGACCAAGAACCTCCTCATTCCATTCGCCTGTATAAGCAATAATTCCTCCACAAGGACGATTCCTAATGACCCTGTCAGACAGTGACATAGATACATAGATACATACATATATAATCATTAGCATAAAACAATTATCATTATTTCAGACAATGACATACATACATACATGTATACATCTATAAACATCAACATAATCATGATCATAACATAATTACCAGATAACATAAGGTTTAGGTTAAGAGAACTTCCGTTATTCGTGCACAACATGCACAACATTGAGAAAAATCATTCCCAACATAGTGAAGGTATCTGACACCTCAAATCCATTTACCTTTTCTAGTTACCTTTCTCATGTTTGTGTTACCACCATCCATTTACCACAATGGACCTGACCAATCCCACCGACTATCATAGTCTTGCCTTCCTCTGCACTTACTCATACACCGAGATTCATCCTTGTCTTACATCATCTGTTGAGTACCACACATCTCTCCTAGAGTTCCATTAACTTCCTCTTTCCCGACCAATTCCCAAGACTCAAGACATGAAAGGAAACCCCAGAAACAACAACAAGAAAACCATGAAAACCAAAAGCAATACGACGACGCAACAAAGTGGCATAATTATGCACCAGACACATGCAAAATCGCAAATCAAGCGCAACAATCGCAAAAGACCAAAATCACCAGAATAACAACAGACACCATGATTCAATCCCCATGGTTCCCAAGGAAAGCTCAACCTGAGCCTTCTTCAAGATTGTTGTCACAAAAAATTGATCATCTAGCCATAATTTACTAGATGGGTTGAAGTACGCCATGTAGGGCCAATTTTACCATAGTAAAATTGCTTTCACTGTGAGAAATTACTTAATAAACCACATTTGTTAAGTCATTTATAATTAAACCCATGAAAAATAATTAAATAAATCACTATTTCTTTAATTATCTTCTAGGAATAATTAATTAAACATTGTTTAATTAATATTCCTTATCACATTTGACCCAATTATCAGAAATAAATAGATAAATCATTAATTATCTTATTTTCTCTAGGAATAATTAATTAATTACTAATTAGTTAGTATTCCTTGTCAAGTTTGACCAAATCCTTTAGGACTAATTAAATAAATAAGTATTTGTTTATTATTCCTTAACCATATTTCTTGAGATGATAAATAAATAATTCATTTATTTATTATTTCTAAATAAAAGTTTAAATATTTTTCCCCTCTAACCAAATATAACAAAATATTCCAAATGGTTATTTCTAGAATGGGGTTAATAATATTTTATTATTGACCTAATATTTTGTTATAAATAGAAGGGCTTTCCATTCATTATTCACTTTCAATTATTTTCATTGTTGCACTCACTCTTACAACTCTAATTATTATCACTGTTGTACACCATTTTTCTTTTACATTTGAGTTCTCATTGAGCTCAAACATTTTATTTGTTGGGTTTACACATTATAGAGGAGAGAGACTCTATAAAAGCTTAATACATTTGAGGATAGCCAAGAACCCATCCCATAGAGGGGGACTGGTAACATTATTTGTTCCCTTCACAGGTGTTGTTTAATAAAATATATTCTTTATATATCTGGTTTCCATTGGATTATTGGACTTACTTGCACTTATTTTACTATTCCATTTTTTTGTTTAACTATGATTGTGGCATAGATTAGGGCTTTGGCAAGTTTTGTTTCTATCATTTGCTGCAAATCTACAATGTTTAGTAGGCATTTCTATTGTTTGTCATCCACAGCCTAAAGTGATTTCTTTTCATACACATTCAAGAAGAAAACACAATAACAAATTGGCGACTCCACTGTGTTTTTAATTCTAATCCGAAAACCTGGGTGACCTTCAGTTTTCAGCTTAGGGTTTTTCTTTTTTCAGTCTCTTAATGTTGTTTTCTAGCTTTCTAACCCTAGATCAGTCAAATTTCTAAATTCCATAAGTTTTCTGGTCTTTTCTGCAGGTCATAGAAACTAGCCATGACAAAGACGACAAATTTTTCTGAGACTTTCCGACCGTGAATCAAGGAGAAGAAATCACACTTTTCTACCCCAAAAGTGCAATCTATAGGTCCACAACACACTTTCTGGCCCAAAAAGTGCGATATCCTAGGAATCAAGTCAGTACCTGTGTTTTTTAGGGTTTCCGAGGATTTTTCCAACCTATTTCTGGGTTTCGCTGAGAGTTGTCTGCTGTGTTGGTTAACCACTATCTTACCCTACTTAGGCATGTATCTACTATGTTTTGCTTGTCGAAGTGGAGTTTAACCTCTTTAGGGCTTCTAGTATGCTTCCACCTTTATAGGAGGAGTTTAGCTGAGTAAGAAGTCTAAGTTTTTACAAAGATTTTAGCCATATTTTCCAGATCTGTACCTTCCTATTTAAGATCTTCAAAGACAGGTTGTTTGCATCCAAAGTTTCATCTCAGACCTTGTTTGGTCATTTGCCTTAGGGTCCCATTGGTTGCCCTAGGTTTCACACCCATCTCCCTATCTTTTTGCAACGATTCCCCCCCTGGTTTTTTGTTGTTGTTGGACCACTTTCCAGTAGCGTAGTTTCATTTCATCCCAGTCACACCGACACTTAGATCTCTTGGCCTTTTTTTTGTGTTTTCAGTTGATTTAGCCACCAAACATCACCGTGTTTGCAAACTCAGTTTGGGTGGGGTTTAGAAAGTTGATTTGTTGTTCATTTTATGTTTTTAATTTCAGTGTATTTCAACAATTTTTTTTATTTTTTCAAACATGATCTAGGCTTAATTAATAAACAGACAAGCACACCTTAAGTAAAGGGCACCTAGTTTTACACTACCAAGCCAAGACTTAACTTAATTAATTTATCTCCCCACACAGAGATAAAAACATCTTATTGATATCCCTTTACCATTTCCGTGTCACTTGTGTCTTACAACCATTGCACTAGCAAGGCATTTGTTGCAGAGACTCTTAGGCCTTCATCCACAGTTTCTTCTTGGGCATATTACTCCCCCCCACAGGATTCGATTTCATAGTCCCCCGAGTCCCCATACCAACTCATCTTATGGTTCATCTGATTCTGAGCCTCCTTGACCACATTTCATCATCATGTCAGGACCCACTACAGGTGCCACAACCCAACCTGGTGTTGGCTCTAATTTTATCCTAGTGGTCACATCTACTGGAACCATCTCAGGAACTATTCTGACAACGTCCATGCTACATTTCATGGTTGGGTTAAGCCTCCCAGATTTTAGCTATTTGATCAATGACCCTATACATCACGATGCTAGTTGGCTAGATATGCCAACTAAGCTTCCCTCCGACATTCCCAAGTTTGAGGGTAATTATGGAGGACCCCACCAATCATGTTTTCTCCTTCCATATGTGGTGTTCATCTAATTCCATCACCAATGATTCCATTCATCTCCGGTTGTTCCAATGCACGCTCATTGGAGATGTTGCGAAGTGGTATGTTAACCAACCTGTCACCTCTCATTCCATTTTCACAATGCTTGCTAAAGCGTTCCTCTCATATTTTTAGTTACCTCTGTGATACGACACTGGTACAGAGCTCTTGACTGCATTCCATCAGTCCTCTACCACCCTTCCTTCCAATCATGTCCAGGAATGGCGTAGAAGGAGCATCATGTGCCGTGGTCCGCCCTTCGAAGACCGTGTCTACCTCGATTGGTTCCTTAGAAATATTTTAGAGCCTGTTGCCAAAGATGTCACATCTCATTTTCCTTAGAAAGAGGAAGAGGCTCTCCAAACTGCTCTAAGATATGACTTGATTTATGCTCTATCCGATTATGTCTATACCATTATACCAGACCTCCCCCATCCCGGTGGTTCCAATGCACTGGGGCATCTAATGTCGCTGAGGTTATCATTGGAGCTATTTCACATCCTTCACCATACACTCAATAGAGTTATGACTATCCGTAGGGGGGCACAAGTTCCTCCAACAATTATGCCCCTCCTACCAACAACATGTATTCAAGACACAACACCTCTTATGCATTTACCGAACCACATCAACAGATGTCAGGGCCATCTAGTGCTCAACCTATTTACCAGATCATTTCCCCTTCACCATATTATACCTATTCGCCACCAAGAGCTCTAGCCCCTCAGGCATTAGCACCGCAACCTCCCATGCATCCTCAGGCCCAGCAACCACTACCCCATCAAGGTCAAGTGTTTTCATGACAGAGTGTGACCAATCCCACAAATTCGAAGAAAAATAATAAGGGGAAAGGTAACAAGGGTAACCAAGGTAATCAACCTAATGAACCCTAAGGGAACCAACCTAACACCAACAACCAACAACAGGGAAACCATCCCAAGAAGACCAAGGCTATTCACATGAATAAGACTTGTGCATGTTGTGGTGTACATGGCCATTTTACTCATGAGTATCCCCTCTTACCCTATATGTGCCAACTGTGGGAAGCCCAAGCAGCTTCTAGAGGTCAACCGCCCATGCAACAACCGCCTCAGAATCATGTGCCATCTCAACCAGCCATGCTCACAAATCCTTTCCCTTAGCAAGGATTTGTCATTACTCAGCCTTAACAAGGTTAAGCAGCCCTCCTTCCCCAACCTTCTGGTCATGTTGACTACCAAATCCTTATGATTAATTCTAACGAGGTCAATCCCTCTAATATCAACCTGCAAACTAGGTCACGTCAATATGACAAGCCATCGAATTTGTTTGCCACTGAGTCCAAAATCAAAGCATCTACTAAGCCTCTTATGACACCAAATGGTCCGCTATAGATCCCTCAACCTAAAGTTGAGGCAATTCCCATGTCCCCAAGGGACCATTGTGTCGTAACGCGACTTCTAACTGAGCTGCTCATACATACAGTATAGTAGATGACCTGGTGCAATCCCCTACTGCCATGTCGATGCTGGAAGTCCTCCAATCATGCCCATCTTAAAAGAAATCTCTACTAACTTCTTTGGGCACAATAGATCCTTGAGACGATCGCTTAATTATCTTTTCTGTTGATACGTTAGAACATCCTCCATTACCTCCATTCATTTCTTTCCAGATACCAGTCTGAGCCCATAATGCAATCATAACCCGATGCATTATTGACGAAGGCACATGCACCTGCGTGATGTCTGCTGCTATTTGGAAGCAACTCAAGTCACCTAAGATGTCCCCATCCACCATCACTTTGCATTATTAGGACGGTCACTCCTCGCAGCCTCTTAGCATGTATCACAATTGTCTAGTGACCCTTGTGGGAAAAATTGTCCATGTAGACATTGAGGTTATTGATGCCCCTCTAGATTAAAACATTCTATTGGGTCATAGTTACACTTACTCCATGTCACCCGTCGTGTCTGTGGTTGTATACAAGATGTGCTTCCCCCATGAAGGGAAGATTGTCGCTATCAATCAGTTGACATACTAGGAGCCTTCATCCTTGACCTCCCCTGAGTCCATTATCTCATCGACGTCCGACAAGAAGTCTTCTAACCCTCTCACTAGTGTTTCACCCGGAGTCTACAAATATTCCTCATTATTAGGTGCTTTCCCCAGTCCTCCCCTCCTATCTCTAAGCCTAGCTCTTTGAGTGTTTGCATGTTACAAGCGTCATAGGTTGCTCAAAAGCAGTCTCGTATATTTCATCCGCAACCAAATCTTAAGAACCCCATGGTTGCCATCTCAGCTCAACCATCCATATCCACCCCCCACAACCTCATCCTTTTGTGGGTGCCTCCCCTTTGTTCCCACCAGGAACTATTCCTACAGGTCTCAACCATCTAGGAGCTATTCTGCAAGGACATTACCCTGTAGGACAGATACCTTTCTTATTTCCTCCTCTGGGAATCTTTTCTATCCCTGTCATGGCTTTGTTGGTCCTTACTAATATGACTTTGGGGATTCTACTGTGCTACATTGACCCTCCTATGAAAACTCCTCCTGGTTAGCTAAGACCATATCATGCTTTGACCTCAACTCAACTAGTCCCTACGACCCCTGTCATTGCTCCAGTTCCACCGCAACCTCAATAGGAATCCACTCTTGTTGCAAAAGCATCTGGATAGGGGGGGGAATCCAAGAGGAAAGAACCTAAGGACAAGGATCGCCAAGCACCTTCTACTCCAAAAGCTCCAAATTTGACACCTCCATGCGCTTTGTGTGAGGTTGTTGGGAATGCCACTAATAACTGTCCTAAGCTTCCTCGTCTCAAACCTTTGGTTCGTGAAACCTTCCCTGAGTCAAAGATCCCTGAGGTCCAAATTACCTTACCAGGACCAACCAAGAAACTCAAAACGTTGCGCACAAATCACCCTTGTGCCTTGTGCAATCATTATGGTCACTACTCCCATTGTTTCCCTCGTCTCGACGAATTTCGTGATTTCCTTCAAGTACTTTGTGAACACGAAGCCACTCGTAGTGGATCACGTACTCCTCTACTTGTGGATTCTGGTACCACTATTACACCAAAACAGGGGGACTCTAGTCCCACCATCGTGATCCCTCCCCCCGATGTCGAGATGACGGACTCCATGGTCCATATCTTTTACCTATCATCATCCTTGAGATCCTCGCAGGAAAACCTCGTTGACGTTCCCGTGCACGCTTCTGTCGAACCTCCCTCCTCAGAAACCCTGGTCTCAACATTGGTAGGTCTTTCATCTACTAGCTCATTGTCTACCATTTCAGATGATGCGTATGTGAACCTTCTTTCTTAGGATGATGCACCAGGTACCACCACTGCATCATGTAGTCAATCTTCCTCTCGTCCCCCCATCTTCCATTTTGATGAGGACATCATGGAAGCCATGACTACCCCTGATTATCCTTGGGATGATATGCACCATCATGCGTACTTCCTTCCATATTTGGAGTCCACCACTCTAAATACATCCAGTATGCCCATAGCATATTGGGGGGCACATAGGCCCCTACATCTCCTTATCATCATTTGGAGTATCTCGTGCCAAGTTGGGCTAAGATGCTTGAATCCCTTTTTTGAGAACTCGAAACATAATAACGCTCGACAAACTCCTCCTGCTAGGGGGCATCATCCCCACCTTTGCATACCAGATCAATCCCCTCCATCACATATGCTTGAGGGCAATATCCCATGCTTGGGGGCATGATGGTTTTCCCCTAGCCATATTCTCAATTGATTAACATAAGTCTCGGCCTAGATCCCACTGGATCTAGGTATGGTCGATTATCCTCCCATTCCTTGGATAATTTGTCCTACCAGCCTCTTCGGTGAGCCATATGCACATCACATATCGTAGACGTTTGATACCATATCTTCAAATATTCTACTTTATGTCCACATAGTCCCCATGTTTGACTTAGTGGGTGAGAATGATTCTAGACCTCCTCTAGTAGTTCATTCTTGTTTTCCTCTTCCCTTAATTATTCACCAGGAACTATCATTCCAAGAAGCATTAAGCCTATCTTTAGACAAGTAAGGCCACTTTCTTGAAATTTGCAAGTCTCGATTTTGATGGTCGGTTTTTCCGCTACGATCTCCACAAGATTTAGGGCCTTCTCATCATCTCCAAATTCACCACAGCTCACTTAGAAAATGAACTAAATTGGAAGGGAAAAGCCCTTTTTTAGGAAAACCCATAGTTTTTGTGCTACATATTGCGACCAAACCATAGCTCCCTCTGACAAACATTCAGCACCATTGGAAATCACCGAGTACTCTAATGGGTCTCTCTTCATTTTGATGATTGGACACTTCACCAGGGAATCATTTTCCAAGAAGGGCCACTTCGTTGCCTCTCAAAATCGAATTTCTTCAGATGCGACGCTTGTACCTTGAGGTCTACCTCCATACAAGTAAGTGGTCCTCCATACTACATTGATTGGTTAGCAATTTAACTTCTAAGCTAAATTTTCTCATGGCAAGTGCCTAAACCCTAAAGTTCTCCCTTTTATGCCTAAAACCCTAAACCCTCATTGTTCCTCCTATCACCTATCACTATAGCTCTAAACTCTTTCCCTATCCCTTTATTCCTTTATCCTTATTCCATACCATTCCCATCCCTTTATCCCTCTTCCCAAAGGGAAATTTCTCAAACAAAACAAGCCCTCCCTCTCATTTCCTACTCCCTCATTCATTTTTAGCCCATTAGGTCATCTCCCATCCCCTCACTCTTAAAACACTTTCACTCATTCCCTTCATACAACCTCAAGCCTTGCAAACATGGACAAAGAGGACCAAAACTATGAGGAGGAGGAAAACACAGGCAGTGACACCTCAGCAGATAGAGCTAGGCAGTAGAGAAAACCACACAAGGGAGGCAAAATTATCAGAGAAGAGTCATCAAACCTTAGAGAATTTCAAGCCTCTCAGTTGGCTGTCACATGTTTCAGATATCTTGGCTGCTATGAGTTCTGTGAGCAGGTAGAGAGAGTTCAATACCACCCAGAGCTCACCAAACGTTTTGTAGCTCATCTCTAGGACAACAAGGTAACTCTTGTTGGGGTAACATTCACAATCTCACCCTCCATCATTTCAAATGCAACTAGGATTCCGAATATAGGGGAGAAGTGGTACAAGGCTCAGGACTTAGATGAACATTATTATGAGCCTTATATCAAACCCCGGTACATAAATGAGGTGAAGAGACTTTTTCCTTTTATATTTCTTGAAGACAAGTATGTCCCCATGATTAAAATCATCATGAAATATTTCACTTGTGAGGGCAGATTCTCCACGCTATACACCTATCACATCAGGTTTGTTATGTCACATCAGGTTTAGGGGTCCCATACTGAAAATTTTACATCATTTCATTAGGTCATGTAAAATTGATCCACTGATGTTAGTGTCAGTATCTGTATACTTCCATCAGGGATCAAAATTTTCTCTTTGAATTTTCATTTTAGGGTTCCCATACTGAAAATTTTATATCATTTCATTAGGTCATGTAAAACTGATCCACTGATGGTTGTCTTCTCTTCAGAAAATCTAAATTTCTCCCTCATAGAGTATACTTGTTGACCCTTCTTCAGGTTGTCTTCATTTATGGTTTCATGGACAATTGGAAATCATGCTTTCATTAGGTCATAGGGCATGTTTTCATTAGGTCTTAGGGTGTCATCACCAAGGTCAAGAGCATGATTTAAAAGTGTAAATAAAGGGAAGCAAGGGTACGAGGATGATAAATAAGTCAAGCATGATGGCCTGTAGGTCATAGCCACTGAATAATTATCTTTTAACCTAATGTAATTTTCACCTCAAAAACATGTTTTTGAGGTGAAAACATAGTATTTTTGAGTTAATTTGTATTTATTATGTAATTTTAAGTCACTATATGTAATAAATGATCCCAGCTGCACCAGAGCATCTCTCCTTGCTGCAAGACAAAGAAACACTGCAAAAATCAGTTCAAGTTGAGCATTAACCACCTGAAAAGACACAAAGAAGAAAAGGCATTAAAAACAAAGTTTTGAAGAAGGACAAGAAACATTAGAAAGTGGTCTTTTCAAGTGAAAAATCAAAATCTACTCCTATTTAAGCTCTCACATTTCATTTTCAAGTTCATTATTCTCATTTAGCATGCAAGGAGTCAAAAAGTGAGAAGAAGAGGTAAGGCTGAGTGAGTTTTGGGCGAAGGAGAGTTGGCGTTGCGCTTCTGGAGGGTGGAGCTACACTTCTGGAGCAGTGGTGGAGTGGTGTTGCGCGTTTCAGGCAGGTAGGGTTGGCGCTGCACGTTGAGGCCCGGCGCTGCGTGTCTGGGAAATTCCACAGTGTAATTTTATACTGCGCTGCACTTCTAAGATTGGCGCTATGCGTCTGTGCAGTGGCGCTGCGTGTTGTGCAGAAGGGCCACAAAGGCCTCAATCCTTCAACAAACCTCAAATTTTCCCTCTCTTACCTGCATACAAGTAAGTGGTCCTCCATACTGCATTGATTGGTTTGCAATTTAACTTCTAAGCTAAATTTTCTCATGGAAAGTGCCTAAACCGTATAATTCTCCCTTTTATGCCTGAAACCCTAAACCCTCATTGTTCCTCCTATCACCTATCACTACAGCTCTAAACTCTTTCCCTATCCTTTTATTCCTTTATCCTTATTCCATATCATTCCCATCCCTTTATCCCTCTTCCCAAAGGGCAATTTCTCAAACAAAACAAGCCCTCCCACTCATTTCCTACTCCCTCATTCATTTTTAGCCCATTAGGTCATCTCCCATCCCCTCACTCCTAAAACAATTTCACTCATTCCCTTCATAAAACCTCAAACCTTGCAAACATGGACAGAGAGGACCGAGACTATGAGGAGGAGGAAAACACAGGCAGTGACACCTCAACAAATAGAGCTAGGTAGCAGAGAAAACCACACAAGGGAGGCAGAATTATCATAGAAGATCCATAAAACCTTAGAGAATTGCAGGCCTCTCAGTTAGCTGTCACATTTTTCAGATATCTTGGCTGCTATAAGTTCTGTGAGCAGGTAGAGAGAATTCAATACCACCCGTAGCTCACCAGACTTTTTGTAGCTCATCTCCAGGACAACAAGGTAACTCTTGCTAGGGTAACATTCACAGTCTCACCCTCCATCGTTTTAGATGCAACCAGGATTCTGAATGTAGGGGAGAAGTGGTACAAGGCTCAGGACCTGGATGAACATTATTATGAGCCTTATATCAAACCTCGGTACAGAAATGAGGTGAAGATACTTTTTCCTTTCAGATTTCTTGAAGACAAGTATGTCCCCATGATGAAAATCATCATGAAATATTTCACTTGTGAGGGCGGATTCTCCAGGTTGTACACCTATCACATCAGGCTCCTCATGCATTTTACCAGGGTGAGGATGTTAAACCTCCCTCATTTCTTGTTCGGGAATATTGAGAAGATGGCTCATTTTGTCCAGAAGAAGCCATACCCTCAGCAGATGAGCAGTCTCTATCACTATTCCTTGATCAAGATGGTTGTGCTTCATCATCTTAGCCTCCTCAACATCTCTTGGGAGACATTTATCGCTCATGAAATCTTCAAGGGTCCTCAAATTCCATTTATCGCTCATGACATCTTCAAGGGTCCTCAAATTCCATTTATCGCTCATGACATCTTCAAGGGTCCTCGAATTCCTCCACCAGTGTCTCAAGAAGTAGGGGACCTTCTAGCAGTGTTCGCGTGAAAACAGATGAGGAGGCCAAAGAGACTAGTACTGAGGTGCCCGTGACTTGCATGACATATCAGAGGGGCACGAGGAGATTATTTGCAGCCGATAGGCAAGTGTTTGCTCCACGAGATGTGGAAGGGACCTTGCCTTCTTCATCAACCCATAGGCAAATGCTAGCTCCACAGGATGTGGAAGGGGCTTTGCCTTCTTCATCAGCGCGTCAGGTACAGGTGTAGCAACTATACAAAGGGAAGGAAAAGATGCCGAAAGATCATTTTGATGATGAGGAGGAAAGATACTTTGACTTGACAGATCATGATGAGCCAGAGCAGCGTATTACTCATCATGGAGTGGAAATCATTGACTTAGAGGCTCAAGATGAAGAAACCATAAAGGACATCATCATACATGAAAAGGAGGCTCAAGTACAAGCTCTGAAGGACAATTTGGAGAGGGCCAAGTATGTCTTCACATATTTGGAATAAAAAAACAAGCAGTTGAGTGACAAACAAGTCCTCATGGAGTTGGAACTGCTCAAGGTAAAACGACAAAGTGGCAAAGAGGCACAGGTCCCTTTGACTCCTATTGAGAAGGAGATTGAAGATGATAGAGAGACTTGGCTTGAGAGAGTCAACTTGCACCTTGAGAAGCTGCTACAGAAAGCCAATAGAGACAATTAAATGATCAGACACATGGCCTATCATTACAGGACCCGAAACAAGATTTGCAACATGAGGGTCAAGAAAATGAAAGTTAGGCTGAGACGTGCTCTGAAAGGCAAAAAGGAGGAGGATAGGTTAGGTTTCTTGCTGAAGCTTCCTTGGCTCATCAGGACAGTTGAATATGGTGATTATCACCAATTTTGGGCAAGTTTGTAAGATTTTTTGTCACTTGCAAATTTTGAAATTCTACACACAGGAAAACTGTCCAGTGGCGCTACGCTTTTCCTAGGGGCACCCAAATGAGAAATGGTTTGCATTTTTGGATTCCGAGCGATGAGGAAATGCACCCTAGAGATTTTCTAACTTTTTGGGGCAGAACTGGTGCACAAAAAGGTCAAAAACACCATAAAAATGACCTTTCTGCCACTTTTTGGACACACAGAAGCAGTCTTGGGAGAGTCAAGTTTTGAGGGGTCAAATGAGCTTAAAATGCAGAAATTTCATGTGTTTCGGAAAGTAGACTTGAAGATATTTGCAATGAGATATCATGAGCTCAATTTGGATGCCAGAAAGGCCTCCAAAAGGGACCTGAAAGTGGCGCTGCGCGTTGGGCCAGTGGCGCTGCGCGTTGGGCCAGTGGTGCTGCGCGTAGGGCAGACTTTGCACAGGATGCCTATTTTTCTAGTTTTTGACTATGTTCATGGATTTTCTCTAACGGAGGATGATTTACCTTTGTAAATGATGACTTGGAATGTAACTATGATAAATAAATTGTAATAGAGGGTAGATTCATTACTTTAGAAGTCAGTTTAAGCTCAAATGAATCAGTTTTTCACTTTTAGAGGCAAGTTGTTGAGATGCCTATATTCCTGTTTCTTGTTCAGTGTTGGTTAGATTAGCTCGTCATATTAGGGATTCAACCCCTGAGGATGGGAGGAGGTTGAATTCATGTCTATATCTTCTTCTTCTCTCTCATTGTAAAGGGTTGGACTCAGCTGGATGCTCAGACCTTGATTGTACACCATCTTGTAGCTGTTTAGCAGGAGATTAATAAGAATTGAAGCTATTTTTATGGGATCCATGTGGTATGGAGTTTTATTACAGTTTCTTATTTTGTGATCATATGTTAATGTGTTTTGTATGTTTCGTTAATCATTTCATTGCTTCTAAGTGAATGCTTTCAAGTTGATAGGTGAAATTCATTGCATCAGTGCTCTCCTTTGGGAAAACATTCACCATTTCATGTTTTCACAGTATAGGAAGGATCCATGGTTTTCACATGCTCTTTTTAGCTTCTCACCAGTCTTAAACATCTCACCCCATCAAGCCCTAGAGTGCTAAATCCTATGCCTACCTTGCCCCATTGAATACCTTGCAATTCTGACCTAGTTTCCTAGACCTAAATTGTCCAGCTCCTCCTGATCCAATAAAACACCTTCAAAATCCAACCAAAACTTCGTGCTACTATACCTAGCCTAATATCCTTTTCCGGATCTAGTCATCTTGGCTGAGATCCTTACAGAGAGAGCCCTCTCCTGACCTAGTAGGGCTAGCTACTTGGCTAAGCGTGGTCTGTGGTTACCCTAGCATTGCCTTCCTTCACCTTGAGGTTCAATCCAGGTGATAACATAGTGGCGACCATACTGCGGAATGAAAGACTAATCACCCCGATAATATATTTCATTTGAATTTTAAGCTTATGGATGATGAGTTTTAGAATTTACTAGGCTGAATTGGAAAGTTTTAAAGCAATATATAAAACTTCGAAAATTGAGCACACTGGCTTCGAGAAAGTACATTAGGGCCAATCCAAATCCAAACCCTACCCCAGTAGTGGATAATCCTAACTTGATTTCGAGAAGACTCAAAAGACAAGAAAGTTTAGTCAATCCCACACCTTCAATAAAAGTAGATTCCTGCCCTGATGAGTGGTTGTTTTTAGAAGACCTCCCCTTTGATTTGTCATTTGACCTTTCCCTATTTAGAACCAAGTCTGAAAGTGCACTTGACGACATAGTTCTAGATCCAGAGTTTATTGCAGATCTCGAAGTCCAAAAGGCAAACCGGTCAATTGATGAGTATATTCTAAATTCCCCTCAATCATCCCTCACTACTGCTAAGATCCCTGAGTTTTTTGAACCAGTGTCCACTACCCTCAGTTCATCATTATTCCCTTCAACCTCTGAAATTCATTCCCCGCCTCCATTTATGCCTTCACTTCCCTATCAACCTATCATTCTCCATCAATCACCTATTACTCACAGTTCTCCATCAACTACTCCATCAACTCCTAGTAGCCCAATCCTTGCTTTAAATCCACCTCGAGTTATGGCTGCCCGGTATGCACCCCTTGTTTTACCTCAGAATCTTGGTGCCATGCCCGCTGATTATCAAACCAAGATACCTTTCTTTGATGCCACTCAAACCATTACAACTCAGCAACATGTTGATAAAATGGATGATTTTTTTGACCTCCATGAAGTAGAAATTGAAGATATGACAATGAGATTGTTTGTACAAATCTTTGGAGGTGAAGTTTGAAAATGGTTCAGAACTTTACCAACAACTTCTATCACCACTTTACCAATCCTCCATAGGCAATTCCTGGATCGGTGGGAGGTGAAGAAGAATCCACTTCAGATTTTGTCCGAGTATGAGAACATCAAAAGAAATGTCGTCGAGAGTGTGCAAGACTATTGTGTGAGGTTTAATGCAGTATACAATGCTATTCCTACCAACTTTAAACCATCATATGGACTGGCTTTGCTCAAATTTCCAAATGGTTTCGATGCTGATATGGCATATCAGTTGCGGGAACGAGATCCTATCACACTAGAAGACATGCAAAAGAATGCAGTGAATGTAGAAGTAAACTTGCTGGCCAAAAGAGCAAGAATGAGATTTGAGAAAAGAGTGACCATAACAGAAGAAGCATCTACTTCATATGTAAATATGGATACATTGATTTGAATAGTGGAAAGGATGGTTGACCAGTTAACCATCACAGATATACCTGAAACACCAATTCAGAATCCCAATTGTAGAGGACAGTAGCAGCCCCAATTCCGAATCAGGCAGAGAGAACAAAAGGCACCAGAGCAACCAGCGAAACAACAGCAGATCAGAACTCCCTTACAGCATAATTATGTTCAAGGAATGGAAGAAGAAGATGACGAAGATCCGGTAATTGAAACAAATCACTTTTTCACTGCTGATGGTATGCCTATATTTTTGACCGAAGATGAAGAATATGCAGAAGTTCCAGACATTCAAAGGGATGAGGATTACATCTTAGCAAATGATGTGGTTTTGGAGGCTGAATCTATTGATTATCAGCATGGTTATATGAATTCTTTGACTACATAGCAAAGGCAATACTCTTTAAGGAGCAGAGATGTACCAGTCAATCCCATTCAGAAAAGAAAATATGTGCAATCAAAGAATGATTCCTCAAACACTCAGAGGAAATGGAAATATCTTGTTGATCCAAATCCTAGAAAGGTACCATTAACAAGTATCATTGCAAACGAGAAGAACAATCAGCAAAAAGATAGTGCAATGAAAGAGCAAGCAGATAAGAAGGACATTGGTGTCAAAGAGGTATAAAAAGTTTCATCCTTTTATTTAGAAAGTGAAATTGCTAAATTAAAAGTGTCCATTCCTTTGACTGAGCTGGTTAAGAATAGCAATTATAAACACCATGTATCTAGAATATTGCAAATTGATCCTTTGTCAGACATGGTGAATGTCGAGGATGATCATCCTGAACTCATTTTTGGCCCAGCCATAGAAGGTCAGCCTGAAGATAGTGAAGTCCCTCCCTTTTATCTGAGTCTTAGATTGCATGAGTATATTCTCCATAATGCCATGTTAGATTCTGGAGCTTCTCACAATTTGATGCCTAAAGCCATTATGGAAAAGTTGGGCCTGGATATCACCTGGAAATATCATGATTTGTATTCCTTTGACTCTGGTAGAGTTCATTGCATTGGTCTCATCATAGATTTGGTGGTTTCTTTAGATCAAATTCCAGCCAAAAATGTCTTGATGGATGTAGTCGTTGCTGATATACCACCTCGATTCGGTATGCCATTATCTAGATCGTGGGGTGCTAAACTTAAAGGAACTTTACAACTTGACTTCTCTTATGCTACCATCCCTGTTTTTGGTCAATTGAGGAAGTTGTATCGGGAAAAGAAAATGAATTACATGATCACTAGTAAAGAGAAGCTTGTGAATCATCCAATAAATGTTGTACATACCGATTTAGAGTCCTTTTTCTGTACTCTGATAGTGGATTGAATGATGTAGATATTCAGCTTGTAGAAGTAGATGATGTACCAGAAATTTCTGAGAATTTTAGAGTAGTTCTTAATCAAGAAAAAGAAAAAAATTTGAGCAGCCTACACAATAGAAAAAGGTCAGTAAAGAGCAGAAATATGAAGTAATCAACAAAGGTAAGGTTGAGAAGGAAACAAAATTTCAGCATCTAGAAGATGAAGCTAGCCTTTGGAGCATGGACTTCGATGGCGGTGTGGGTAAGGATGATGCTGGTATTGGAATTTAGATTCGAAGCCCTGCTTTCTAGCCTGCCAAAGTCCCAAGTAATGTTAGAGTATGTTCCTACAAGTTAGCTTTTGATTGCTCTAATAATGAAGCGGAGTATGAGGCTTTGATTACAGGTCTTAAAATTTTGAAGAAGCTCGATGTCAAAAGGATTTCTGTTTATGGTGATTCAGAGCTGGTGATTAAACAAGTAAAGGGAGAATATCAAGAAAAACATCCGCGGATGAGAGCCTACAGAAATGAATTTTTGGATATTTTGAGGATGTTTCCATAATATACCTTGACAGCAGTACCCCGGACTCAAAACATCACTGCAAATTCACTTACCACTGCGGCTAGCAATTTGAAGATTCCAATGAATTCTAGCAACAAATTTGAAATTCATGTCAAACAGAGGCCTACTGTTCCTGATAATTTGAGGTATTGGCAAGTTTTTTGGGATGACAATGAAATTAATGCCTTTTTGCAGAATGAAGGAAAGTTTAAGAATGCTTCTATTGATGATGTTTGTGATTCCAATGAACAAGAGATTGACGTAAATTAGATGGAGGTTTTATAGCTTAAGGATAATATTATTCCTAGAGGTCTCATACCTTTAGAGGAGATTTTGATCAGGATGATGTGGCAAGAAAACCGAGCTTGGTTCCTACGGATAAAGGAGTTGAAGATGTAAATCTTGGAACAGCTGACAAGCCCAAGCTTGTAAAGTTATCAAAAGCATTGTCTCCCGAAGTAAAGGCTAAGTATGTTAGATTACTTTCTGAATTTTCTGATGTTTTTGCATGGGATTATTCAGATTTGAAGGTGTATGAAAAGGATATCATTCAGCATACTATTCCTATCAAGCCGGATCAAAAACCTTTTAGACAAAAGTTGAGAAGAATCAATCCAAAGCTACTACCATCCATCGAGAAAGAGGTAAATAGATTGTTTAAAGCTGACATCATTGTTCTAATTAGATTTTCTGACTAGATTTCAAATTTGGTCCCAGTATGAAAGAAGACCAGAGAAATAAGGTTGTGCATAGATTTTCGGAACCTCAACAAGGTGTCCTTAAAGGATAATTACCCTCTTCCTAAGATGGACCATATTCTGCAAAGAGTAGTTGGAGCATCACAGATGTCACTACTTGATGGTTACTCAGGCTATAATCAGATCTTGGTGCATGAAAAAGACCAAGACAAAACTGTCTTCACAACACCTTGGGGAACTTTTCAGTATGCCAAAATGCCATTTGGATTGAAGAATGTTAGAGCCACTTTTCAACAGGCGATGGACATAGCTTTTGCTAATGAGAAGGATGTTTTATTGGTTGTTTATTTAGATGATTTGATGGTATTTTCTAGTTCTGATGATGAACATTTGCACCACTTAAGGATTGTCTTTCAGAAATGGAGGAAGCTCGGGATTTCTCTAAACCTGAAAAAGAGTCTTTTTGCCATGGACGAGGGTAAACTCCTTCGTCATATAATTTCTAAAGATGATATTCGCATTTATCCTTCAAGGGTGGAGGCAATCCACCATATCCGCGCAACAAAATGAAGATTCAGGCTTTCAATGGTAAGATGAATTTCTTACGCAAATTTATACCAAATTTGGCTGAGCATTTACGTGAAATAACTAATATGTTGAAAAAGGAAAACATTGTGAAATGGACAGAGGATGCCATGAAATCATTCAATTTGGTAAAGTTTGATTTGACTACAACCCCAGTCTTGATTAGTCCTAATTATACTCATGATTTTATTATATTTTCATTTGCATCTGAGCACACCATGGCTACGATATTGATGCAAAAGAGGTATCAAGTGGAGCAACCTATTGCTTTTTTCAGTAGGACTATTCGAGATGCTTCCTTGCATTACAATATCATTGAAAAACAAGCGCTGGCTTTTATAAAAGCATTGAAGGATTTCAAAGTATACATTCTGCATTCACATACTATAGCATATGTTCCTAATGCAACAGTCAAGGATGTTCTCATGCAAACTGATCCTGAGGGAAGAAGAGGTAAGTGGATAGCAGTAATGTTAGAGTATGATCCTTAGATTAAACCTACCAAACTGATCAAAGGACAAGGCTTGGAAAAACTGATGGCTGAATCAAATCTGCATGCTCTAGACATAAATCTCATTGCATCAATGTCAGAGGACGAAGATGGTGGCTCACTCATTCAAGTATTAGAAATGTTTCTCAAATCACCTTGGTATTCTGAAATATTTTATGCTCTTCAGCATCTTTCGCCACGTCCTGGAATGTCAAAAGTAAAGGTAGGTCACTAAAACTAAAGTCTGCAAAATTATACATTTTATATAGTGCTTTCTATTGGAAAGATCCAGGAGGAGTTCTTCTTAATTGTTTGGTTGAAGATGAAGCTTAGCAGGTAATGAATGATTTTCATAGAGGTGATTGTGGCGGTCATTTGTTTTGGAAAACAACGGCTAACAAAGTGTTGAGAGCAGGATATTATTGGCCAACTTTGTTTCAGATTTATATAAGACAGTGATGGGCTGCCATGAATGCTAAGTTTTTCAAGGAAAAAGGAAGTTGCTTCCTCTTCCTTTGAAGCCAGTTGAATTAAATGCACCTTTCTAGTAGTGGGGACTTGATTTCACAGGGGAAATCCATCCCACTTCATCAGCACAACACAGATATATTTTGACAGCTACCGATTACTTCACCAAGTGGATTGAGGCCATTCCGACAAGGCAAGCCATGGACATGGTAATTATCCAATTTTTAGAATCTAATATCTTGTCTCGTTTTGGGTGCCATCACAAGATTATAATAGATAATGCAGCAACATTTAAGTCCAAGAAGATGGTTGAGTTTTGCAACAAGTAAAATATTACATTGGGTCATTCCACGGCATACTACTCGCAAGGCAATGGATTGGCTGATTCATCAAATAAATCCTTAGTGAAAATTATCAAGAAAATGTTGGAGGCAAACAAGAATAATTGGCATCAAAAGCTTGTTAATGCCTTGTGGGCTGACAGAGTGAGCAGCAAGAAATCCATAGGTATGTCACCCTTTGAGTTGGTTTATGGTACTGATTCAGTATTTCCTACATCACTTGCAGTCCCGGTCATGAGATTATTACAGGAAGCTGGCAGTGAAGAGGATCATATTCAATGCAGAATTAATCAAATGATTCACCTTCAGCAAACAAGGGAAAAGGTTTCCCAAAACACTTTCTGGTTGCAACATAAGATAAAGAAGATTTATGACCACAAAACCAAAGCGGGAAATTTTCAGCTGGAAGATGTAGTGCTGCAGTGGGATGCACAGAATGAGGAATGGAAAGCATGGTAAGTTTTATAATTTATGGAAAGGGTCGTATAAAATCTCAGCTTATCAAGGACAGAATGCATTTTTGTTAAAGGAAATGGATGGTCAAGAATGTTCAGGAGGGCCAATGAATGGTAGGCTCCTGAAGCACTAGTACTAATGAGGTTGTTTCCTGAAGTTACTTCACCTTCATTGTATATACCAGTTTGATTTCCTTGCAAGGTTTCAAGTACACTGTCATCTGAGCTTGGGCACTGAAGTGAAGGCTATAAATTTTGAATGATTTGCGTCAAGTTTGGTTGATTTGGTTTATAGTCAAGTTTAGAGTCGGTTTGGTTGTGAGTCAGTTTTCAGTTTGTATTGAGTCATTTTTCACTTTTTTGTTTTGACCGTATTGCCCAATGGATGGGGGACTTGGTCTATGGTGTTCTTAACACCTCCAAGGAGCTACCATCCCCAATAAGGCCAATGTTAGTGTCAGTATCTGCATAATTCCATCAGGGATCAAAATTTTCTCTTTGCATTTTCATTTTAGGGGTCCCATACTGAATATTTTACATCATTTCATTAGGTCATGTCAAACTAATCCACAGATGGTTGTCTTCTCTACAGAAAATCTAAATTTCTCCCTCATAGAGTATACTTGCTGACCCTTCTTCGGGTTGTCTTAAGTTATTGTTTCATGGTCAATTGGCAATCATGCTTTCATTAGGTCATAGGGCATGTTTTTATTAGGTCTTAGGGTTTCATCACCAAGGTCAAGAGCATGATTTAAAAGTGTAAATAAAGGGCAACAAGGGTATGAGGATGATAAATAAATCAAGCATGATGGCCTGTAGGTCATAGCCACTGAATAATTATCTTTTAAGCTAATGTAATTTTCACCTCAAAACCATGTTTTTGAGGCAAAAATAGAGTATTTTTGAGTTAATTTGTATTTATTATGTAATTTTAAGTCACTATATGTAATAAATGATCCCAGCTGCACCAGAGCATCTCTCCTTGCTGCAAGACAAAGAAACACTGCAAAAATCAGTTCAAGTTTAGCATTATCCACTTGAAAAGACACAAAGAAGAAAAGGCATTAAAAACAGAGTTTTGAAGAAGGACAAGAAACATTAGAAAGTGGGTTTTTCAAGTGAAAAATCAAAATCTACTCCTATTTAAGCTTTCACATTTCATTTTCAAATTCATTATTCTCATTTGGAAGCAAGGAGTCAAAACGTGAGAAGAAGAGGTAAGGCTAAGTGAGTTTTGGGCGAAAGAGAGTTGGCGCTATGCTTCTGGAGGCTGGCGCTGCGCTTCTAGAGCAGTGGTGGAGTGGCACTGCGCGTAGGCAGACTGGCGTTGCTCGTTTCAGGCAAGCAAAGTTGGTGTTGCGTGTTGAGAACTTGGCGCTGCACGTTTGGGAAATTCCAAAGTGTAATTTTACACTACGCTGCACTTCTAGGAGTGGCTTTTCGCGTCTGTGAAGTGGTGTTGCGCGTTGTGCAGGAGGGCCAGAAAGGCCTCATACCTTCAACAAACCTCAAATTTTTCCTCTCTTACCTATATACAAGTAAGTGGTCCTCCATACTACATTGATTGGTTTGCAATTTAACTTCTAAGCTAAATTTTCTCATGGCAAGTGCCTAAACCCTAAAATTTTCCCTTTTATTCCTAAAACCCTAAACCTTCATTGTTCCTCCTATTACCTATCACTACAGCTCTAAAATCTTTCCCTATCCCTTTATTCCTTTATCCCTATTCCATATCATTCCCATCCCTTTATCCCTCTTCCCAAAGGGAAATTTCTCAAACAAAACAAGCCCTCCCTCTCATTTCCTACTCCCTCATTCATTTTTAGCCCATTAGGTCATCTCCCATCCCCTCACTCCTAAAACACTTTCACTCATTCCCTTCATACAACCTCAAGCCTTGCAAACATGGACAAAGAGGACTGAGACTATGAGGAGGAGGAAAACACAAGCAGTGACAGCTCAGCAGATAGAGCTAGGCAGAAGAGAAAACCAAACAAGGAGGCAAAATTATCAAAGAAGAGATATCAAACCTTAGAGAATTGCAGGCCTCTCAGTTGGCTGTCACATGTTTCAGATATCTTGGCTGCTATGAGTTCTGTGAGCAGGTAGAGAGAGTTCAATACCACCCGAAGCTCACCAGACTTTTTGTAGCTCATCTCCAGGACAACAAGGTAACTCTTGCTGGGGTAACATTCACAGTATCACCCTCCATCATTTCAGATGCAACCAGGATTCTGAATGTAGGGGAGAAGTGGTACAAGGCTTAGGACCTGGATGAACATTATTATGAGCCTTATATCAAACGTTGGTATAGAAATGAGGTGAAGAGACTTTTTCCTTTCAGATTTCTTGAAGACAAATATGTCTCCATGATGAAAATCATCATAAAATATTTCACTTGTGAGTTTATCACCCCAAGAAACTCTCCTAGGTTGTAGCTCGGAGATGCTCAGGAACATTACAAACTCAACTTAATGTTGGAAATGGATGAATGGAAGGAATGATGCTTGTTCAATCCAGATAACCACTTCTACTATGCTTAACTCTAGACATGCGTGAACACCCCCAGACTACAAGGCTTTAGACCACCAATTACTCATAGTTCAGAGATTAGGTGGATATGGAGAATACTGACCACACCAGTAGATACACAAGACCTTGTGATGGCCAGCTGCAACCAGTAAAGAGGTCTGCAAATCTAATTCCCTAGTGTGCAGACAGGATGACAGCTTTCTGTCACTAGATGAAAAGAAACCTGAATAACACATTCACTGATACATACAAGACTTTAACACAGAGGTAGGATGACAGCTCCTCTAATGCCAAACATCAAGATTTCAGGAAAACCACATATCAGGCACAACCTAGAACAGAATAGAAATGGAAAGTGAGCAATTAACAGCAAAAGAAGCTTGTACTGGCTGAAAATGAAGACGAGACACTGCAAGTATCAAAGTAGTTATAGTCTCTAGAAGTTGAACCTTACATCAAAACAACAACCATCAACCCTGATTACATATACAAAGGCACTTGGCCATTCTAAGTATGGGGAGGTCATAATAGACCATCAACCACTTTAACTATCTGATGGAGTCTCTGGTGCAATTTGCCTGCTTCAGTGAATGATTTGATCTTCTCAAGTGCTCTGTTGTCCTTCTCAGGCAGGTGGAGTGTTATATGGGATGAAGTCCCATAACTGTTGAATGCATTTACCTACTCGGCTCTATCCTTTTCCTTCTTGGCCATGATGTCCGTGGAATGTAGTTGTTGAGGAGGAAAGGCATCTGGTACCAAAAATTGATTACCCTTTGTCCTTTCGGGAGCATAGAATGGTTACAGTACGTGGATTTCGCAGTGGGCGGAGTAGTCAAATGGCGGAGCAATATTGGTCATTGGAACGGGCGGATAGACGGCAGAGATGAGCCAACAGGGATATCGGAGGAGGCGGGAGCGGGGTGATCATAGGCCGTTGGATCTCGGGCATGCAGATCCAACGATCCCCGGGCGTCGAAGATGCAGAGACGTTACCGAGCGGGAAAATGGATTCGAGCGGTAAGTGGTATTTGCTTGCATCAGCATTGGGGGTTGGGTGGTAAACGTACATTGGCGTTCGATACCACTAAGAGCGCGATGCGTGGTGGCGGGGAAAGGGAAATCCACCCTCCCATCGCGCATTAACATGCTGTCGGTTTGCGGGCGCAGGGAGAGCGATCATCGTCCAATCATAGCGGAGGTGATCAGAAGGTGGAGGTTCAATCGAGCAGGTTTTTCGTCGGATGTGATAGGGAAACATTGGATTGGGGGTGATGGAGAACAACGGTTAAGGTCACGATAAAGGGTTTGTGAAGGCGTGCAGATATATGGGGTTTTTATAAGGTTTTGTGTATTGACACCCAGGGCTTTGACAAGGGCTTTTAATATGATCTTCGACAAAAAGCACAGGAAGTTAAGACAAAAGGAGGGTGAGAGAGGTAGAGGGGAAGGTGAGGGTAACCACTATAAGCCCCCTTTTTTAGCATGACCATGGACAAAGTGGCCCCCAGCTTTAGAAAATCCTGATTATATAGCAGAGCTAACACTGGCTCCTTCTGGGGATGAGATCCTCCCTGTGAGGTCTCAAGAACTGCAGATCATTGCCTTTCCTGTGAAAAACAAATTAGCAAAATTTCCTAGTGTTCCATTGGGCAAGGAGTCTAGCTGAGCATATACTAAAACAGATAGAACAACATATTTACAATTTTAAGGCCAAAAGACCTTAAACAACATAAATTTTCAAAAACTGCCCATTTACTGGGCCATCAAAAACTTTCTCCCCTCCCATACTTTGCAGTATGAAGGTATTGTTCCCTTGGATCTAAGAGATGATAAAAGGCCCTGTCCAGAATTCCTCAAACTTCCCATGATTGCCTTTCTTTTCTTTTAGTACATCCCACTTAAGGACCAAGTCTCCAACCTGAAAATTATCAGCTTTTGTCCTTCTGCCAAAAGCTTCCTTGATCTTTTTCTGATGTGTTGTAGACTTGTTAACCAGCTGTTCTCTGATTTGATGTACCTCTGCTAAATCAATGATCCTTTTTGCCATGTCTTCTTCCTCATTCTGCCCTTCTTGTAGGAACTTTGCCACAGGGATAGTCAGTTGTATTGGGAATACAACTTCAGTGCCATATACCAACTTGAATGGAGAGTTCCCAGTGGATTTCTTGGTGGTTACTCTGTCAGCCCACAGTGCATACTTGAGTTTAGAATCCCAGTTTTTCTTATTGTCCTCCAATAGCTTTTTAATTATCCTTATCAGGCTTTTGTTGGAAGATTCTGCTAGACCATTACCTTGAGGATAATATGAGGTGGAATGAACCAGCTTAATCCCCATTGAGTCGCACATGTCCACCAATTCTTTCGCCCTAAAGGCTGCTGCGTTGCCTGTGACCAATTTATGTGGACAGCCAAATCTAGTGAAGATATTCTCTGTCAAGAACCTCATGACCGCATTATGATCAACCCTTCTGGTAGGGATGGCCTCAATCCATTTATTGAAGTAATCTGTGGCTACTAAGATCCATCTGTGTTGACCACTGGAATGTGGATTAATTTCTCCAATGAAATCTAAGCCCCACTGCTGAAAAGGGCCACTAGCATGTATAGGTTTCAAGGGCAAGGACTTTAATTGCTGCTTTCCTTCAAATCTTTGGCACTTGTCACAAGATCTAACAAATGAAAAGACATCAGAAAAAAAGGTGGGCCAATAGTACCCAGCTCTGAGAATCTTATGGGCTGTAGTTTTCCAATAATGATGCCCTCCACACAGGCTGGAACGAAATTGCTACATGACTACAATGGATTATTCTTTGTCTAGACACCTTAGCAGGATTCCACAGGGGTCCCTCCAGTAGAGCAAATTTTAATGAATGAAATATTTGGCTGCCGTGAGCTTAACAGTTATAGCTTGGCTTGAACTAAGGCCTGGAGGAATTTCTAGCTTCAACAAAAATTGAGCTATTGCAGAGTACCAATCACAAGAAGCTAAATTTTCTACCAATGACTGATTTTTCCCTGGTTCAGCTGCTCCTTCTTCTGTCTGACCATTCTCTGAAGTCGTGCTCATGAGATTTATGTCTAGTGTTCTGGCATTTTCTTCTGCCATTAGTTTGGCAAGGCCCTGACTTCTGACCAATTTGGTGGGCTTCAATTCTATGTTAAATTCAATAAGCTTTGCAATCCATTTAGCCCTTCTTCCATCAGCATTAGACTGCGTTAGGACATCTTTTATTGAAGCAGAGGGTACATATGCAATTATCTTGGAATGAAAAATGTAAATTTTGAAAGCTTTCAAGGATTTGATAAGGACATATGCTTGTTTTTCGATGATATCATAGTTCAGCTCAGCATCCCTTAATGTTTTGCTGAAAAAGGCCACTGGATGCTCTGAGCCTTCTTCATCTACCTACAATAAACTGCTGCAAGGGTATCATCAGAGGCAAATGAAAATATATGGAACTCCTTGCTATAATCTGGACTTCTTAAAGTGGGAGCTTCCATAATAGCTTTCTTAATGGACTCAAAGGATCTTCGTGTCGCCTCAATCCATTTGATCTCCGACCCCTTTCTCAACATGGAGGTAATTTGCTTTACCAGCTCTGCAAAATTTGGGATAAACCTCCTTACAAAATTTATCTTGCCCAGAAAGGACTGGATGTCTTTCTTTCATCTCGGGACAGACAAGGTCTGTGTTTCTCTTACTCTTTCTGGGTTAATTTAGACACTTGCAGCAGAAACAACATGTCCTAATAGCTTGCCCTCTTCCAAAGCAAACTGTGACTTTTTAGGATTGAGTGAAATTCCAAACCTTCTGCACTTCAGGAACACTTTCTTCAAATGCTGTAAGTGGTCATGATGGCTGCTGGAATACACTGTTATATCATCAAGGTAGACAAGGACAAATTTATCCTTCTCTCCCACAAATTCTATATACATAGCTCTCTGGAAGGTGGCTCCAGCATTCATTAGCCCAAAAGGCATCTTGGAATACATAAAAGTGCCCCACAGAGTGGTGAATGCAGTCTTCTCTTGGTCATCTGGATGTACAGCAACCTGATTATACCCTGAAAATCCATCCAGGAAAGACATCACTTTGGCCCCTGAGACCTTCTGCAGCAAATGATCCATCTTGGGTAAAGGATAATTGTCTTTTTTAGAACATTTATTTAAGTTTCTGAAATCAACGCAGAGCTTTATTTCTCCACTTTTCTTCCTCACCACTACCAAATTGGCTACCCATTTTGAATATCTGAGGGGAACTATGATTTTGGCAGCCAGTAATTTCTTGATTTCTTTTTCAATTAGAGGAAGGAGCAAAGGATTTATTGGTCTCAGCTTCTGCTTGAAAGGGATGGTGTCTTTCTCTAAAAGAATTTTATGCCGGATGATCTTTTTTTCATATGTTTTCAGGTCACTATATTCCCAGGCCAAGACATCAGAAAATTGCTTCATTAAATTGTAGTATTCAGAACTCTGGGCAGCAGACAAATGGGTGGACAGATTTATGTATCTGGGCTGATCTGGACTCCCTATATTATGCTTACAAACTACAGATTGTTCTTTTTTGGAGGCAGCCTTATAAGGCACATCGTTTTTGTCAAACAACTTTTCTAATGGAACCAGACCCTTAGGTATATGATTGTTGGGCAATTGGACAATGCTATCTTTACCAATTCTATTTCTAAGCTGGGATTGGGGATTTTCTTCCAAGGCTTCATTCTCTTGGTCAATTTGCATTTCAAAAAATTCATCAATGACTTGTAGAAACCTATTCACTTCATCATCATCTTCAAAGACTTTCCAATGCTGGACATTATTAGGCAAGGATGGTATTTATTTCATTTGAACTTCATAAACTAGTTTGGGAGGCATGGGAGGGATAAACATGCTAGTAGACACAACAAGGGAATCGGCAAGCTGATTTTTTACTCTAGGGATATATGAGATACAAAAATTATCAAAAGAATCTTTAAGTCTCCATACCTCATCTCTGTATGCTTTCAGCCTTGGGTGCTTTGCTTGAAATGTTTTATTCACTTGCTGAATGATAAGATCAGCATCGCCAAACACCTTTATGCTCCTAATTCCTCTATCTTTAGCCGCATTGAGACCCAATATCAGAGCCTCATACTCTGCTATATATTTAGTAACTTGGAAAGCCAGCTTAAAAGACAGATGTGTGCTTTCTTGTTCTGTAGATATCAGCACCACCCCTGCTCCTGCGGTCTCCCTAGAACATGCTCCATCGAAGAACATATCCCAAACCTGACTTGCTTGTTGTTCCTTAGCCTAGACTACTGGTTTCTTGATCTGCATTGAGGCCTTCTGGGATTCTTCAATTTGGAGAATACAAGTTCCAAAGTCAGTGTCCACAGCATATATGGGATGATTAGAAGGATTACTCTCATCACTGATGATGTAGGCCAGTTGTGCTTCTCTGTAAAATCTCCTGCTTTCCCCTCCAAAGACTGGGACAGTGGCATAAGATAAGTCATTCTATAATGTCCCACCTAGTCTCTTAATCCACCCTCTGGACAACAGCATGCCAAACTTGGGAGGGACATCTACTACCACAATATCCATGATCATGCCCTTCATGGGCAACTGAGTGAGGGTAATGGCTAGGTCTTTGATTAATCCTAGGCATTTTACCTTTCTTGAATCAAATGAGAATAAGTCATGATATGGTCTAGTGATATCAAGGCCTAACTCTTCCATGACAGCTTTTGGCATTAGATTGTGGCTGGCCCCTGTGTCTAACAGGCAATTATGGAGGATCTTGTCATGAATGGTCAAGGAGACATAAAATGATGGGGAATTATCATCAGCAGGTTCAGTCATCGGGCTAAACACAACTACAGGCTTATCATCTTGTAAATTGACATAGTCAGTGGGGGCTTGTAAGGCTTTCAGCTCAAGAGCATCAAGGATAGGCTTTCTAGAAACTTCACTCTTTACAAGTTCTATCAGAGGTATAGACATTTTTAACTTTTGGACTTCTGATTCAAAGCTGAAAGGGGAAGGGGACTTGTCAGGATCTCTTACCTCTTGAGCTAGTGCTTTGAGGATGACTGGATCCACTGCTGGTCTCTTCTGTCTGGTATTCTGTTGCTCTATTGGGACAGTAGCTTTTTGGGTAGGGTTCTCCTTGACATTGTTTTCTTTTGACCTTAGATTGTATCTTTGCTGCTCATTAGTCTGTAGAACAGCCTCTCTGTCCCACTCTCGACTGTTTTGGTCCTGCAGCAATGATTCTTCATAGGTAGCCAATCTCAAAAAGGCAGCACTGCCTTTATCTTTCACGCAATGAATTTCATCCTCTTCTTCGAACTGCTCCTCCTCCATGACCACATTCTAGAAAGGAGCCTTAACTCTTTGTTCTTCATTTGTCTCTTTCCCCCTTGGAATGATTTGCAATTGTTCATTTGCTCTTCTAAATGGATTTGGGTTTCTTGGAGCAAATGTGTTTGGAAGCCTTGTCTTTCCGGAGCTCTGCTCAACTTTCAGCTTAGATATCTCAGCAACCAATGACTCTATCATTTTAGTCATCTTATCTAATTTGGGTTCTGAAGATGAAGCAGAGGAAGAAGAAGCCTCACCTCTCTGCCTCCTTCTATCAGCATGACTTTTAAGCTTTTCTGCAGCCATGATATTAGATTCCACCTCTAGGGCTGCATCCTGCATGTCAGCTAGAGTGGCACATCTTCTTTCTCTCAACAATAGGCAGAAATCAGAGTCAAAAGCATTAGCATAAGTGATTTTGGCAGAGGTGGGGGTAGGCTTTACTTCGGCTGGTATCTTGCTATACATACGGTTAAATCTTTTATTAAAATCAAGCAATGATTCCCCATTCTCCCTCTTTAGGTTTCCAAACTTTGTATGGTAATAGAGCATATCTTTCCTATCACCCCATTGCTTCAGGAATGCATCATCCAATGCTTCGATGTCTGCTATGGACCTATGGGGCAATTCTCTGAACCACTTTCTAGCCTCACCATCAAGGCTCTGGACAAACACTCTCATCCACACATCATCCTCACTGATATCTAGGTTATCAGCATAGCTATAAAAAGATTCAAGGTGTTCTTCAGTTGTTACTCCCTCTGTACCAATGAACTTGGGCATATATTTTTGGTATTCTCCTGCAGGCATGGCATTCAAAGGAACAGGCAAGACCAGGGGTCCGTACCTAGCAGCTATGATTCTTTCCATCTTCGTGGGAGCTTGTTGGCCTGCCATGACTAGGATAAGTGGAAGGATACTGGCAGATTGAATGGTAGGAAGTAATGAAATAGATGACAGACACAAAGGAATATGATGGACTGTATGGGAGGCTTTCTTTGGACTGAGATCCAAAGGGGAACTAAATGAACAAGGAGCTTTATGAATCTCTGAAGGTATTTCTTTACTAACAATGCTAGGCTCTAAATCTTCAAACTGTATATCCTCAGCTATAACCTTCTCTTTCAGAGATGCATAAGATTTCTTAGGCTTACCTGATCCTGATGCTCCTTTCTGTGATGTTTTCCTTTGCTTAGCAATCTTCTCAGGGTCAGGCACTAGGTCAGCTGGTGATTTCTGAGGATTTCTCCGGGTATGCCTCACAAACTGAGCCAGAACTGAAATGTGGAGTCGCCAAAGGTTGGTCCTCCAGTAGAGTCGCCAGATAGATGATTACAACTGGAAATGTGTCCAGAATTTGTCTATCATCAGAGCTGGATCTATGTCGTTCTCCCAGGGAAGCTGAGCTTCAATCTCCTCTCCCCAGCAACGGTGCCAATTAACGTTATCACCCCAAGAAACTCTCCTAGGTTGTAGCTCGGAGATGCTTGGGAACATTACAAACTCAACTTAATGTTGGAAATGGATGAATGGAAGGAATGATGCTTGTTCAAGCCAGATAACCACTTCTACTATGCTTAACTCCAGACATGCGTGAACACCCCCAGACTACAAGGCTTTAGACCACCAATTACTCACAGTTAAAAGATTGGGTGGATATGGAGAATACTGACCACACCAGCAGATACACAAGACCTTGTGATGGCTGGCTGCAACCAGTAAAGAGGTCTGCAAATCTAATTCCCTCGTGTGCAGACAGGATGACAGCTCTCTGTCACTAGATGAAAAGAAACCTGAATAACACATTCATTGATACATACAAGACTTTAACAAAGAGGTAAGATGACAGCTCCTCTAATGCCAAACATCAAGATTTCAGGAAAACTGCATATCAGGCACAGCTTAGAACAAAATAGAAATGGAAAGTGAGCAATTAACAGCAAAAGAAGCTTGTACTAGCTGAAAATGAAGACGAGACGCTGCAAGTATCAAAGTAGTTACAGTCTCCAAAAGTTGAACCTTACATCAAAACAACAACCATCAACCCTGATTACATCTTGTTTCTGGGTATATATGGAATTTGAATACAAAGGCACTTGGCCATTCTAAGTATGGGGAGGTCATAATAGACCACCAACCGCATTAACTATCTGATGGATTCTCTGGTGCAATTTGCTTGCTTCAGTGAATGATTTGATCTTCTCGGGTGCTCTGTTGTCCTTCTTGGGCAAGTGGAGTGTTATATGGGATGAAGTCCTATAACTGTTGAATGCATTTACCTGCTCGGCTCTGTCCTTTTCCTTCTCAGCCATGCTATCTGTGGAACCTAGTTGTTGAGGAGGAAAGGCATCTGGTACCGAAAATTGATTACCCTTTGTCCTTTCGGGAGCATAGAATGGTTACAGTACGTGGATTGCACAGTGGGCAGAGTAGTCGGATGGAGGAGAAATATCGGTCATTGGATCGGGCAGATAGGCAGCGGAGATGAGTCAACAGGGATATCAGAGGAGGCAGGTGTGGGGTGATCACAGGCCATTGGATCTCAGGCAGGCAGATCCAACTGTCGCCTGGTGTCGAATATGCAGAGGCGTTACCGAGCAGGAAAATGGGTTCGAGCGGTAAGTGGTATTTGCTTGCATTGGCGTTGGGGGTTGGGCGGTAAACGTACATTGGCGTGCGATACCACTTGGAGCGCGACGCGTGGCAGCGGCGAAAGGGAAAACCACCCTCCCATCGCGCGTTAACATGTCGTCGGTTTGCGGGCGCGGGGAGAGCGATCGCCGTCCGATCGTGGTGGAGGTGATCGGACAGTGGAGGTTCAATCGAGCAGGTTTTTCGTCGGATGTGACAGGGAAATGTTGGATTGGGGGTGATGGAGAATAATGGTTAAGGTCATGGCAGAGGGTTTGCGAAGGCGTGTGGATATATGGGGTTTTTATAAGGTTTTGTGTATTGACGCCCGGAGCTTTGACAAGGGCTTTTAATATGATCTTTGACAAAAAGCACAGGAAGTTAAGATAAAAGGAGGGTGAGAGAGGTAGAGGGGAAGGTGAGGGTAACCACTATAAGCCCCCTTTTTTAGCATGACCACGGACAAAGTGGCCACTGGCTTTAGAAAATCCTGATTATATAGCAGAGCTAACACTGAGGGTAGATTCTCCAGGGTGTACACCTATCACATTAGGCTCCTCATGCATTTTACCAGGGTGAGGATGTTAAACCTCCCTTATTTCTTGTTCAGGAATATTGAGAAGATGCCTCATTTTGTCCAGAAGAAGCCATACCCTCAGTAGATGAGCAGTATCTATCACTATTCCCTTATCAAGATGATTGTGCTTCATCATCTTAGCCTCCTCAACATCTCTTGGGAGACATTTATCGCTCATGACATCTTCAGGGGTCTCAAGAAGTAGGGAGACCTTCTAGCAGTATTCAGGTGAAAACAGATGAGGAGGCCAAAGAGACTAGTACTGAGGTGCCCGTGACTTGCATGACATATCATAGGGGCACAAGGAGATTATTTGCAGCCGATAGGCAAGTGTTTTCTCCATGGGATGTGGAAGGGGCCTTGCCTTCTTCATCAACCCATAGGCAAATACTAGATCCACAGGATGTGGAAGGGGCTTTTCCTTCTTCATCAGCACAGCAGGTACAGGTGCAGCAGCTGCACAAAGGGAAGGAAAAGATGTCGGAGGAGAGTTTTGATAATAAGGAGTAAAGAGACTTTGACTTGACAGAGCATGATGAGCCGGAGCAATGTTGTACTCATAATGGAGTGGAAATCATTGACTTAGAGGCTCGGGATGAAGAAACCAAAAAGGACATCAACATACAAGAAAAGGAGGCTCAAGTACAAGCTCTGATGGACAATTTGGAGAGGGCCAAATATGTCATCCCATATTTGCAATAAGAAAACAAAAAATTGAGTGACAAACAAGTCCTCATGGAGCTGGAACTGCTTAAGGTAAAACGACAAAGTGGCAAAGAGGCACAGGTCACTTTGACTCCTATTGAGAAGGAGATTGAAGATGATAGAGAGACTTGGCTTGAGAGAGTCAACTTGCACCTTAATAAGCTGCTATAGAAGGCCAATAGAGACAATAATATTATCAGACATATGGCCTATCATTACAGGACCCGAAACAAGATTTGCAACATGAGGGTTAAGAAAATGAAAGCTAGGGTGAAGCAAGCTCTGAAAGGCAAAAAGGAGGAGGATAGGCTTAGGTAGCTTGCTGAAGCTTCCTTGGCTCATTAGGACACTTGATGATGGTGCTTCTCACCAATTTTGGCAAGTTTGGAAGATTTTTTGTCACTTGCAAATTTTGAAATTCTACACACAGGAAAACTGCCTAGCGTTGCGCTTTTCCTAGGGAACCCAAATGATAAATGGTTTGCATTTTTGGATTCAAAGTGATGAGGACCTTCACCCTAGATATTTTCTAAGTTTTTGGAGCAAAACTGGTCCACCAAAAGGTCAAAAAACACCCTAAAAATGACCTTTCTGCCACTTTTTGGAGGGGTCAAAGGAGCTTCAAATGCAGAAATTCCAGGTTTTTTGGAAATTCGACTTGAAGACCTTTCCAATAAGCTATCAGGAGTGTAATTTGGATGTTAGGAAGGCCTCCAAAAGGGACCTGAAAGTGGTGCTGCGTGTTGGCCAGTGGTGCTGCACGTAGGGCAAATTTTGCACATGATGCCTATTTTTCCAGTTTTTGACTGTGTTAATGGATATTCTCTAATGGAGGATGGTTTACCTTTGTAAATGATGACTTGGCATGTAACTATGATAGATAAATTGTAATAGAGGGTTGACTCATTGCTTTAGAAGTCAGTTTGAGCTCAAATGAATCAGTTTTTCACTTTTAGAGGCAAGTTGTTGAGATGCCTATATTCTTGTTTCTTGTTCAATGTTGGTTAGATTAGCTCCTAATCTTAGGGATTCAACCCCTGAGGATGGGAGGAGGTTGAATTCATGTCTATATCTTCTTCTTCTTTCTCATTTTAAAAGGTTGGACTCAGCTAGATGCTTAGACCTTGATTGTACACCATCTTGTAGCAGTTTAACAGGATATTAATAAGAATTGCAGCTATTTTTATGGGATCCATATGGTATGGATTTTTAGTACAATTTCTTCTTTTGTGATCATATGTTAATGTGTTTTGTATGTTTCGTTAATCATTTCATTTCTTCTAAGTGAATGCTTTCAAGTTGATAGGTGGAATTCATTGCATCAGTGCTCTGCTTTGGGAAAACATTCCCCATTTCATGTTTTCTGCAGTATAGGAAGGATCCATGGTTTTCACATGCTCTTATTAGATTCTCACTAGTCTTAGACATCTCACCCCATCAAGCCCTAGAGTGCTAAAGCTTATCCCTACCTTGTCCCATTGAACACCCTACAATTCCGACCTAGTTCCCTAGACCTAAACTTTCCAGCTCCTCCTGATCCAGCAAACACGTTCAAAAACCAATCAAAACTTCGTGCTACTATACCTAGCCTAATATCCTTTTCCTGATCCAGTCATCTTAGCTAAGATCCTTACAGAGAGAGCCCTCTCCCAGCTTAGTAGAGCTAGCTACTTGGCTAATCATGGTTGTGGTTACCCTGACATTGCCTTCCTTCAACCTGAGGTTCAATCCAGGTGATAACACTAAGTATGGTGGATTATCCTCCCATTCCTTGGATAATTTGTCCTACCAGCCTCTTTGGGGAGCCATATGCACATCGCATATCATAGACGTTTGATACCATATCTTCAAATATTCTACTTTATGTCCACATAGTCCCCATGTTTGACTTAGCGGGTGAGAATGATTCTAGACCTCCTCTAGTAGTTCATTCTCATTTTCCTCTTCCCTTAATTCTTCAATAGGAACTATCATTCCAAGAAGCATTAAGGCCATCTTTAGACAAGTAAGGCCACTTTCCTGAAATTCACAGGTCCCGATTTCGTTGGTCGGTTTTTCCGCTATGATCTCCACAAGATTTAAGGCCTTCTCCTCATCTCCAATTCACCATAGCTCCCTTAGAAAATGAATTAAATTGTAAGGAAAAAGCCCTTTTTTAGGAAAACCCATAGTTTTTATGCCACACATTGTGAACAGACCGTAGCTCCCTCTGACAAACATTCATCACCATTGGAAATCTCTCACCGAGTACTCTAATGGGTCTCTCTTCATTTTGATGATTTGACACTTCACCAGGAAACCATTTTTCCAAGAAGGGCCACTTCGTCGCCTCTCAAAATTAAATTTCTTCAGATGCGATGCTTGTACCTTGAGGTATACCTCCTCTTAATGCTTTTCATCTCACGTGTCAATTTTTGTCATGAGCAACCATCATTTTCTCATGTTTTCATGGTCCCCACTAGGCCTATTCTATGTGGCAACATTATCGAGTCACCGTTGTTCAAAGCATTTGCGATGAGTCACCTTTGCATCCATGGAGTCTGTTTCGCATCCCATTGTATATTGTCACAGTATTCCATCCATATTTTCATACCATTCATCCCGTGTTGCTTATTTTGGCCTTCAGTCATACTTTCCACCCTGCCCAATGGAGTTGAGTCAGTCATCGCCAGATCAACCATGCACTTTATGCTCTGACAAGGGAAGTTGTCGTCCTTCCATCCCATTTTCTCCATTTTCCTTGGTGTCATTCCATCGGTCACATTACTATTTTCCCTCGTGCCTTAGTTGAGGATCTTCATTGCCTCACCTATGGCGAGCCCTATTCTATCGACATCAACACATCTATTCCATAAGAATGGCCTAAAGGGTGGTGTATCTTGGTTCCAACCTCCACTCTTTTTCGACGCCTCAGATCAAGTAAAGGGAATCATCATTGCCCTTTGACTTGGTTGTTACATTCTCGTGATTCATACACTTGTTGATCTAGTGATGCAGCAGATTGTACCAGTGATTTCCGACTGTGTGTGAGATGTTTCAAACCTCACCAGGCGGTGTCCCTTTAATTAGCCCCCCACATGCCCGTATGACTTCCTATTATGATACAACCTTAGATGTAGTTCCACAGATTTGATGGTTTTGGTTCCTACTTCTTGCAACAGTGATAGCACACATGTCTCCTTCAAATGATCCATTCATGTTTGCAGAGCTCTTTCCTGTTCAACAAGGTTTCTTTGGTTATTCTACCCTCCCTCCCACCCATTTTTTTAGGGAAGGGCCATTATATCTCATGTACTCAAATTTTATTGTATTCAATCCTAGCTCATGTTTTTTCTAGGCGCATTATGTATGTGGGACACATTGCATTATTTTTTGGCTCATTTATGCCAACATGTCATGTTCCATTCAACATGTATTTTATTTTTCAATTTCATGTTTCTGGGCGCATCATTATTTTTTTACTACATTATCTCGACAAGTATAGATATGCCTCCCCACTGAGATCCAGTACCACAACATAAAAGGAGACTTGCATTGGTCTCGCCTCGTCTATCACTATCCTCTTTCACTTCAGCTCCGTTGGTCTCTCTCTATCTCTCTCTCTGACTTCACTTCATTGTATAGTGATTGTGTCCTTACAACGTACTTTGGTCACACGTTTTTCTCCTAACACTCATATGTTGGGGGGCAATCTGTTATCACAAAAAAATGATCATCTAGCCATAATTTACTAGATGGGTCGAAGTACACCATGTAGGGCAATTTTACCATAGTAAAATTGCTTTCATTGTGAGAAATTACTTAATAAACCACATTTGTTAAGTCATTTATAATTAAGCCCATGAAGAATAATTAAATAAATCATAATTTTTTTTAATCATTTTCTAGGAATAACTAATTAAACCATTGTTTAATTAATATTCCTTGTCACATTTGACCCAATTATGAGAAATAAATAGATAAATCATTAATTATCTTATTTTTCTCTAGGAATAATTAATTAATCACTAATTCGTTATTATTCCTTGTCAAGTTTGACCAAATACCTTAGGAATAATTAAATAAATTGTTATTAGTTTATTATTCCTTAACCATATTTCTTGAGGTGATAAATAAATCATTTATTTATTTTTTATTTCTAGATAAAAATTTAAATACTTTTTCCCTCTAACCAAATATAGTAAAATATTTCAAATGGTTATTTCTAGAATGAGGTTAATAATATTTTATTATTGCTCATTATTCGAGGATAACCTAATATTTTGTTATAAATAGAAGGGTTTTCCATTCATTATTCACTTTCGATTATTTTCTTTGTTGTACTCACTGTTGCATCTCTTATTATTATCACTGTCGCACACCATTTTTCTTTTCCATTTGAGTTCTCATTGAGCTCAAAAATTTTATTTGTTGGGTTTACACATTATAGAGGAGAGAGACTCTATAAAAGCTTAAGACATTTGAGTATAGCCAAGAACCCATCACATAAAAGGGGACTTGTAACATTATTTGTTCCCGTCACAGGTGTTGTTTAATAAAATATATTCTTTATGTATCTGGTTTCCATTGTATTATTGGAGTTACTTGCGCTTATTTTACTATTCCATTTTGTTGTTTAACTATGATTGTGGCATAGATTAGGGCTTTCTCAGGTTTCGTTTCTATCACTTGTTGTAGATCTACAATATTTAGCAGGAATTTCTATTTTTTGGGTTGTTTTTCATCCATAACCTAAAGTGATTTCTTTTCGTACACATTCGAGAATAAAACACAATAACAAAGATTCATGGAAATCTCTCATGCCATGCAACTCCCTTCATCATATTGCCATAAACACATAATGTTAGTGCATAACTAAACATAAGAATACATCAGTTTCCTTACCTTGTTGTGCCAAGTATGCTTCCTTGCAACTGAACACATACACGCCATCTCTCAAGGAACTCTGGTTCTTTGAGAGATCCACATGTAACTAAAGACTAGCTAATATACATGTCAAGTACATGTTCATGAATCTAGAACATATCCACATAATGTCAAACAAAATCAAGGTTAAGAATACTTCCTGTATACAAAGGTCTCATTCGTTTGGAATTAGGGTTTCCAAACACAGCCAAAGGAAATCTTGTCAAATTCATTCCTTTTACCTTTTTTACTTGGTTGCAATTGAGGCTTACTAGTACTATCACATCACCCAACTATTAGTTATATAAGCACATCAATTGTTACCTTGTCATGCTAATAGCAAGCATGTTTCCCTGCAATTTGCTTACACATGTCATTCTCACGTTCTAAAGACCAAAACAATCATATCTAAGAATTTGAAATCAACCTTTACCAAGACTAACAATCATGTCATAATCCATAGTCAACTCATAGTCTCTAGACATAATGCTACAACTATCACCTACTATACTCAAGTACATATCAACTGTCTCAACATATATGTGTTAGTAAAATTATCCTAAAACAAAATCATTTGAACACATACTCATGTTATGCAATTCATCAAGCATTCAACCAACTTGTAACATACTGTGTTAAATAAATTAATTAGACTACATAATCAAGCATTCAAGCACCAAATATACGACATATGCAAACGCATACCTTACTGTATCTCAGGGGAGGCTATCTTGTCTTCACAATCATGCTAGGCTATCTTGTTTGCACAATCAAGCTAGTTAGCATGATATAACTTCTCAAAACATCAAATTAAACATAAATAATATCATTGCACCATAATAATCACTAACTAACATGTTCACATCCTAACTCATAAACAATTATCATTCACACATATGCAAAGTCAATCTAGATTAGTACATCACCATATCACAAATATGTCGGCTCATACTTGAATATCGAAACCATAACCATCTACATAGGTCAAACTAGGTTAACACAATACATATAACATCAAGATCTCCAATACAATGAACATAACCATCACAGATATGACCAATCCAAATTACAACATCAAGATCTCAATGAAATAACCCTAATCATCAAGTTAATAACATATAACAACAATAAGATATATATCATGCTTCATAGACATCGTATAACCTAATAATCAAGTTATCTAACTTAAAACAACAATAGAAATGCATACAACCACAGGTTACTATCATTCATGACTATCTAACACGTGCATATGACTACACTAATCAACTATTATCTATCATGTACATAACCATAAAATCAAAAGACATGTATATAAACCTAATGCATATAAAAATCCTTGACTTACATACCTGCATGCCAAACATACAATACCTATATGACGATATGCTCTTACCCCAAAGTCTAATGTTGTATCCTCGTTATGATGATCCGCATCTCCTGATCTATCTCAACCAACATTTAGCATCATAACAACCAATAGCACCATGATGACCTAACTTGCATACCATGACTTATCAAGGCATGTTTGAACTACTATTCATGCATAACTATAACCAATACCATTCATGCATGACAACTATGTATAGACATATAACACATGAGTACCAAAACATATACACATCCTTCTAGCTAGAGTCCAGTCATCAATGCAAGGCCATATCAACAATACATGCTATGACCACATGCATGACAACAACCATTACTCCATTGTACACATTGCCACATGCAACCATAACCATGCACAAGCAATGCCTAATCAATAGGAAGGCATGTAGTCGAGCATAAGTGAACAATACTTGTAACCAACATACAAGACTGATACATATAACCAAACATACAAGAATGTAACCTAACATACAAGGATGTAATCAAGCTACATATAATTATATAACCAGGCGTATACTCTTGGTGATGCATTCTAAAAAATCAACATCAATCTCCTCATGATAACCTTACTACAATCATGATCAATTATTATGCGATGAAAAAAGCACATGGAATGCAAGTGTAAGAGACACACATGCAACTGACATGCATGCATGACCATCAAATTCACCCAAGGAGAGCACAACCATGCTCTGATACCACTCTATGATATCATATATGACATAAAGAGAACAAAACCAGACTCAAAGAGAGTGCAACCATGCTCTAATACCACTCTATGGTATCATATATGACATAAAGAGAACAAAACCAGACTCAAAGAGAGCGCAACCATGCTCTGATACCAATTTGTGGTATCAGATATGACATAAAGAGAACAAAACAAGACCCAAAGAGAGTGCAACCATGCTCTGATACTAATCTGTAACACCCCCTCCTCCCAGGTCCACCCAGGTAACCAACCAATCAGGAAAACATGTGATGAGAGAGGTTACTATAAGGGATTCAATCTCCTTGGTGACCTTAAGAAAATGGAATCGATGGAACTCATCAAACAAACCCATCCACATTAGAACAACACCTTCATGAGACATGTCAGCCACTCAGACAGCCTGTCCCTGAGTCCCACTGATGATTTAAGTGTTTTAACCGAGATTCGCTCTCATGCCATAGGCAAGAAATCGACTAGAAACTCAAAGTCACTCTCATAGACCTCTGTGCTAGTGACTATGGAGTTTTCTCAACAGACCTGTGCTAGTGACCCTGAGATTTTAGCCACTTTTCTAGCCCAAAATCCTTACCTTTACCCAGAACTTGTTACAACCTTTAGAATCCATCAAATACATGATAAAAATGTTGATAAATAAAAAATCAACCTCAGGACTAGGTATGAGCATCTCCAACCAAGATTGACATTCTATCAAACACTTCGCATCAATGCAACCTATAGGTCTAGGATACAAGAAAAAGCATAAATGACTAAAATAACTTATGAAACATAACTAGAAGGAACACCTCCTTCTCCATTGGACTATTATATCATCAATTAGGTCTTGCATCCATCTATTTAACAATTAGAAGTAAATACATGAAATAACCATGACATGAACCATTGACATAACCATGCTCATAACCAACATTAAACCATATAAATATCAGAGATATGAAAACCATTAAATCCACATATAAATAAGTACAAAAGTAATAGAACTTAGATTTTATTAATCATAGGAAAATCCAACCAAGTTTGGGACTTCCATGTACCATCTCACCATAGACATGGCTGAACTAAATATCTCTTTCAGCCAATCACCCCCATGTCATATTCCTATCATGAGTGTGGGATCTCATAGAACAACCAATCCAAGAACACCCAAGGGATTCCATAGGTTAAACCACATCCACCCTCACCAAACCGTGATCACACCAAAACCCGTGCTCCAATCACAACCGAACTAAACTTGGAATGCCATCCATAATACATCACTATCCTTGAGGAATTTTCTGTCTCCTTGTCTCTCAGGCTTGACTGCAATCCAATTCCGGATCACTATGCCCTAAACTGGGACCAATCTCTCAGGATTTATCGCAATCCAATCCTGGATCACTAGGACCTAAACCGAGACCAGTCTCTCAAGATTTACCGTAATCCAAACTTGGATCACTGGGACCTAAACCGAGACTTCTCCCTCAAGCTTTACCGTGTATCCCGCCAAAACCGGTCAAGGGATTCCTAGGCCTTTGGGAATGAACCTTGAGACAAACTCCGCCTCAGATTCCGAAATCCATCCAACAAACCAAAGTTCAAAACTGAGATAAACATCCCAAAACCATGGCATCTAGAAAAAGGCAAGGCTAGGCCGAAAACCATTGTCATAACCCGGCAAAACCATGCCACCGAAAACGATAGAAGCATACACCAACATGAAAATCCATGCATGTCCAAACTAGATAGGATATCACACATGCAAAAGGTTACCTACAAGTATTCATGCTGAAGTTTCTTGATCTTGCTCTTCTTCCTTGATCCTTGCTTTCCTTCCTTTCCCTTTGCTCGTTTTTCCTTCCTTGATCCAAAGCTAGAGTGCTCCAAGAAAACTCTACGTGACCAAGAGTGAGAGAGAGATAGAATGATGAGAGAGCTCCAAAATTGAATTGACAAAAGGTTACACTAACCAAGCTTGCCAACCAATCCTCAGAAGCCTTTTTATTAATGTGGCCTCTAATTTCTTCATTTTCCATTATTTTCCTTCAATTTCCTCCTCACATGCAACCTGTGACCTTTCACCTTACTTTTCTCCTAATTTCCTTTATTTTCATAAATAAATGTGCCAAAATGCCTTTTTTCCTTTTAATGCCTTTGCCTTAGCCTTTGCCAATTTCCTTAGAGAAAGCACACTTCCAATGATGCCCACTAGGATATCTTTGCCCAACGTTCACCTTGGAATAAGTGACCCTTACCCATGGTCTTATTTCGCATTTATTTACATTATTACATATATTTTTCACCAAGGCTGTTACAAAAGTCAATGATCAAGATTTTGACAGTCAACGATCAACTCAGGGTTCTGGCTGACACGTGGCACTTCTAGATTTTGACAAGTGTCGTTGCGTGGTTGGTTAATTTTGGACCAATCTTGAGGTGACACGTGGCCTTAGAAGATTGGCCAAAATTTTGTTAAGTATATCAATGGACTAGACGAGATTTGATCTTGTAACCTCTGCTCTACTAATCTGACACTTCGTCGTTACACCACAAATGATCCTTGGTGAACATATTGATGCCACATCTATTTAAAGGGTATATATGAGAGTTTTGGCATAAAAAAAGGTGGATCCCACCATATCTGTCAACGATTATATCCACTTCGCCGTCATATCATATCCATTGTAACTAATGAGAGGGGCTAAGGTCACAGGCCATATAAAATTAATGTATGCCAAATATATCACACAAACGACACTGATATATCATTCAAAATTGTACTCCTTGTGGATTGAATGTCGGACCTCTGACTTTTTAACCAGCACTCACAACAAATCCGACTATGTGAGTTTTGGTAAATAGTTTGTAGAGAAAATTTGTTTTAAGCTGCAGGCATGTAGTATTTTTGGCCTAATTTGGTCATTTGGAGGCCAAATTGAGCATTTCAAAACCTAAATAGGGTTTTTTGGGCCTTTTGAATGCATTGGAAACATTATTTTGACGATTTGGAGCTTGTAAACATATGTAATTGATAATTTGAGCATCTTAATAAAGCAGTCACACTGGAAGCAGAACCAAAGACGTAGCCCAAGAGGGGTGAACTCCGTTATCAACTTGTCTTCTTTTTCTTACTTCTATTTTCAGTCTCCATTCTTTTATTTTGCTGCAAATGTTTATCAAGTTTATGTGTTTATCAATTTCGATCTGTTTTATAAGAATACATAAACTAACTTGCAATTTGTTCAGTAATACCTTCATTTCATCTTTGGATCAAATGTATTGATTGAATTCTTTCTCTTGTATACTTCATGATTTCGTGATCATTTAATTTTTTCCACTGATGAGTAGAGTAGATTCAAGTCTATTGTTTTAGTAAATTACAAGTAGTAGTTTGAATCTACAAGGAATTTCTACATGGTAGCAAAGAAGAAATCACTCTAGAAGAGGAGAATACGAGTTTGTCTTTTGTAGGTGAAATTGAATTTGCAGTATCATTCTTCAAAGCTAGCATGATTTCATTCTACGGATTGAGACTTGAATATGTGCTTGAGGGTAGTTCAAACTATATTTCTTGGAAGGACATGATGGAGGTAGCATTGGAAGACAATGAACTGAAGGAATTCATAGACAAAGATATTCCTAAGCCTCCAACAATTGATGCTCAAGATCTGACATAGTGGAGGAAATGTGTTGCAAAGGCGAGAAGGACCATACTAGAAGGAGTTTGGGATAATATTGTCTCGAACCTCCATGGGAAGGAGACTCCACAACACTAGCCATAGGAAGCTTGCACTGAAGGACAAGTTCGAGAAAATCAAGATGGAGAAGGGAAACACAATACCAAAGTACTTGACCAAGTTCACCTAATGTCGGGATGATATTGGAAGTGTTGGTGTTACAGTTGTTGAAGATGATTTGGTCAGCCTAGAACTTATAGGCCTTCCTAAGAGTTGGAACAACTACTAGGATTCGGTAAATGGGATGGAGAAGCTATCAGAGTTGGAGCATTTGTGGTTCAAATTGGTGGAAGAAGAGATTTAGCATAACATCAGATATGGATCCTCATCCAAGCATGACGATGTGGAGAATTGTGCCTTGGTTGGAAAACAAAAGAAATGGAAAGGGAAATCATCCCATTCCAAATTAGATTCTAGTCAGGCAAGAAAGAAGGACTTGTCGAACATTAAATGTTTTCATTGTCATGAGTTGGGACACTATGCCATGAAGTGTTCGCACAAGAAGGTCGACAAGAATCCCTCAAGAGGAGCGGCACGTGAAGCTCTTGCTTCACAAATCAAGTTGGATTTCACCCTCATTGCTTGCATGGTGACATTGGTGATGGGTAGTGTGTGGTATCTGGATAGTGGATCCTCATTCCATATGACTGGAAAAAAATAATTCTTCAGTGACTTGGAGGAGAAGGACCTCCAGATGCACATTGAAATGGGAGATGATGGAAGGTATAGTGCGAAATACATTGATATTATTACTTTTTAGAGGGAATCTGGTTCTCCTCTCACATTAAAATATGTCATGTATGTTCCGAGTCTGAAGAAGAATTTGGTTTCAATTGCTATGTTTGGATCGTGGCTACATTGTGATATTTAGCAAAGGAAAGGATTTCCTTTGTCATATTTCCTTAGTACAAGTGAAGCAAATCAGGGTTAGGGTAAAGAACCTCTACAAATTGGATGTAGAATATTTTTCAGCATTGGGCACAAAACTAGAGAAGGTTCAGAGCCGAGACATCGATGAATTATGGCATTGGGCCATCTTCACCATGGAGCTTTGAAGATCATGCAACATATCTCTACAGGAAAGGGTACACTAGAGCAGAGAGATACATGCAAAGGGTGTACATTGGGGAAGTACACCAAATCCACCTATTGGCTTGATGGGGCTTGGACCCAAGTTTGGAGTTAGCTACACTGACCAACAAAACCCTACACTATCGACCCTTTTTGATACAACCCGCGTAACACAGGTTGTAGTCTCACCCGAGGTAGTATTGGGGGATGCTAGAACCAGGTTTCTGCATCAAGAGGGCTATGTGATGTGTTTTCTGCAGATATAGGGCTTTATCTTGACCTTCACGAACCCTAACCCTTGAAACCCAGAACTTACATTAAATAACAGTTAACAGATTTGTGTCATTCGTCGATTGCACTAAATATGCATAACATCATACAAATAAGCAAATCTATGTCTTTGCGAGTCTATTTAGTACTTTTCCTGATTAAATGCATTCAACAATTCATAAATACAACAACTTTAGAAATAAATAGTAATACATAGATACACATATATCACTTCAAAATATGTCTTTATTATGCTTCAGATTCTCAGATACAACTCTTTCCAACCCTACGCACACAGCTGCAGGGGCCCACGCACTTAGATGCGGACTTACCAAGTTCTTTGCGCACATAGCTATAGGAGCCTTCGCCTTCGCCCAAGTAAAAAACAAATAAGTTCAGACTCAATTCATGCACTTCCTTACTTAGCTTACCTATGACTCTTCTATGACTTCCTTTCATACTCTTCCTTCATTACAATACCATGGTCCGCGAACCATGGGCAAGTCTCAAAACAACTTCAATTTAACAAAATAAGGGGCTTTGACCTTCCTAAAGTCCCTTTGAATCCTATTGACCTATGCTACTCACGCTCCACTCCTCAAAATGCGGAGACTTTACAATATCTTTACAAACTTAAAAAAACTTTAACAAAAGCTAACCCAGGGGACCCCGTCCCAATAGGCCCAGAACCCAAAGTCATGACTCATTCGGAGTCACTTTGCTAGTGTTCCCTCAACCTTTGCTTGAAGGCCACTGAATTTGATCTGCAGTGCTTGAAGATCTGTTGTTCCATGCGCGGAGGTCTGACGAACTTCTTCGACCAACTTCTTTGTCGTTGGACCTTTGACTGCAAGACCCATGGTCCTCTGTATCTACTAAAGGGACTTTAGCTTGCCCTCGATTGTCTTAGACAACTGGCTTGCCTCATCAACCCACGGCTATGTTTGTGCTGCAATTATGGATGCTTTTCTGTGTAGCTCGTCGATTTGTGCTTGTAGAGTCTTTACTTCATAAATTATGGCAAACCTTTATACAGGTGAAAGGGTCCGTGCTATCACTCGGATCTCATCAAACTGCAGTTGTCTAACATGGATGTCCACTTTGATCTTCTGCAAGTGTGGGTCCTCCCACAACGAGGCCCACATTTCCATTGTCTGCTAAAATAATTGGTTGTAGTCCTTGATTGCGGCGGCTAGAGTTGTCATATCTGCCTTAATGGCCGCTTCGCACTTCTCTCTCACCTTTGGAGGTGTGGTTGGTTTCATCTTCATTTGAAGCTCTGAAATATGCAGTTGTAGCTCAAACCGTACCTTCCTGATTTCCTCCTTGAATTCCTTCAATGCAACAACTAACTTGTGAATTTTCTCCACACAGGCTGCCTCAGCTGGAATTAGGAGCTCAGGGAGCTTGCTACATGCTTGGGTAAGGGCTGCATCTAGTTGTTGATTTCATTGTGTCACCTCGTCATACTCCCGCAAGGCCTGTGCTTTCTCTGCAAACATCTGTTGATTGTTAGTCTTTACTTCTTTGATAATCAACAAAACTCTTTTCTCCCGGACACGGAGCTTGTCTGAAATTCCTTGGTGCAGCTCGTGCAAGGTCTAGATAGGCAGTGCTACAATGTTGATACTCATGTTGGTCATATGAAACAACCTGGATTGATCCTCAGCTGTTTTGACATGCAACGAACCCTCCAACAGCATTACTGAGTAAAGTTTTATAGTTAGTTCTGCGTTTGATGTCCCGCTCGCCTGACTCGTGCTCACTTGACCCGCGCTCGTTTGAACCACACTCGCTTAGATCACTCTTATCTAGACCTGCAATTCCTTCAGGCCCTGTTGCAATTTGTCTAGTACCTGTTTGTACTAGTCCTTGATGTGCCCCCATATGTTTTCCGTTGCGGAGTGGACAACATCGCCTATCTCATCAAAGTCCCCCTCCATGAGGGCCAATGGTTTAGTAACCGCAAACTTATCAGACTTGTGCTTCTTGTGTGGTCCTGCCAAACTATACTTCTATCTATTCCTTATCCTAAAGGGGGACTCTAAGTCCTCTGATCTGACATAAGGGTCTGTGCCCCCTCCCTCTTTATTTATGGTTTCATCTTCAAACTTTGTGTGCTATGTATCCGGCTCTTCGAGGTCAATCGTGACCTTCATTTTTGTTGCTTGCACATATTTTTCCTTCTACACTTCCTTCTCTTTCTTAGAAGCCTTCTGTGCTTCTTTCTCTTTGTCTTTCATGGCCTCTGTTGTAGCTATTGTTTTCCCTGATTCTAATTATGCGGCCTTACTTGTGCCTGCGACTTCCCCAGATGGGGTGAGCCATTCGCTCGACCATTTGTTGATGACCCCCATAATATCATCCTCCACGACCAAATAAGGCAACTTGTGCCATGTTACTGTGGCATCCTTCTTCGCGCACATGGACAAATTATAAAAATCTACTTTGAATTCTGCTACATATTTATACTGCGCATGTAGAATGGGTGAAAACCATGGCCGTTGGTTGATCACCATACACAACTCTGATTCAAACAGTACCCAGAACATCTTGTTTTCAATTATATGGTCAGGTTCCTTAGTGTTGGAAATAATACTGAGAGGGGGGGTGAATCAGTATTATCAAATCAATAAAACTTTTTCATTTCCATACTTAGATACATATACGCTACTTCAGTTAAGTGAACCTGCGTGTATACGCAACTGTATCTAATGCAACTAGCGTATATCCAGAATACTTATGATTCAGTTAGTTGATCTTTAATGAGTGCATCAGAACATTATTAACCATATGAACAGTAAACAGAAGCAGTTAAAACAGGACAGATCATCACACACAAGAAGCACACATGAACACCATGATATAAGGTGGAAACCCAATGTGGGTGAAAACCACCTGCTGCAAGTCGTCTCAATCCTTTTAATAAGAAACTTCTTTTACAATAGTTTTGTACTGGTGCAGTCTTATACCAGTACGCAGGCTTCTACCTGCAGAAGGCTACAACCTTCTCTCGTTCTCCAGACTCTCCTAGAAGGGAGCTACAACCCCCTTAGCTCTTGTACTAGCCAATCCATTTACTAGTACGTAGGTGTCGGCCTACTGAAATGCTCCAACCTTTACTCGTTCTCCAGCTGCTACTGGAAGGGAGCTACCACCCTCTTAGCTCTTGTACTAGCTGAGATACTAGTATGTAGGTGCTGACCTACAGAAGGCTACAACCTTCTCTTCTCTTCCAGGGACAACGTTTCATACATTTTCAGACTAGATACTCCTGAAGCATAACACCATAATCTGAGGGCCACGTTTCATCCAATTTTCATACTGGACCCATCAATATCATTGAAGCACACAATCAACCAACATTAGCATCATCAATCTTTAAATCACTTCATTACTGAATCACTGAAACCTTGTCAACAACACATTCACCAGAACACAGACCAGACAACCGAACTCTACAACAATAACCAGATCCAACTACAACTTCAAATATCATATATCATAATGTATACGCTACTATGACGAACCAAACCCGTGTACATACGCGCTTTCACCAAAGCCAACCCGTGTACATATCTATAAATATTCAATCATGACTTTGCAGTTGTTTCAGACATCAGTCATACCTAGATCATAGCATTCGTACAATAAAACATGCGTCAATAATTCAGATCTAGTCTATCCATAATCAAACCATATAAAGATGATTCATTCCAAACCATTTGATCCCGATCTATCCTTAGATCTTGTTCTCCATCAACCGGTGAGATTCCTCCTTAGCTAAGATCAATGTATCATGAACCCATAACCTGCATACTGGATCTCACACTTCATTAGATATTCAAGACTTTCTCAATACCTTTGCCTAATGATCTTCTTCTCCTTTTATAGTCTTAGGCCTTACTCAATACCATGGTCCAAAACCATTGAACCAATATTAGGGACCAATACCTGGGTTCAACACTTCGGACGAAATACCAAGGACCAAAACCATAGGTCTAAATACCACGGACCCAAAAGTAGGCTTTCCCACATGTACGTGCTTTTCCGTGCATGAAAGTGCGTGCATACACATACGCGACTTTTGATCAGAAATCTCGCGTGTATACGCGTCTTTGTATATAGAGAAGCTGCGTGTATACCCTACTTGGTATATAGCGAACCTGCATATATACACGACTTGGTACATAGTGAACCTACGTATAACCTGCTTGTATACCCTACTTGGTATATAGTGAACCTGCGCATGTACTCTAAACCTGCATATATACTCTTCTTTCATCATTCTTTGTAGTCTGATCATCAAATCTTTGCTACTGATCTGCAGCAATATGATCTGTCATCTGTGTGAGTTGCCATCAAGGACAACACTTGTATCATAATGCCAACAATCTCCCCCTTTGGACTTGATGGCAAAGCTAACTTGTCATACTGAGAACTTTCATATGATTCTTTTGAGCTATGTGGCATCCCATGCATCCAGTCACATCTGATATCTCTTCTGTAGATTCATCTAGTTATAAATAAGTGATATGTTCTTCTACGAGTGGGTTTCCATCAAGTACAACACATGCATCATAATTCCAACAATTAGTTTCCCACGACAAGGTGAATTTTGCAGCCTCACACAATTATGGATCTGTCGTTGGGAACTGAGAATCCTCAGGCATCCTCCAGGCTACCAACACGATCAATAACAATAACCACGCGTAGTGGAACACTTTTCCGTCCTCCTGGGTTTCGTGGCAATCATCCATGAATTGTTTGCAATTGAATTGAACCCCCTGTGTGCATTGCGCAACTAAGGATACCACTGGTGCCGAAACTTCATCGGCATGACACTTCCACAATATTTTTCTTGCCAAGATCTGTGCAGAAAGCCACACAACTTCATCCAATATAGAGTTAATGGTGTAGGCTGATGACTTATTCACCAACTTGAAGTTGCTCTTCATCTAATTTGCGAGATTTTTCTCCTGTGACTTCCCCACAAAAGTGTTTGCAGGGTTTCCACCCTGATAAGGTAGAACTGTGATTCTTTAGACCAACATATCATCAATTGGATGGACCCTCCCAGCCAAAGGCACCCATCATGACCCAGATCCAACAATTGATGCACACAGATGTTATTAATAATGCTATGACAAAAATGTGGCACATACAACGTGTTGAGAAACCCTGCGCACTCAATACGGGTTGCCCACTTCATTGGTTCAAGCCTTATGATGCCCGCCTCCCCATAGTAGACTGATTTAAAAAATTTACCGGGTTCTAACTGGGGAAATTTCACATGATCTCCCAAATCCCAATCCTCCATCTTTAGAAATGGTACTCAGACCAACAAGTCACCCTCAATAGTTTTTTCCTCTCGAAACAACAGCATGAATACCTTGAATTTCAATGACTTAGGGTCCTTAGTTACTTTGGCAGTTGATTTCCTAGGGGGTAGCAACCAAGAAATTGGATTTTCATCCTCTGCGCTGATATTTTCAATCCCCATAGCCATCTCTTCTTCATCGAGGTCCTGGCGTTCTGTAGGCTGCTTTTTTTATCCATACTACCCTTATGTCTAATCTCAGTTGGTAAGTTGCGCAGCGATTGCCAAACTGGGGCTTGCTATGGCTTTTTCTGTTTTTTCTCTCATGCCACGAAGGTAGTAGTTTTTGGCCTTGGTGACCTAGACGTGGTATAATGGTTATGTGGGGAGGTTTTGCCTTCACAGATCTTATGGCACGATCGTGATCTGGTGATATCCTAAGAATCCATTTGTAAAAGAGTATGATTCTTGACCACCAACGTTCTTCAATACTTCATTTGTGAACGACGTAGGGAATGGATCATGTACACAAGCATTTTTAAACTTCCTTAGATCTATGCAAATCTTGATTTCACCCTTTGTCTTCTTCTCTTGAACTACCATAGGACTAACCTAGTTTGATTCTTCTACAGGCTCAATAATTCCTGTGGCAAGCATCTTATCCAGTTCTTCACGCACCTTTTCTTTGTATTTAGGATTCAATCAGTATGGGCGTTGCTTTACTGGATTCTCATCTGGCTTCATATTGATTCTCATAACACCCATATCACCTACTATTCCCTTTAGATCAAATAACTTTGTTGGAAACAAGTCTTGATATTCACGTAACAACTCTGCGACCTTGTCAACTGTGTCCTCATTCTAGCAATTGTCTATATTCACAAAATTCCGCTATGCTTCCCCCCCAATGTTCACTTTCTTGGTCTTCAATGGTTTTGAAATGTTAGGCACCTCTACCTCAAGTCCAACAACTTCGCGTTGTCTCTATAACTCAGGGATACTTATATTCCTAGGATATTCCTCACCTTCTTTTGTGGTAACATTGTAGCGCTCCAGAGCATGGTGCAACTCTGTGCTCTAGTCAAGTTGTACCCATGCGATAGGCTCTACAGATGTTCTGAATATCACATCCCTTATTGCTTGTAATGCTTCATCAATACATTCGAATTTGTTCTCAAAATGGAATGTTAGGAAGAAGCTCTCCTTCAAAATGTCCCACTCTGCGGTTCCATGTCACAGCTCTGTTTCTAAGTACCAATTCATCGGAATAATATCCAAGGTGTGGCATACTATATGTACCCGTTTAGGCTATGGTTCCTCTTGCCATGATTTCATCCAACGAGCTAGATACACATGTGGATCATCCTTCCTTATATATTTTTCAGTAATGTGGGTATTTGCATAGCCAAATCACAACTTCATCATTCTTCGATATTCCCTCCAGTCTACAAAATTGTACTTATGTGTACCGCACCACCTGGTAGGTGTAGCTCTTAGTGTGATGTCCAAATCTTTAGAACTGATGCTCCTCTGGTACATCCCTTTCAAATTTATCAAGAAACAAATTTACATCTTCTAAGCCATCATGATATGGAAAATTGCATACCTTAGTGGATATACACCGAAGTTATTTAGTAAGTTTGTTTCATCGCAAAATTGATACTTCATGCAAATGTTTATGCCAATGCTCGAGCTCGTCATCTGAATCCGAGTTGGAGGAGTTGTCCTTTTCCCAAGTAATTCTTCCATCCATTGTAGGATTGGTCCAATCCTCGTTCTGCGCAGTAAGCTTATAGATCTATTCAATATCATCCTCCTCATAGTAATATCGGACTAGTTCAGTATACCACACACCCTCGGCTGGATCCAATGGAACAACGACTCTCATTTCCTTCTTCTCAAATGTCATGTTGTGATTCTTTAGGTTGATGACCGCATTCATATCAAATTCCAATCAATTCCAAGTAGTGTCGGCTAGGGATTACTATCATCCACTATTTCGATTACCTCAAAATCAACTATAGTGCATGCCCATTCAATGTCTATAGTTACTCCATGTAGGCATCCCATAGGAATAATATTCTATTGGTTCGCCATTGGCATCTGAATTGGGGACCACTGTAGCATCAACTTTTCCATTATTTTCTAGGTCTGTTTAGGCAAAACATTCACATCAAATCCCAAATCTAAAATCACCTAGTCCATTTCAAATTCTCTAATTTGTACAATCAATCTCATCTCTTGACTAGTCCTTTTCTTACTTTTATCTACTTTATGCACTGTATGTTGTTCAAGTACTGACTTACCCTTGCCAGTGCAGTTGTCTATTAACTCTTGCAATCCCTCCACTGCTTTCTAGTCCCTTAAGAGCTTCATGCAGGTTTGCAAGAAGGATTTCAATACTGAGCGATCAGTCTCCTGTGTAGCAATGACCTCTTTAGGCTTCTCTACCCGTGCATTTTGGTTCTTTGATGTGGAAGTTCCTGAATCCACAAAGCTCTTTTTCATCTCCATAAATGTTTCTTTTTCCTTATGAAAAACAAATTCTATATCTTTGTCAGTAGCCCTACACACCCATGTATTCTCTTCTGGTTGTTTCCTTGCAACTTTATCTTCCCTGGTAGCTACACCACTTCGTGTAACTATATTAACGCTTGGTCCATCCTCACGTGGTTCTAAGTGGGCTGCTGGTTCTTGTTCTCTTGCATCTTTGTGATGAGTATAGGAAACTATTCTATTACATGCTCAAAATGTTGGCAATACTGACAAGAGGGGTGTGTCGGGTTCTGAAAATATCGTGCATAGTGGCCTGGTTCCCCACAATTGTAACAAATAATATGTTTGCAACCTCTTACACCTCCCCCCCTCGTCCTGTTCCTCGACCCTTGAATCCTCCGCGCGCTGCAGGTGCACCTTGATCTCGCTGTGGACGTGTCTCAACCTATACTCTATATGTCAGAGTTTTGTCCATCATTAACTCCTAACTTCAAAAATTGCACTCATCATGGCCTACAGACTTACATAAATTACAGAATAATTGTTAGGGAGTCCGTACGAACTTCTGGAACAAATGGAAGTTGTCAATTGAGTGTTTTCGTGCTATTTGGCAGATAGTGCACCAGGGCATTACACCATTACTTCATCTAGCGGAAGCTTCTAGCTTCAGGGGGTTAAGACCTCCCCAAATTAGATATTTCTAATATAATGGGCAATGATCCTTGTCATGACCATTTCCTTTTCACTTTAAGAACCATACTTCGGAACGGGTCTCATTTTTTACCCCTTTTCCCTTTTCGAGATTCTAAAACTCCATATGCGGGCTAGCTAGCTACATTTGAATCTGTTGCACTCCCAGATTCTTATCTTGAATAGGTGAAGCCTCCAACTTCATAGCAATTTCCAGTGCTTCATCCTATGATCCAATATTCTACTGTGACAATGGTAATCTCAAATGAGGCAAAAAAGTAGCAATATACTAGTCCTTATGTTACTCATATGAAATCTGTAGATTAGCCTGTTGTAGCAAACATTTCAACTTTTGATCAATATCGCATGCAGATTCATTCAACTTATGCTAAATTTTTTTGACCTCAGTCACATACCGGGTTTAAGACTTTGGATTTTTGAATCCATTATTCAATGCATCTTTTGTATCTTTCAATGATACAGTTGGATTACTCGTACTATACTTACTATACCAATTCAGCGCCCTATCTTGCAATGTTGTGACCAACTGCACTTTCTTTATATCATCATCTATTATCTCTTGTGACTTCAACACAAAATATGCTACAAACCAGAATTGATCAGGGTCTTTTGTCCCCAGACCCCTGAATATATGCATCTTCATAATGTTTTCCATACTAAATAGCGAAGGTGGAGGTGGAGGTGGAAGCGTAGGTGTGTGAGGTGGAGGTGATGGTGGAGGTGGAAGCGTAGGTGTGTGAGGTGGAGGTGATGGTGGAGGTGGAAGCGTAGGTGTGTGAGGTGGAGGTGATGGCGGAGGTGGAGTGGATGGATGTGGAATTACCGCAGTGCCCTGATCTACCAAATGTGGTGCGCCTTTGGGCATCTTCAGACTATTACTTTCTTCTTCACTATTGGATGCTCCCAATAGAGGATTGTACTCAGCAATTGTATCTAGATCTTTTATGAACTGTTTCCCACTTCACATAGCTCCCGTCGAGCCTCTTCTAAACATCAATTTAGTGGCATAACCCGTTTCTCACACAATAACATTTTAATCCAGGTTTTCAAATACTTCAGATACTTATCTCTTACTCCTTTGAAAAACTAGTGTTTAGTTTCATTATAACTAATAGACATATCAATCGTGAACTCATGATAAATCTGCCCAAAATACTATTGATCCATTAATCGAAAACCTTTGCAACCTTGTATTCTGATCCTTCTAAGCGCTTCACTAAATCTGGAGTCCACACAATTGGGTTATCCAACTTCCAGGTACGTTGACCATATTCCAATTTAGCCAACCATTTGTATAATTCACACGGAAAAGAGAAAAAGAAAACTTTTTGTTCATCTGTATATAGATATCTCTACAACCACTCTTCTTTCGATGGACGCAGATTCTTTTTTTCTTGAGCTGCAAACTCGTGCAACTTCCGATCTATCCACTTCACAATTTCCTTCTTTGTTGGTCTCCACGAACCCCACATCACACAACCCTCAGATAGATCCTGGTCCCGACAATGGAACCATTTGTTTTCTTGATGGGGCTTCGACCTAGGTTTAGAGTTAGTTGTATAACCAACAAAACCCTACACTACTGGCCCTTGCAGTCTCACTCGAGGCAGTATTGGGGGATGCTAGAACCAAGTTTCTGCATCCAGAGGGTTAGGTGATGTGTTTTTTGTAGATCTAGGCTTTATATTGACCTTCGTGAACCCTAACCCTTGAAACCCAGAAATTACAGTAAATAACAGTTAACATATTTATGTCCTTCGCTGATTACGCTAAACATGCATAACATCATACAAATAAGCATATATATGTCTTCATGAGTCTGTTAATTACTTTCCCCGATTAAATGAATTTAACAATTCATAAATACAACAACTTTAGACATAAACATTAATACACAGATACACAAATATCACTTCAAAATATGTCTTTATTATGCTTCAGATTCTCAGATACTACTCTTTTCAACCCTACGCACATAGCTGCAGGGGACCGCGCACTCAGCTGCGGACTTACCAAGGTCTCCACACACACAGCTTCAGGAGACTTCCCCTTTGCCCAAGTATAGAACAGACAAATTTAGACTCAATTCATGCACTTCCTTACTTAGCTTACCTATGACTCTTTTATGAATTCATGTTATACTCTTCCTTCATTACAATACCATGGTCTGCGAACCATGGGAGGTTTTCAAAACATCTTGACTTTAAAAAACTAAGGGGCTTTGACCTTCCTAAAGCCCCTCTAAATCCTATTGACCTGCCTACTCATGCTCTTCTCCTCAAAATGCGGAGACTTTACACATCTTTACAAACTTAACAAAAATTTAACAAAATTTGATCCAGGGGACCCCGTCCCAACACCACCTTTCATGATAAGGACAATCGAGTGCAAGTGATCCTTGAAAGATTTCACTCAAAAGTGTATGGACAATTCTCAACAACCTCCATGACCAAGCATAGGTATTATGTAATATTTGTGGAAGATTTCTCATGTAAGTGTTGGATTTTATTCATGTAGAAGAAAGATCAAGCGTTCTCTAAATTTTTGTTACGATATTCGGACACATAGGAAATAGTTAAGTACAACTTAGTCTAGTGTATAATTAGGTAAAGTGTGTTTCTTTAGTATGTAATTTTTGTAACTTACAATCTGACGGTCATGATATGTTCTAGACATGAAGTGGTTTGACAGTTCATTCTCTCCTCGGTATTACTGACAATTGATCTACAACTTAACACCTTATTGGTCCATGATCTCTATTTAAAGAGCATGGAGGTTCATTTATTAAGTGAACATTCATGAGAGAAGATTATGTAAATTTTCTTTCTTTTACATTAATAAATTCCCTGAAGTGGCCACGTTGGCTAAGGTCGTGGACTATTTCCCTCTTTGAGGGTTTTAACCACGTCAAGAATACTAGTGTACTGATCTTTGATCTGTTTGTGAGCAGTTTCCTTTGGTGTTCTATCTAAGGAACTTACCCTATAAATTCCTACATGGTATTAGAGGTATTTAAGGGGTGCATCCGTTGCTAATCCAAATTGGAAGCCAGTTCAGCTACATCCGACTGTTGTTTCCTAGATCTACTATTTCTGACCGCTTTCAGGCCGAGAGGACTGCTCTATTGTATTAGGAGCATATGTTACAGTGAGGAACCCATTTTCTTTCACACGAAAAGGTTTCCGGTAGCCCTAGCTACCTCATTTTTAAGATATGGAGGTATACAGTCTTTATTTGCAGTTATAGTTATTTATCTCTCTGTTTATTTCGGTTTATAGTCCTCTAAAAAAAAAATACCAGATCTATATCTTTCATTTCTACATATGCTCTTTTCCCCATGACTCTGTGCGATTTGGGCAAACCAGAAACAGAAAGAAATATTTTTCTCATCCGTATGCGCTTTTTCGTCGTGCCTTAGTGGGATCTCGGAAAATCAGAAACATTGAGAAAAATATTTAGTTTTCAGTCAAATCTAACTTTAAGTTGTAAGTCTTGGATTACTTTTGTTTGTTCATTTTGGGTTGTGTGGTTTTTTTTGTAGGCAAAAAGGGGTTTTTCAAGTAATCACATAAAGTAATCCAAAAAAAACAAAACCTTCCTCCTTTCCAAAAATTGCTAACCTTTTAAACTAGCTCACTTGGTCCAAAGTTACTTTATGAGAATAGAGGTATTGGGTTCAAGTCTTTCTTTTTGTTGAGTTATTTTTTCAAAAAACACATGTAACTTATGTTTTAAAGTTACTTTATGTAAAAATGCTCTCACCCATTATAAAAAGTGAGTCACTTATAATTCTAAAGTCTCTTTATCTTTTATTCAAGTTACAATGTAGTGAATAGTTCATAAAGTACCATTGTAAAAGTGACTTTCACTTATTTATAAAAGTGGGTCACATAAAGTAATATTTTTTTTAAAGTGAGCTAATTAGATTAAGTTTGGAAAGGGGGGGGATTTTTTTTTAAATATAACATTATCATTCACTTCCCAACATTCACATAGTTCGTCGGCATCTTCAACAACTTTTCTTCAAAAAACCATAACTTCTTCATCCGGAAGCCGTTTTCAGAGCCATTTTTTTAATCAGCGTTATTTTTCGAGATATTTCTATTGGAACACTTAGTTTTAGCATCTACAGCTTGAGTTTATTTCAAAATGGAAATTCCATGCCTAGCTATTCTTGACAGCACCAACTACTTCCAATGACTCTCCTACATTGTGGATTTACTTAGAAGTAAAGGTCTTTATAGAATAGTCTCAGGCCAAGAATCTAAACATAAAGATGAAGATAAGAAATCCAAATGGGAAAATAAGCAAGATCAAGCACGTGGGTTGATAGGGATGTCTATTTCTCTAGATCTTAGATTCCATATCACAGAAATTGATACCCCAGATGAAGCAATGAAATAACTCAATAAAGTTTTTGGAATTAAAAATGAAATTAGATCCCATCAACTTGAAAATGATTTGTTTACATTGGACCCCAATAATTTTTCTTCCATTGAATATTTTTTGTCCAAGTTCAAGACCCTTAGACTTCTCTTAGAAGGTGTTAAGGTTAAGAAAGAAGATGGTAGCCTTATCTATTCCATTCTTACTAAGTTAGGACCAACCTACTCTGTGTTTGTTTCCACCTTCCATTCTACTAGAGAAGCCTTTATTTCTCAAGGACAATCCTAACATATGAGAAACAAATACCAAGGGAAGAGTTGATGACCAAAAGTTGTTAAACTTATACAACCTTGTAGAATCATCAGCAATGCTAGTAGTTAAAATCTGTCTAGGATCTCTTAGGTCCTTAATTTTTGGGAAGAAGTAATTAATTGTGCAAATTACATAGTAAATCACACTCCTACTAAGGTTTTAAAAAATATCACTCCAAAAGAAGCATGGAGCTCAATTAAACCAGATGTAAGTCACTTTCGTGTTTTTGGAAATGAATCATGGGCCCATATTCCAGATGAGAAACATAAAGCCATAGAACCTAAGAGTGAGAAATGTATTTTTGTTGGATATTCTGAAGATGTCAAAGGATATAGACTTCTTCAACCTAAATCCAAAAATGTTATCATTAGAAGAGATGTAATGTTTGTTGAAAACATATCGACCTGCGAGCCTAGTTTAACAGATGTGCCACCTCTCTCTATCCCTTCTACTTCTAAAAATATTCCTTCTTCAGATGATGAAAACGAGGATGACAATCCTCCCCCACCTTCTCGAAATCCTCCTTCAGCTCCTCAGCTTCCAGAATGGGTTTGTGCTACTTAGAATGCAGCACGTGCTCTTGTAGGTGATCCTACATATCAACACCGTACATGTTCTTAGTTAAATAGAGCCTCTTCTTTATTGGCTCAAGCTTCAGCGAATTATGATCCTAACACCTTTGCAGAAGCTTCAGGACATCCAGATTGGGACGTAGCTATGAATGAAGAATATCGTTCATTATTGGAAAATGATACATGAGACCTTGTTACTCTTCCAAAGGGACAAAAACTTGTTAGATGCAAATGGGTTTACAAAACCAATTTTGGACCAAATGGAAAAGTCAATAAACATAAATATCATCTTGTTACTAAGGGTTTTTCACAAGTTGAAGGCATTGACTATACTAAAACCTTCTCCCATGTTGCCAAAATGAACTCTATCCGCCTTGTTCTTTCCCTTATTGCCTCTTTAAAATGGGAAGTCCATCAGATGGATGTTAAATCCGCCTTCTTGCATGGGGACTTGCATGAAGAAATATATATGGAACAACCTCCTGGCTTTATACAAACAGACTCCAGCCTTGTATATCGACTTAAGAAATCCCTTTATGGTCAAGCAAGCCCCTCGGGCTTGGTATGCCAAAATGGATAACTTTCTTTTAGATAATGGCTTTCTAGGTGTCATTCTGACAATACTGTCTACACCGTGAAAGTGGGTAAGTCTCTTATCATTCTTGTTCTTTATGTTGATGATCTTATCCTTGCTGGTAGTGATTCCAACCTTATAAACCATGTGAAGTCTAGCCTTAAACAGTAGCTTGAAATGACAGACGTAGGACACTTGCATTATTTTCTTGGTCTTCAAGTCTTGCAATCCAAAGAAGGTATTTCCCTTTCCCAGTCCAAGTATGTCTATGATCTTCTATGCCACTTTCACATGGAAGACTGTAAGTGAACCCCTTCTCCCTTTCAGTCTGGAGCCAAACTTTTAGTCACTTGTACTTCCCCTGAAGTTGATGCTACCTTATACCGTCAGCTTGTTAGAAAACTTTTGTATCTGGCCCATACCCATCCCGGCCTTTCCTTTGATGTTGGCCTTATTGCTTGGTTTATGAAATACCCACATGAAATTCATTGGAAAGTAGCTAAAAGAATACTTCGTTATGTTCAAGGTGTAGTTCAGTTTGGGATTCATTACAGTGCAGAAGCATCTCCTCTATTGGTTGGTTTCACTGATTCTGATTAGGTTGGTGACCCTGATGATCGTAATTCTACTGCAGGTTATGTCTTCACTCTTGGTTCTGGACCTATTACATGGGCTTGCAAGAAACAAAGTGCCATTTCTCTTTCTTCAACTAAAGCAGAGTATCGTGGCATTGTTGAAGCTAGTAAGGAAGCCCTGTGGCTTCTTTAGATCCTGTCAGAGTTTGGCTTTCAACAACAACATCCGACTATAGTTTGGTGTGATAATCAAAGTTCCATTCAACTATGCAAAGATCCAATCCAACATCAGCGCAGAAAACACATTGAACTACACATGCACTTCATCAAAAATCTCATTCATGACCATGTTCTTAAAGTGCAATATTGTTCAACCGATGATCAAGTTGCAAACATCTTTACAAAGGCTCTCACAGAGGCGAAGTTTACTAAACTTCGATTTATGGTTGGAGTTTAGGAAGTTGTCACTAAGGGGGGATAGGCTCTAATGCCTCCTTCCTTCTCCTATTGTGTCATATTTGTACATTTTTCAATCCCATCCCAATTTGTTCCTAAGGGGGGATGTTAGGATATTCCGACACATAGGAAATAATTAAGTACAACTTGGCCTAGTGTATAGTTAGGTAAAGTGTATTTCTTTAGTATGTGCTTTTTGTAACTTGCAATCCGACGGTCATGATATTTTCTACACATGAAGTGATCTGATAATTCATTCTCTCCTCGGCATTAACGACACTTGATCCATGGCTTAACACCTGATTGGTCCATGATCTCTATTTAAAGAGCATGGAGGGTCATTTGTTAGGTGACCGCTCATGAGAGAAGCTTATGTAAATTTTATTTCTTTTACATTAATAAATTTCTTGAAGTGGTCATGTTGGCATAAGCCGTGGACTGTTTCCCTCTTTGAGAGTTTTAATCATGTTAAGAATACTGGTGTACTGATTTGTGATCTATTTGTGAGCGGTGTCATTTGGTGTTATATCTAACGAAATTACCCTGTTTTGCAGTTAGCCACGACCAAACATATGTTTTGCAATTAGCCAACTTAGTCAAGCAATGGTTAAGCTAAACAAACTTTATTTGAAGGAAACTAAACATGTGTTGAGATACCTCAAAGGAACCACTTAGTGTTGTCTTTGGTATAGATGGATAGAGGGAGTCAAGATTCAAGGCTTCGCAGATGAAGATTGGGTAGGGAGTCCATCCAATAGGAAGAGAACAAAAGGGGGAATCTTGAGTATTGGGTCAACATCAATTTCTTGGTACAATAAGAAGCAGAGATCAGTTGCACTCAGTTCGGCATAAACAAAGTACATGGCTATTAGTCAAGCAGCTTGTGAGGGTATTTGGATGAGGAAGATCCTTGTTGGTTTATTTGGTCAGTATATGGATCCTACAGTGATTTACTATGACAATACGAATTGTATCAAACTCCCTGAGAATCTAGTTTTTCATGATCAATCCAAGCATATCGACATCTGGTATCACCATATATGAGATTGTGTGCAAAGGATAATCATGTTGCTAGAGTATATTCCTATATAGGAACAAGATGCAGACATCTTGATGAAGGCACTGTCAAGAGGAAAATTCGAGTTCCATAGAGGCAGGATTAGGGTATATGATAATCCCTTTCTTGTTGAGAGGGAGTGTTGAAAATTCAACAAGAAAATCCTAATTTAATTTTTTCCTTGAATTAAATTAGGAATAAAATTGTAATTCCACATCACAAGACAACTTATACAAGTTAACTAAGTTAATTTGACTTAGTTGGCTCAGCTAATTTGAGTTAAGGGTCTAACTAGATTCATGTAGAGTGTCTCCTACTTTATAGGAGCCCTAGTTGATTTTATTTTTAGTTTTAATTAATTAATTCAGTTTAACTAAGTTAAAGTCAATGTAATTAAGTTAAAGTCAATGTAATTGAGTTAAATTCAGTTAAACTAGTTCCAACTGATGGAGGAACTAGTAGGAGGTCAGACAATGGAGTGTTGCTTTATGTGTTCAACGAGTTAACTAATGATTCACTCATAAATAACTCATGCATGTCAGATCTGAGCCCCAATTGAGATTGAAGTTCAGGGACATTGTACTATCATTTGGATAATCACCTGAATTGTATAGGTGGCACATGCAGTCAAAGGAAGGCCTATGACGAATTATGCAATTCCAATTGATGAATTTCCCTAATTAATAGCGGCTAATTCCCAAGGAAACAATGCAAGGAAATAGGGACTTGGGCAAGCCAAAAATTGGTTAAGTATTGGCCTGGGCTTGTCTAGGAAGCTGTGAGACAGATAAAGATAGTTAAGAGGTTTCTCGAGCTTGAGCAAAGCATTGTAATCTTCTCATATTTTCTGACTAATGCAATATAGAGATAGGAGGGGTTTTTAGCTATGGCTTTCCCCAAGAAATCATTTTGTAATGTGTTGATTGAATTCTTTCTCTTGTATGCTTCGTGATTTCACGATCGTTTAATTGTTTACGCTGATGAGTAGAGTAGATTCAAGTCTATTGTTTTAGTAAATTACAATTAGCAGTTTGAATCTACAATGAATTTCTACAGCCATGTATGAAGGTGAAGCCATAGAATATATATTTTCTAGATTTATATTGATCTACTATAGTATTTCTATCAATTAAAATATTTCTAGTAGAGATTTAATGTAAGGATTTATATCTCATTCCTCTCTTCCTTGTATACAGAAACAAAATGATAATGATACACAAAATGATATCCATGTTACACAAAATATGAACAATTAGATAACTTTGATTCTAACTCTAATATATTTATTAATGACTTTGAAATCCCTAATAAATTTTCTTTTTTTTAAGAAAAATTAATTGAAGTTAATTCAATGCCACTAAAGCATATGAAGAACCAAATTAAAAAAATAACAATGATCATCATAGATGATTTGAATTTAATATATTCTGAAAGTTATTTATCATATGCATTCTATTCACTGATTACAATTCAATTAACAATTACTATGTCAATTCTTATATGGAATTTCCTTTGTATGAAAATTTATTTTCAAATGATAAGGGAATTGTTTTAAAATAAAATAATTATAAAAAATTTATTAGTTTAACTTAGGATTATGAGAAGGTAAACAATCATCTTATGGCTAGTATTGATAAATCACATGCATATTTTTTTAGTCCATCTAATGATGTTGTTATTCTAACTCATTTTGTGACCCGAAAAGAAAATAAGTTATTTTTGATGATCCATTAGACATTGATATTGATGACACTAAAGCACTTCACCCTATTGTGTGGTTACATCAGATTCTCATGTCATCAATTTCAAATTGAAATCTATAATACAAAATGAAATAATTCATAATAAGAAAATAATTGGAACAAAATCCCATTTTTTCTTTTATATCTAAATATAGTCACATTCCTTTGGAAAAAAATATTGATGACCCAATTAAAAATTGGTTGGAAGAATACTTCTTAGAAGGTTTTCATTGTATAATAATGTTAATCTTTTGTTGGTTGTAAATAGAATTAAAATGCCATCAATACTAACATTATTCCATAGGATATAATGCTTAGGATTATTTTAAATGTTATCAGCAGATATCCTATCTATCTATATTTTGACTTCACCAATTTCAACATACATGATGCGTTCCAAGATAGAACTGAAACGTGGTTGGGAAAATATTTTTTTGGACAAAATGCTTAGTAATATAATTATTTTATTTAGTTATGTTAAATTAATATAATTTTTACTAATAATTTTGTATGTACATGTGATTGCAGGTTTGGAATTACATGAATTATTGTATTAGCATTTTGATTTTACTTAATTCATTTTTAGATTATATAGTGTAAATTAATGTAGAAATAATTTAGTTAGAATAATATAGGAATGATTTAGATTGCTTTAAATATTGATATTATTTCTTTTTTCTACTTTCAATAAACTTAATTTTGATAATAAGAAAGTGTATATATGTCTAAGGTTATCTAATTAAATTTGAGAAAAAAGTAAAATTATTATTGTTTTTATCATTTTGTTTTTATCTCTCATACACTTTTAGAAAAAAAAAAAAAAATTATAATTTTAAATTTGTTGACCGTATTTTTTTTAATTTTTACCTTTTACAAAGAGATTAGATTTTTAGATATTATAGGTTGCAACAGGGCAAGGAAGTCGTTCTATACTCTGCACGGGCAGACATTTTTGTAAAATATGTAATTTTTGTCTTAATACAAACTGTTGATCTACAAAAAAACAAAAAAAATGTGTTGTTTGAAATAACTATAGGAAACTTGCACTTATATTTGCTTGTAATAAAAGAAGCATTTCTTAATTCTTGGATTTCTAATCACAAAATTTGAGTTATATTTTAAATGAATATATCATATATATATATATATATATATATATATATATAGACATTTCTGGCTTTAAAAAAAAATTGGACTTTTCCTTAATTCATAGATGTTAGATTGGTTTAATATTTATTTCCCTTTTGTTTCTTTTTATTTAATTTAGACTCAGTTTTATTGGTGAGCGCTCTAGGATTAGTGCTCTGACATTAACACTAACACTAACATTGTTATGGTATTTCTCTTCTCCGTGATGACAGAACTGACACAGTTGCAAGTCCTTTGCATGGGTGGGGGGCGTTACACAAGTCGTTGTGCGGATATACTTCTACAAATTTCTATATTGTATATCATATGAATGTTTACAGAGGACGAGGTATGTGTGGAAAAATAGTGAATATTATTAGGTTTCGTTGTTCGAAGTTTTTACTGTGCAGAGTACGAAGTATGTGTGGGATAGAAGTTGTGTAGAGATTTTGATTTTAGATCTATGAATCTCTGTAGAATGATTAATATTGCTAATTTCCATTGTGTGGGGTGGTGCATAGGGCATTGTTTAACTACAAATGTTAATTTGTGAGAGGGGTAGGAGGGCAGGGGGGGCGAGGGCTACATAAGTCATTGAGCGAAGACACTTTTACAATTTTCCATATTATATATTGTATGAATGTTTACGGAGGACGAGGTATATCGTTGTTCAGAGCTTTTACTGTGCAAAGTACGAAGTATGTGTGGGAGAGTAGTTGCATAGAGATTTTGATTTTATAGCTATGAATCTTTTTGAAATGATTAATATTGTTGATTTCGCTTGTGCCGAGTGGTGCATAGGGAATTGTTAAACTACTGGTGTTAATCTGTAAGTTTTTTTTTTTTAGAGTGAATAATTGAGTAATATTTATGGCATATGTGTTTTCTATTAATGATAAAAAAAATATGGAAAATAGGATATGTGTAGGAGAATGGGGGGTTTCACAAGTCCTCTGACAATGTGTTACTACTCTGAGAATTGGTGTTATAATTGAATCTTTGTGCATGACAGGGTTTGTGCAGGAGATTTCATTATGTGGAGCTTTTATTAGGATGAGGTATTTTTGGAATAATAGGGGTGCATGCGGAAATTAATGTTAAACAATTAATATTAATATGTTATTATTATTATGTTTCATCAGGAAGAGCTTTGACTGTATGGAAGGTGGGATTATGTTTGTCGATTTCCAAAATAAATCTAATACTTTTACAAATTTCCTGATTGTATATCGTATGAATGTTTACGGAGGATGGGGTATGTGCATGAGAGCAAGGAATATTATTATGTTTCGTTGTGTGGAGATTTTATTGTATGGAGTACAAAGTATGTGCAGGGAAGTAATTTCCTAGAGCTTTGATTTTAGAACTATGAATATTTATAGAGGACGAGGTATTTGCGGGAGAACATAATGATTAAAATTGTTAGTTTTCATTATGCGTGATGATGCATATGGAAATTATTGTTAAACAATTAATGTTAATATGTGAGATATGGAACATATGCATTTGTGTTATATTGGAAGTATATGTGTTTTCTATTGGTGATAAAAATCTATAAAACGAGTTATGTGCAGGAGAACGGGGGTTTTCGTGAGTGCTCTAACTGTGTTATTTCTCTTAACAAGGTATGTGTGAAGCATTTCATTGTGCGAATCTTTGACTATGTGGAATGATTAATATTGTTAATTTCCAATGTGTGGGGTGTTGCATAGGCCATTATTTAACTATTGATGTTAATGTGTGAGAGGGTAGGGGTGCGCTACACAAGTTGTTGAGCATAGATACTTTTAAAAATTTCTAGATTGTATATCGTATGAATGTTTAGGGAGGATGGGGTATATTATTGTTCAGAGATTTTAGTGTGCAGAGTATGAAGCATGTGCGGGAGGGCAGTTGCATAGAGCTTTTGATTTTATAGCTATGAATCTTTGCGAAATGATTAATATTGTTGATTTCCCTTGTGTGGGGTGGTGCATAGGAAATTATAAGTTATTGATGTTAATCTATGAGATTTTTTTACGCAGAGTGGATAATTGGGTTATATTAGAGTCATATGTGTTTTTTATTATTGATAAAAAATATAGAAAACAGGGTATGTGCGGGAGAACGGGGGTTTCACAAGTTCTCTCACAGTGTGCTATTTCTTTGAGCATTAGTGTTAGAATTGAATCTTTACACACGATGAAGTTTATGTAGTAGATTTCATTGTGCAGAACTTTTATTAGGAAGGGGTATTTTCAGGAGAGCAGAGGGTACATGTGGAAATTAATGTTAAAATATTAATTCTAGTGTGTTATTATTAATATGTTTCATTGTGTGTAGCTTTAGTTGTACGGAATATGGGGTATGTTTGTCAATTTCCCAAAAAAATCTAATACTTTTACACATTTCCTTATCGTATATCGTATGAATGTTTATGGAGGATGGGGTGTGTGGAAGAGAGTGGGGAATATTATTATTTTTCGTTGTGCATAGATTTTATTGTGCAGAGTACAAAGTATGTGTGGGGAATAAATTTCCTAGAGATTTGATTTTAGAACTATGATTCTTTATAGAAAATGGGATATTTGAAGGGGGACATAATGATTAAAATTGTTAATTTTCATTGTGTGTGGTGGTGCACATGGAAATTATTGTTAAACTATTAATGTTAATATGTGATATTTTTGTGCAAAATTGATTTTCTATGAATGTTGCACATATGCATTTGCGTTATATTGGAAGCATATGTGTTTTCTATTGGCATTAAAAAAATTGGAAAATAAGTTATGTGTGAGAGAACGAGGGGTTTCATGAGTTCTCTGACTATGTTATTGCTTTGAAAAGGGTATGTGTGGGACATTTCATTGTGTGGAGCCTTGGCTGTGTGAAATGATTAAAGTTGTTAATTTCCATTGTATGTGGTGGTGCATAGGGCATTGTTTAACTATTGATGTTAATTTGTGAGAGGGGAGGGGGGCGCTACACAAGCCGTTGAGCAAATATACTTTTAAAATTTCTAGATTGTATATTGTATTAATGTTTACAGAGGATAAGGCATATCATCACTCGGAGCTTTTACTGTGCGGAATACAAAGTATGTGTGGGAGAGAAATTGTGTGGATATTTTTGTTTTATAGCTATGAATCTTTGTGGAATGATTAATATTGTTGATTTCCATTGTGTAGGGTGGTGCATAGGGCATTGTTAAACTATTGATGTTAATCTGTGACAATTTTTTACGCAAAGTGGATAATTTGGTTATATTGGAGGCATATGTGTTTTCTATTAATGATAAAAAAATATGAAATAGGGTATGTGCGGGAAAACAGGGGTTCCATGACTTCTCTGATAGTGTGTTACAAATTAATGTTAAACTACTAATGTTAATATGTTGTTATTATTATGTTTTATTGTGTGGAGCTTTAACTATACGGAATATGGGGTATGTTTGTCAATTTCCCCAATAAATCTAATACTTTTACATATTTCCTGATCATATATCATATGAATGTTTATAGAGGGCGTGGTATGTGTAGGAGAGCGAGGAATATTATTATGTTTTGTTGTGTAGATATTTTACTGTGTGGAGTATGAAGTATGCGCAGGGCAGAAATTTTGTAGAGCTTTGATTTTAGAACTATGAATCTTTGCAGAGGACAGGGTGTTTGCAAGAGAACATAATGATTAAAATTGTTAATTTTCATTGTGCGCGGTGGTGCATATGGAAATTATTGTTAAACCATTAATGGTAATATCTAATATTTTTGTGCAGAATGGATTTGTTGTGAAATACAACACATATGCTTTTGTGTTATATTGGAAGCATATATGCTTTCTATTGGCGATCAAAAAACTAGAAAATGAGTTATGTGCAGGAGAATTAGGGGTTTCGTGAGTGCTTTGATTGTGTTATTGCTCTTAATAGGGTATGTGTGGAGCTTTGACTGTGCAGAAGATGGGATATGTGTGCTAATTTATAGAAATACAATTCCTTGTTCTAATGTTTGGAAATTTGAAGAAAGATTGACATGAAGCTATTTTAAACTTATTTTCTTTATTGTAAATTTCTATATATCCTCAATATCAGAAGTGGCATGGGCCTCATTAACTTCTAGCCGAATCTGAGAAGGGGGGAACCTTGGTCAATGGCCATGATATCATAATCTCTTTCATTAGTGTGTTCTTCACCGTCCTAGGCCAAATTATCAAGACAAAAAGTTAACATTTTGTTTTCCAATTGCAATCGCTTAATTTTTAATTGTAGTATTACCATTTTGTGATTTAGAAGGTTGAAGTGGACGCGTGCTTTAGATTTAATCATTTCAGTATGTTTTGAGACCAAATTGATGACAAACTCCAGAGCACCAACCATTTTAGCTAGAGAAGTAGTGAGCTCTTTCTCTGCAAGTCCAAAATCCCATCCCATAGACTTCAATATGTGTTACAGTTGGAAATAAACTTGTCGAATTACAGTTCTAATCCCTGACACTATTTTTTCAAGGTCGCTTTTGAAATTTAAATATAACATCAATGTAACTTTCATTGATTTTTAGCCTTTATTTTTGTCATTAATGTTGACTTTGAGTTCACATAGTGTAAATGTTCATTGCCTAAAGAACGTGTGGATAATGGTGTATGGGCGAGAAAATGGGGGTGGAATGAAATTTGTGCAATCACCATTTAGTTAATTTAACTATGAACAAATTTAGAATTAGTATTATTCTATTTCCTCTTGTGAAACTCTCCTTGTGTGAATCTTTTATTGTGCAAAGGATGGTAACTAATGTATGCAAAAATAGTGGCGTAAATGAAAAATTAATTTTAAACTCTTTTTCGTTTAATTTTTTTATAGCTTTAGCTTTGAAAAATCAAGGACATGCAGAGAATGAGATATGTTCGAGAGAATGTAGGTGTAGAGGGAAATTTATAACTTTAATTTGTAATGTAAGATATTTCACATTTTCTTATTACATAGATACAAATTTTCTTAAGTATGGCTTTTCCAGTTTCATTTTCTGCGATAAAAGATTCAAACATATTTCATTTTGCAGAATTTTTTGTTGTGTTCGGTACAACGCTTAGTTAATTATTTAGCAATGTTTCGAATTAAAATATTACCAATAATAATAATTCCGAAGAACTATGCATAAATAAATAACTTACAAAAGTGGAGATATTTCATAATGATCACATAATATTTAATCAGTTAATTATGTTGAAGGTTTGTTGAATTCAACTATGTTCATACAGCTAACCTTCTACACATTTGTGATATCGTAAAACACTTTTTCTTCACCCGGATTGAAAAGACAGTTTATTTAGCATCCTTGTTTATGCAAAATACCTTGGTTCTTCTGCACATACTTGGTCCACCACAAATAAAATGTTTTGCGTAATGAAAGCATACCAATTTACAGATAAGAATTATGTTCTATGGAGGAAACCTACAAGCTTTGACTATGCACAATCACAAACCTTCCACATATTTCATGTGCACTTGCAGTCATAAACAAGTTTTTTAATTACAAATTTACAAACAAAACTTTTTTTTTTGTTCAAGCTGACACCTATGAACAATATCTTTGTGTAAATATGCATATCTGTGGAACTGCAGAGGAAATTCATTGTATAGAGGAAACCTTCAAGATAGCCTTCCACGCATTCATTTTACCCTAGAACACTTTTTCTTCACATGGATTGAAAACATAGTTTATTTAGCATCCCCTTCTATGCAAAAGACAGTGGTTCTTCCACATATACTTGTCCTCTACATAGAAAACGTTCCACACAACAAAATTGTACCAATTTATGCACAATAAAATCTTTGTTTTCGGTATCTTTATGTAAATAAGCATACTTTTGGAATTGTAGAGGAATTACATTTTGCGGAGGAAACCTTCAAGCTTTAATTGTGCACAACTACAGAGGAAATACCTTCAATATTTGAGTATGCACAATCACATACCTTCCGCATAATTCATGCACACTTGCACTCATAAACAATTTTTTTAATTACAAAATTTACAAAAAAAAATAAAAAAATTCACGTCAACCCCTATAAACAATATCTTTGCGTAAATAAGAATATCTACAGAATTGCAGAGGAAATCCACTGCATGGAGGAAATCTTCAAGTTTTCACTCTTCACAATCGTAGACCTTCCACATAATAAGGTTTAATTGCAGATACAAAAAGTATAATAAACATTAAATAAGAAACATTACTATTTTATTTTAAATAAGCAATATTTACTTATTGCAATTACTTTAATAATCAACATTAAATAAGAAAATTTTATATTTTGTTCTAAATAACATAGAAACTATTCATCATTAATAATGTTTGCTTTCATAAATGTTACTCGCAATCAATGAATGTGATGGATCATTGACCAAAATTTTCATTTTGTTGGTGGATCATTGACCAAATTGTTCATTTTGTCGATTATAATGTTATGTGCTGAGGATATGGGCATATGATATCAACATTAATAACAAGTTGATCAAAGTGTTCATTTTGTCGTCCAACAAGATTTTTGGTGTGTTGACAGTGCATCATTTTCCCATATTTCCAGCACATAACATTATGATCGAGTAGGGTGTTATAGTAATCGTAGTGCTTCTCTTCAGAAGGTGATTTTACGATGAGACAATATAAGCTCTTCTTTGTTATAACCATTCCTTTAACTTTTCTGTGAATTAATAGCATGGATTTATCTATTCTTGGTGAAAATGTTGCATTACTTTGCTTGTTGCAATTGCAAACTATTCTATTTTGTTAATCTATTAAACTATGATACTAGAATAGTGTTGGTTGTATTGTCATTATTATAGCAATTATGGTAATATGTTTGTATTCATATAGGGATTGTGTAAAATTTCTTTCTATCACTTTCATTAGTTGTGTGTCGTCAATATTTCTTCAAATACATTGAGACGATTAGAAATCTAGATAACAGACTATCTAGGTAATGATGATACCGATTAAAAATGTAGTCATAAATTTGTTATTTTGTTGCTTTTCCTATTAACGTATCAGTTTTTCATTTTTCATTTTTGACACTTTGGTTACCCTTTTTTTTCTTATGCTAGCCTACAAATGAAAAAACGTGCACTTTTGTTTTTCCCGGAGATACTTTGTGTCTGGCGTATTCTTCATTGCAAATAGTAAAAACCTTTTCATGAAAAAATATGCATTTCCATTTTTCCCAGATATACTTTGTGTCTAGTGTATTCTTCATTGTGAATAGTAAAAAAAATTTCTATTAGCTTCGTGGCTATTGGAAAATGCTTATGCAAACAAGTTTCTCTTGTCGAGGACCTTTGGTCAATTAAATGTTGGTTGCTTTCCGGATTTATGATATATTGTAAAATACATTTTTTATTTTCAATTGAGCCTAAACGACATCTCCAATTTATGTTTGTGTGCGAGAGAACTGTGCGGGAGGGGAAATGAATGCGGAAGTATGGAATTTTACCATAGAAATATTGTGTTTATTATTCTATATATTCATTATTTGGCGTAAATCATAATCCAATGGGTCTAGGTTTTATGAGGCTTTTGTGACATCTTTTTAATAATAATGATAATAACAACAACAACAAGTAATGTGTTTTTCCGGTTTTCTCTTTAGCCTATGAATCCTAAATCAAATGTTCTAAGTTTTATAAAGTTATTCTGGCAAACTTTTAACATGTAACGTTTCAATAATTGCATTAGCCAGGTCTTGATCATGCATTCCTTTTTTGGGGATGCGTGTTGCCAATGCATATTGGTATATTTCACAGTTCTTAGGGGGGGCTCGTTATAAATTATTTTTCTCTCTTTATCGGAATCAATACTCTGTTCTGGGAAAAGTGTGTTTTGCTTGTTATCGTAAGAAGTGTACAGAAAATCTATTTCTATAAACATATACAAATTTTACGGTATCTGTATTAGGTATGTTATGTTTCATTTGTTTTGTGACTCTATATCTCATTCATATACAAGATTTTTACATGAATTGGTTATATCTATATCGTTTTACTTGTATTCTTGTACATTGTTTATGTTGTGCTTGTCATTGAGAAATAGTTCATAGTGAAATTAGAATTCTCTTTCTTTTTTTTGCAATGTAATTACTAAACAAACAATGAACAAGCATGTTTGAAGCGTGATTGTTAAAGAATTGATGGAGAAGCATTTGTTTTCTATAAAAAGAAATGGTCCAGATTCAATACTAATGCATCATAATCTATTTTGTTTGTTGAACAATTTTGCATATGATGTGGGAGATTGCCTATTCAATAATATGCAAACTTTGTTGCATTTTAGATACACGTCAAAAAAATTGTATGAAAGAACAACAGAAAATTTCAGTAATTGTTTACACGAATGTAATACTGAAGCCATACTATCTTATGAATGCAGATTGAATATAGATGGATTAATGCATATACATGGTATAGATAGCCCAGACGTTTTCTTGGAAAGGATGACAAAATCAACTTCACATAGTATCGTTGTGGAGGAACGAGGACTTTGGGGGCACATATTTTGTCTACATTTCTTATCGAACTGGCTAAAAATTCCCATAAGACTTTGGTCAAAGGCAACAATGAAAAACTATTTGCATTTTATTTCATATTTGCGCAAAGAAAGTTATGAAATATAGTTCCATGATGAGAATTCAATTGTCAGACATTTCAAACCACTCGTTTGCAAGAAAAAACGTTCAATGGGACTTGATCAAGAACCTATAATAAATATAACAATATACAAAGAAACATAACATGGATGGATGCAAATAGATAAAATCATGGGCATTTATATGGTTAAGAGATTTTTCAAATTCAAGGGTATTTACAGTGAAATCTATTTTATGCCAATTGATGGAGAATGAGTATGATGTTCCCTGTTTACAACGTATAATTGCATAGACTTTTTGCAACATAATGATTCATTTTCATTAAACTGTATAGAAAAATTCATGAATGAAGATACAATTAAGTGATTTCTTGGAATAACAGATTAGCAAGGATACATTGTACAAACAGAAATTCCATATGAAAAAAGGAAATATAGATGGTGGTATTTTTGTTTATGTATGGATACGGTATATATTCAACATAAATATATGTATATGGTTTGATAATAGTCTGGATATTGTGTCTAAATTCCATGCATTCTAGAAAGACGGATCGATATTCCATATTATGCAATTTGGTACAGTTGTCAGTCATTTGCATTATTAACCCCTCAAAGAATATTTCAACAAAAAAACATTCCATGTACTATTGAAACAGCTAACGAAAAGATTTTTATAGAAAAAGTCAATAAAAAACATAGAAACATTAATACGTATGACTTCAAAAACATGAACGTGAATGAAAATCACATAGAAATTGATACAAAATCTATCAATGCAAACAACAAATCTCGACTATCAATGCATAGAATAAAAAAACATATAAGAAATAAGGACATTTTCGAAACAAACATTCTTACAAAACTATGAAAGCCATTATATTATAGCTCTAAAAGTATGAACATTAATGAAAATACTATGGAACTTAATACAAAGTCTCTCAATGGAAGCAAAATACTACATTCTTCATTGCGTGAACCCAAAAAATACATGAGAAACAAAAAATTCATTGAAACAAATCTGATTACTAAAGGATCGAAATGACGAAAGTCAATACAAAAATTTCATTGAAACAGGTCGAACTACTAGAGGATTGAAATGGTGAAAGTCAATAAAAGATAGAGTATTCACTAATGAACAAAAAGTATCATTAAATATATTCAATTACACATTGGAGACATTAGTTGAACAACATTATTTTATGAAAATACAAGATGTTCATGTTTATGATTGTGCAATTTGCAATCAAACTTGGTTCAAAATAGATGTCATAGAAAGAAAAAAAAATAAGAAATGTGTTGAAAATTAAATGCATATGCAAAAAATGAAAAAAGGCACTAGATAATGACAAAGTTATCAAATTTCTAGTTCCATAGCAAATTACCTATAATAGAAAATTTTCCATAGTAAAATAACTTTATGAATTGGAGGAAAAATTTATATCATTACAATTACCACTTTTGCAAATACAAGAACTTGGACAACATTTCAAAAAACCATAATTTGCATTAACTAGTGGACTAATCAATGTACTTGCTAACATATCTTGAATTCAAATTGCGCTCCCTTGTGACATACATGAATCTAGTACTGTAGTCATTACAATTAAAAGACGTTTAGTGTTTAAAAGCATATTTATTGTTGGACGAATATGTGTTCATTAAGTCATGAGGGCATTGAGATGATTATGTAAAACTCCACTCTATATACTAGAGAATGTTAGAATAAAAGAAAACTGGAAACAAGTATTTGATAATAAAAAAAATGCATATGCATGTGAAAAAAATGTGGATATAGAAAGAAGTGATGATAATGATTATTGTGATGAAGATTCGGTGACAAAGACACTATTACATGGATTTAGCGATTCGTATATTATTTATGATATTTTCAATAATCAAATAAACATTGCTCCAGGTGAACGCTATAATCCTTTGGGCATATTCCAAGATAAGTATTCGAAAGAGATGGGATTTCCCACACTATTTTATGGAAAAAAAATATTAGACAGTGTTACAAGAAACTTTACATATCATGATATTGCTAAGTGGTAATTTTTGCATCAAGATCATGATTTTGCGTATCATATAACAAATTTGTTTTACAAAATAGTGTGAATTATCCTCAATCAAGTATTCAATTGTATTTGGATTCGTATAAGAAAAGGATAGTTAAAAGGAAAAAAACTAATAGCTAAAGACATTAAAACAAAGGCTAATTTGAAATGCATTCTTGCATCAAACATTGCCTATATGGATCTTAGGCGAATATGGACATCACCGAACTATTTTTTACATTTACGCAAGAACTTATATGCAATGATCCAACAATTAGGTACACCCACTTTCTTTGTTTCATTTAGTAGTGTTGAACACATCTAGGATCCTTTAGTAAAGACTTTTCAACAAATACATCAACAAAAAAAACCGTGTACTAAAAATGAAGTAGACGAAGATGATATTGATACCTTGAAAAGAAATGACCCTATGAGTTGTGTACAGTATTATAGAAGCATAATGAATGATCTACGTTATTTAATTTCACATGAGTGCAAGTACTTTGGTGATATCATTGACTATTTCTTTGTAACAAAATTCCAAAATTGAGGAAGCCAACATGAACATGGATTGATATGGATTAAAAATGCTCCCATCTATGGAACAAGTACGAATACTGAAATCAAAAACTTTGCTGACAAGTACTTGTGCTATGTTTCAACCAAGCTACCTACAAATCTGAAATTTTTTGTTATGCAACCAACTCACAAAATAGAAGAAAATATAAATCAACGACTTCAAAATCGGCCTTTTCGAGGGGGAAACCTCCTTTACATTACACAGATGAACAATTCTTGGATGATACAAATGACAAAACCTCATTTCTATATAGGATTCTAAGGGATCACAATATAATCAAGTTGACATAACAATAATAATATAAGGGAACAAAAATAACAATAGTGGGCTTCTATGGGGCACAATAATAATAATATGGGGACAATAGGGGCACAACAACAATAATAAGGGCTAAAATGATTATAGTAATGGGGGAATCACTAGTCTTACAGGGACCTAGCATGCCCCTCTCCTTCAAAAATGAGTTTTCCTCAATGCTTGAGTAGTTCTGGATGCTTCTGTATAAAATTCTCATCCTCCCATGTGGAATCTTCAGTGGGTAAGTTCTTCCACTTGATGAGATACTCCAAAATTGATCAATTTCAAAGTTGTCGAGTTCTTGTTTCTGTGACTGCTTCGCATTCCAATATAATTTTTCCTTCCTCTTCAAGTTCTGGAAATATTGTTTGAACTGGGAGCTTGTCACCTATAACCTTCTTTAAGCATGAAACATGGAAAACTAGGTGCACTCAGTAAGCTACAGGAAGCTTCAATTTGTATGCCATAGTACGAATCTTTGGGAACACCTTGTATGGACCATAATACTTTGGTGATAATTTATTATCCTTCTTAGCTTGCTTGAGGGAAATTTGTTTATATGGTTGTAGTCGTAGAAATACCCAGTCACCTACATCAAAACTTATTTCACTACGATGTTAATTTGCCTGTTGTTTCATTATATTCTGCGCCAAAGTGAGGTTATCATTTAAGAGTTGGAGAACTTGTTGTTGATGCTCAATGTGATCTTCCACTGCTTGAACCTTATAATTTTCTCTTAAATATGATGTGATGGATGGTGGATGATATCCATAAAGTTCCATAAATGCGGTCATTTTTTTCGCAGTATGGAAAGAAGTGTTATACCTCCATTCAGCCAGAGGCAACCATTTGACCCATTGTGTCTGTTTATCAAATAAAAAGAAACGAATATATCCTTCCAAACATTTTCTTACTATCTCAATTTTCCCATCAAATTGAGGATGATAAGATGAGCTATGAGCTAACTGAGTACCAAGACAAGAAAATAATTATGTCTAAAAATTTCTAGTGAAAATGGAATCTCTGTCGCTTACAATAATCTTTGGGTTTCCATGTAGCTTTTGAATTGTTTCCATAAATGCAGTAGAAACTATACTGGCTTTAAATGGATGAGATAAGGCACAAAAGTGTGCATACTTGGTAAGTCTGTCAACTACCACCATAATGAAACTCTTTCCTTCGGACTTGGGTAAAACTATGATAAAATCTATTGAAATCTCCTCCCAACATTGGCTTGGAATGGATAAAGGTTGTAACAGACCTGGAGCCTTAATTGTTTTGAGTTTATTTTGTTGGAAAACCAAACATTATTCAACAAACTTTTGAATATCTAATTTAAGGCCATCCCAAAAAAATTCCTTCTTAACCCTGTGGTAAGTTTTAAAAATCCTGAGTGCCCTCCTAAGGGAGAGGTGTGCAATTCCATAAGAATATTTTGTTTGAGTTGGGAATTCTTACATAGGTATAAGCAATCTTTGTACCATAATGAATCATTTTTCCATCTAAATGTATCAAATGTACAGGGATCTTATTGTAACTTTTGAATAAGTGCCCACCCTTCTTCATCATTCTTCCATTCATCCCTTGCTTCATTTATCCAATCTGGTTGGATAATAGAAATAGCACAAAGAAATGCTTCCACATCCTCATCCTTTCTTGAGATTGCATCTGCCACAACATTTTGCTTCCCTTTTTTGTAAATGATTTCAAAGTCATTACCCAACATATTTGTGACCCATTTTTATTTCTCTTTTGAAGATAATCTTTGTTCTAAAAATTATTTAACACTATCATGATCCATTTTTACCTTGAATTGTCTTCCCGTTAGGTAGCGCTGACATTTCTTATGTGCATGTAATATTTTCAACATTTCCTTCTCATAAATAGCTTTTTGTAAATACTTTCATTTGATTGTATGAATTTTGAAAGCAATGGGTCTTTCTTCTTGCATTAAAACAATACCAATTCCATTTCCTGAGGCATCACATTCCACAATAAAAGTTTTTGTGAAGTCCAGCGTAGCTAAGACCGGTGCTTGGCACATTTCCTCTTTAAGATGTTAAAAGGCCTTCGTTTCTTATGGAGTCCATGAAAATGCATCTTTCTTCAATAATATTGTTAGAGGTGCTGCTATTTTCCCATAATTCTTAACAAACTTGCGATAATACCCTGTCAACCTGAGAAATCATCATAGATGCTTTATGGATGTGGGGATTTTCCATTCCTTAATGGCTTTAATTTTGCTAGGATCTACCTTAACACCCTCATGAGATACAATATGACCTAGATATTCCACCTCTTGTACTCTAAAGAAACATTTGGAGCTTTTTGCATATAATTGTTTCTCCTCCAATAGCTTGAGCACCCTGTCAACATGTTGAACATGATCCTTCCAAGACTTGTTGTAGATTAGTATATCGTAAAAAAATACTAACACAAATTTTATAAGGGTTTGAAAATGGAATTCATTAAACCTTGAAATGTAGAAGATGCATTGGTAAGGCCAAAAGGAATGACCAAAAATTCATAATGACCCTCATGAGTTCTAAATGTTGCTTTCGTAATGTCTTCAGTCTTCATTCTAATTTGATGATATCCTAAACAAAGATCCAACTTGGTGAAGTAAATTGATCCATGCAATTCATCAATGACAGGAATGGGAAATTTATCTTTAATAGTGAGCTTGTTGAGCTCCTTATAATCCAGACACATGCGCCATGATCCATCCTTCTTGTGCACCAATACTATTGGTGCAGAGAAAGAACTTTGACTAGGTTGAATTATACTCACCTCTAGCATTTATGCAACCATATGTTCAATTTCACTCTTTTGGGCATAGGGATATCTGTAAGGCTTGATGTTTGGAGGAACACTTCCTGGAACCAAATGAATATCATGATCATGATCATGAATAGGTGGGATGCCTTTGGGAGTCTCAAATACATCAGAATGATTGTCCAATACTTTTTGGAGATCTGGAGAAATAGATGATTTCGATGTGGGAACCTCTAGCGAACATAATTGTTCAATTATGCCTCGTTGTTCTTTCTTTAGAAGATTTTTTGTCCCATTAGAGTTGATTATCTTTCTCAGTTTCCCTACAGTACCCCTTAATTCAACTTCCTTTCCTTCTGAAAAAAAAAAAAAAAAAAAAAAAAAAAAAAAAAAAAATTTAAAAAAAAAAAAAAAAAAAAAAAAAAAAAAACAAAAAAAATTAAAAAAAAAAAAAAAAACAAAAAATTTAAAAATTAAAAATTAAAAAAAAAAAAATTAAAAAAAAAATAAATAAAAATAAAATAAAATAAAAAATAAAAAAAATGTTCTTGAAAATTAAAAGTTATCATACCTAAAGATTGTAGCCATTGGACTCCTAGTACAACATCAGCACCACCCATTGGAATGGAAGCATTGGGCTATTCAATACATATTCTCGCATGGATAGCTTGATATTATGGCACTTTTCAGAGAAATTTATGGTTCCTCCACTTGCAACCATCACTTGACACTCTGGTGCTGGATATAGGAAGCAATTCAATTCCTTGGATATCTTACAATGAATAAAATTATGGGTACTACCTGAATCAATCAACATTATTACATTTTTCTTCTTGATATGTCCTTCTATCTTGATATTTTAAGGAGTGGTAATTCCGGCCAATGTATTACAAGATATGGTTGGATTCATTTCTTCTTCCTCTAGGTTTTGTTCCTGGTGTATATCCTCTTCTTTTGACGTTTCTTGTTCCTTTTCCTCCTCTTCACAATATATGTAAAATAATTTCTTCTCAGCACACTTATGACCTTTAGTGTATTTGCTATCACAATTGTAACAAAGACCTTTTGCTCTTTTTTCTTCCAATTGTTGTGGTGTCAATATTGTAGGTTGTGGAAGGCTAGGGGCAACAACACTTCCATCTTTATAGTTGTGAGTGGTAGGGTTCCTTGTTGCCATAATTTTACTTTCCATTTTTCTTGCCAACCTGAATGCCTTGTCCAATGAATCAGGTTCCCAAAGGCGAACCTCATGTTGGATGTTATCCTTTAAAGTCCCTATGAACACATAAATCCTATGCTCCTCTGGAATATCTTTTACACTTATATTCAATTTTTGGAAGTCCTCAATGTGCTCCATCATTGAACCCTTTTGTTTGAGATTTATCAATTGGCTAAAAAAGATGTTGCTTTTTGTATCCTCATAATGTGCTATCATTTCTTCCATAAAATTGCCCAAGTGACAATTTGTTTACGAGAGAAAAGCCATCGATATCATACAAACTGATTGGGTTCGAAACATAAAGTTTCAATATGTATTTTTTGTGTGTTTTTCACATTATGGAGATCGAAATATTGCTCCATCTGTAGTATCCATGTTACGGGATCCTTGCCATCAAACTTCTTCATATCGATCTTTGGAACATGGTGGTTCTTCAATCCAACGTTAGAGTCTATGAAATAATGATTAGCATTTCTTTTTTTCTCATCATGAGTTTCCTTTACTACCCTTTCACCATTAGTAAGCATTTCTTTTTTTCTCATCATGAGTTTCCTTTACTACCCTTTCACCATTAGTAAGCATTTCTTGTAGCAACTTTGTCAAATCTATCTTCAAATCTTCCATGTTGCCTTTAAGTTTTTCTTCTATCTTAGCTTCCATTCCATCCACCTTAGCTTCCATGCCATTCATCTTAACTTCCATGCCTTTCTTTAAACCATCCATCTTAGCTTCTGTTACTTTTTGTGAGAGTGAAATTGTTGCACTTGGTCTCGTAATTTTGATATATCATGTTGCATTCTTCATCTTCTTCATGAGTGATGCTAGAGCTTTCAAGTTGCTTACTAGGTATTTCCATTTTCTTTCTTCAGGGCATCAATTAATGATAATTATGCTTAATTATTTCCTTTGAATTCCTTCAAACTAATTTTTCAAACCAAACTTATGCAAACTTTTAAAAAGACTACACGTTTTCTGGCTTTGTATGAGCTCGATATTGAATCTATTGTATCTCTGTAATTGCGGATATATGAGGTATGAAATTATGTCTTGTGGTAGCCCTCTACTTCCTCTCTCACTAAATCAGACCATATTTGTATTTCTATATGTTATAGTGTTTTCTCCTCAAATATGTACGAAAAGGAACACTTAAGACTGTGAATGACAAACAGTCTCAACAATATAAATGGTTACTAAACACTGCAGATCTACAGCAACTAATAGAAACAAAACCTACCAAAGTCCAGATCTATGCAAAAATCATAGTTTTTTTTTTTTTAACAAGGACAGATACTTTTATATTATAAAAAGGGAAGGACTAGGTCCTAGTACAGTATAGAGGTAGAAGGTCTATTATGGAGGTACCAAAATGGGAACATGGTCCCTACCTCAACATTATAGCCTTTGTTTCTAATAGATTGAAAGAAAAGATACTTATATTGTCGAACATATTGGCTGAGAAGGAAACAAAAGGTGCAATACATAGAAGAAATAAATATGAGCTGATCACCAAAACTGATTTACTGATTCTTCCGGGTAATGGCCCTTCTTTTTGTTGTAACGGGAGGAAGTTTCCCCCTGCTCACTTTTGTTCAGAGATTTTATGTAATCCACAGCGTCCTCGAGATGTTTACACTTATCTTTCAAAGCCTCTATCTCCTCTCTTTGTTTGTCAATCTCTGTTTGTTTGTAATTATTGACATTCTTCATTTCTGTGCAGAGATCTTTGAGAGTCTGGATGAAACGGCCGATCATAAACCTATTAGCATGGCACAGGGTGCATTTTTCGTTTTTCACAACCTTTTCTAGGGGATTGCAAGACATTTTGGTGAAGCCTGGGTGTCGCTGATTTCTGAGTGACTGTATTCTTGGAGTTAGGATGATCTGGTCGACTTTTTCTATTGCTATGTTTGAACTTCTAGCAATGGACTTTTTGAACTGCCAACTGAACTGTAATCTCTTGCTGAGGATTAAAAGAAAACAGGACTGCTTCTAAGGGGAGAGTGGGCATAGACAGATTCTGTTACTCCCACGATGACAGAGACTGAAGGGGGTAATGAAGATCTGAAAGTGGCAAGACAGAGAAAAGGCACTGAAAATAAGGATCTTGCTAACAGAGAGAGTAAGAGGGGCAAAGTTTCTAATCGAATCCGTGAAGAGGAGAGGATGGAGAGCAAACTGCTAAGAGCGGGGAAGAGAGACCAGGGCGATGGGTGGAGGCCGATCTAGATGGCATTGGGCCTGCCCAAGAATGGGAGGAGCAAGGTCCTCAGTGAGTGAGCTTGTCACAATGAGGCCGCTGCAAACAAACTCGATAGAGAAAATGCTGTTAGATAAATTACATTTAACAGAAATGACCGTGCTTTTACCTCCTTTCGAAACCTGCCAGTTGAAGATGCTACTAGCAGAATTGGCCTCACCAGGCTCTGATAATTGAGATTTTGAGTGCTTTGAGTGATCTCTAGCCTTAATAACAATGGAGCTATTCCTCTAATGAAACCTACTGACCCAATTCTGCTTATATGCATGAATGTTCACCCTTTCTCGTGCCTCTGATCACTATTCTCAAGAGTGTTCCTACCACGACCATCATTGCACCACTGACCAGTGCGAACGCTTCTGCTATTGATTTGACTAGAGCCAAACTTATGCAGATCCCTGGGACATAATTTTCCCCAATCCGAGAACCTATGCATATCATTCTTCCTGCTGAAGATTCTCCACTCTGCTCTAGGAGGATGAGCTGAGATTTTATTGTCAGACCTATGCTAAACGATCACTTGTTGCTTATGCCTTTGAGATGTTGTAGCCATTTGTTTGATTTGACTGTCTGTACAATGAAACTTAATCCCGTCCAAAGGAAAGGGAAAATCAAGGAATAGATTTTTCATATATGTCTTGATTTTCTTTTACTTGCCCGGCTCTCCGATTCACTGCCTTGTTGGCAAGAGAATCGGCTTCTTGATTGTGAGCTCTTAAAACGTGCTTATATTTGATATTTCCCAGGTGTTTGGTGTTGTCTAAAATTCTTTGTTTGATTTTGTTTAAAGCCTGATTTTTGAATTCTCCACCAGTTTCCATAGCAGCAATGATTATTGCTGAGTCGCCAATTACAATTGGGTCTTTGACCTGGAGTTTGTTGAGGATGCATGAGCCTAGTAACAGACTATAAGCCTCCGCTTTATTGTTTGACATGTTACCAAGCCCCCATTCATAGGAGGAGATGACTTCTCCTTTCTGATCATAAATTACCCCGCCGGCTCCTGCTCTGCCAGGATTATTTTTGGAAGCGCCATCAAAGCAGAGAGTGTATTTATTTTGATTTTTGATCCATTTTTCAATTTCCTTTTCATTTCCCCTGAGCTTCCAGCCTCTATCTCTTCCCCCTGTCTTTGTTGACACTTGTTTCCTCACTGAACACACCAAAGGGATTTTTTTATACCACTCCTTTTCTTCATGCTGCCAATTATTTTGGTCCACACTGAACACAGCATTGGCGCTAATCATCTCTGCAACTAGCCCCCAAGTTTTGGCAAGAATGAGACCTGGGTTAGGCTTTTGACTTTTGAAGATGCAATTGTTTCTTGCAAGCCAAATTTTCCAGCAGAGAACAGATGGGAGACACTTCCAGATACGAATAATGGCAGATTTGTTTTGCTTTGTATATGGGTATCTTTTCTCCCAATTCTTATTTAGAGTTGTGAGCTGGTCGAAGAAGTCACTAGTCATCTCCAAAGGACTTATAATTTGTTTCCAACAATGCCTTGCAATGGCACAATTTAAAAAGAGATGTTGACTGCTTTCTTCATCCTTCTGGCATAAAACGCACATGGATGGCCCTTGAATACCTTTTTTCCTAAGGTTTTCCACAGTGAGGATCTTACCTTTTAGGAGGGTCCAAGCAAAAAATTTTATTTTTGGGAGGCACTCATTCTTCCAAACAGCAGACCTGAGACTCCAGTTCTCTAGATTGTTGTTGGGTTGGAGGAACTTATATCCGAAATTCACTGTAAACTTTCCTCCACTAGGTTCCCAGACATAGCTATCTTGGATCCTTTTGTTTATAGGGGCAACTCCAGCCAGAGTAATCTTCATGTCATCCCACTGTTTTTTCAATCTGTTTGGGAGAGGCAATTCTTTCCAGGCAGTCCAATTGTTTTGCTCCCAATCTGAGATGTCATAGAGAGAGGTTATGCCTTTGTTGTCCATCCAAACTTTCAAAGCTCTGAATTGTTGGCTTTGATTCAATGGAGCAGATCCCATGATTCTATCAGTCCACATGGTTGTATCTTTCCCATTCCCTGGGCTATTCGAAATATGATCTTTGATTTGAGGGATGACTTTTTTAATGAGTTTCCATGCTTGAGTGCATGGTCGCTCTGAGATCATTTCAGTGAGGATCTTTGAGTGCTGGGCATTGAGATATTTTTTTAACAGAGCCTCAACCCACCAACTGTCTTTCTCAATTAACATTCGCCAAACAAGCTTGATGCCTAGAGCCTTATTTGTCAGGCTCGGGATCTTGATGGAGATACCTCCTTTTTCAAATGGGAGGGTCACTTGATCCCAGTGGACAAGGCTAAATTTTTTGGTGTCTTGTTTCCCTCCTTGCCAAAGGAAGCCTCTCATGATTAACTCCATTTGTTTATGAATGCTGGTAGGAGCCAAAATTATAGCGTACTGATAGATGGGCAGGGATGAGAGGAGATTTTATGAGAATAGTTCTGCCTGCTAGGTTTAACCACATCAGCCCCCAACTTTGAAGTTTCCCTCTCATCTTTTCTATTTGTTTATTCCACACCTCTGTCTTGACCCCTTCCTTAGCCAGAGGTAACCCAAGGTAAGTGAAGTGTCCCCATTTCCGTTGAACCGGAATGTCCATAATTTGGGAAATCCTTTGCATTATATTTATTGAAACATTCCAGGTATAAATTCTGCATTTTTTGTTATTGAGCAGCCCTCCTGAGACAGCAAGAAAGGCATCTAAGATTTTCTTGAACCTCCTGGCAATAATACTTGAGGCTCCTCCAATGAGGAGAGTATCATCCGCAAAAAGTGAGTGATTGATTTCTTTAACCCCTCGGGCTATACTAATGCCAGTTATTTCCCTTTTATTCCTTTGGCTTTCAAGCTGAATACTTAAGGTTTCCGCCATAAGGATGTAGAGGAAAGGAGAGAGTGGACATCCTTGCCTCAACCCTCTAGTACTGCAAAAATAATGGTTGGGCCTCCCGTTGATCAGTGGGGTTGTCCATGGATTTGAGATGCATTCCATTATAATGTTGATGAACTTAATAGAGATTCCAAACTTTTGAAGAACTGCCACTAGGTAATGGTGGTTAACTCTGTCAAAGGCATTGTCCATATCCAGCTTAATGACCATGCCTTTTTCATTTCTTTGGATCCTGCTATGTATGGCTTCTTGAACAAGGATCACATTTTCCGTTATATGTCTTTTGGGAACAAACCCACCTTGGTTTTCAGAGATGAGACTAGGCAGGATCTTTTTCAGTCTATTTGCCAGAATTTTTGTAATGATTTTATAAGAGGCATTACATAAAGAAATGGGCCTGAATCGATCAAAAGAGAGAGGATTTGGCTCCTTGGGGATGAGAGCCAAATGTGAGGCTTTGGTGTTTTCTCCCATTTTGTTTTTTTTTAAAACATTTTTAACCATTCTTACAAAGTCTTTTTTTATTATGTCCCAATGGGTCTTGTAGAAAGTGATGGTGAAACCATCTGGCCCAGGAGCTTTATCTGGGTGCATGCTCCAAGTTGCCTCTCTTATTTCCTCCTCTGTCACCTCCTTCTCAAGCTCACTGTTTTGCTGAACGCTGATTTTGTTGTTGACTTGCTGAAGGAATTCAGCGCTGTCCAATTGTTGATCTCCTGCTATTAGGAGGGTTTTGTAATAGCTGTGGGCTGCTTCTTTAATTTCCTCCCTCTCCTTTATTTCCTTCCCTTCAACTTGGATCTTGTCAATTTGGCTGCCCACTCTTCTTAACTTGAGGTTATTGTGGAAAAAGGAAGTATTTTTATCCCCCACTTTTAGCCAGAGACATCTGGATTTTTGTCTCAATTCCTCCTCCTCTTGTTTATTTTGCTTGTAGAGTTCCATAAATATTTCTTTTTCGTGGGCATGTTCTTGCTCCGTTGCTTGCTGTTTTTCATTTTCCTTGCTCCATTTTTCCAGATTCTTTTGCAACTCAACTTTTTTGTTTTTTTCTTTAAGAGCGTTCTCTCTTGCCCAAATTTTTATTTTTGCTCTTAAATTTTTTAACTTGGATTCCCAAACAAAGTGGGGGGAACCTATGAAATCAATTTCCCAGCTATCCTTTATGATCTTGTTGAACTCATCCTTGCTGTCCCAATTTTTATTATATTTAAAAGGTATCGGCCCATAATTCTCCAGCCTGTCCAAAATCAGAACCACAGGCTTGTGGTCGAAGGTTGAGGCATGAACAATCTTACTCTTGATGGATGAGAATTTTGCAGCTATGCTCTCTTGGATCAGGATCCTATCAAGTCTTTCTTTGATGTTTTGAGTTCCAGCTCTTTTATTGCTCCAAGTAAATTTCCCATTACTTGGAGGAATGTCTAGAAGTTTGTGGGCTTCTATGATATCTTCCAAGGCTGCTCTAGAAGGGTCATTGAAGTAGTTTCCTCCCAACTTTTCTTCTATGTTTCGAATCAAGTTTATATCACCTCCTAAAACTAACTTGTTTCTTTGGAATTCTTGCGCTTATTTTTTTATTGATTCCCAACATAGTGCTTTGTCTCTGTAGTGATTTGGAGAGTAAATGTTTAGCAAAGTGTACTCTTCATTTGTGCTTTTATTTTTAAGGTCTGTTCTGACCCACCAATTGTTGATTTTTTGATTGATGAGATCCCACTTCCATTTGTTCCATAACGTACCAATACCTCTTGAAGCTCCAATGGAGTTTGTGGTTGTTCCTTCAAAACTTTTTTGCTTCTTCATTAATTTTTGGAATTCTTGACTGGTCACTTTGGTCTCTTGGATCATGAAAATATCTGGTTGTTCTTGCCTTATTATGTCTCAGGCTGCGTTGATTTTTAGAGAGGAGCCCAAACCCTATTGTTCCAAGAGACTAGAATCATTATTTACCTGATTTTTGGTGAGCCCCGACCTTCTCCTTCTGCTTTTCCCTGCTTCCTTTTTGTTTAGATAGAAAAGATTCCATTAGTTGTTGGGTGTCGGTAGCCATTTCTTTTGCTGCTACCTCATCTCTAATCTCTTTATTAGATTTCCTCCCTGCTTTTTTTGGCTGCTCCGAAGTGTTGTTGGATTCTTTGACTTTATTTCTTGTGAGGATTCGATCTATGGTGGGTGGAGGGGATGGGAAGTTCTGGATGGGGGAATGGATGATGGCTAAAGTTTTGTCTTGAGTAGGAGAGTGTGGGGATGATGGTTCTTCTTCCAAGATTTCAAATGGGTTAGATGTCGAGGGTGCTGGCTGGGCCATGTTTGGGGGAGGGGTGGGAATTGCAACAGAGTTTTCATGGGGCTGTGTAGGGTTTGGGCCAGGTTGTTTATTGTTGGTTTTCTTTCTTTTAACTTGTTCCCAGGTGCCTTCATTTGCTTCTACATTCTCAGCGGTCTCAACTTCTTTTAGTTTGTTACATCTATTTGCAAAATGACCGTATTCATGGCATACCTTGCATTTGAACGAGATTTGCTCGTAGTCCAGCTGCTGAATGTGAGTCCACTGGTCCACCTTGATCTTTATTGCCTCCGGAAGGCCTTTCCCCAAATCCACTTCCACGCAGATCCTGGCGCATGCATGCATATTATCTTTTGGTTCGCATCTATCAATGTATTTGCCGACTGCATTTCCGATTGCTTTGACCAATTCGTCACCCCAACAATGAAGGGGGAGATGAGGCAATCTGACCCAGACTGGCATAGCATTTGGGATGTCCATCTCTGGGTCGAAATCTAGAGACCATCTGTTCAAATACAGGCCTCTTGAATCCATAAAGTATGGCTTGTTTCTAAATATTAGGTTCCAATCTTCTTTGGTTTCGAATAGGAACATGTAATATCCCCTACCACAAAATCTGATTGTTATTTTCCCTTGGATATTGGCGCTCCAGTTTCTCTCCACCCACTTTTGGACAGCTCTAGGGGAGGGCCACAGTCCAGTGAATTAGCCTACCAATCCTCTTTCAGATAATGAAATAGCAGCTTTCCTAGGGAGACTTGGAGGTAAAGAGATCTCTGGAATGTCTGCCAATTTTTTGACAAATTTACTTGCAGTTGGCTTGATTTTTGGAGCTCCATTCTCTGATATTAGAGAAGCAAAAGTTGTTGCTTGTTCCTCAAATCCTTGCAAATGGGGAGAGTTGCTCCCTTCCATGAGGCGCGGAAGGAGGGGAGGCCCTGCAACAGGGGCTGCCGGGGGGGATGGGGGCAAAGCCCAGGCAATCGCAAAGCCGCGGAAGGGCCAAGAGTCAGTCGGGGAAGACCTAGCAGCAGGAGGCTGCCAGGCAGGGGAGCTGTAGGAGGTAGCGGGAACAAGGATGCAGAGCTAGGTCAGAGCCTGCGCGCGACCCAGATTTTTTTGATCATGCAACAATCATAGTTAAACAACAAAATGAAACAGTAATAACTCCAATAATCCAATGGAAACCAGATATACAAAGAATAGATTTTATTATAACGCTTGTGAAGGGAACAAATAAATGTTACCAGTCCCCCTCTATGGGATGGGTTCTTGGCTATCCTCAAACGTCTTCAGCTTGTGTAGAGTCTCTCTCCTCTATAATGTGTAAACTCAGCAAATAAAATGTTTGAGCTCAATGGGAACTCGAATGGAATAAAAATGGTGTGTGACAGTGATAATAATCAGAGTTACAGTAGTGAGTGCAACAATGAAAATAATCAAAAGTGAATAATGAATGGAAAACCCTTCTATTTATAACAAAATATTGAGTTATCCTTGAATAATGAGCAATAATAAAATATTATTAACCCCATTCTTGGAATAACCACTTGGAATATTTTATTATATTTGGTTCGGAGGGAAAGTGTATTTAAACTTTTATTTAGAAATAATAAATAAATAAATGTTGTATTTATCATCTCAAGGAATTGGTTAAGGAATAATAAACAAATAATGATTTATTTAATTATTCCTAAGGGATTTAGTCAAATTTGACAAGGAATAATAATTAATTAGTGATTAATTAATTATTCCTAGAGAAAAATAAGATAATTAATAATTTATCTGTTGATTTTTCATAATTGGGTCAAATATGACAAGGAATAATAATTGAACAATGTTTAATTAATTATTCCTAGAAGAAAATCAAATAAATAGTGATTTATTTAATTATTATTCATGGGTTTAACTATAAATTACTTAACAAATTTGGTTTATCAAGTAATTTCTAATAGGGAAAGCAATTTTACTATGGTAAAATTGGCTTTACATGGTGTACTTTGATCCATCTAGTAAATTAGGCTAGATGATCAATTTTTTGGTGATAACACTATATATGTGCATTTGACTCTATTTTCAATTTGGAAATTGTATGAAAAGTAGAACAGTTGCTAGAGCAGGTAGTTGCTTGCATTCATAAGAAGTTGGTGCCTCTTGTGAGTGGGTGCTCAAAAATAAATTGATGTAATTAAGTAGTTGCTTAATTTACATCATAACAACAAACATATTAGCAGTTTTCTCCCTTTGGGTTTCCACATAAAAATATTTTTGTCAATATGTGTTTGTTGCTCATGTGAGGGATTGTATGTACATGTGAATGCCTTATCTTGTTGTTCATTTGTGTCATGTATGAATGTTCTCACAAGAAACTAATAGTATTGAAAAGAATTAAAAACTTAAATTTTTAAGAACCTCACTATTACTGATTCACCCCTCCTCTTAGTAAATCCTTATTCCAACATATGATGAGGTGAAGGAGAGTGATACATCAGTTTAGAAGTATTGACCTTGAGTTTATTTTATGCACATAATGGGTTTCAGTCCTCTTGAAAAAACACAGAACTTGAATTTCTAAAACAACACATAATTTAGATCTTTTGGGGTGATTTCAGAGCATGTCAAGTGTGCTCAAAACTTCGATCTATAGCCCCGGAAGTTTAGTCTAGAGAGAGTTGTTTTTCCACCTATTTGGATTCTTCTAATGGAGATTAGACTGTGTACCTTCGTTGTTTTGCCTTAGGTTACCAAATTATCCTTTTTGTCCTCTAGAACATAAAATATTTATGTTATTTATGCCAATGTATGTTCCTATAATAATTGATACTTTAGCCTATATAATTCTATTTTTCCATCCAAAAAAAATCCCATGGAGGTCTCATCTATATGTAAAATATATAATTCTAGTAATCTAACCCCTCACAAAAAAACTATATTTTCTAATTTCCTAAAATTAGTCATTATTAACCACCTATGTATTCAACTCACATATTTTACAAAGTGGGACTATTTCACTTCTTGTCCCATTACATTACTTGTCAACGTTGTCACTGTCAATGTCACAATCAAACGAGTTAAGTCAAAGAAAGCAACTCATCATAGTACTTTTCATGGTAAGGCATCAATGTTAGGTCTATCAATTCATATTTGCATAACTCAATATTCTATATTACAACATATTCCAAAGGTGTTGTAGCTTCATGCACTATGGTTGTCACATTAACACAAGACCATGTCAATGTACCACTATCCAAGATGTTGTCATGTGTGCATATCTATACTTAGAAACTAATTTTACAACTCATAAGGTCACTATGTTAAGTTAGCAGTTGTCTTCAAGTCACTGTTTCTATGTCAAGTTTAATATATCAAGGCCAAACAAACTTTATATTGAGGTCATATGCATTTTTTATAGAAGCCACAATTCTCAAAGAAGACATACCATACGAACTATATAAATAATCGATTCCAAGACTATATGCAAACTTCCATCACAGATCCAAAACAAACTTTATATTGAGGTCATATGGAACTATATAAATAATTAATACCAAGATTGTATTCAAACTTCCATCACAGAGCCAAAACAAACTTTATATTGAGGTCGTATTTGGTATAGAAGCCATAATTCTTTGAGAAGACATACCATACGAATTGTATAAATAATCGATGCCAAGAATGTATTGTTTTTTTTAAACGCATATCTTTGTCAAATATTTGATAAAACAAACTATTTTTTTTTAACTTAGACCTCCATCGAATATTCAATAGCACAAGTTGGTCGTTGAACACTCGACTCCTATCGGTTAGAGTACTCATCAAATAATTGACGTCAGAATCGACGGACATAAGCGTTGGTTTTTTAACACTCCCATCAGATAGAACTCTCATTCGTTGCATATCCGACACGTCACCATCGGCCTATGAGCGTCGAAGCAATAACACTCTTGTCACACAATTTACCTATATCGTTAATTACTCGACTCCTAAACATCAGCTTTTCCCGTCAAACAAAATGACCTATGTGTCGAATATTTGACTGCAAATTTGTGCAAGGCCTATCAGCTATTATTCGTTCAATCTGTCGGATATCCAACGATTTGTAGCATCACAAAACCAACTTCTAAACGTCAGTTTTTTAATAACCGTTTCAGCCTTTTTTGTGTCATATAATCAAGATTTGTATTGTCAAATATCTGATGATTACTAAACTATAAACTATTTGACATAATTCTAGTGATGATGATCCAAGTGGATATTGGTGGACACCCGCCTATTACACCTAGACCCCCCATTTAGTTTCATTTTTTTCCTTGTTCATTTCAGCATTTACTATTTTTAGTAGTTTTTCAGGTCCTAAACTTCCGCAGCAGTTTTGACCTCCTAACTGGCATTTTTTGGGATCTGCGGCGGGGCCATAACCATAGGAAGGGGCATGCGGTGAAACCTGTATTACTCAAAGAGACCTTTCCAACAAGGCATCGTACGTGCCAAATGGATATAATATGACCAAGTTACAACCCTGGGAAGTTCACTGCCCAACTAACCCCAACGGGGCCCACAAACTCTTGGTGTTACATCTCTTGGGGTTTGGTTTTTGGTTGTTTATGGTTTTCTCATGTTTTCCAATAATAAATAGGCCCTTGATCCTCATTGTAACACAGTTCATAGGTATGTATCCTCCACATATCTTCTCAGAGATAAGCTACCATCGCCCAAGCTGTCTTATTTCCATTATGTTTGTAAGCATAGTTCAGTATTTTTCTATTAATGAAATGAAGTGTTTTTCTGTTGCATCTATGTGTTTATCATTATATATGTAAGTTGTTGCATTCCTATTTAAGTTCAAACTAGTGGTATCAGAGTGTTCTTCTCTTTCTATGTTTTTCTTTGCATATCCCCAAAAAGTTTTGGGTATAAGGAGTTAAGGCTTGATCTGGTTGAACCATTACAAGATCACCCTCACAAAACCCGACGACCTCCCATGGTGGAAGAAAAGAAAGACAAGGGGGCAAGAGATCATTTCAAAATGTTGTTTGAGGAAGCCCTCGAGTGATAGAGGGATGTGATGATGGATAACTTTGCCCAGATCCTTCGACAACTACCCACATGCGACACATATTCATCTAGCAGCCACTCTGGAGGCGCCACTCCTTTTAAGTTACAAGTTAACTTCAATATTCCCATATTCGAAGGCCTGATAAATGCAAACGCAGTAGATAAATGGTTAAATCTATTGGAAGGATATTTTTCAATTCATGAATTTTCCAATCGGGAAAAGATTACTTTTTCACTTCTTAAAGCACCCCACACGTCAAGGATTAGTGGGAAACCTACTGTGAACAAAAGGACAAGAGCGAACCCTCGCTATTTTCAGCCGCACCCACTTGTAATTCTTTCTGAGACACCATCAAGGAACAATATTACTCTGTCACTAGCTATGAAGACAATTGCATGAAGTGGACCATGCTACGGCAGGGAAGGGACCAAGATGTGCCAGAGTTCAGAAATACTTTCCATACCCTTCGCACGAAGCTGGGTATCAAGGATACTGAGTGGCATTTAGTGCTCAAGTATTGTGGTTGTCTACACAAGTACATCCAAGACGAGATGGAGTTCCTGGACATTTCCTCGCTCGGCATGGTGTATTGATACGCTATCAAGATTGAGAAGAAGTTTAAACAAAAGAAGTGAGACTTTGGATATGCAAATCCAATGCAAGGAAAAGACGCCCTCAAACCACAAAACAAAGGACCAAGCCAAGGCGCGCACTACCCAGGACAAGAAAATAGTGTGAGTTCCATAAGAGCTCCACTCACAATACAAGTTAATGTCAGGTCAAGCTGTCACTAATGGCCGAGTTGAAGGCTTCTGAATCATATGCATGCTCCAACTCTGAATCAGAACCCAATAAGGGAACTGACAAAGGGAATCAGATCATTGATGTGGAGCCCAGCGCCACCATGGCCACCACCAAGATCTAGGAGATTGAACCTGAAGATCCAAAGGAGGGGTAAAGCCTCTTCCACTCACAAAAGTGGGTGAAGGGTTCTCCACTACATTTCATTGTCGACAACGGGAGCCAAAAGAACCTCATTTCAGCAGATTTCATGAAGCAGTTGGGCCTAAAGACTATTGCACATCCATAGTCGTACACCATCGGCTGGCTTCACCAAGGATGAGATCTTCGTATCAACCAGCAGCATCGCCTTCCCTACAGCATCAAGCCCTTCACTGATGAGGTATTGTGTGACGTTGCTCCTCTTGAAGTTTGTGATGTATTGTTAGGACAACCATACTTTTGGAAGCGACGTGTTGTATATGATTCTAGACCTAACTTTGTGATTATTACTTTGGCTAATAAGTTGTACAGGATACTGGAGGTAGCCCCGCCCACCGCCATCTCTTTTATCTCTATAAATAAATGCAGTAAGATCATTTCCCAGACCAGGAAATTTGTTTTCCTTATGATTCACCCCAAGGAAAAAAGAAGGTTGTGGCCATGGCTTCTAGGCAAGGCTCCTCTGCACAGAAGTAGCATATGGACAAGGTCGTGGAGGAGTACAGGTATATTTTCGCCTCACCCACAGGGGTACCTCTACATTGTCAAGTCAAGCACTCCATCGATCTGACCCCGGGCATGCTACTGCCCAATGGACCGATCTATCAAAGCTCTATTCTGGAGAATGATGAGATCAAGAGGCAGATTCAGGAACTGTTGTAGAAAGGGCACATTAGGCTAAGCTCATCACCTTGTGGGAGCCTAATTGTATTGGTACAAAAGAAGGATGGGACCTAGAGGCTCTGTATTGACTATTGGGCGCTGAAAAATATCATTGTTTGGAATAGGTACCCAATCCCATGGATTGATGACCTTATGGACTAGCTCAATAGGGCCAAATATTTTAGCAAGATTGACTTGAATTCGAGTTATCATTAGGTGCCTATCAAACCCTCCGATGTGTGGAACACTGCCTTCAAATCCAAGGAGGGCCTTTTCGAATGGTTGGTCATGTCGTTTGGATTGACGAACGCCCTTGCAACCTTCATGAGACTGATGGGCGGCATCTTGTGACCCTTCACCAATGCATTCATGGTGGTGTATTTATATGACATCTTGATCATCAGCTAGAGTTGGGAAGAGCACCTCCACCATATTTTATAGGTCCTTCAAACCTTGCACCAACACAAGTTATGTGCTAACTTGGAGAACTACACCTTCGGCCTGACCCAGGTTCAATATCTGTGGTACATCATTGATTAAAAGGGTGTGCATGTGGACCCATCCAAGATACAAGTCATTCAGGATTAGCCAGCCCCAACCACTCTAACAGAGCTCCGTAGCTTTTCGGGTCTTGCCAATTTCTAACGTAGGTTCGTGTTGGGGTTGTTATGGCCTAAATCTACCTCAGGCTGAGAAAGGCGGGATCTAGGGTAACATCAAACCACGCTTAATCTGGTAGCTATCCCTACCAGGTCGGGAGAGGGCTCTCTCCTTGTTAATCTCAGGAAAATATGATCAATGAGGTTTGAGATGACTGATGTAAAGACTAATTTTAGGCTAGGTATATGCTCAGAAGAGTTTGATTGAATTTAATGTTGGTTTGCTGGCTCAAATGTGGAAGGCAGATTTGGGTCCGGGGAATGGACACAGTCTTGCAGAGGTTGTTGTGGGGCGAGGTAGGCAAATGGTTTAGTACTTTGAAATAAGTGGGATGGAGAGTCTTAAGACTGGTGAGGATTTGGAGAAGGCATGAAAGTCTCAGGGATCCTCTTCAAACATTTGAAAACATAAATAACTAAACAAACACTAGGTAGAGCACTGCAACATCAATGAATTCTACCTTTATCCTTGATTCATTTAGTTAAGTTGAACAGAGAAAGATGATGGCATACATAAACACATGTAAACTTGCATTACAAAAGGAAAAACAATACCAAATCAAGTTTCCACAAGAATCCCACAAAATGCCACAAACCCTGGTCTATTCCTTTGCCAAACTGCAGAGATGAATGTACAATAACGCTCAAAGCATTCACAAGAGTCCAACCTTTACAAATCACTGAAAAACTACTAGATATAGGCAAAAAACAACTCATGCTAGGCTTTAGGGGTCGAATTCATGATTTTAGGAGCTGTTTCAACAAGATCTAAGCTAAGAACTGAAAAGTAGACAATGGAACAACTTGCCTCTAAAACCTAGGAAACTGATTCATTTAATTCAAAACTACCTTTTCATGATGTATCTACCTCCATGAGTGAATTTTTAACATTTTTACATTAAATTCCATCAAGTTACATCAATTTACATCATGAGTTTGACCATGAGAGAGAGAAAATTCAAACTGAGAAAAAACTAGGCCAAAAACAGAGTTTTTTGGCAAAAATGACAATTGTCCATCCTGTGCATCGCGCCACTATCCCTGTGCGTAGTGCCTTTTTACAGCTGATTTTGGAGGCCTTCCCATGCAAAAAATTTGCTCCAAGTGGGATTTTTGGAAAGGTCTACCTGTCTACTTTCTAGAATAGGTGGAATTTCTGAATTTGGTGTCCATTTTCCCTTCCAAAAGTGAGTTCTCCCAACATTGTTTCCTGTGTAGCCAAAAAGGGGCAGAAAGGGCATTTTTGAGGTGTTTTTGACTCTTTTGGAAGCTCAAAACTTGACAAAAATTTCTGGCCATTTTTGGGCATTCATAATTTTGCCTGAGGAATCCAAAAATGTTGAGTTTTCCTCCAGAGGAGGTCCTTAGCAAAAGCGAGCGCCGGGTGGCGCTATGCACCAGGCAAAAAAATCTGTGTTTTGCTTCAAAATTTCAAAATTGAAAAAAAGTGTGCCAAATTTCTTGAAATTTGGGCTGAGTGACCTGCATCAAGTGCTATGTTGGGCTAAGGAAGCCTCAGCCAAAATCTTGAGCTTGTCTTGCTCTTTCTTCCTCCTCAAAGTTTTCCTCAACTTGGCCTTCAAGGTCCTTATTCTTGCTTTGCAAACTTTGTTTCTTGCCAAATAGTGATAGGCCATGTGCCTCAACATATTTTTCTCTTTGTTGGCCTTCTCCAGCATCTTCTCCAAGTGCATTTTTTCCCTTTCAAGCCAAGATTCACAATCAGCTTCAATCTCTTGCTCTAGTGATGTCAACTTGATTTTCCTCCTCTTGGCTGCTTGTCAATTTTCTCTTATGTTTTGCAGCTCCATGATAGTTTTTTGGTCTTCCAACTGCTTATTCCTTTGCTCAAGATAGTTTATTACCCACTTGGCTCTTTCCAGGTTGAGAGACAAGTCATGAATGTCAGCTTGTTGTTCCTGGATGATCTCCTTGAGCTTTGAGCTTTGGGAGCCCAAATCAGTGTCATCATCCTGAATGAGAATGAAATCTCTCTCTTGACCTTCAAAAGGTCCCTCATCATGCAATGGTTGTTTACCTTTGTCATGTACCTGCTTTGCTATTGAAGGAAATGAGACCCCTTCCACCCCGGGTGGAGATAGTACTCATTTTGCTGCTGCAAACAACCTCCTTGTGCCCTTTTGGTAAGTGACAAACACTGGCACACTGGTGGTTTGAGTCTCATGCACCTCTTGCTGATGTGAAGGTCCTCCTGCCTCATGAAAAACTGATGGTGTCACTTGAGGGCATAGAAAATTTTAGGGGCGAATGTTCGCCCTTTGGCGAAATTAAAGGGTTTTAAATTTTTAGTGGGCGAATATTTTGTATCATAGTACATTTTTACAAATCACCTCAAATAGCCCACCTTATTTTAAGGGAGAGGGTAAAAAAGGTAAATCTAGCCCTTGAAATTAGGAGTTACAACCTTCCATTCGCCCACTTTCAAGAATAGGTTTTATTTAAGTGAATCCATTCACCCAGTTTCAAGAATAGGTTTTATTTAAGTGAATCCTATGGGCCAAAGGCCCAAATAACATATTTATAAAAGAGGTATGGTAAATTAATAAAAATATAAATAAATGAGAGGTATGGTAAATAAATAAAACATTTTTTATATTTACTCCATAAGTCACCTTATATACATGCAAGGGTGTAAACAAATAAAAATATAAGTAAAGTGGAGGTATGGTAAATAAATAAAACGTCTTTTTATACTTACTCAAAAGGTATGGTAAATAAATAAAAATATAAAGAAACTAGACGCATGGTAAATAAATAAAACCTCTTTTTATATTTAGTCCATAACCCTCGTTCTATTTATGAAGGCTCAAGAAAGAGGTTTTATTTAAGTGAATCCTATGGGCCAAATACCATATTTGTAAAAGAGGTATGATAAATTAATAAAAATATAAATAAACGAGAGGTATGGTAAACAAATAAAACATTTTTTTATATTTACTCCATAAGTCACCTTATATTTACGAACACTCAAAAAATGCGTTATATTTAGGTGAAACCTATGGGAAAAATACTATGGGACAAATACCATGGACTAGATTGTTATTAATACCATGCAAAAAAACATTATCAACCCTAATATTAGTATTAATAAAAATAAAAATGGCACATGGTATTGACCCATGGTATTCACCAAAATGGCACATGGTATTGACCCATGGTAATACCATGGTATTCATGTGAGCATAAACTATTTAAAGGGGAAATTCTATCATCTTAGATCCATCTTAATTCTGAGTCTACCAAGTGCTCAGAGGGATAAATAGATTTTATCCCCCTAAGAGTGGTAGATGTGGAGTTAAGATGGATATAGGTTGGTTTTTATGATAATGAAGATATTAAATAGACTTAGGAAATTATATTGTAAAAACATCTTAAGGTGAATGGTTAAAGCATAGACATTGGACAAGTATATTTGTATACTTCTGTTTTAAACTGAAACAAATCCAGGGCTAAAAGGAATGGATTGATTGCACTAGTCATCCTTCTATAACTTTCCAACATATGCTGGAGTAAACAGATTGTAATTTGGCTAATTTTTCTAATTGCAAATAGGAACATACTTGTGTATTGGCAGGGTGGTTACGAGGTCCCTAGAAGTGATGAATTTGAATTTTTCTTTCTGTGAATGGCATGGGTGAATTTTATCCTACACCCACTAGGTTATCGATATGTAATTTCGGTAATTTTGATTTCAAAAGATATTTTAAAGAAATGCAATGATTTCATTTGTGTATTCAATAAACACAAGATTTTATAATTGAGTAAAATATTCGCCATTCCTGGTGAGCGATTTGCCAAAAAATTATATATACATATCATATTATTGATAAAATCGCCTTCCATTTTTCCTATATACCATGGAGATTCGCCCATTTATTATACATGTAAATTTGGGGGGGTTCTTAAAATTTTCCCTGCTTGAGGGTTTGTGAAGACCTCATGTGAAATGAAATCATCCCATGAAATATTCAATAAACTTAGCTGATGCAAAACCACAATCTTGATCAATGCAAAGTGATAGATACTATTGTACTGCTGATGAGGAGGTTTCCTTTGCACTAATGTGGTCATTTTCTCAATATTCTGGTATATGAAATAGGGGATGTTCATCATCCTCACTCTAGTAAAATTCATCAATAATTTGACATGATAGGTGTATAGACAAGAAAATATGCCTTCACAGCTGAAATATTTAATTATAAGTTTCATAAGGGGAGCATATGTGTCCTGTAGGTATCTGAAAGGGAAGACCCTACTGATATGCCTCTGAAAGCCAGCCTTGATATAAGGCTCATAATGCTCTTTGTCCACCAGCTGTCCCTTGTTCCACTATTCACCCACATTCGGAATACCTGTTGCTTCAGCTATAGTCTCAAGTGAATGTCACACCTGCCAAATTGACTTGGCCATTGTGAAGATGGAGCAAAAAAAGTCTAGAAAGCTCATGGTGGTATTTAACTCTTTCCACCATCTCACAAACTGGTAGCAAGACTGATGTTTGAAACATGCTACAGCAAGAGGACAAGCCAATAGCTCAGTAAGTGTAGTGGACTCCTCCCGAATGTGTTTTCCTCCCTTGTGAGGCTTCCTTGGTGCATGAATTTCTTGAGAGGAATCACTTACTGTTTCCTCATTTTTGTCATAAGATGAATCTGTCTCCATGTTTGCCATTGTTTGATGTTCTTTTATGAGTATGAAGAGATTTTATATGAACAATAGGTGTTTGTTGTTCAATGAAAGGGATTGATGATGGGGGACAGTGAATGAGGGATTGTGATGCTGGTTGTAGGGTTTTTGGGAGTGGCAGGGTTTGGGGAATAAGGATTAGGGTTTAGAGATGCCAATTAGGGTTTGGGAGTAGTGGGATTAGGTATTATGGTTTTTAGTTTTTGGGATAAGGGAATGTATGAGTGTGAATGAGAAAGGGGAGGGAAAATGAAATGAGGGGAGTGTAGTGAAGAGGAAAATGAAAATGGTGCAGGGGACAACAGCAAAAATTGCAACTTTGCAAACCCTAGGTAGCTTTTCAATTTGACTATGCAAGGAACTAGGGTTTTATTTTTCACCTATTGAAACACCATAAAAACTGACTAAAACCCTTGCAATGGCACTTAGGATTGTTAAACTTACTTGTGAAATGAGATTAGCACGATTTGGAGCTTGGAGGAGGTGATTTGAGTGAATTTTGGGCTCAGAAGATCGGTGTGCCGCGCCTACTAACAGGTGCGTCGCACCCCACTGGTGTGTCACGCCCATTACAATTTCAATGCTAAACCTGCACTGCGTGCGCCGCGCCAACCAGGTGCGCCGCGCCTAAACCCAGGTGCGCCGCGCCTCAAGAACTTTCACAGTTTTGCTGCAAATTCACTCCTTCAACCTCAAACATGATTTGGCTCTTGTTTTTCTCTTCTTTGGCACACAAATGAACTCTTGAACATGAGAAACACTTTATATATCCCTGGACTTTAATTTTTATTTACAAAAACCCACTTTTCTAAAGTTTGCTTTTCACTTGCTTTTTAAAATTATGTATTAGCAGTTTGACTTGCTTTTTGCTTTGATGGACTAAATGCTTTGAATTTTTTACTCTTTTGCAGGAGCTGGAGTGCAGGAGCTTGGCAAGGTGACCAGGGCTGCATCTTGGAATTATTACATATAAGAAAAATGAAATTACATGAACTTTTGTACATAAAACATAGAAAACTATGTTTTTCCTCAAAACATGGTTTTGAGGAAAAATCAATCACTGAGCATGTGATTATTGAAATTTTTGTTGTTGAGACTTTATTTGACGAAACCTGGCATGGATCTGGGTTTCTTTTCCCCTTAATGCCCCTCCTGACTGGCTGGCATAAGGTCAAAGTGTGGTTGGGTAAGGACCCTGGCAAGTGCTTTCCCGGCCGCTGGACGGAGTTCAGACATAGCGGAAGCTGTGGGAAATGACTACTGGGGCGACAGGAAAAATCAATCACTAAGCATGTGATTATTGAAATTTTTGTTGTTGAGACTTTATTTGACCTCCTCATGTGCCTGCTGACCATTATTAAGCTTTTACAAGACTTTGATGACAAAACCCTAGAACTAATGAGACCTAAAACCCTAAAAATGACTTTTGCAGATGTAAAGACAAAAAATGATTGTAAATGACCTGAATGTATGAAAATGGGCCAGCAGGTAAAGACCATGAGGGAAAATTTATGATATGCCACTGCCATCAGATGATCCATGATCCTAATGGAATGTAGATAATTGGATGAGACACCTAAAATGCAATGCAACAAGAGTATTTTGATCACTGATGGAGGGATGAAGATACTAACACTAACAGGGGTTCTCTCGTATCACTTCACCTTTAAGTCAAGTGACGAAGGGCGGAGCGAAAGAATAGTTTTTTTGTTTGGAAACCCAACAACAAGGGTTCTCTGAGTTGAAGAATCGCCTTTGTTCTACACCAGTGTTCACATTATCGGGCCTGCAACAACCATTTAAGATTGAGACAAATGCCTCCAACTATGTTATTGGTGTGGTTCTTACTCAACATGGGCATCCAGTGGCTTACCACAATGAGACACTTTTAGACACAGTCTGAAAGTACCCCACTTACAACAAAGAAATGTATTCCATTGTGTAGGGCTTTCGTCAATGGAAGAATTACATTCTGGGGAAGGAAATGGCCATCCACACATACCACCGACCTCTGCAGTTCATATAGACACAAGGGAAGTTGCAGAACGATCACCATCAGAAATGGTCCACCTATTTGCAATAGTTCCATTTGAACATTAAGTATAAGAATGGAAGGACCAATAATGTTGTTGATTTCCTTAGCTGACCACCGGTCATGGCGCTGATCACTGTGCTCGACTCCTGTGGGCACGAGACATCGAGGTGGCCGCATCTTTACAAAAGAGATCCAGAATTTTGCAGCAACTAGACACTCCTAGAAGGGAAGCAAGTTCCAATTTTTCACCTTTAGTATGAACTGTTATGCAACATGGGACACGTCTTTGTTCCTTCAAGTGAGCGTTCCAATATGATTTGGGAGGTGCACTACAGTTGGGTCGTTGTACATTTTGGAGTAGAGAAAATAGTGACGGTATTGCAGAAGTATTTTTATTGGCCGAAACTTCGTCAGGATGTTGGGAAGTACATTAGATCTTGCACCACCTGTGCCATTTCCAAGCAAACCATCAAGAAGCAAAGCTTGTATACTCCTCTACCTACTCCTATCCGGCCTTGGGACTCTGTCTCCATGGATTACATGTTGGGCCTTCCTTCTACTAATCACGGAAACGATTGCATTTTCGTGGTCGTCGACAGAATTTCTAAGATGGCCATCATGGCGGCCTGCAAGAAGAGTATCACAGTAGAGGCCATTGATAAGCTCTTCTTTGAGCAAGTGTGGGTACACTTTGGGGTCCCATAGTCCATTGTCTTAGATCGAGACAACAAATTCTTGAGTGCATTTTGGTCAAGTCTCTGGTCGATGTTGGATACAAAACTTACTAAGTCCACGGCTTTCCATCCCCAAACTGATGGCCAAACAAAGGTTGTCAACAGGATGATCGTACACATTTTGCGCATGTACAATTCGAAGCATCCATGCACGTGGGATGAAATTCTCCCCTATGTCCAACATAGCTACAACAGATCTCTCCACAGCTCAATAGGCCACAACCCCTTTCAAGTAGGGTTGGGATTTCAACTATTATGCCCTATTTATGTGGCCATTCCATTTGCAGCCACTTGGGTAGATTCGGCTCACGTTTAGTTCGAAGATGAAAGGGCTAACAACTTCATTGAGCACATTCAACACATATGCCAGGAGGTCCATGATATATTGGACAGAGCCAATGCTAAGTACAAGCAGCACCATGATCAGTATTGAGTGCCGCAAAATTTCAAGGTGGGCGACAAAGTTTGGCTACATTTGCAAAAGGAGCGCCTTGCTAGACCCCACTGCAAGCTTCACCCACTCTGATATGGGCCATGCGCCATCACAAAGGTCATTGGTGACAATGCCTTCGAGCTCAGCATCCCACCGTTCCTTGGTTTTCACCCATTCTTCCATGTAGATCACCTTCGATCATACTTTCCACCATTGTTGGACACATCTTACATTGCAGAACGGCTCACACCAACAAAGCTCAACCTGAACTCCATGGAACTGGCCACAACTGATCAGATCATGGACACACATATCAATAACATTCGCCAACAGAGGATACATCTATATCTAGTTGTCAAAGCAAGCCAACTCTTTCACCACGGCAAGTGGTTCAAGGCCCAGGTTCAACAGAAATTTCCTCACCTCTTGGACGCTCTACATGCAATGGGGACCATTGTGTCCTAAGGGGGGAGGAATGATCTAGGTATATATTGGTGTCCACCCACCTATTCCGCCTAGACCCCCAGCCAGTTTCATTTGTTTCCTTGTTCATTTCAACATTTACTATTTTTAGTAGCTTTTCGGGTCCTGAAATTCCGGAGCAGTTTTGACCCCCTAAACAGAATTTTTTTGGGGTCCACAGCAGGACCATTCCATAGGCAAGGCCTGCGGTGAAACCTGTAGTACTCAGATATGCCTTTCCAACAAGGTATCGTATATGCCAAATGGAGATAATATGACCAAGTTACGACCCTAGGAAGTTGGCTTCCCAACTAACCCCAACAGGGCCCACAAACTCTTGGTGTTACATCTCCTAGGGTTAGGTTTTTGGTTGTTTAGAACACAAAATCTTGGTGTTACATCTCCTCGGGTTAGGGTTTTGGTTGTTTTGTGTTTTCTCTTATTGTTCAATAATAAAAGGGCCCTTGAACCTCATTGTAACACAGTTCATAGGCATGTATCCACCACATCTCTTCTCAGAGATAAGCTACCATCGCCCAAGCTATCTTATTTCCATTATGTTTGTAAGCATAGTTCAGTATTTTTCTATTAATGAAATGAAGTGTTTTTTTATTACATCTATGTGTTTATCATTATATATTTAAGTTGTTGCGTTCCTTTTTAAGTTCAAATTAGATGATTTGATGAGCACCAATGTGTCGGATAGTTAATGACAATAAGTCACATATCCGACTAATAGTTGTCGGATCTTTTCCTGATCTAAATTTAAACAGGAACACAACAAATTACAGATATAACGATAAATACTAAGATACAGCAGAAATAACACTTCATTTCATCAATATCAAATATTGAAATATGCTTACAAACATAATGTAAATAAGACTAGCTCGAGAGATGGTAGCGTATCTATGAGAAGAGATGTGGTGGCTACATGCCTTTGAACTAAGTTACAATGAGCCTCAAGGGCCTTTTTATTATTGAACAATAAGAGAAAACCCAAAACAACCAAAACCCTAACCCGGGGAGATGTAACACCAAGAGTTTATGGGCCCCGTTTTGGTTAGTTGGGCAGCCAACTTCCTGGGGCCATAACTTGGTCATGTTACCTTCGTTTGACGCGTATGATACCTCGTTGGAAAGATCTCTCTGAGGAATGCAGTGGTTGATGTGATTTCATTGAAATCACTAGATGAATATTGCCAAAAAAAAATGTCGTTTAAGGCCTCAAAAATGCTCTGGAAATTCATGACCCGAAAAAAACTGCTAAAAATAGTATGTTGTGCTACAATTAAGGAAACTGAAAAAAATTGAAAGAGGTAGTGGTGGAGGTCCATGTGGAATAGGCAGATGGCCACCAACATCAACATTGATCATTCCTCCCCTCTTAGAAAGCAATGGTCTCCATTACATTGAGTTCCTCCATGAGATGAGGGAACTTCTGTTGAACTTGGTCTCTGGTGAGCCATTTGCCTTGGTGCAAGAGTTGGCCGGCTTTGACAACTCGATACAACTAGATATTTTGCTAGCGAGTGTTCTTGATCTACGTGTTCATGATCCGATCAGTTGCAGCTTGTTCCATGCAGTCTGGATTTAACTCTAGTTGTGTGAGTTGTTCTGCAATATCGGATGTGTCTGGTAATGGTGGAAAGTATGGCCGAAGGTGATCCACATTGAACACTGGGTGCAGGGCAAGGAAAGGGGGAATGTTAAGCTCAAAATAATTATCTCCTATAGCCTTGGTGATGGTGTATGGCCCATATCGAAGCGGGTGAATCTTGCGGTGGGGCCCGACGAGGCACTCCTTCTACAAATGTAGCCAAACTTTGTCGCCCACCTAGAACTTGTGTGGAACTCGATGTTGATCATGTCGTTGCTTGTACTTAGCATTGGCTTTGTCCAATATGTAATGGACCTGTTGGCAGAGGTGTTGAATTTGCTCAATGAAGCTATTTGCCTTGCCAGCTTCGGACTGGACATGAGCCGAATCTGCCTAGGTTGTTGTGAATGGTATGGTCACATCAATGGGACATAGTGGCTGGAATCCAAAGCCAACCTGAAAATGGTTGTGGCTAGTCGCGTTGTGGAGAGCCCGGTTATAGTTGTGTTTGACATAGGGGAGGCTCTCATCCCATGTGCGTGGATGCTTTAAGTTGTACATGCGTAGAATGTGTACAATCATCCTATTGACGACCTCTATCTGGCTATCAGTGTGCGGATGGAAAGTTGTGGACTTAGTGAGCTTGGTGTCCAGCATCGACCAGAGATTGGACCAAAAAGTACTGAGGAACCTAATGTCCCGATCTGATATGATAGACTGTGGGATCCCAAAGTGTACCCACACTCATTCAAAGAAGAGTTTAGCAATGACTTTTGTTGTAATATTCTTCTTGCAGGCCGCCATAATGGCCATCTTCGAGAATCTGTCGACAACCACAAAAACATAGTCGTTGCCATGCTTAGTAGAAGGAAGTCCCAGCATGTAATCCATGGAGATGGATTCCCAAGGTCAACAAGGGGTAGGCAGTAGAGTATAGAGGCCTTGATTCTTGATGTTCAGTTTGGAAAAGGCGCAGGTAGTGCAAGTTTTGATGTACTTCCTGACATCCTATTGAAGATTCGGCCAATAGAAATACTTTTGCAATACTGCCACCATTTTCTCGACCCCGAAATGCCCAGTGACCCGACTGTAGTTTGATTCCCAAATCATCTTGGCATGCTCGCTTGAAGGAACACAAAGGTGTCCTAGGTAGCATAATAGATAATCTTGGAGGTGAAAATTTGGAACTTGTTGACCCTCCAAGAGTGTATGGTATGTGTCGTTGAATTCATGATCACTTTTGTAGAGAAGTTGCCAGCCAGAATTCTCGTGCCCACAGGAGTTGAGCATAGTGGTTAACGTCATGATCGGTGGTCAGCTGAGGCAATATGCAACATTATTGGTGATGCCCTTCTTGTACTTTATATTCAAATGGTACGGTTGCAGGTATGTGGACCACTTCTGATGGTGATCATTCTACAACTTCCCTTGTGTCTATATGAACTATAGGGGTCGATGGCCTATGTGGATGACCATTTCCTTCCCCAAAATGTAATGCTTCCATTCTTAGTAGGCCTGCACAATGGAATACATTTCTTTGTCATAAGTGGGATACTTCCAGACTGTTTCTAAAAGCGTCTCACTATGATATGCCACTAGATGCCCCTATTGAGTGAGGCCTGCCCCAATAGCATAGTGAGAGGCATCTGTATCAATCTCAAATGGTCGTTGCAAGTCTGGTAGTGTGAGCACTAGTTCAGAGCAGAGGCGATGTTTCAACTCTATGAATGCCTTCTGTTGAGATTTAGACCAAAAGAATTTTTCTTTCGCTTCTCTCTTAGTGACTTGACTCAAGGGCCAAGTGATATGAGAGAACCCCAACACGAACCTGCGGTAGAAATTGGCAAGACCCAAAAATCTGTGGAGCTCCATCGGAGTGGTTGGGGTTGGTTAATCCTGAATAAATTGGATCTTGGTTGGATCCACATGCACCCCCGTTCATCAATAATGTATCCTAGATATTGAACCTGGGTCGCCAAAAGTACATTTGTCCAAATTGGCACACAGCTTGTCTTGCCACAGTGTTTGGACAACCTGTCAGATGAGGTGGAGGTGCTCTTCCCAACTTTGGCTGAAGATCAGGATGTCATCCAAGTATACCACTACAAATGAGTTGGTGAATGGCTACAAGATGTCATCCATCAGCCTCATGAAGGTTGCAGGAGCTTTCGTCAACCCGAAAGGCATAACCAACCATTCAAAAAGGCCCTCCTTGGCTTTGAATGAAATGTTCCACACATCAAAGGGTTCGATTGGTACCTGGTGATATATGGACTTCAAGTCGATCTTGCTGAAATATTTTCCCCCCTTGAGTTGGTCCAGAAAGTCATCAATCTGTGGGATCGGGTACCTATTCTAGACAATAATCTTGTTCAACGCCCGATAGTCAATACAGAGTCTCCAAGTCCCATTCTTCTTCTGTACCAACATGATCGGGCTCCCACTAGGTGATGAACTCATCCGTATGTGACCTTTCTGTAGAAACTCCTGAATCTGCCTCTTGATTTCATGGTTCACCATAATGAAGCATCGATAGATTGGTCCATTGGGCAACAGCGCACCTAGGGTCAGATTGATGGAATGCTTGACCTGATAATACAGAGGCACCCCTGTGGAGGAGGTGAAGATGTCCTTGTACTCCTCCACGACCTTATCCATCTGTTATTGTCATGTGGAGGAGCCCTGTCTAGAGGTCGTGGCCACCGTCTTCTTCTTTCCCTGAGGGCGTATCATCAGGAAAACAAATTTCTCGGTTTTGGAAATGAGCTTAGTGCATTGTTTTGCAGTAACTAGAGAGATGGCGGTAGGCGGTGCTACCTTCAGTATCCTGTACAACTTATTTTCCAAGGTAACAATAACAGTGCGAGGTCATGACTCATACACAGCATGTCACTTCCACAAGTATGGTTGGCCTAATAAAACATCACAAACATCAAGGGGAGCAACATCACATAATACCTCATCCATGAAGGGCTTGATGTTGTATGGAAGGCAGCACTATTGGCTCACGCGAAGATCTCGTCCTTGGTGAAGCCACCCAATGGTGTATGGTTGTGGGTGTGTTGTGGTCAGTAAGCCCAGCCGCTTCATGACTCCTGCTGCAATAAAAGGTTATTTTGGCTCCTGTTGTCGATAATGAACGATAGCGGGGAACCCTTTACCCACATCTGGGAGTGGAAGAGCCACTCTTCCTCCTATGGATCTTCGGGTTCCTCCTTATGGATCTTCATGGTGGAAATGGTGGTGTTGGGCTCTGCATCGATAATCTTCTTCCCTTTTTCATTCCACTTGTTGGCTTCCAACTCAAAGTCGAAACATGCATTTGATTCCAAAGCCTTCAGCTTGGACACTAGTGATTGCTTGGCCCAACACTCACTTGGGTTGTGAGTGGAGCTCTTATGGAACTCACACCACTTTCTCATGTCCTTCTTCAGCTTCGTAGTGTTGTCCTTTGCTTGTGGCTTTGGCGGGTACTCCTGGGCCATCCACCTTGGCTTTGTCCTTTGTTTTGTGGTTTGGGGGCACCTTTCCCTTGATTCGGATTCATTGATCCAAAGTCTTGGTTCTTCTGTTTAAACTTATGCTCAATCTTGACGCATATTGGTACATTGTGCCAAGCGAGGAGATGTCCAGGAACTCCATCTCGTCCTAGATGTATCTGTGTAGGAACCCTCGGTACTTAAGTACCAAATTTTGGCATATCTTGGTCCCTTTCTTGCACAACGTGGTCCACTTTATGTATTTGTCCTCATAGCTCCCGACAAGGTATTACTACTCCTTGATGGCGTCCCGGAGCAATTCCAAGTGGGAGCGACTAAAAACAGTGATATCGTACTTTCATTCTTCTGCTCGCAGTAGGTTTCCCACCAGTCCTTGACGTGGGGGCCAGCTTTGAGAAGAGCAAAAGTAATATTTTCCCGGCTGGAAAAATCATGAACAGAAAAATATCCTTCTAGAAGATTTAACCATTTATCTATGACGTTTGCATCTATTTGGCCCTCAAATATGGGAATTTCAAAGTTTTCTTGTACCATAAAATGTGTGGATCCTCCATAGTGGCTGCCGGATGTCGATGCACCGCCAGTGGGAAATCGTTGAAGGATCTGGGAAAAGTTATCCATCATTGCATTCCTTTATTTCTCGAGGGCCTCCTCAAGCAATATTTTGATAAGATCTCTTGCTCCCTCATCTTTCTTTTCTTCCTCCATGGGTGGTCGTCAAGTTTTGCGAGGTTGATCTTGCAAAGGTTCGACCAGATCAAGCCCTAACTCCTTATATCCCAACCTCGTTGGGGACATGCAAAGAAAAACAAAGAGAGAAGACCGCTCTGATACCACTGATCCGGATTTAAATAGGAACGCAAAAAATTATAGATGTAACCATAAATACTGAGATGTAGCAGAAATAACCCTTCATTTCATTAATATCAAATATTGAAATATGCTTACAAACAAAATGTAAATAAGACTAGCTCGGGCGGTAGCTTATCTCTGAGAAGAGATGTGGAGGCTACATGCCTCTTAACTGAATTACAATTAGGATCAAGGGCATTTTTATTATTGAAAAGTAAGAGAAAACCCTAAACAACCAAAACACTAACTCGAGGAGATGTAACACCAAGAGTTTATGGGCCCCAGTGGGGTTAGTTGGGCAGCCAACTTCCCGGGGTCGTAACTCGGTCATATTATCTTTGTTTGACACGTATGATACCTCATTAGAAAGATCTCTCTCAGGACTATAGATACTCACGTGATTTATATGATATCACCAAAGGAATCTTGCCAAAAAAAACGTCGTTTAAGGCCTCAAAACAGCTCCGGAAGTTCCAGACCTGAAACACTACTAAAAATAGTAAGTTGTGCTACAACTGAGGAAACTGAAGAAAAAAAAAAAGGCAGTGGTAGGGGTCCACGTGGAATAGGCAGGTGGCCACCAACATCCACCTGGATCATTTCCCCATTTGTAATAGTGTTGAAAGTCGCAATTGATTTTTCCTCTGGTATAGGAACAATTTCCAAAACACCATTCTTCTTTATTGATTGGTACTCTTCTAACATTGCATTCTTCCATACTTGATGTTCAATGGCCTTTTTGTAAGTAGTAGGTTTTGCTTCAATGAGTTTGGTCATATATGTTGGATAACCAGAATATCTTTTTAGGTCTCTTGCTTTCTCTGAATGTTCCTTTTGTTGTTGCATGTCCTTCGACTTCTTGTAGTGTTATTTTTAGCCAAGATGGTATTTTTCTATTTTTTGGAATGATGATAGGTTATACATGTTCACTTGGTCCTTCTTGTTCTTCATAATGATCAATTGTAGGTTCTAGAGAATTTAATTGTCCTGGACTCTCTTCATTTGGAAAGATAAGTCCTTCTTCTTCATCGAAGTCAATGGGGATATCCTTGGACTTCTTATATGCAATGCTTTCATCAAATGTGGTCACTTTTCTTACTTCAATATGACGTTGTTCCTTGATGTAAATTCTATATGCTTTTGATGAGGTGACATAACCAATGAAATTTCATTTCATACCGACATTATCCAATTTCTTCGTCTTGTCTTTGGGAATATTAATGTAGACAGAACATCCAAAAATTATGAGGTGACCAAAATTAGTTGTATTTCCTGTAAATTCTTCTTTCAGATTCATGTTGTCAAGAATTTTATGAGGACTTCTATTTTGAATGTAAACTATTGTCATCTAGGCTTCTCCCCAGAATAATTTGGGAATATATTGGTCATGTAGCATGGATCTTGCACATTCTCCAACAAATCAATTCTTCCTTTCAGCTACACCATTTTGTTGAGGATTATGAGGGACTATTAGTGGGTCCCTCTTAATCCCAACTTCTTTTCAAAATGTTGCAGGTTCTTTAGATGTATATTAACCTCCAGTATTTGATATCAAGGCCTTGATCTTCTTCTCTATCATATTTTCAACTTTTACTTTGAACCCTTAGAATTTTTGGAATACTTCATCTTCATACTTCAAGAAATATGTCCAAGTCATAATAGAATGATCATAAATAAATGCTGCATAGTATTGATTACTACCAAGTGATTTTTATGACATGAGCCCACAAACATTAGACTGGATAAGGTCTAATATTTCCTTGGACTTTGAGTCACTGCAAGGGAATGGATTCTTCACATTTTTTCCAATGGAACACCCTTTACAAACTCCTTCATGTTCTTCCTTCAATTGGGGCATACCTGTAACCATTTGACTCAAATATGGTAGAGTTTTCTAATGGAGATGGCCATACCTTCTATGCCATAATTAATATGAGTTGATGTACATATGTACTAAAGCTTGAAAAGGAGGATTTAGAAGTCTATACAACCTCCCCTCATGAATCCCAATAGTCCTTGCATTTTCTTTGCTAGATCCCTTAGCCCAAACAATTAATTTTCCATCAATAAATGCTACCTTGTATCCTTTATATTCTAAAAAATAAATAGAAAGAAAATTGTTTTTCAAACCTCGAACATAGAGGATGTTGTTGAGATGAATGTTTGCACCAAATTCCAGCTTAGTGGAGGTAGATCTAATACCTTTGACCAAATAGTTATTTTTCTCTCCAAGTTCAACTTTATGAGAAGATATTTCTTTAGATAGTGTTGAGATGTCTATGTTCACATTTCATATTCCTTGAAGTTCTACTATCAATTACCCATGTGTTTTAATCTTCAAATGAACCTGTAAGTGTAGAGTAGAGACTTCCATCTTTGATTTCTTTGGATAGTTTAGTGTTGAAATTGGTGATGTATCCTTTGATGGATTTAAATAGACTCCTTAGAGCCTTGAGACCTTCCTTCATGTACCTTTCCATTGAAAAAGGGAGAAAAGATAGTTATTGTAAAGATGTCTTCAATCAGTAGTACCAACAAATTGTGACCTTCAAGCTTCCTTCTTTCACCTTAACTCTGATAACATGTTACGAAACCAAGTGCTAGATATTTTAATTCTTGATTCCTCTTTTTTTATAATTAATTGTGAATGTTAGCTATATTCTTATTACTTTTATGTTATCTTGATCAAGAAATTATACAAATATTCAAAGCATAAAGATCACAAGGAGATAAAAAAACACCAAAAATTAGGCTTCAAGCCAGGGAAAAACCCCACAAGGGGGAAGTCCAACAATCCTTCTCTTATAGAATTAGATAAAAATGAGATATCCAATACCCAAGACCAAGACCAAGACAAAAACAACCATAAATATTTCAAGTCATACCCTCCTCCAAGTCTCCTCCAATAGTCAATTTCAACGCTAGTCAACCTTCTCCAAATCTGGTCAAACTCCATATTTTGGCCTTGCACTACCACAGAAGTAGCCTCAAAAAAAATTCACGTGTGATCAAAACTAGGGCAAAAAACTTTGATATTCCTCTCTCCTTTGACTTTCTTCTCTCCCTTTTGACTTTGGCTCCTTTTTCTAATTAACTAATCACATCAATATATATATATGAAGATGTGATGAGTGAATGGTTCTCCATGACTCCAAATTGAGTCTTATATATAGTTGTCTAGGAAAATTGAATAGGTGCCATATAGGCCCACTTGTTCAAGGAGGACCAACTTGGTCTTTGTGTTGAATTTTGACTCAAAAATTAAATTCAAATTCTTTTCTTACAAAATTCCAAATGGGACTTTATTCAAATACATTTTCTTTTTTACTCATAATAAATTCTTTTTTACTCTTTTGACTCTATAAGCATGAAGAACATGCTTTAACCAAAAATAAAATAATAATAATGAATATGATGAATATATTAATGATGAAATTACATGACATTATGAAGACTGACACTAGTTACAATTTCAAGAGTTGGTTGGCTCTCCCATAAATAGATATATTATATTCTACTTTGGCAGCAACTTCGTAAGTAATTGTGAGGTTTCGTGGCTCTTTTTTTCTGAAGTGGAAAGCTACTTCTCCATCAAGAGCATCCAAATAGTAAATAAGTATTGCTTGTTTAGGCGGATTGATATTGTGATTCAACATTTGCATCATTTGAGGGAATCTTTTATTGAGTTTCTCCGTGGATTCATTCTCACTCTTCTTAGTTAAACTAAGGGCATCCAGAAAGAACCTATTATCCATTTTATCACCCCATGTATCCGCAAAAATGTTCTCTAATTCATTCAATGAGATAATATCATCTGAAAGTAAAGATATGAACCAATTAGATGCATCATCTTCTAGATAAAGTGAAAATAACCTCATCCTTACATCTTCATAGTTTGGAGCAAACCTATTGGCCATATTCTTGAATTTTTTCCAATGATCTATTATTGTCACAACATTATTCCTCTATAAAGTTGGAAACATGTCAATATCTCTATCAAGTGTATCATAGGGAAATTATTGGATGTTTTTGAAGTTGAAATACCTCTTAAGTTCAGTGATCCAACCACCTAATATGGCTTGATTATTAGGAACACTAGCACTCTCAATAAAGTGTTCAATATATTCAATAATGGGGGAGCCTAGATAGTCAAAATTTGACATATCCTTGACCATATGAATTCGATTTTGGACTTAAAGTTTAGGTTATTGGATCAAGGGAAGATTTCCTTGAGAAGATGAACATGATCTAGTGGAATATCTTCTATGCAAAGTTTCATTACGTGGAGTTTTGAAATGAGCCTATCAAATCTCATAAATCAATGAACATAAGGATTCAAGACTCTGAAAGTGGAATTTTTCCTCCACAATGGTGCTAAGATGATACCACTTTAACTCTATCTTAAGGGAAAAGCCCTAACCCAATGGGATATTCTATGAGAAACTACAAGGCCACTAAGGTGATAGTGATTGGCTTGCATAGAGTTTCTCCAAATTTATCATGTCGGGTTATGGATTTTCCCTTGGGAATAATGTCATCAACGCATTACTAGTAGTATTAATTATTTCCAATCCATTATCATGATCAATAGCAATCCTTCCATGACCTTGTAGCAATAATATGTATTGCCTTCCCTTAAATGGAACACTTTGAAGTATTTCAAGTCTACATCTAGTATATCTTCCAAATAGTCATAGTATCTGAATTTAGATGTGATCAAATGTATACCACCCGATGGGAAATATTAGTAACCTAGAAAATTATAGTTAACCCACTATCATAGGTTTTCTACTTATCGTTCATCTATTTTCTGTGATATTTTCTATTGCTATATGGAATCGCTTTATGATATTTCACTTTCGTGCTCGATATGTTATAAACTTATTGTCATGAATTGATAAATATATATATGATATCATTTTAGGGATAACAAAACAATACAGAAATTGGAATTAAACTAAATATCGATGGGAAATACTCTTTCTATATGTTGGCTTGTTAGGGCCTGACCCAGGTTCAGAAGTGATTTAGCTAAACAAATCCCGAAACTACCAGCCCTTTCGACCACAGTCCGTGGTGTGCGGACTGAGGTCTCACCCGAGGTAGTATGGGAGGGTGTTGGAACCAGGTTTCCACACCCTAGGGATGTCTTGATGAAGTCTAGGAAGTTCGCGAACCAAACTTGCGCACTTGCGCTGCTTTGCGCAGCCGCCTGTCCTTCGCAACTTGTGCACTCGCTTCCGCGCAGCTCTATAAAGAGCGTGAAGAGGTGATGTCTAGATCCTTTATCTTTACTGTGCTATTATTACAGATCTTAACTTAATTGTGTGGGCCCAATATTTTTATTAATCATTCAACATTCATAACAAGTGCGCGCAATCATAAAACTGTAAAGAGATGCATAAATATAATAGAAGCATAGACACACAACATTTCATAATCAACTTATCTTTTATTAAATCTTTGTCCAAGTACAATCCCAACTCTGCCCTGTGCACTCAGCTACAGGGGTCCGCGCACACAACTACGGACTCTACCAGGCCTCTGCGCACTCAGCTGCAGAGCTTCTTCCTAGCACTACAACCCAAGACTCAGACTTACAGACTCATATCTAATTCATCATCCAAAAGAACATGTATCTTACTTCTTAGAGCCGCGCTCTATTTATACAATCCCATGGTCTGTGGACCATGGGTAGGCCGACACACTTTACATTAAATTACATTATCTTAGGGCGTACAACCCTAGACTCTTGCGCTTCGTGCCCGCATTTCACAGGGTCTTTACATTGCACTCGACAAAAGTTCGGGCTTCAAGCCCCAAAAACCCGCTATGGGGGATCCGATGCCCAATAGACCCCCAACACAATCATCATGACTCGTCCCAAGTCACTCTGTTGTTGCGGCGATCTTTGCGCAAAGTCCATGCAGCAGGTCTCGTGCAGCTTGGGTGTCCACAGCACACTGTTTCGCCGCCTGTTGTACTTGTTGCACGTGTATCTCTAAACTTTCGTGAGCAGGGTCACATTTATGTCCAATCATGTAAAGTTCCTACATTTTTGCCAGCTTCCCTTCAATGGTAGTTGTGATTGTGAATGCTTCATCGATCCATGGTTGGATGCGTGCTTTAAGCAGGGCTTCCTTTTGGTGCATGGTGTCTAATCGGTCCTTCAGTGCCCTTCCCTGCTGTAGTCTGGTGAGTCCTTGGGTAAGGGAAACCGTCTGCACAGTGCCCCAAACATTGTTGTACTCCTGATGCAACTCGCGTGCCTCTGTCTCTAGGCGTTGTAGGTTCGAGTCTTCCTTCAGGTGCATAATTATGGTTAGTGCTTGCTCCAACATCTCGGTGCACCCCTATGTCGCCTGGCCAATTTGTTTCAACCCTATATAGATAGCATGAGTGCGCTGCTCTTTGACTTTTGTGGGTGTGGAGGGTTGTGCCTTCAATTACAGCTCGGCGATTTGCAAGTTCAGCTCCAACTGAACCTTTGTCATTTCCTCCCAGGCCTTGCAAACTCTGGCTGCCAATCTATGGACCCGCTCTGCTGCTGGTAGCTCTACCGGCAAGGCCAACTCTAGAATGCTCCTTCATGCATCCTCTACAGCCTGCTCCAATCCACTATCCTGGGCAACCAACGCATCCCTCTAGATGTTGAGCTAGTCCATCTTGATTTTCTGCTCATGTAGGACTTGGATCGCTCGGCCGTCCTGGGCGCAGAGTTCAGCGATGACCCCATCCTACAGCTGGTACAGTATTTTGCGTGGCAGGGCGGCCAAGTTCAAGCCGACACCTTTCATGTTGCTCATCGCAGCATGGTCATCCTCGTTTGTTGCTGCTAGCGTGCCTTCGGGTAGGATGAAGGTGTTACCCATCCGGGCGTGCAGCGGTTGTTCGGCCTCAGCGATTCCTCCTGCGACATACTGGGCCATTATGCCTGTTTGGGGGTACTGTACTTGTAAACCTTGTAGCTGCGCACTGAGCGCCCCCAACATAGTGTTTTTCTCCATCTGCAATCCCTAGAGTGCACCCTCCGTGACTTCCCGAATTGTTTTGTTGATATCGAATAGATCACCTTCTATGAGCATGATCGGGTTATCGGACATTTTTGTGGCTTTCCCTTTCTTCTTGGGGACAGTTTTCTCTGGGTCGCGCAGCCGCTTGAGTTGTGTTGATGTTGTGCTGGGGTCCGCGCGGTCCTCCTCCCTGTCCACTTCCCCGGTCTGCTACCCCAAGGACATCTCCTAGCCTTCCTCAGCCTCTCTGGTTGGCGCGGTCTCTGCCCTCTGTGCTACTATTGCTGCATCAACCTTCTTCTTTCGGGTGGCTACTTCTTGTTCCTGGTGCTTCCTCTCAGCCAGCTGCGCGAGGCGCAGCTTGGTGTCCTTTTTTTGTTTCTGAGTTGTGACCTTTTCCATTTCCGCCAAGTCCGGGGCACACCACTTCGGAGGCCATGACTCCATCACTACGAAGATGACATCGTCCATTGAAATGAATGAAATCTTCACCCATTTTCATGTTGGATCCTTGTGCGCCCAAATATACAGGTTATGCATATCCGCCTCGAATTCTGTCGTGCTTTGCAAGCTGTTATAAAATGTTGGGGACAAGCGCGGCCTGTGGTTGATCCATGTTCAGATGCTCGCCTCCACGAACACCTAGAACACCTTTATCATGCGAATCTTGTTCACGTCTCTTGTAGCTCAGAGCAAGGTGTACCTCGCAGCTTCGGGCAGGTCACCCTCAGTAGTGGGAAACTGGTTGTCCACGGGCAGCTCCCCTGCAAACCAACAGGATGGATAAGAGCAACGACACATAGTGGAAGGTCTTACGCTACTCCTGGGCCTCCCTGTAGTTCGTCGAGAATTCGTCACATAGGAACTGCGCCCAGTTGAACTGGACCCCCTTTACGCATTTCTCTTCCAACGCAATCACAGACGTTGGTACTTCGTCGGCATGGCATTTCCTCATTAGCTTGCCGACCAGTAGTTGGGTGGCTATGCGTACCCCTTGGTCCTTAATACTTGTTATCGCGTACCCCCGCTTTCTTTTTTCTAGTTTATACTTGGACTTCATAGCTTCTGCGAGGGCCAAGTCAACGCTTTTTCCTGCTATAGCCGCGGGGTCATTTCATTTGACTGGAAGTTGAGAAATTCGATGAATCAGATCGGTCGTGATGGGAATCGGCTCCTCCAGCCAGAGATACCCATCATGCACTAGGCACAGCAGCTGCCTGATGATAAAAATGGTGATGGGCGTGCGGTGATAGTGGGGTATCCATCGCAGATGGAGTAACCCAACCTTCTCCACATCACCGCAACCATTTCTACTTTATTAACTTCCCCACAGCCAATTGTGGGAACTTCTCACTATCTGCGAGGTCCCAATATTTGAACTTCATAGTAGGTATTCGTCCCAACGGCAGACCTTCAAACCTTATATCATCGGGGAGGAGCGGGGTTTGGAGCACACTCTTCGTGGCCTCCAGGTCCTTCGATACCTTGGCTTTCCCCTTCCACGAGGGGATGTAGGGAGGTAACTTTGTCGCAGAATGCTTTTGGGAGGCATCCTCCACCTCATCATCTTGTGCCTCAATTTGGGCGATCAAGGCCTGCAAGTCTTCCTCCTCCTCCTCTGTTTCCATGGTGATGGCTTTTCCCTTCTCTGCCATTGACAATTTGCCAAACCGTGGGTTTCTTGGGGATACACAGACTGGCCCCATCGTTTGCTTATCTTTCTGTGGCCGCGGTGTGCGTGGTGATTTTGGAACTTCAGCCACAGTTGCCGCCTCTCCAGGCTCCTCATGGGCCATACCGGGCTCCACAGTAACTTCGACGAATCGCACTCTTGTTCTAGCAGTTTTCATTGTGTCTACACTTGAGGATGGTAAGAGTACGCGGCGCTCAATGCTCTGTGCTTGCTCAATTCTCAAACAACCAAGTGTTTCCTTGGAGCTGGCCCTGGGGGTTTTATAGAATCCTTTGAATTTGAATTCAACCCTTCCCCCCACTTCGGCATCATTAATGCCTCCTTGGCGGAAAATCGTCCCAAATCTCATTCTTAATTCATGTCTTAATTTCCCGCCGCTCGCTCTTTTTTGCTTTAAATTGGACCTCTTGTCATGAAAAATGACACCAACGGTCACCTCCCAGCCTACATGCGCAGCAACGCAACCCCTTGTGCGCGTACACGACCCGTGTGTCATATTGGTCCTCCGCGCAATTTCTGTGTTGCACAACTCCCATATAGACTCTTTTATAGTCCCGCACTCTCTTTCAACTACTTGGAGCGCTCAGACTGTGCTTCCTATGGATAGTCAGGTGGTCGCACCACCGGTGTGAGGCTTCAAGTCACCTTCCAACCCGGTCCACAGACCTTCCTTAGTTACCCTCACGCCAATCAGCACCTCGCATTCTTCCTTATGTGGTGCGCTTCCCTGGTTACTTTGTCTGATAAGGTGCGGTCATAGCCATGGTAGTATAGCCAGAAATTCTCGGCGACAATCTTCTAGTGCGGTGGTACGGTTTCCCATACGTTGTCCTGTTCTTCTGTCGACGCGTAATGCTTGTGTGATTTTGGTCTCCAGTTTTCTGATATCCGCATCCATTAACATGCTTTTTTTATTTAGTCATACCTGATCTTCTTCGATTTCACGAAGCTCAAGGTTCCCTTGCAGAATGGCTCCTTACATCTGCATATATTCATCCTCCACGGCTACATAATCCCTTCATTCTGGTCCTCGTGTGCTGTCCCAACTGTGGGAGCTATTGTATGGGGATTCTTCTCTACTCTTATGGTTTCGTCTCTTCTCATCAGTGTTGGGGTGATTTCCGTATTCTGGTTTTTGTTTATGGCCCTATAGGCCCATCGAACCGCTGGTACACACAGGTCCCAATCAGTTCGTCTAGCCTGGTAAACTCTGTTCATGATTCCGCATAGCTCTTTGAATGCTCCGACGTGGAATATTTGTCGATTTTCCTATTGTCACGTCTGGTTCTGATTTTCGATCCTTAGTCTGGGATGTGTTTGCACAGCACTCGTCTGCACCCATCGGCACAGGTGGGCACGCAAGCTACTTCGTCCTGGTTGCCCGACTCTCGTTCGATGCTAGGGACTTCCAAATCGTAAGCGCATCCATCTCCTACATTCGCGCCAATTTACAATGGTCCTCTGATGTGTACTCCACCATCGTGAGGGTGTCGCGCGCAGTGCCCATTCCAGTGCATTGTACCGTTGTTGTTCCGGTACTGCGCTTTCAAATTTGTCCAGGAATTCATCCACCGTCGTCACCCCATCATAAAATATCAGTTTCCTTGCCTTTTTCGTCACGCAATGCAATGATCTAATCATCATGTTGAAATTTAGCATTGTCACTTCATGCAACCTGTTTTTCCAACGTTCTACTTCTTCATCTGAATCCGAAGTGCAGGAATTGTCGCACTCCCATGAGATTCTCCCATTTGTAGTCAAGTTCACCTGATCCTAGTCTCGCGTCGTTATCTCATAAATACAATCTAGCTCATCGTCGCGCATTGGTTTAGTGTAACGTGCTCCCTCGGCTGGGTCTAGTGGAACTACTACGCGTAGGGACTTTTTTCTCGAATATCATCTTCCACTTCTTCAAGTTAATGACTCCATTCATATTAGTGGCCCAGTCTATTCCTAGCAATGCGGGATAAGGATTGTTGTCATCGACAATATCTATTACTTCAAAGTTCGTCTGCGTGCTTGTGCCTTCGATATCAACTTTTACCCCTGGAAACCTCCCCATGGGCAAAATCTTCTGTTGGTTAGCCATTTGTAATTGAATAGGTGACCATTGTAACGCAGGTCTACCCATACGCTCCCATGTCTGCTTCAGTAATACATTCGCGTCTGAACCCAGGTCTAGGATTACCTAATCCATTTCATATTCGCCAATCTGTGTCGTCAATCTCATTTCCCTCCCGGTGCGCAATGTATGCTTCCCCAATTTCCGGACTATGCACAATTCCCCTGACCCCGCACACCTGGTTATCAATTCTTGTAGTCCCTTAACTGCCTTATTGTCATGCAGCAGTTTCATGCACGTCTCCAAAAAGGTAGTAAGCATAGAAGGATCCATCCCTGGCTCTGGTTGATCCTTACTACCTAAAGTAGAGGCTTCCGCGAAGCTCTTCTAACTTCCATGAACGTCTCCTTTGCACGTTCTAAGTCAAACTCAGGCTCCTTTGTAGGAGCCTTGCGAACCCATGTATCTTCCTTAGGTTGCTTCCCCTTATCTTCCCCTGTGGTCGCACCGCTTCTGAGCATCATGTTCACATTTGGGTCTTCTTCGCGCAACTCAGACCTCATCATTTGGATATTCTGAGTCAGAGGAGGCTGGAGTGTTGGGTGTAATATAAGGTCTATAAATGTACCAACATTTAATTTTTCAATCCGGAGAGTTCGTGAACTTTGAGACGCAACACTGGAAATGCCAGAGAGAGTCCCTGGTAACCTGCAAAACAAATTCTAGTATATCTTGCGATTAATCTCGAAAATAAATGTAATCCTGCACTAGTGCGAGAAACACCAATCCAAACAATTAAAAGCATGCGAGAAAGTAAAAGCAATCAATGCGAAAGGAAATTCTAATTGCAAGTAAACAAAAGGGAAATCAGAACTGGAAATCAGGCGGTGCCGACACAATAACGAAAAGACTATAAATGCTGGCATAAATTCAAACTATTCTGCTTGCACTAATTCTGCCTATACTAATTCTGTGTAACATTCTGCTTGCACTAATTATGTGTAAGAACAATCCAGAAGTTAAAGGAAACCATAATATTAATTAAGCATTTATCATAGTGCAATTTCCCTTTTATACATGTTGGCTTTGTGTTATATGAATCACAACTTTTAGATAAGCTTATATGTGATTGCTGCTTTAATGATGCATGAGTTAATGATTAGATGATTTCACCATTTCATAATTATTAAATGCATAAGGTGAACTCAATTAAAACACAGACCCATGAATTACTGACCAGAGCAGAGGATTCTTAGCATAAACCAGTTAGTTAATCTGGAGGATGCGATGTTTATAAAGAAATATCTTCCGTGCAAGCAAAATAAAAATAATAATTTAAGTACAAGAATAATTTGCAGAAAAAAGGAAATTAAATTTAAAACTGTAAATAAAACGTTGCAGTATATCAAATTAATTCTAGAACTAAAAATTGAAGGCAGAAAGAAACTGTAAAATTCACACAGCAATTAATAATCTAAATGCTATTGAATCTAAAATATGAGAACGGTGTCGAGCTGGTCTGGTGGCCAACCCAGCCAACTCACACCCTCGATTAACCTGGTTCACACAACAATTAGATTCATTAATATGCAATGGATGAATAGACAAAGCATGAATTAGAATTACTTCAATTAACTAAAAAAAACACAGTCTTTTACATCACGCAGACAATGCTTAGCTCCAGCAAGCAAGAGGAGAGATCCACCAATTATGAACTGCGTGAGGCTACATTGGGACAACTCCTCTGCCCTTTTGCACCTTCCTTTGATGCGCACTAACCCCTAGCTGTGCGTGCTTCTGCCCTCTGCTTAATTGATTGACTAATTCCCTAGCTAGGCTTGGAGCCATAACTCTTATTTTATAATCTTTTTACATTCCAAACTTGGCATAAAACAAGCCAATCCTTTGCAAACATCATGGGGATTGAATCCCAACTAATTATCATTAATATAATATCATTACAACCGTTTCCCCACTGAAATAATTCAGATTTACCACGAATTTACCAAATCTGGGCATTTTCTAGAATTCTGGAAAAGTTGGTATTTTTAACAAACTTCCTCCAAAGCCCCCTTCCTATTTCCTATGGTGAGAGAAAAACCCATGTTTCAGAACTATGAGATTCACTATGATCGACACGGAAATCGAGGTGTAAATAGGCAGTCTGGAAATTGCTACAAATTCGGGGTTGTAGCATTAATTATTCTCCAAATATAAATCTGTATGACCTGGGTGTGTCTTGGCTTATGTGAAAGTGTTCAAATGAAATTTTGATCATAAAACTCTTTCAGATTCTCCCATAAATGTGTGAATGTATGAAAGCCCCAAATTGGTGGAGGCATGTTGTAAAACTTGCACTGGTGCAGGCATGCTGTAAGAACTGAATTGGTGCAGGAATCTGTTGCACAGTGTAGGCAGGTAAGTGTAGGTTCAAAACATGATCAAATCAACTTTAACCTGCAACATACAAACTTTTATTAAACTTCCATTAATGGTATTTTAATCCCATTAAAACAAAAGAAGTAACAAATACTTGCAACAATAATCATTTAATCAAACAGTAGCATGAGAGGGTTTGAGTGAAAAATGAGACAAAACTGAGGCCCAACATCCCCCCATGTTGACCATCTTGCATGTCCTCATGCAAGAAAATCTGGTATTGTTACTCCTTTGCAAAAAAACAAAATTAGAAACATGTATAAACATTCATAATGATGTTCCTGCAATTCTGCATGATTACATTTCCTGCACTTGATAAAGCTTGCTCTTAAAAACAAAGTGTCTGCTAGACTCTTTATTTACTTAAACTGATTTCAAGAAAACCTAAAACGAAAACTACCATGGAAAAACTAAATTGCAAGGATGGTGTTATTACTTGAGAAAAATAGACAACTTTTAAAATTTTCAAAAATAATATCTCGGAGGCATCCCTTCCCAGAAGTTACACTTTAAAATCCTCATTGTAAATATGAGTGACATGATTTAAAAGCCATGGTGTTAAAAGTAGACATAGCAATACCTTCCCATAGTGATCATTTTACCATTATCCATGTATAGTTGAAGCTTCTCTTGTCTGGGCACAGTGAATTACCTGCACTAAGGGTCCCCACGTCCATAAAAATCATTCCAAAAAGATAGAACTCCAAGGCATAACAACATAAGGATTTTAAAGCCATTCTCAAAGAGATTGATAGTGAGTTCACGAAAAGCAAAATCAACCAAGTAAATTATAGTGTAGAGTTAACTTTAATACCACAGGCATGGCCCTGCTGCCAGCAGGTGTCCATAGCCTTGACAGGGATACCTTTTAACCTTACGAAATGCTTGTGTCCCACCTATTAGATATAGATTCAGAGTTATTTATGAGCATTTATTTTTTCTCTTTTTATAAGTTAATTGAAGGACATTTTCCTGGCTTGGTAACCAGCTAACAACAATGCTATTCACAAGAACTAACAAGAATGAACAAGTCGACTCATGATGAGACCTCTTGTCTTTCAGTTTTTCAACTGAAAGCCATTACCCTGGCTTGGTGACCAGCGTGGTAATGTCATTCCCCGTAGGACCCATGATCATAGTAGGTCGACTCGCAATGAGACCTCCTATCCCTCAATTAATTCATTTATGTTTTTAGAAAAAAGCTCTGATTATGATTAACCTTGGATAGGTTACTTAATAGTTGGGGAAGCAAGTCTACTCCTTAAGAGTGCAAGATGGTGTGAAAATCTTTTAATTACTACTCTTTACTGGTTGGTTATGCTACCCTAAGAACTTTATTAAAAAACATCTCAGATAATGACCAAAAAGATTCCTTGAGTTTATCATGCTAGGGTTCTTTATGAAAGCTTATTAGGGTTTTAGAAATGTAGTCCAAAATAAGAGGTTTTTCATTGATTCCTTCGAAGAGGGACTTGAAAAGATTTTCTGGATGATAGTTTGTTAGAATAAGAGAAAAGTATTACATGTAACTTATAACAATACATATTGATCCACAATCAAAGTCACTTTAAAAATATGAAGCGTTAAGTGTAAAGTACTTTTGACAAGTTTTACCATGAGAATGCGTAATAATAAAAATTTCAAAAGCTGTGCTTTTATGGAATCACAAGTTCAAGAGTGTTGTTATTCATCTTTATTCATTACCCTACCCTATTTTTAAAGAGAGAAATATCACCTTTAAGTGTAGGCGTACTTCCAATGAAGCCATGTGCGTAACAAAATGTTGATTATACTCACACTTAGTTTTAAAGAATAAACTTCAATACATACCAAAGCGTGAGAAACCAGTTTCTTTAATTGACATGGTACCAAGAGTTTTTGAATGATGAAGAAATAAGATGGGTTGATGGTTGCTCGAAACCAAGATTCAATGGAATCCACGTATTTATGATTCTCCAACTGATGCAAGTCTTCCACAGTTTGATAGTCTATAAATGTTGGTACATTTATAGACCCTATACTCCACCCAACATTTTGGCGTCATTGCCGGAGAGTTCATGAACTTCGAGACGCAGCACTGGAAATGCCAGAGAGAGTCCCTGGTAACCTGCAAAACAAATTCTAGTCTATCTTGCGATTAATCTCGAAAATAAATGTAATCCTGCACTAGTGCGAGAAACACCAATCCAAACAATTAAAAGCATGCAAGAAAGTAAAAGCAATCAATGTGAAAGGAAATTCTAATTGCAAGTAAACAAAAGGGAAATCAGAACTGGAAATCAAGCGATGCCGACACAATAACGAAAACACTGTAAATGCTGGAATAAATTCAAAAGCAATTCAAACTATTCTGCTTGCACTAATTCTGCCTATACTAATTCTGCATAACATTCTGCTTGCACTAATTAGGTGTAAGAACAATCCAAAAGTTAAAGGAAACCATAATATTAATTAAGCATTTGTCATATTGCAATTTCGCTTTTATACATGTTGGCTTTGCGTTATAAGAATCAAAACTTTTAGATAAGCTTATATGTGATTGTTGATTTAATGATGCATGAGTTAATGATTAGATGATTTCACCATTTCATAATTATGAAATGTGTAAGGTGAACCCAATTAAAACACAGACCCATGAATTACTGACCAGAGCAGAGGATTCTTAGCATAAACCAGTTAGTTAATCTGGAGGTTGCGATGTTTATAAAGAAATATCTTTCATGCAAGCAAAATAAAAAAAAATAAAAAAATTAAGTACAAGAATAATTTGCAGCAAAAAGGAAATTAAATTTAAAACTGTAAATAAAACGTTGTAGCATATCAAATTAATTATAGAACTAAAAATTGAAGGCAGAAATAAACTGTAAAATTCACACAGCAATTAATAATCTAAATGCTATTGAATCTAAAATATGAGAGCAGTGTCGAGCTGGTCTGGTGGCCAACCCAGCCAACTCACACCCTCGATTAACCTGGTTCACACAACAATTAGATTCATTAAGATGCAATGGATGAATAGACAAAGCATGAATTAAAATTACTTCAATTAACTAAAAAAAACACAGTCTTTTACATCACACAGACAATGCTCAGCTCCGGCAAGCAAGAGGAGCGATCCACCAATTATGAACTGCGTGAGGCTACATTTGGAAAACTCCTCTTCCCTTTTTCACCTTCCTTTGATGCGCACTAACCCCTAGTTGTGCGTGCTTCTTCCCTCTGCTTAATTGATTGACTAATTCCCTAGCTAGACTTGGAGCCATAACTCTTCTTTTATAATCTTTTTACATTCCAAACTTGGCATAAAACAAGCCAATCCTTTGCAAACATCATGGGGATTGAATCCCAACTAATTATCATTAATATAATATTAGTACAACCATTTCCCTACTGAAATAATGGAGATTTACCACGAATTTCCCAAATCTAGGCATTTTCTAGAATTCTGGAAAAGTTGGTATTTTTAACAAACTTCCTCCAAAGCCCCCTTCGTATCTCCTTAACCATTATGAATTTTGGAAAACATCCCAAGTCTTACTCAATTTCCTATGCTGGGAGAAAAACCCATGTTTCAGAATTATGAGATTCACTATGATCGACATGGAAATCGAGGTGTAAATAGGAAGTCTGGAAACTGCTACAAATTCGGGGTTGTAGCATTAATTATTCTCTAAATATAAATCTGTATGACCTGGGTGTGTCTTGGCTTATGTGAAAGTGTTCAAATGACATTTTTATCATAAACCTCTTTCAGATTCTCCCATAAATGTGTCAATGTATGAAAGCCCCAAATTGGTGGAGGCACGTTGTAAAACTTGCACTGGTGCAGGCACGCTAACTGCATTGGTGCAGGCACGCTGTAAGAATTGAATTGGTGCAGGAATCTATTCCACAGTGCAGGCAGGTAAGTGTAGGTTCAAAAATGATCAAATCAACTTTGACCTACAACATACAAACTTTTATTAAACTTCCATTAATGGTATTTTAATCTCGTTAAAACAAAAGAAGTAACAAACACTTGCAAAATAATCATTTAATCAAATATTAGCATGAGAGGGTTTGAGTGAAAAATGAGACAAAACTGAGGCCCAACATGGAGTACCCCTTTCTCGCGCATCTGTGTGATCAACGTAGGACTATCTACTGGTTCATGATTGAACTGTGCACAGTATGAACAGGATATTCTTGTCGGGTTGGTACAATCACGGGCATAGTACCCTGGTACTCTGTAATTGTAACAAATTAACTGTCTACGGCCCTTTCCTAGCCCCATTCCTCCTCGACCTCGCCCCTGAAATCCAGCGCGCGCCATCCCTGCAGCTGGGTGGAGGCCTCGCGTTTCTGTCTGCATTCTATAGGCTGGGGTCCGGTCCATCATTAACTCAAGCTACGACAAGTACACTCGTTATGGCCCACCAACCTACAGAAATTACAAAACAGTTGTTGGGGTGTCGGTGTATACTTCTGCAACAAATGACAATTATCCATCGTGTGTTTTCCTCCTATCTGACAGATCGCGCACCATAACATGGGTGTTGCACATGGCCTTGCCTGTGCCTCTGGTCTCAACGGCATTGGTCCCCCTCCTGCCAAGTAATTCGCGAATACTGGACGGTGGTCCTTGTCATGGCCATGGCCTTTGCATTTTACGCACCACACTTCCTCACGCGGCTCTGGCCGCAGTGCCCTATCCTGCTTCAAGTTCTGCATTTCCAGGCAGAGATTCTGTAGTTGCACGTGGATTTGTTGAACTTCTAGCCTCAGATCCTGTATCGGTGTCTCATGCAACCTCATCGCCATTTCCAACACTTCGGCCTGGGTAGAAATTTTATGTTGTGATAGCGTTGTCCTCAGGTGTGGTGTCAAAGATGCCATAAACCAGGCTCGGTGTTGCACATCCGTTAGCATCATATTAGCCTCTCGGATCGTACTCTTCATCCGCTGATCCAGATCCCAGGGGGTCTCGCCTGGAAGCATCGCGATCTCTTTAAACCCAATGATTGACTGTGTCTCTGATTTCGACCGGCTAAATTCTATGTTCAGCGCATTCTGGATCTCTGCTATTCCTACATTTGGGTGATCATTATGGTGCTTGATATACCATGTCAACACGCGATCCTGCACCGCGCTCACCAAAGTAGCCTTCTTAATGTTGTCGTCCATGACCCCTTGTGCTTCCCATACTACTCTTACCATGAACAAGAACTGGCCCGGATCCTCATTCCCTACTCCTCTAAATACGGGTAGCTTGTTCGCACTCGCCATGCTGAACTGCGGGGTTAGTGGAGGTGGAGTGGGTGGAGATGGAGGTGAAGGAGGTGAAGCGGGTGGTGGCATGGGCGGAGGTGGTAATTACGAAATGCGCTGCCTTATCAAACTGACCGCACTTCTCAGAGAAACCTAAGCGAGCTCTTCCTCGCTCTCTCGTGACGGTGAAATTAAGGGATTGTTTCCTACTTCCCTGCTACCTTTTTAGATCTTTCCACTCCGCATCATTCCAAACATTAATGTATTTGCATAACCTGCTTTTCACATAATAGCATCTTAATCCATGTATTCAAAGATTTAATGTAATAACCTCGCGGTCCCTTGAGAAAACATCGTTCTACTTTGTTGTAGCTCATGGTCGTGTCTATCGCAAACTCAGTGATAAATCCCCCTATTATCTGGTCGAGCCAATGGTCCACAGCTCATGCGATTTTATTATCTGATGCCTCTAGTTTGCGCACTAATTCTAGAGTCCACACTATCAGTTGGTCAAGCTTATACCTTCCCTCACTGTCGGCTAACCTCGTGATCCACTCAAACAGTTCAGAAGGAAAGGATGCAAAGAAAATCTCATGGATTTCCGTATACACGTAGTGATCCAGCCACCTTTTCTCGGATACCTGCAGAGTTCTGTTTTCCTGTGTCACGAACTCGTGAATTTTCTTGTCCAACCACTCTTCAATTTCCTTCTTTGTTTGGTTCCAATGGCACGACATTAGACATCCCTTAGGCAAATCCCGATCCAGGCGACAGAACCATTTGTTGGCTTGTTCGGGCCTGACCCAGGTTCAGAAGTGATTTAGCCAAACAAATCCCGAAACTACTAGCCCTTTCGGCAACAGTCTACGGTGAACGAACTGAGGTATCACCCGAGGCAGTATGGGAGGGTGCTGGAACCAAGTTTCCACACCCTAGGGATGTCTTGATGAAGTCTAGGAAGTTCTTGAACCGAACCTGTGTGCTTGTGTTGCTCCGCGTAGCCGTCTATCCTTCGCAACTTGTGCACTCGCTTCCACGCAGCTCTGTAAAGAGCGCGAAGAGGTGTTGTCTAGATCCTTTATCCTTACTATGCTATTATTACAGATCTTAACTTAATTATGTGGGCCCAATATTCTTATTAATCATTCAAAATTCATAACAAGTGCGCGCAATCATAAAACTGTAAAGAGATGCATAAATATAACAAAAGCATAGACACACAACATTTCATAATCAACTTATCTTTTATTAATTCTCTGTCCAAGTACAATCCCAACTCCACCCTGCGCACTTAGCTGTAGGGGTCCACGCACACAGCTACGGACTCTACCAGGCCTCTGCGCACTCAACTACAAAGCCTCTTCCTACCACTACAACCCAAGACTCGGACTTACAAACTCAGAGCTAATTCATCATCCAAAAGAACATGTCTCTTACATATTAGAGTTGCGCTCTAGTAGGCCGACACACTTTACATTAAATTACATTATCTTAGGGCGGACAACCCTAGACTCTTGCGCTCCGCACCCGCATTTCGCAGGGTCTTCACATTGCACTTGACTAAAATTCGGGCTTCAAGCCCCAAAAACCCACTATGAGGGGATCCGTTTCCCAACACTATATCTTGCAACATATGTTATATTTTCTATGTCAAATTTGTATCAATATTGGCATAAGTTATTCTAAACAACTCCACTACACCACTCCATAATAAAATATTGTAAATGTATTTACATCATTCTATCCATACATTCATCTTATGGTGCTTATTGTTAGCTAAAGTGGAATATTCAAAGCAAAACAGGTGAAATATAGTTGTGGAAAGCAATTAAACAAAGCAATATTGATGGAAATATAGTTGTCGAAAAAAAATAACATAATTATAACTCGAAAGTAACATTGTATGCAATTTTTTATTAATATTTAGAACTAAATGCAATGTTTACTTCCCTCTTTTAAGGGGAAAACCTTTGACATGAGAAAAGCTCCAAATATAATAATTTTCTCTTGACAACCTATTACATAGATTCTACTACTATATATAGTTTATAATTGATCAAAACCATAACCACCTAATGGGCCTCCATTAATGAGGCATTGACCATCAATTAGTAGAACTTGTTTAATGAAGTCACTTACATTTCTTGATTTCACTCTCTACTACCTTTTGGGGATTAATTTAATAAATATAGCCCTTGATACATTAATTAAAAATGTATTATACTAACTAGGAAAGTGAGGGTGGGATCATAACATGCCCCCCCCCTCCCCCCCTTAAAAAGAAGATTTTACTTGAGGATATATATGAGGACATTGATGGACAATATTTATCGGTGCCCATGTAACATCTTCAAGTTGTGTATCCTTCAATTTGATCAAATCTTCCTAGATATTGCACTAGTGAAAATGATGCTTATGTTGTCCAAAATTCCCTCAAGATACAACCAAATGGAACCCTCCTTGTCTAATTCTAGAAGGATAACTTGAAATTGCAGTCGGACCCAATAACTTTCTTCAAGCAAGACATGGGAAGGATTGGGTGGAGCTTATAATTTTGAGATAGTTCCAATTTGTAAACCACTAGACCAATATGTTTGAGTATAGTAATGGGTCAATGAAACCTAGGATCTAACTTTTAATGGCTCTTCTCTTTGAGTGAATTATTTTGATATGAATGGATATGTATAACACCTAATACCCTCCATAAAATTAGCATTCAAAGAAGTGCTGATCACCTTGTTGCTTCATGTGATTCTTAGCCAAGACCAAATTATCTTTGAGGGTACAAAGAATACCAGCATGGGCTATCAAGATGTTTTCCACCTTCTGAACCTTAGATAATCCTAGCAAGTCTAAGATCTCTAATGGAGGTGGTTTTCCATAGACTACCTTAAAAGGGATCATTTTAGTAGCACCATAATAGGTAGTATTGTACTACCATTCAACTAGGGGTAACTATTGGGCCCATTGGACTTATTGATATGAATAAAAACAACATAAATAATATTTCAAGCATTTGTGGACTACTTCCATTTGTTCATCAATTTGAAGGTGATGTGCTAAGCTAAGTTTCAATTGGGTACCATAAATCTACAAACCCTACTAGACATTGTTGTGAAGATGTGTTGGGTTCCTATAATACTAGTGATTACCCCATTACTATTGTAGTTGCATCCCTTATTAATATTTTTGTGCCCCTATTACCCCCATATTGTTATTACTGTGCCCCATAGAATCCCTCTATTGTTAATTTTGTGGCTTTATATTATTATTGTTAGGTCAGTTGGGTTATATTGTGACTCCTTAGACTCCTATATATAGAAAGGAGGTTTTGTCATTTGAATCATCCAAGAATTGTTCATTTATGTAATGTAAAGGAGGTTTCCCCCTCGAAGAGGCTTAATTCTAAGGCGTTGATCTATCTTTTCTATCTTTTCTTGAGCTGGTTTCATAACATTTGGTATCAGAGCTTTGGATTCTAAGGTTTCGCTACTCCAAATAGGTCATCGTGGCATTTTCGCTATACCTTTTTTTCTGCGATGTTTCAGAAGCTAAAAAAAAACCCATTTGAGAAGACATCGCGTTGAAGCTCATGTCTGAATTTCAGAGCTTTTCGCGCTATATTTGCGGAGATATGATCTGAGGAAGTTGGTCTTTTTGCCGACTCCTGAATTACATTCCAAACATGTGACCTGGGGAAAACCGTCATAACTTTCTCTCTGAGCATCGGATTGAAATTTCGTAAGAAGTTACAGAAAGGGGAGAGAATGTAGTTTCTTGTAGATATTTTTCAGAGCCAAAGGTCGAAACAGTGACTCGTGGCACGTCGTACAAGTTCGCTCTACTGAATTAGTCTATAATCAAGTCACTGTGGGAGATTTCGCATAACTCTTCCTTGGAGAATCCAATTTGTGTCAGACTGGTGGCATTGGAAAGAGGAAACAGAGGGCTACTTCAGGTCGCAATTTCAGAACTGGATGATCAGAAAGTACAGAGATACATCAGAGGCAATTTCGAACTCCTACAAAGTGAATAAAGGTGTGTAGATTTTTTTAAATTTTTGCTTAAGCTTGGTTTGAAAATTTATTTTGAAGGAATTCAAAGGGCATAGTAGAGCATTATTATCAGTAACTGATGCCCTGAGGAAAGAAAATGAAAACACCTAGTAAGCAACCTGAAAGCTCTAGCATGACTCATGAAGAAGAGGAAGAAATGCTACATGATATATCAAAATTACAAGAACAAGTGCAACAAATGTCACTCTCACAAAAGCTAACAGAAGCTAAGATAAATGGTGTGGAAGCTAAGATGAATGGCATGGAAGCTAAGATGGACAACTTGAAGATATATTTGAACACAAATTTGAAGACAGGCATAGCAGATTTGAAGACAGATTTGACAAATTTTCTACAAGAAATACTTACTAGTGGTGAAAAGGTAGTAAAGGAAACTCATGATGCGAACAAAAGAAATGTTAATCATGATTTCTTAGACTCTAATGTGGGATCGAATACCCACCATATTCCAAAAATCGATATGAGGAAGTTTGATGGCAAGGATCCCGCAACATGGATATTACAAATGGAGCAATTTTTCGATCTCAATAATGTGCAAAACACACAAAAGGTACGTATTGCAACTTTATATTTGGAACCAAATCAGTTTGTATGGTATCAATGGCTTTGCTCTCGTAAACAAATTATCACTTGGGCAATTTTTACAGAAGAATTGATAGCACATTATGAGGATACAAAAAGCAACACTTTTTTTAGCCAATTGATAAGTCTCAAACAAAAGGGTTCAATAATGGAGCACATTGAGGAGTTCCAAAAATTGAATATACGGGTAAAAAATATTACAGAAGAGCATAGGATTGATGTGTTCATAGGGACTTTAAAGAATGATATCCAACATGATGTTCGCCTTTGGGAACCTGATTCATTAGAGAAGGCATTCAGGTTAGCAAGAAAAATGGAAAGCAAAATTATGGCAACCAAGAAGCATACCACTCACAACTATAAAGATGGAAGTGTGGTTGCCCCTAGTCTTCCACAACCTATAAGGTTGACACCACAAAAATTGGAAGCAAAAAGAGAAAAAGGGCTTTGTTACAGTTGTGATAGCAAATACACTAAAGGTCATAAGTGTGCTGAGAAGAAATTATTCTACATAGATTGTGAAGAGGAAGAAGAAAAGGAGCAAGAAATGTCAAAAGAAGAGGATATACTCCATGAACAAAGCCTAGATAAAGAAGAAATGAATCCGACCGTATCTTGTAATGCATTGGCGGGAATTACCACTCCTCAAACCATCAAGATAGAAGGACAAATCAAGAAGAAAAAGGCAATAGTGTTGATTGATTCAGGAAGTACCCACAATTTTATTCATTGTAAGGTAGCAAAAGAATTGAATTGCTTCTTATATCCAGCACCAGAGTGTCAAGTGATGGTTGAAAATGGAGGAACAATAAATTGCTCTGGAAAGTGCCATAATATCAAGCTATCAATGGGAGAGTATGTATTGACTAGCCCAATGCTTTCCATTCCAATGGGAGGTGTTGATGTTGTACTAGGAGTCCAATGGCTACAATCCTTGGGTACAATAGCTTTTAATTTTCAAGAACTTTTCATGAAATTTTCCGTGGAAGGAAAGGAAGTTGAATTAAGGGGTATTGCAGGGAAACCGGGAAAGATAATTAGCTCTAATGGTATGAAAAAGCTTCTAAAAAAGGAATAAAGGGGTGTAAATGCACAATTATGTTCGCTAGATGTTTCCACATTGCAATCATCTATTTCTCCAGATCTCCAAAAAGTCTTGGACAATCATTCCAAGGTATTTGAGACTCCCAAAGGTATCCCACCTATTCGTGATGATGATCATGCTATTCATTTGATTCCAGGAAGTGTTCCTCCAAACATCAGGCCATACAGATATCCCTATGCCCAAAAGAGTGAAATTGAACGTATGGTTGCAGAAATGCTAGAGGCTGGTATAATTCAACCGAGTCAAAGTTCTTTCTCTGCTCCAGTAGTATTAGTGCACAAGAAGGATGGATCATGGCGCATGTGTCTGGATTATAGGGAGCTCAACAAGCTCACTATTAAAGATAAGTTTCCCATTCCCGTCATTGATGAATTACTGGATGAATTGCATGGATCAATTTACTTCACCAAGTTGGATCTTCGTTCAGGATATCATCAAATCAGAATGAAGACTAAAGACATTCCAAAAACAGCATTTAGAACTCATGAGGGTCATTATGAATTTTTGGTCATGCCTTTTGGCCTTACCAATGCACCTTCAACATTTCAAGGTTTGATGAATTCCATTTTCAAACCATTCCTTAGAAAATTTGTGTTAGTATTTTTTGATGATATACTAATCTACAGCAAGTCTTGGAAGGATCATGTTGAACATGTTGACAGGGTGCTACAACTATTGGAGGAGAAACAATTATATGCAAAAAGATCCAAATGTTTCTTTGGAGTACAAGAGGTGGAATATCTGGGTCATATTGTATCTCATGGAGTTAAGCTAGACCCTAGAAAAATTAAAGCCATTAAGGAATGGAAAATCCCCACATCCATAAAGCATCTGCGAGGATTTCTCGGGTTGACAGGGTATTATCGCAAGTTTGTTAAGAATTATGGGAGAATAGCAGCACCTCTAACAACATTATTGAAGAAAGATGCATTTTCATGGACTACAGAAGCAACAAAGGCCTTCGAACATCTTAAAGAGGCAATGTGCCAAGCACCGGTCTTAGCTACACCAGACTTCACAAAAACCTTTATTGTGGAATGTGATGCTTCAGGAAATGGAATTGGTGCTATTTTAATGCAAGATGAAAGACCCATTGCTTTTGAAAGTCGTCCAATCAAGGGAAAGTTTTTACACAAAGCTATTTATGAGAAGGAAATGTTGGCAATACTCCATGCACTTAAGAAATGGCGACCCTACCTAATGGGAAGACACTTCAAGGTAAAAACAGATCATGATAGCCTTAAATACTTTTTAGAACAAAGATTATCCTCTGAAGAGAAACAAAAGTGGGTCACAAATATGTTGGTTTATGACTTTGAAATCATCTACAAAAAAGGGAAGCAAAATGTGGTGGCAGATGCACTCTCAAGAAAGGATGAGGATGTGGAAGCATTGTTGTGCGCCATTTCTATTATCCAACCAGATTGGATAAACGAAGCAAGGGAGGAAAGGAAGAATGATGAAGAAGTGTGGGCACTTATTCGAAAGTTACAACAAGATTCCAGTACGTCTGATATATTTAGCTGGCAAAATGATTCTTTATGGTACAAATATCGCTTATACCTCTGTAAGAATTCCCAACTAAAACAAAAGATTCTTATGGAATTGCACACTTCTCCCTTAGGAGGGCACTCAAGATTTTTAAAAACTTACCACAGGGTTAAGAACGAATTTTTTTAGGATGGCCTTAAATCTGATATTCAAAAATTTGTGGTGGAATGTTTGGTTTGCCAACAAAATAAAGTTGAAACAATTAAGACACCGGATCTATTACAACCTTTATCCATTCCAAGCCAACGTTGGGAGGAGGTTTCAATGGATTTCATCACAGGTTTACCCTATTCTGAGGGAAAGAGTGTCATCATGGTGGTAGTTGACAGACTTACCAAGTATGCACACTTTTGTGCATTATCACATCCATTTAAAGCCAGTACAGTTTCTACTGCATTTATGGAAACAATTCAAAAGCTACATGGAAACCCAAAGGTTATTGTAAGTGACAGAGATCCCATTTTCACTGGAAATTTTTAGACAGAATTATTTTCTTGTCTTGGTACTGAGTTAGCTCATAGCTCATCTTATCATCCTCAATCTGATGGGAAAACTGAGATAGTAAACAAATGTTTGGAAGGATATCTTCGTTTCTTTGTATCTGATAAACAGACACAATGGGACAAATGGTTGCCTCTGGTTGAATGGTGGTATAACACTTCCTTCCATACAGCAACAAAAATGACCCCGTTTATGGCACTTTATGGATATCAGCCACCATCCATCACATCATATTTAAGAGAAAATTCTAAGGTTCAAGCAGTGGAACATCACATCGAACATCAACAACAAGTCCTCCAACTCTTAAAGGATAACCTCGTGTTGGCACAGAATAGAATGAAACAACAGGCAGATAAACATCGCAGCGAAAGAAGTTTTGATGTAGGTGATTGGGTATTCCTACGGCTACAACCATATAAGCAAATGTCCCTCAAGCAAGCTAAGAAGGATAATAAATTATCACCAAAGTATTATGGTCCATACAAGGTGTTGCAAAAGATTAGTACTATGGCATACAAATTGGAGCTTCCTGCAGCTTCTCGATTGCACCCAGTTTTCCATGTTTCATGTTTAAAGAAGGTTATAGGCAACAATCTCCCAGTTCAAACAATACTTCCAGAACTTGACGAGGAAGGAAAAATTATATTGGAACCGGAAGCAGTCACAGAAACAAGAACTTGAAAACTACGAAATCGATCAATTTCGGAGTATCTTATCAAGTGGAAGAACTTATCCGCTGAAGATTCCACATGGGAGGATGAGAATTTTATACAGAAGCATCTAGAACTACTCAAGCATTGAGGACAACACTTTTTTGAAGGAGAGGGGCATGTTGGGTCCCTATAATACTAGTGATTACCCCATTATTATTGTAGTTGCATCCCTTATTAATATTGTTGTGCCCCTATTATCCCCATATTGTTATTACTGTGCCCCATAGAATCCCTCTATTGTTATTTTTATGGCTTTATATTATTATTGTTAGGTCGGCTGGGTTATATTGTGACTCCTTAGACTCCTATATATAGAAAGGAGGTTTTCTCATTTGAATCATCCAAGAATTGTTCATTTATGTAATGTAAAGGAGGTTTCCCCCTCGAAGACGCTGAATTCTAGGGCGTTGATCTATCTTTTCTATCTTTTCTTGAGCTGGTTTCATAACAAGATGGAATCACAATCAATCACAATGGATTTAGGTATGTTATGTAGCTTTAAAATATTGACCATGAAGACATATGCTACTCTAGAGGCCTTGAATGGGTGTTTGTAATCCACATAAGTAACATATTTGGAAAGGTGATCAAAAAATAACGTAATTATTGATTTGTTATTGTATTTTAGTAAACACACGGTGAAATCCCTAGAAATGCCAATTCACATGGTAGTAGGAATAGGTAATGGTTATAATGCTCCTAGAGGTTTGATTTTTTGAGTTGTGTTATTGGTAAGTATCACATTCTACCACAAAGTTATGGATATCCTTCTTCATTCCTTCCCAAAAGAAAGAATGCTTGATATTTTCACATGATTTTTGAACTGCATTGTTATCACCAAAAAATGATCACCTAGCCATTTCTAACTAGGCTCATTGAAATACACCATGTAAGATTAATTTTACCATAGTAAAATCACTTTTACTGTGGAAAATAATTTAGTAAACCACTTTTATTAAACTATTTTATGATTTAAATCAAAAAACTCGTGAGAATAATTAGATAAATCATTATTTATTTAATTTTCTCTAGGAATAATTATTAAATCGTTGTTTAAATAATTATTCCTTGTCACATTTGACTAAATCCCCTAGGAATAATTAAATAAATTACTATTTATTTATTATTCCTTATTTCCATTACTGGAATAATTGTTAAATCACTATTTAATAATTATTTCAATTTAACACCATTCTTAATCCTCGTGAAAAAATTAATAAATCATTTTATTTGTTAATTATTTTTAAATAAAGATATTTAACCATTTTAAATATATTTTCCCTCTCCAATAAATATAATAAAGCATTCCAAGCGGTTAGATCTTGATTTGGTCAATATTATTTTATTATTCTCCATTTTTGAGATTAACTCAATACTTTGTTATAAATAGAAGGGTTTTCCATTCATTCTTCACCATGATCATTATCATCGTCACCATTATCGTCTCTTTTCTACTGAGCTCCCATTTGAGTTCTTCACATTGTTTGGGTTTTTCACATATTGAGAGAGAATTACATTTACTAGAGCATCAAGGACATCAAAGGACCCATCCCATGTAGGGGGATTTGCAAACCCTTTTTATAGATCTCCTTCACCAAGTGTTTTCAATAAAGAATTTATTCAATTAAAGTCTTTCCATGTGGGTTATTGCATTGGATATATTTACTATTGTTTGCTATTATGGATTATCTATATTTTTATTGCAAATTTGAATCGTAAGTAGCCATCAAATTGTGGTTAGAGTCAATTGTCACCTAATGACTTAAGTGAAATGTTTTAGGTACACCTTCGAAGAAATTTCACACTAACAAATGGCGACTCCACCGGGTCTTTAGTTACATTTGTCATGAACAAATGGCGACTCCAATAGTGTAATAATAGCGTTCTTGGGTGACTGAAGTTTCAATAAATTTCAGGGTTTTATACAGCTATTTTTAGCCTCTCAATTTCTATTTATAGTATTATTTCTTTTTTTTGTCAAATTTTCATATTCTAGTGGTTTTATGGTTCTTTCCGCAAGTCACAAGTACCAACCGAGTAGGAGACGGAAAAATTTGTGCGATATCTGCCGACCAAGAGTTGTGAGAAAAAACGCACATTTCAACCCCTGATATGTGTTCCAAAGCGCACTATTTGGCCCAAAAGTTGATTTTTCCATTATTCCAGGTCAATACCTGCATTTTGGTATTTTTCCAACAAAAAAAATCAGAATTGTCGAGAGTGTTGTCTACAGACTGGGTTGGGGTACTTCACCTTTTTTTTCAGTCTCCCCTAGGCCTACATACACTTAATTTTTCTATTTGAGGAAGGAAAAATCCCCTTAGGGTTTAGAGTACACCTCCACATTGTTAGGAAGAGATTAGTTGAGTGAGGAGTCTAGGGTTTCAGCATTTTTAGCCACTAATTTTCAGAGTCTGATCCATTACTTTTCAGCGCTTTTGGATAGGTTTATTTTTACCTTTTCCCCTTTAGAGTTTGGGTTTGCCTTTTACCCCTTAGGATCCCCTTCAGCATCCTACGTTTTAGAGCTTCGCACCAATCCTTTGCAGCATTTTTCACCTCTGATTTTTGTTGTTTATCTACACCCTTTATAGTAGATTAGTGCCTCTAGATCTCAGTCTATTGACATTAGATCATTTAGGCCTTTTTATGTGTCTTTGAGTAGCTTTTTTCCCCTCTCTTGAACAGATGCTTAGTAACCCTTGTGGGTGGGGTTTTATGTGTGTGATTGGCTATTTATTTTCTTTCATTTTCATATTTATTTACATTATTTCAGCACTTTACTTTCAACAGCACGTGGCATCATAAAACATGCTCAATTAACTCATTCACTTGACACCTTATTTTCACACACTCACACCCTAACCGAACGTGATCTTGATTAACACCGCCAAGCCAAGACTTGAAACACTACAGCTTAATAAATCAACACACATAGATTAAGCCCACTTGAGAACTAGCGACAAAAAATATTTGTAGTGTGGGTGTAGGATCAGTGGGATAGGCTTCCAATAACACCCATCGATCGCTTTCATTGAGACATAAAATTTGAAATATTAGGGAGCTTAAAATCCTTCACCATCCCACAGTCCAAAGCTGGAGTGCGTCAAAAACCCAATTCAGAGGGAGTTAGGCTAGGTTATCATGTGAGTGGTTCTCCTCGAGGCTACCCAACCTGTGGCAAGGAATCCCATGTGTTGGCTGACTACCAAGAAGCTCAAGACTCGACCACCCCTATGGGATGAAGGTAACCGTAGTGACCAATCTTAGGAAAACACCCTATAGGACTGGTTGTGGGAAGCAGTTGGTTCTCTACCATACCTTTCTTTGGACAACTCTGCTTGTGAGGATGAGATTTCGTCAAGTAAGAAGTTCTTTAGAAGGCCATCTGAAACAGTAGATCTAGGATTGTTTGAGGATTTAGATCACCTATAGGCTAGAGGTATTTTTCTTTGATAGGACGTGTTTTCTTGTATTAGAGTAACATCATTAATATAGTTAGTTTACACTTGGCACCACTGCACTAGGTGTTTTCTTGTTGTTTGTTGCTATTTGTATTCCTATCATCACCCTTTAGTTCTTAGATTGTTATTGTCTTGACATCATTGCACCCCCTATGAATTTGTCGCGGAGACTTCGAGGTCTTCACCCTCAGTTCCCATTAGGACATATTACTCCTCCCTGTTGAGTTAGAGTTCATCCTCCCAATCCTTCATCAATTCATCATTATGATTCTGATTCTACTGATTCATCTAGTTCCTCCTTTGATTCTACATCTTCTCAACCATGTATCGCCACCATGTCAAGCACCAACGTGGGTGCGGGAAACTGGGGTGGTAATCCAGGTACCAAACAGGGTACCCCCACCAGCGGAACCGCCACCAGTGTGGTCTCTCCTACTCCATTGCTTCATTTTATGGCTGGTTTGAGTCTCCTATATTTCATCCAACTCATCAATGATCCTCTTCTCCATGATCCCACTTGGCCAATTATGCCTACCAAACTCCCTTCATGTAGAAATTCCCACTGTAGATCAACAAATTATGCAATATACTAAAACACAATACCAGATCTACTTCTACAACACTTTGCGGAAGCTTAATCGAATTGAGCAAGATCAAGAGAACACATATAGCTAAGAATGAGAAATCAATCACACATAACACAGAAGAAATAACCCGGGGAAAGCCTCAGCCTAAAACCCCAATCTCTGTATTATCATACAAGTGGAAGTCTTGTTCAAGTTACAAAAAGAATTAGCTCTCAAGCTATCCTGCTCTCTCTGCAATCAAACAATACACTTCACAGACTGAATAGACATAGTATATGTCCTCCTCAAGCCCTCCAAGCCTCCTATTTCCTTGCGCAGTTTTTCTTGGGGTCCAGTGAAGCCACATGTGTGAATTGGCCTCATCACACTCACAAAACCTGAAGAAGTAACTGCGCAATCCTCAAGGAAAGAATTCCTTCTACATGCAAGGAATATTCACAATGGAATATTCTAGAAACTAATAGTACACTGCCCCTCCATTTGATCTCAACTGGGTCTCTGTCTGAACTGACATGCATGAGTTATTTATGAGAGAATATTCAGTTATCTGAAGTGCAGCAGTTACATGCATGCAAGCATTAACTAACTGAACTTACATTAATTCAACAAATTGTTTGAATTAATCTAACTGGACTTGACTCAGTTAACTGAACCAACTAATTACAACTCAATATTACAACTCATCCTTATCTCTTTAACTGATGGATAAATTCCTCAATTAATGGAGAAACTGTTGCATGTCCCCACATAGACTTCATGTTTGATTTTCCTTAACTAATTAACTCAAGATGAATTAATTAATTATTTTACAAATAACTGCTAAGATCAAATTCGAATTTTACTTCACTATTTTAGTTTAGGGACTGACTAAAATAGGAAGGTATCCCGAAATGCTATTTATAGAATGCTATTTTTAGCACTTCCATTTTTCATTCCTTGTTGCTATGTTCAACACTGGCTGAATTTCTATTTATAGCAGTGTTATTTTTAGCATTTCTTGTTTCTATTTTCAACACTCCCTCTCAACAAGAAAGGGATTATCAGTAACCCCAATCCTATCTCTGTGGAACTCGAACTTGCATTTTGACAATGCCTTAGTCAAAATATATGCATCCTGTTCCTAGGTTGAAACATACAACAACAACATGATCCTCTTGACCACACAGTGATACCGGATATCAATGTGCTTGGACCTGTCATAAAAAACTGGATTCTCAGAGAGTTTGATACAACTCTGGTTATTGCATTAGATCACTGTAGGATCCATCCTTTGACCAAACAATCCCACTAGAATCTTCCGCATCCAAATGGCCTCACATGCAGCATGACTAGCTGCCATGTATTCAGCCTCTGTTGAGCTAAGTGCAACTGATCTCTGTTTCCTTTTGTACCAAGAAACTGCAACTGAACCAAGGTTGAAGATTCCTCCAGAAGTGCTCTTCCAGTCTCATGTACTCCCTGCCCAATCTGCATCTATGAAGCTTTGAAGCTTCACTCCCTCTGTCCATCTGTACCACAATCCAAACTGAGATGTGCCTCTGAGGTATCTCAGCACATGCTTCGTCGCCTTCCAAAACAGCTTGGTAGGCTGAATCATAGCTTGACTCAAATGGTTCACCGCAAAGCATAAGTCGGGTCGTGTGTTCACCAGATACATAAGTGAACTCACCAGCTGCCGATAAATAGTAGCAGCTACCACCTCACCTACTACCTAAAGGAGCACCCTCCTTCCTCCAATTCCCAGCTAGAGGAGTCTGCATGGGCTTGCACTTCTCCATGTGAAAGCGCCTGAGTATCTCATTGGCATACTTTCCTTGAGATGCAAATACTTCCCCATCTTTCTGCCACACCTCCATGCCTAGAAAGTAGTGCATAAGGCCCATATCCTTCATCTTGAACTCTCTTACAAGGTCCTCATTGCAAGACTGTATCAGTTGATCATCACCTGTCAAAATCAGATCATCGACATAAAGAACAATGATCAATGGTTTACCTTATACCATGATGTGGTAAAAGTTCACATCTGCTTCACTCTTGGTGAAGCCCAAACCGGTGAAATATTTATCGATCCTGGTGTACCAAGCACAGGGTGCTTGCTTCATCCCATACAAAGCCCTCTTGAGTCGGCACACATATGACTCACAATTGAAGGTCTCGAAACCCTCTAGTTTCTCAATGTACACCTCCTCCTCAATCTTCCCATTGAGGAATGTTGTCTTCACATCCATCTGGTGGATCTTCCACCCCATCTGAGCTGATAGTTCCAACATCGATCTAATTGATGACTACCTTGCTACAGGAGCAAAAGTCTCATCATATTCGATCCCCTCGACCTGTGAGAAACCCCCGGCAACAAACCTTGCCTTATGTTTCTCAACACTACCATCAGCTGCCTACTTTACCTTATAAAGCCATCTGGAACTCACCACTGACTTACCCTGAGGCCTTGGGACAACATCCCACACATTGTTCTGAATGATAGAGTCGTACTCCTCTACCATTGCATCAGCCCAGATTGGTTATTGCACTACCTCCTTGAATGAAGAAGGTTCGATATCTACACACTCGCCAACCAAGGCCATGTACCCAGTGTACCGCTCGGGAAACCTCCTCTGTCTACGCTGAGAATATGGTTGTCCCACATTCTCCCGTGCATCCAGCATCAACCTATCAGCTTCCCTTAAGCATTTCCGGCCATCTCTGGAAATATCAGCATGAGTGGATGTATCCACTCCCGGATCCTCTGCATGCGGATGCTCTACATCAATCTAAGGCTCCTCCTACTTAGGAACTGAAAATTCCTCCTCTGCATGCAACTTGAGCTCCCTCTCAAGTGACACTTTCATGGCTTTCTACTCGTCGAACTTTAGATCCCTGCATACCACAGTCCTCTGAGTGGAAAGCAGGTACACCCGATAGTTGTGGGGTGTATCCGTGTACCCCACAAGTATTCCCAACTCAGCTATTGGGTCTAGCTTGTTCCTGGCATCTTTGGTCACTTGACAGTAAACTAATGATCCAAATATTCGGAAGTGACTTATATCAGGTCGCTTCCAGGAATATGCCTCCATAGGTGTCTTCATTCCCAGTATATGGTGCGGGCTTCTGTTCTACAAGTATAATGTTGTATTGCATGCCTCAGCCCACAAATGCAGTGGTAGGATTTGGTCATGCAACATCACTCGAGTTTCTCCCACAATCGATCTGTTCTTCCTTTCGGCCACCCAATTCTGTTGTGTGTTATGGGGTGTCGTCAATTCCGTTTAATTCCTTCTGCAGCGCAGAAGTCTTTAAACTGTTGGGAGACATACTCTCCACCATTGTCACTATGCAAGGCTTTCATTTTCTTTCTAGATTCTTTCTCTGCCAAGGCTTTAAACTCACAACACCTCAAGAAGGTCTGATCCTTCTTTTGCATAAAGTAGATCCAGTATCTACAAGAAAATCCATCAATAAAAATAGCATAGTACCTTTGTTTAGCGGTGGAAGCTGTAGAGAAAGGTCCACAAACATCTGAGTGAACTCGCTCCACGATTGCTCCAGCTCTACTATCTCGATCCGAAAAGGAAGATTTCGCATACTTACCCAAGGTACAACCTTTGCATGTAGTCTTCTGCTCAAGTTTTCCCTTGGGTAATCCGGTAGAAATCTATTGCATGATCTTCAGGGCTCCATGGTGCAAGTGGCCCAGTCTTCTATGCCATAGCTCGCCAACATCTTGGCTCTACACCATCTCAACTTTGGAACTCAAAGCAGCACAGTCGTCTACCTCCAGCTTGTAGAGATTCTTGACTCGAATCCCTATTCGCTTTGTCTGTCCAGTACCGATATGCCTCAGAAATACATTTCCTTTACTAAAGACTACATCATAGCCTTTATCTTCTAGCGTAGCGACAGACACAAGATTCTTCTTCAGACTTGGTACATACTTTACATCAGTCAAAGTGAGGGGAGCTCCATGCTCCCTCTGAAACACAACCGTTCCTTCACTTAAAACACGGTACTTTCCATCATCGCCCATCTCAATCCGCATCTGGAGATCCTTCTCCTCCAAGGTACTGAAAATATTCCTATCACCTGACATGTGGAATGAAGCTCCACTGTCAAGGTACCACACACATCCCACCATGGATGAAACCATGCATGCAATAAGCGAGAAATCCAGCTCAAACTGTGAGGCCAGTGCCTCACCATCAGATCCCTTCAAGGAACCCTTCTTGGATTTCTTCTATGGAAAATTCATAGCATAATGGCCCACTTCATGACAATGAAAGCATCGCACTTTTGATTTTTCAATCTTCTTCCCACCATGGGAAGAACCGGATTTAGAATGGGATGCATTCCCTTTCCCTTTCCTCGCCTTACTCGCTAAGGCTATATTTTCCTCATAATCTTGCTTCGATGAGGATCCATCTCTGATGCTTCTTCTTATTTCCTTCTGCATCAGATCCAACCAAAGTCGCTCCCAATCTAGCAGTTTTTCTCTTCCATTAACTGAGTCTTAGTAGCTATGCCAGCTCTTAGGAAGACCGATGAGTGCAAGACTCACCATGTCATCATCAGCGGTCATGATCCCTACACTTCCAAGCTCATCCCTGCAGGTGGTGAGCTTGTTTAGATATGTAGAGATCATGTCGCCCTTTTCACACTTGATCTTACGAAGCTTGTCTTTTAGCACCAGCTTCCTCTGATTGTTGTTGTTCTGATATAGATCTTTCAATGTTTTCCACATCGAAAACGGTGTCTCCTTCCCATGGAGGCTCGAGACAATGTGGTCTCGAACTTCCTCTAAGAGGATTCTCCTTGCTCTAGCCACACATTTCTTCCATTCCTCCAATTGAGTAGCATCAGTCGGCTTGGGGACTTCTTGATCAATGAAGTTCGTTAGACTGTTATCCTCTAATATTGCCTCCATGCAATCCTTCTAGGCTATATAATTCGAGCTGCCATCAAGAGCATACTCGAGTCTTAAACTATTGAATGTCATCGGTGAAATTGAGATGTGATAAGAACTCGATTTCTATATTCAGGAACCACAAACTTCGAACTTCTCCTTCTTGTATATTGTTCTTCACACCTTTGCTCCGATACCATGTAGAAATTCCCACTGTAGATCAACATATTATGCAATATACTAAAACACAATACAAGATATACTTCTATAACACTTTGCAGAAGCTTAATCGAATTGAGCAAGATCAAGAGAACACATATAACTAAGAATGAGAAATCAATCACACATAACACAGAATAAATAACCCAGGGAAAGCCTCAGCCTAAAACCCCAATCTCTTTATTATCATATAAGTGGAAATCTTGTTCAAGTTACAAAAAGAATTAGCTCTCAAGCTATCCTTCTCTCTCTGCAATCAAACAATATGGCTCATAGACTGAATAGACATAGTATATGTCCTCCTCAAGCCCTCCAAGCCTCCTATTTCCTTGCGCAGTTTTTCTTGGGGTCCAGTGAAGCCACATGTGTGAATTGGCCTCATCACACTCACAAAACCTAAAGAAGTAACTGCGTAATCCTCAAGGAAAGAATTCCTTCTGCATGCAAGGAATATTCACAATGGAATATTCTAGCAACTGATAGTACGTTGCCCCTCCATTTTATCTCAACTGGGTCTCTGTCTGAACTGACATGCATGAGTTATTTATGAGATAATATTCAGTTATCTGAAGGGCAGCAGTTACATGCATGCAAGCATTAACTAACTGAACTTACATTAATCCAACAAACTATTTGAATTAATCTAACTGGACTTGACTCAGTTAACTAAACCAACTAATTACAACTCATCCTAATCTCTTTAACTGATGGATAAATTCCTCAATTAATGGAGAAACTGTTGCATGTCCCCACATAGACTTCATGTTTGATTTTCCTTAACTAGTTAACTCAAGATGAATTAATTAATTATTTTACAAATAGCTGCTAAGATCAAATTCGAATTTTACTTCACTATTTTAGTTTAGGGACTGACTAAAATAGGAAGGTATCCCAAAATGCTATTTTTAACACTTCCATTTTTCATTCCTTGTTGCTATGTTCAACACTGGATGAACTGCTATTTATAGCAGTGCTATTTTTAGCATTTCTATTTTTAGCATTTCTTGTTGCTATTTTCAACACTTCATACATCGCAAAGTTTGAAGGTAATCGTGGAGAAGATCATACTAATCATGTTCACTCATTCCACATGTGGTGTTCATCAAATTCCATTACTAAAGACTCCATCTGTCTTCATCTGTTCCAACACACGTTTATTGGAGTTGTTGCAAAGTGGTATGCCGATCAACCCAGAGCCACTAATTACACTTTTGTGACCCTTGCCAAATATTTTCTTGCCTATTTTCAATTACCTCTATGTTATGACACTGGTACCTAACTATTGACTTCTTTCCGTCAAACTTCTACCACTCGCTTATCCGACCATGTTGAGGAATGGCATAGAAGGAGGAGCATTTGTAGGGCTCCTGAATTCAAAAATTGTGTCTTTATGGATTGGTTCCTTAGATCGCTTTTGGGCCCCATTTCTAAAGGTTCTGCATCACACTTCCCCCAATCTGAGGAAGATGCGCTCCAAGTAGCCTTAAAATTAGATATGATCTACGCTCAATCAAGGTATGCTTATATTGTCATCACCGATCTACCTCGGCCTGGTGCTGATAATGCACCGGGGGCATATCATGCCATGGATGGCATAGTTGGAACTATTTCACACCCTCAACCATATGCTTCACCTTTGAAGAGTTATGGTCCACCTCAGGGAGGGACCAGTTCCTCTTACATTTATCCCTCCCCCAATCCTCCACATGGAAACTCTTATCCAAGCTATAACACGCCATATGCATATCCCCATCTGCATCAACAGATGTCAGGGCTAGCTGTTGCACCACCTGTTTATCCCAATATTTCCCCTTCTCCTTATTATCAATATGCACCGCCTAGCACTCCAACCCCTCCAGCACCGGCGCCCCAACCCCCCATGCCTACTCTCCCTCTACCACCTCCTCCACAAGGTCAAGTGTATGATCAGCAGAGTTGTCTCAATACCCATAACCCAAAGAAAAGGAACAAGGGGAATGGTAATCAGAACCAGCAATCTCAAGGTAATCAAGGAAACCAGGGTCCTCCACCCAATGCACCTCACAGTTATCAACCTAATCCCATAACCCAGCAACAAGGCGGTCAACCCAAGCAAAACAATGGTATTATCACAAATAAACCTTGTGCATGTTGCGACATATATGGTCAATATACTCATGAGTGTCCCCTTTTACCTCATATGCATCAAGTATGGGAATCTCAAGTAGTTTCTTCTCGAGGACCACAACCTATCGCTCCTCCTCCCCCTCTATTTCATCTCAACCGACAATGCTTACCATTCCTTTTCCTCACCAAGGATATATTTCTACCCAACCTACACACAATTAGGCAAATCAGCCAACTCCACCATCTGGTCACCATGATTATCATATTCTTGTGACTAATTTTGATGAGGTTAATACCGAGAAAGTCAACCTTAAGACTCGATCGCGCCAATATGACAAGTCATCCACTAATTCAACAGCTAAGTCCCAACCCCAAGTTTCCACTGAGCCTCTATCATCATCCAATTGTACCTTACAAATCCCTCAGCCTAAGGTATATGTCATTCCCAAGATCCCCAAAGGTCCATTATGTCGAAATGTTGCTTATGCTAAAGCCGCCCATACCTTTAGCATAGTAGATGACTTGGTGCAGTCTCCTGTTGCCATGTCAATGCTAGAAGTCCTCCAGATGTGCCCATCCCAACATCAATATCTACTATCTGCTTTAGAGGCCTTAGATCCCCAAGACGATCATATGATTGTCTTTCATGTTGACAAGTCAGAAAATCCTACCCTACCTTCATCCGTTGCATTTCAAATACTAGTCTCCATTAGAAATGCCACTATTTAGCAACGTATCATAGACAAAGGTGCCTCTACCTCTGTGATGGATTCCAGTGTTTGGAAGCAACTTGGTTCCACTAACTTATTCCCATCCACCATCACTCTTCGTGCATGGGATGGTCATCCTTCACAACCCCTTAGCTTGTTTCACAACTTCCCAGTCACATTTGTCGGCAAGACTGTATCTATTTATATTTAAGTCATTGATGCTCCCTTAGACTATAACATCCTTCTGGGTTGTGTTTATACCTATGTCATGTCAATTGTCGCATCTACAGTTCACCGTAAAATGTGCTTTCCCCACAATGGAAAGATCGTCATTGTTGATCAGTTGACGCACTATGATCCCAAAGCCTAGACTTCACCTCAGTCCAACATTTCTTCTGTGGCTGACAATAAGACCATCTCGTCCCTCACCAATGTCTCTCCAAGATTTTTTGAAGACCCCACTTTTCTTGGTGCTTATTATGGTCCACTACCTGCCCCTTTTGAACCTAGCTCATCCGGTGTTTGCATGCTCCAAGCATCACGGGATGCCCACAAACAGTCTGGTATGCCTTCACGACTGAAAGCACCTCCGCAACCTTTTGTTCGTAACTCAATCCAACCTTCTGGTACTACTCCTCAAGGACCTTTTCCTTCTGCTGGTATCTCTCCTAGTCCATTTCCACCTGGAACCGTTGCCCCAAGTCTTAACTATCCGAGAGCAATTCCTCCAGGCCATTATCCTTTTAGTCAGATATCATTCTTATTCCACCCCCTAGAGTTCATTTGACACCTGTTATGGCTACGTTGAGTTTACCCAACATTACCTTGAGGATCCCAGTTGAGTACATCAATCCTCCCACAAACACACCATCCAATCAACATAAACCTTGCATTGCTTTGACCTCGATCCAACCCGTCGTTCCTACCCCTTCCTTTGCTTCAGTTCCACAGCAACCCCAAAAAGATCCTACTCCTATTGCGAAAGCATATGGCGAGGGGGGTGTGGAGCGATAAAAAGGTGTCTTGTGAACTCCTAATTACCTCACATTAATTATCAACCCAGGGACGACTTTTTATTTCAAGAGTGTACTCTGTCTGAGGCGGCTACTTACTTAAGAGTAATGTTTTGCAGTATAGTGCTCAAAACCCAAAAGTAAATGAATGCTTGAAACAAAATCTAATTGAAACAGCAAGAAACTGAAATGTCTTAAACTAAATCATTCATTCAAACAACCATCAATCGAGGATATAGTAGCAATAACTCATTCCTCTAGAAATTGATGCAAAAGGAATTAGAGTATGGATCATGGATCTGGGAGCATAATAGCGTCTGTTGTGTCTCACGACAGCCTTGATCCTCCTCCCACACTAAAACAGTAAATGCAAGTAAATGGAATGGAAATTAGAGCATGGACCAAAGATCTGGGAGCTAAGCAGCGGCTTGCTGACTCACTACAGTTTTAGACCTTCTCTCACACCAAAGCAATAAAGGCAAATAAATAAATCAGCAGAAAGTAAAACGAAACAGCGAAATGGAAATGGGACAGCAATAAATGATGCAGCAGTGAAATGGAACAGCAATAATCAAATGGAACAACAGCAATCAAATGGAACCGCAAACTCAAATGGAACAGCAAACTCCGATGTATGTACGCGTTCTATACTATTGTAGCGATCCGAGAGTAATGTATGATATGACTATGTTTCTGAACAAAGTGATATTATCTTCAAGCCTCACAAATACTTATTTTATATGAATCCAATAATGATAACATTCATACCAATATATTGTTGTAGAAATGGATGCAATTCGAATAGATTCAGTTTGTGTAATACAGAGACGTGAATTAAAGAACTTATTCAGATTTAGATATTAATTAAGAAGCATAGTCTATCATATAAAAGATATATCGGATTACTGAAACAAGAGAAATAAGCAAACCACACAAATCACCGTATGATACAAAGGCAAGTGTCCTCCGGAGCCGGGCCCTTAGCTGCCGATGGTACACCGCCTTAGATTACTCCAGACGCAGAGACGGAATGAACACCAAGTCTCTTATATTAATTGCATCCACAAAAGTATAACAAAGTCAGGTCTCAATGAGACTCAGCGATCAAAGTTTATTCCGAAAGTGCAAAATTACAAAAACAATCCTCCTCTCCTCTAATCTTTGGTTTCATTAAATAGAGAAATATCAGAACATAGATAATTACAATCATGATTTCTCTTAAAAATTTAGGTTGATTCTAACCCATTGATCAACAAGAACAAGGCGGATTTGGGTTTGCAGCTAAGATTTGGAGGGCGGCCGCAACAACAAATCTCAGAAAATCGTGCTCAAAGAACCTTGCGTTTCTCCTGTACAAGCCGAATTTGGGCAATCTGTTCTTACCGAAGATAATTGGGCCCGTTCTGGACAAAACCCATGTTCCGGATTTTCCAAATTCGTCTTCATTTGCTCAGAATCTTAACCGCAAAACTGTCACTCCTTAAACCAGCGAATTTCTGAGTTGGCTGATTTAAAAATCAAATCTTCAATCTGGAAGTTACTTTGGAGGCTAAAAATGGTAAATAAGGTTACAACCAACTTATTAGAACTATCATTGGTAAAATAATGCATAATAATCAATTTATTAGAAATAAAGGAGAATAAATAATATTTATTCATAAGAGCATAAATAATTAATAAAATGGATTTAAATGATAAATTATAATAAATAACATGATGAAGAATAATAGAAATGGGTGGAATAAGTGTTCAAGAGTGATAATAATAATGGCAAATTCACGGCTCCACATACCCCCACACTCAATATATTGCATGTCCTCATGCAACGAAAACTGAATATATTGCATGTCCTCATGCAACCCAAAGACAAAAGCCATGTGTTAACCAAGCAGTAAAAAATATGTTCCTCTCAGCTCATGAAATGGATAGAACAAATGAATTCTTCCTTTACTTTTAGTAATCTTGATGAAGGCATAACAATTTTTACATTGACATTCAACTATATGTATGAAGTTGCAGCAAAATATGATATAGATAACAGCAAACTTCATTAAGCATTTTCTCAAAACTACAAACCAGATTTTGTTGAAATGTTGCAAGTAAATTTACAATACATGAATGTCTCTATGATCCAAAAATCAAATCGTTTTGATGCACGGATCATGGGATATAAACAAAATGGCTGTAGGTGAGAGTGCATGATTTCCGAAATTTTATGAACCAATATTTCTTGAAATTGTGTGGGTTTGTATTAATGATACGTATGTGTTTTCCAAAAATTACAAGAATTTAGTTCATAGTTTTAAAAATATGTGGAAATCAAAAAAATGAAGTTGTATGCCTTAAATAAGGAAGAAAGTAGAAAATATCCATTATGTATAGCAATTCCTCCCCCTCTTTGAAAAATTAGCATGCCCTCATGCGATGCTAGAAAACAAATAGAGGTGGTTGCTACCAGCTGTTGAATTCTATGCTTGGTGTAAAACAACATGAAATAAGGGAGGAGTTGAGAGTGAATAAGAATAGCAATGGATGATAAAGAATATGAATGACGTGGTTATAAGAAAGAAATGAATAAAAGGAACACTCCCCCATACTCGAAAATGACATGCTGCTGAAAAAGGGGAAGTGGTAAAGATGTGGAATGAAGGATGACAAATAATGCTCAAAATGGATTTTCATTAGATTCTCCTAAATTTATAATAAATTAGAAAACTATGCAATTTTACCTCAAGTTTTACCTCCAAAAATGTGGAATGACATATAAATACTCGCAGTTGTTGAAGCTGATGTAGGCAGAATTGGTGCTGAAAGTGATGCAAAAGGTGGAATCCAGGGAAGCACATCATGTTTGAAGAATTGTTCACGTTCGCGAGCCTCTACTGTGAAGTGCAATAGTGTGGTCATGCTACGAATAGAATTCTGCCCATACTTGTTGTTCTCCTGTAAACAAAGCACTATTTTGCATACAATGTTCTTGAATCCATAGTGTTAGCTTTGAATAGCAACAGATAAAATGCATGCAAAATTTCAATGAGAAAAACTTATGTATACATGCAATACTAATATGTTGTCAAATCAACAAGGTATGGCAAAGTGTAGTAATCATATCGCATGCAATTCCATAATGCATACATTCCCCCCCTCCAATTGGAAAATGGGTTCCATAACCATAAAGCATATGAAAGGGGTGGTGTTGATGGCAAGGCAAGGGAGTGAACAATACAATAGTAAATGAAGCAGAGTACACTTATCAATGATAGGACGGTGAAAATTATGGTTATTTTGAGAGCAAAGTGTGTAAAGATAGTTATGAATAAGAGATAGGACGCTTTGGATTGATGATAGTTTATACAAAATGAAAAAGGACAACAATATGCTAAAAAGATGCTTTACTGACGGTATTCTAGCTGAAAATGATGTGATTGATCATAAAACAATTTCTCATGCATAAAGGTTCAAAACAGGGAAAAGATTAAGGAAATAACTTCTCTGATAAAAAGAAAAATAAGAAAAGGGTATTATAATAATAATTGACGATAAGATATAACTTCAATACCATAAGCAGAGCCGCTGCTGCCAGCAGGCGTCCATAGCCCCGGCAGGGTTGCTTTTTAACCCATATGAGCCAGAATCCTCAATTTATAACTAGAGAGTTTCAGTGTTGTTCTACAGAAGAGATCAATGTGCTGGCATGGTAACCAGATAATCACACTGCCATTCACTGGGATGTAGCAAAAGTGATCAGGCCGGCTCGTGATGAGACCTCCTGTTCCAAGGATAATTTGGCTATCCAATAGATCATAACCCTGGTATGGTGGCCATAATGGGAATGTCACTTTGTTACAGCCTTATGAACATGGTAGGCTGGCTCGTAATGAGACCCCCTATCCTCCATCTGCGAACAAAATTTTGTTGTTATTGCATATTTTTATGGTAAAATGAGGGAGGCTCAGTACTCCTTAAGAGCAGGGATGGCAGAAGAAGTTGAAGATGTCAATAGAAAAAAATATACCCATAATCTCATTTATTACAGACAGAGAAGATTATAACCAGAAAGGGTGGAACCAACATGGTATTAAGATGATCAATCAGTATCATGTACAGCAGAAAACAATGCAGTAAAGTAATATATAAATAATTGTGTCCCTTTTTGAAAAGAATCTAACATCAAGGAGCTGTCCTGTTAAAGATCATAACGTAAATGATAATAACTCGCTTCAAAAGAATCCATAATTCCTGTCCTCATAAAAGTAGTGTACTTCATGCCATGAAAGAAAATCAGGAAAATGTGGTTGAGATGAACTATGAATAATCCCACAAGAGAAAGGAAGGGTTGCTCTAAAAAATATTCTCAAAGTGTTGCTTTTTTTTGGAAGGAACAACAAAAACACTCAAAAAGAAAGTGGTGTTCTGTGTAGGGAACAAAAAAGAAAATGCATACCAAAAAAAAGCAAAAATACACACAAAAACGCGAAAAAAACACGCACTGCTGTTCCTTTTTTCAAAAAGGAACAGCAAAAACACGGACTGCTGTTCCTTTTGAAAAAAAGGAACAGCAAAAACTCAAACTGCTGTTCCTTTTGAAAAAGGAACGCAAAAACTCAAACTGCTGTTCCTTTTGAAAAATGAACAACAAAAACACGCACCGCTGTTCCTTTTTTTTCAAAAGGAACAGCAAAAACTCAAACTGTTCCTTTTGAAAAAGGAACAGCAAAAACACAAACTGTTGTTCCTTTTGAAAAAGGAACAGCAAAAACTCAAACTGCTGTTCCTTTTGAAAAAGGAACAGCAAAAACACGCACTGCTGTTCCTTTTGAAAAAAAGGAACAACAAAAACTCAAATTGTTGTTCCTTTTGAAAAAGGAACAGCAAAAACACAAACTGCTGTTCCTTTTGAAAAAGGAACAGCAAAAACTCAAACTGCTGTTCCTTTTGAAAAATGAACAGCAAAAACACGCACTGCTGTTCCTTTTGAAAAAAAGGAACAGCAAAAACTCAAACTACTGTTCCTTTTGAAAAAGGAACAGCAAAAACTCAAACTGCTGTTCCTTTTGAAAAAAGAACAGCAAAAACACGCACTGTTGTTCCTTTTGAAAAAAAGGAACAGCAAAAACTCAAATTGTTGTTCCTTTTGAAAAAGGAACAGCAAAAACACGCACTGTTGTTCCTTTTGAAAAAGGAACAGCAAAAACACACCAAATGTTGTTCCTTTTGAAAAAGGAACAGCAAAAACACACCCAACGTGAAAGTGCAAAAGTGTTGTTCCATTTTGAAAAGGAACAACAGCTGTTCCATTTCGAAAAGGAACAGCAAAATACACAACCATAAAATGCAAACACGCAAAGAATGAATTAGTTGTTCACTGCATTGATGCTTTTGAATGAAGCAACACCTGAAACACAAAATATAAAAGAAATTAGAAAAGAAACAACATTTTATTTAAAAAAACAATATGTAAATTAAGTTACAACAACTATGATATTATGTAAAAAAATGATCTTTTTGAAAAATGTTTTGGCAGCAGTAACAAGACATGAATCTTGAAATTGAAATCAATTCTTCATTTGTTCTATTATGAATCCGTTGGGTAATGATTTGGATAAAATTCCTTTGTTTTATAAAAACTTCTTTGAAAAATCACTCGTCCATAAGTTGACCTTCTTTATTTTCCCAAGACCTGCAAAAAACGAGTATCTACCTGCAATAAAGCATTAAATCATGAAGAAAGAGAGGTGTACGGGCTCCCTTAATCCAAGAATTATGCAAAAAACAACAAGTAGTTATTCTGTATAACAAATCCATAGAGAAAATAACAAAGTAAAATTTATTTGTTACCTGCGGGAGAGCAATGGCCAATCATACTAACCTGCAGTGTTTTAATCACAACTTCTTTATTTTTCGTCGAAATTGAGTGATTCCAAAGCCAAATGAGAGCTAATTCAAAGTTTTATCTCCATTAGAAACAGGTTTTAAATATTCCATGATATGATATGTCAATTTTAGTTAGAACAACCTGCATAATAGAGTCATTTTCGATTACCCGGCTTAGACCAACAGTTGATATTTCAAGAATAACTTTTTCGTTTGATGTCGGATTCGAATGATTCAAATTGGAAATGAAAATAGATTCATTTATTGATCTCCAATAGAAACAGGTTTTGAAGACAAGAAGAATTGATAGGTCAAATACTTTAAGGAACAGCTGGAAAGACATAGTTTTAAGGATGTTGATTTACGATAGACAGTCAGTATTTTGATCATAACTTCCCCATACGATATCTAAAATGAGTGATTCCAATTGCATTGTAAACTAGATTCATAGGGGAACCTACCATAGAAACAGGTTTTAAAAATTCATTCATTTAGGCCTCCAAAAACTGACTGTCCCAACTCTGTTCCTGAGCTGCCCGCTAGACATCCGGTCAATGTTTTGGCTCTAACTTTTTCGTTTCAAATCCAAATTGAGTGATTCAAATTGGATTGGAAAGTAGACATCAAGGGCTACTTAGGATAGAAACAGGTTTAAAAATATGGTCATTTAGGCCTCCAAAAACTGATTGTTCCAACTCTGTTCCTGAGCTGCCCGCTAGATAACCGGTCAATGTTTTGGTTCTAACTTTTTCGTTTCAAATCCAAATTGAGTGATTCAAATTGGGTTAGAAAGTAGACATCAAGGGCTACCTAGGGTAAAAACATGTTTTAAAAATATTCACTTTTGGTGCCTCAAAACATGACTGTCCCGACTGTTTTTCCAGAAAGTTCATCAAGCCCGCAAGCCAAAAAAATGAAATTCAAGCATTTTTTCAAATTGGTGATAAAAATGAAAATGAGTGTTTGTAGAACTTATTATTTCCATTATGATTCATCTACATACACAAATTATAAAAAAAATTATCACCGATGTTGATTTGCATAGCATGTTGCAACAAAAACCCTAGTTTTACATGGAAAAACAAAATGCATTTATTTATTCCCTTATTTATTTTATTTTCTACCCTAACCTATTTTGATTTGAAAAATGAATATGACTACGTGTATGAGTACTTCCAGTGAAGCCATTTTCGAAATAAGGCTTCATGTATACACATACTCCAATTTGAAAAATGGATATTAATGAAAATTAGGGTATAAGAAGGTGGCTTCCCTTGAAAAAATGATATCAAAAATTGTTGAAGCATAGAGTGATGTTGCAGACAAATGATTGAGTGAAACCAATCTTCAATGTATGCTTTATTTTCTTGATCTTGCATAGTCATCATATCATGAAGTTCTTGGGTTTTTGAAATAGTTTGTTGATGCATAGTAAAAGAAACCTCATTTTCTTCCATAGCTTCTACAATTTTTGCATTTGAAACATTCTGAATCTCATTGTAGGTTTTCTTTAATGGCGCATGTGAGATAGAATGGGTGGGAAGGGTGGGTAAATTTGCCAGTTCAACATTGTAAGCATGTTGTACTGGTTTATTGTGGTGAGGGTGTGGAATTAGTTGAGCAGGAAAATGTGTATGGAATGGAGCATTTTGATGATGTGGCTGATTGGGTTGTGTGAATGGTTTTGATGGGCAAGCAAGGTGTTGTGAAAGAGCTGGTGGAGAATATGGAGAATGTGCTTGTGCTACAAGATGAGGGAGAGTAGTCATGCCATCATAAGATGAACCATGCCCAACTTGTAAACAAGATAGGTGGTTAAATTGAAATTGACATGGCTGCCCTAACACATTAGTATTCCATAATGGATTATGCAAGTAAGAAAGTGGAGAGGGAGTGTTTTGAACCATACCTGTAGGCCATGATTTCCGTGGTTTTGACCTTGTTGCAGCTTCCTTACCTCTTTGATATGCTACTTCCATCGTAGATAAGGAAGAGTGAGTATCTATGAGATGCTCCTTTCAGTCATGAGAACAAAACACTTCATCAAATTCTTCATTTTTATGAACCTGCAAAACATCCAATTTTTCATTTAGAGAGCTAATAAAATCAACTTTAAAATTTTCAAATAAAGCATTGATTTCAGCTCTTATGTCTCCTATTCTTGTAGCTGATTTAGAAAATAAGGGACAAACTTCTCTAGAATTCTTACCAGCCTTGGAGATTCCTCTTGAATACCTTATGCACAACTCACAAACATCATCATACGATAACTGAAAAACATCACCTTTTCCTATCAGACTTAAAAGTTCTAAAAATTCATCTTTGATTCCTTTAAGAAGGAGTGTTTTTAAGATCTCTTTTTCCAAATGCTTATGCTTTGATTTTTGAAGGTTATAATGAAATCGATCTACATAGTCCTCCAAACTTTCTTCTTCCCCTTGTATCATATCGAAAATATCTTCATTGGCTTTGCAATAGTCTTGGTACTTCTTCAAGAATATGTTCTTCATGTCCTCCCATGATTGGATGCAATTCCCACCTAGGCTCATGAACCATCGGAGAGCTGCTCCTTTTAGAGTAAGAGGAAACACTTTCAATCTTTGATCATTAATACAATAATCATATCCTCTACAAAGTATTTCAAACTCAAACATAAATGTATGTGGATCTTCATTTGCTAAACCATGAAAATTTGGTAAAGATGGGGGAATTATGTGCATTTGTGTCACTCCTAGATCTTTGATAGGAAATTCAAAAGTAGAAACGTGAGCCATTTCTTACCATAATAGAAGATGTTCTTCATGTGTTTCTTCGAGGCTCCTCCTTCAAATGTTCATGTCAATTGGTTAGTGAAATGGGTGGTGCTTACATCACCACTTGCGTGAGATCATGTGATTTTTAAAAAAAAATCTATCTTTTTCCTAGTTATTCACACAAAAATTCAAACATCTATTTCCACTCTAGGTTCTTTAACAGTCCTGCTGGAAAGCGGACGGGGGAGCAGGGCTTTTACATGCTCCGTACGCAGGTTCTTACCTTCCGTTTTTAAGATCCAACTCTTCCCTAGCAGGCTGTCATCAAATTCACACTACTCTTTAGAAATGGCTACACTCTCCCCGGCAACGGCGCCAAAATGTGGAGCGATAAAAAGGTGTCTTGTGAACTCCTAATTACCTCACATTAATTATCAACCCAGGGACGACTTTTTATTTCAAGAGTGTACTCTGTCTGAGGCGGCTACTTACTTAAGAGTAATGTTTTGCAGTATAGTGCTCAAAACCCAAAAGTAAATGAATGCTTGAAACAAAATCTAATTGAAACAGCAAGAAACTTAAATGTCTTAAACTAAATCATTCATTCAAACAACCATCAATCGAGGATATAGTAGCAATAACTCATTCCTCTAGAAATTGATGCAAAAGGAATTAGAGTATGGATCATGGATCTGGGAGCATAATAGCGTCTGCTGTGTCTCACGACAGCCTTGATCCTCCTCCCACACTAAAACAGTAAATGCAAGTAAATGGAATGGAAATTAGAGCATGGACCAAAGATCTGGGAGCTAAGCAGCGGCTTGCTGACTCACTACAGCTTTAGACCTTCTCTCACACCAAAGCAATAAAGGCAAATAAATAAATCAGCAGAAAGTAAAACGGAACAGCGAAATGGAAATGGGACAGCAATAAATGATGCAGCAGTGAAATGGAACAGCAATAATCAAATGGAACAACAGCAATCAAATGGAACCGCAAACTCAAATGGAACAGCAAACTCCGATGTATGTACGCGTTCTATACTATTGTAGCGATCCGAGAGTAATGTATGATATGACTATGTTTCTGAACAAAGTGATATTATCTTCAAGCCTCACAAATACTTATTTTATATGAATCCAATAATGATAACATTCATACCAATATCTTGCTGTAGAAATGGATGCAATTCGAATAGATTCAGTTTGTGTAATACAGAGACGTGAATTAAAGAACTTATTCAGATTCAGATATTAATTAAGAAGCATAGTCTATCATATAAAAGATATATCGGATTACTGAAACAAGAGAAATAAGCAAACCACACAAATCACCGTATGATACAAAGGCAAGTGTCCTCCGGAGCCGGGCCCTTAGCTGCCGATGGTACACCGCCTTAGATTACTCCAGACGCAGAGACGGAATGAACACCAAGTCTCTTATATTAATTGCATCCACAAAAGTATAACAAAGTCAGGTCTCAATGAGACTCAGCGATCAAAGTTTATTCCGAAAGTGCAAAATTACAAAAACAATCCTCCTCTCCTCTGATCTTTGGTTTCATTAAATAGAGAAATATCAGAGCATAGATAATTACAATCATGATTTCTCTTACAAATTTAGGTTGATTCTAACCCATTGATCAACAAGAACAAGGCGGATTTGGGTTTGCAGCTAAGATTTGGAGGGCGGCCGCAACAACAAATCTCAGAAAATCATGCTCAAAGAACCTTGCGTTTCTCCCTGTACAAGCCGAATTTGGGCAATCTGTTCTTACCGAAGATAATTGGGCCCGTTCTGGACAAAACCCATGTTCCGGATTTTCCAAATTCGTCTTCATTTGCTCAGAATCTTAACCGCAAAACTGTCACTCCTTAAACCAGCGAATTTCTGAGTTGGCTGATTTAAAAATCAAATCTTCAATCTGGAAGTTACTTTGGAGGCTAAAAATGGTAAATAAGGTTACAACCAACTTATTAGAACTATCATTGGTAAAATAATGCATAATAATCAATTTATTAGAAATAAAGGAGAATAAATAATATTTATTCATAAGAGCATAAATAATTAATAAAATGGATTTAAATGATAAATTATAATAAATAACATGATGAAGAATAATAGAAATGGGTGGAATAAGTGTTCAAGAGTGATAATAATAATGGCAAATTCACGGCTCCACAGGGGGCAAAGCCCAGAAAAAGGGAACCAAAGACAAGGCACCCCCAACAACTCCAACTCCTCCTAAGCCACCAAAGCTTATTCCTCCATGTGCTTTGTGTGATGTTGTTAGTCATGCCACTAATAATTGTCCTGAACTCCCCCATGTTAAGGATGTGGTCTATGATACCTTCCCTGATTCTAACATTCCTAAGTTCCATGTCACCTTATCTGAGTCATTTAATAAGAACAGATAATTACGCACGAATCACCCATGTGCTTTGTGCAATAATTATGGCCATTATTCTCATCATTTTCCCTATCTCGAAGATTTTCATGATACACTTCAAATGCTTCATGAATTAGAGGCCACTTGCAGTGAGTCCACCTCTCCTCTATAAGCATATTCTAGTCCCACTCCTACATCGAAACAGGAGCTCTCTCAAACACCCTTTGTGATCCCTCCCCCCGATCTTGAAATGACGGATAGTACCACTCCCATTCTCTACCTATCGTCATCCATGATATCGATCCCTTGGAACTCCCCTGATTTCTCCTATTGTGATTATGTTGAACCTTCTTCAACGAACACCCCAGTCTAAACATCGGTAGGTATTCCATGTACTTATCATATGTCTTCCAACCTTGACGATGTGTATGTGAACATTTTCTCTCATGAATATTCCTCAAGTAGCTCTTCTCCATCATGTGCTCTCTCTTCCCCCAATCCTCCCATCTTCCATTCTGATTAATACATTATGGAAGCCATGACCACCCCTGATTACCCTTGGCATGATATGCAACATCATGCGTACTTCCTTCCGCGGCAAACCCATGAACAATATGTTGTGGATTCCAAAGACTTCATTCATGGTGAATTCAAAAGGTATAGAAATCCCATTCCTACACCAGATGCTTTTGAAGAACGAAATATCGCTAACATTTCCCCTACCATCAAAATTAACATTTCGAATAAACCAAGGATTGAAGAAATATCATCTTGGGGGCACCATGCACCCTGGAAGAAATTGATGTTTACACCAATTTATTCAAGGAATTCCATGATGTTTTCACCTGGTCTTATTCTGAAATTCCTAGAATTGATCCCACCATTGTTGAACATCACACTGACACTTGGCCCGATTCCATTCTTGTCCGCCAAAAGCAAAGGCCTATCCATCCTTCCAAACGTGAAGTTATTAAACCTGAAATCCATAAGCTCAAGTAGGTTGGTTTCATATATCATATTGAATACACCACATGGGTGTCCAATCCTATTCTCGTTCTCAAGAAACAAGGCACAATTTGTCTCTGCAAGGACTTCCACGATATGAATAAATCTTGTCCCAAAGACAAATTTCCCACACCCTTCATAGACCAGGTCATTGATGAGTGTGCGAGGCATGTGGTCCTATCCATTATGGATGGATTATCTGTATATAACCAAATACTTATATGTTATGTTGATCAACTTAAAACTGCTTTCACTAGTCCATGGGGAACTTTCACTTACAAGATCATGCCTTTCGGTTTAAAGAATGTTGGGGCCACTTTTCAGCATACCATGCCCTACTATTTTCATGATTTGGCTCATATTATCCTTGCATATCTAGACGATCTCACTGCTCATTCCAAACTTCAATTGCAACACCTTCATGATTTGTGTATCATGTTTCTTCGATGTCGCAAGTATAACATTCACCTCAACCCCCTTAAGTGTGTCTTTTGCGTTCTTATCGGCCGACTTTTTGGCTTCATTATGTCCAAAGACGGTATCACTCTTGACCCGCTCAAAGTTCAAGCCATTCTTGAACTTCCTTCTCCTCGTACCCTTCTCCAGTTACAAAGCCTCCAAGGCAAAGCTAAATTTCTTCGTCGGTTTGTTCCTAACTATGCCACCACAGCTCATGGGTTCCTTAGACTCCTTCGATCTAACATTCCATTTATTTGGGATGACCAAGCTCAACAGTCTTTTGATGCCCTCAAACGTGCTCTCACTTCTTCTCCCTTGATTAGTCCACCTAACTTTGAGAGGGATTTCATCTTGTACATCTCTGCGTCCACCTATTCGATCATTGGGGTCCTCATACAAGAAGATTCTGTAGGAAATGAGCATGTCATATACTATGTCAGTAAGAACCTTAACAGTCCCCATGTGTCCTATTCCCATGAAGAAAAGTTAGTGTTGGTTGTCATGTTCTCTGTTCAAAAGCTTCGTCATTATATCCTTATGCATACCACCAAAGTTGTGACCAATTCCAACCCCATGGCTTTCCTGTTGAGTCAACGGATCATTAATGGGAAGTATGCTTGTTGGATCGTTATCCTTCAAGAATTCGATCTCAAATTTTTCACACCCAAGAGTAATAAAGGTTTAGCCCTTGCTGAACTCATTTCTGAATTTCCCACCAGCATGCCTGATCCACCGGTAAATGACGATCTTCCAGATGAACACTTGTTCGCCATTACCTCAGATGATCCTTGGTATGGTGACATCCTTACCTATCTACAAACCCAGAAATTCTCCCCCCACCTCACTCGTGATGATCGACGACGTATTCGACATCAATCCCCTCGCTACCTCCTCATCAGTGACGACCTTTATTGTCACGGTGTCGACATTGTCCTTCATCATTGTTTCACCCATGCTGAAGTTGAGCAAGTGATCAATGCTTTCCATAGTGGTGATTTTGGTGGTCACCTCTATGGAATGGACACTGCCCAAAAAATCATGCGTTTCGATTACTTTTTGCCTTCTCTCTTTAGTGATTGTATTGAGGCAGTCAAACATTGTCCCAATTTCCAATTATTTGCCCGTAAGGCGCGAGCTCCCCCCGATCCCCTCCATCCCATCGTCACAACTGGTCCTTTCTGTAAATGGACTATTGAATTTATGGGGTGTCAACCCGCATCGACTAATGAACACAAGTATATTATCGTGGTCGTAGACTATTTTACCAAATGGGTTGAAGCCATGCCAATGTTCAATAACATTGTGGCTACTGCAACCCTCTTCTTCTTTAACCATGTTATCGCTCGATTTGGGGTTCCAAAACAATTGGTCTCTGACCATGGCCGACACTTTGAAGATGAGATATGGCATGAGCTATCCTCTCTGTTGGGCTTTGAACATCAATATTCATCATCTTATTACCCTCAAGGAAATGGCCAAGTTGAAGTTGTCAACAAAATCCTTAAGACTATGCTTCAACGGACAATGAATAAACACAAGACCAACTGGCATTTAATGCTCTTCCCTGCTTTGTGGGCCTATAGAACTTCTGTCAAGACCGCCACCGGGTTCACTCCTTTCCACCTTGTTTTTGGAGAGGAGGCAGTCTTACCAATCGAGTGCAAAATCCCTTCCCTTCACCTTGTCGTCAAACTCCTCCCAGACACCCAACCTTTAGAACAATGACTTATCATGCATGAGTATACCACTGAATACCGTCATGTTGCACTGAAAAACGATTGAAGCGGCCAAAAATCGCACCAAAGGTCAGTATGACCGCAAAGTCAACCCTCGTACCTTCCATGAAGGCGACCTTGTTCTTGTGTATGACCAAGCTCATGATGTCTTGGGGCATGGGAAGTTTGAACCATTATGGCTAGGACCTTATATCATCCATAAGTGTTTGGGAAAGGGGGCATACCTGTTAGAGGGTCCAGAAGGAGAAATCCTTCCCAATCCTCGAAATGCACTCTACCTTAAGAAATTTTACCCATAGCATTTCCCATTGAAATGCGTGTATCTCTTTCTTTCTTCTTGCATTTAGGTAGTTTGCATCCCCCACCTTCTTACACATTGTCTTCTTGCGTCTTTCAGATGGATCCATCATCCACACCTTATATCGGTTATGTTGATGGTGCGAGTCACTTCACTAGGAATCTAGCCTCGGCAACTTGGGCCATTTTCACCCCCTTATATCCGTTAGTCTAATCCAACGGCGTTTGCATTGGATCTACCGCCAATAACCAGGCCGAATATGATGTTTTGATAGGTTTGTTAGTTGATGCCCTTGATCGCCACATCCTTCACCTTCATGTTTTTCTTGATTCCTTTCTACTTGTCATGCAATTGAACGACGTTTATCATGTGCATAATCTTGTCCTATTTAGAAAATATCTACGAGTTAAGCTTTTGGCACGTGAATTTGAATCCATTTCATTCAATCATGTTCCTAGATCCCAAAATCATTATGTAGATACCATTGCAAGTAGCATTCTAAATTGGAATTTATCACATGTAAGAAGACATCCATAAACAAATGGCGAACCATAATCGTCACAAAAAGATGCATAATCATAAATATGTATCATCATAAATTGTTTGAGTCCACTACTCTAAATACATCTGACATGCTCATTTTCATGTTATCATAAAACAAAAATGGGTACCCACATGTCCCTATGCCTAATCACTATCATCTAGAGGCTCCCGAGCCAACGGCTCCATTCCCCCAACCCATAGATCTCGTACTACCTGACCGACCATAGCAATGCGCCGCATGATTCCTCGCCACTCCAAGGGAAGACCGATGCACTCATATGTATACCGATATTCTAGCTCATGCCACCCGCGCTCTGTCACCCCGGTCAGTAACACGTCAAATCTCCGTCGGAGATCCTTAAGTCGAATATCACCACCTGATCTATAGCCCCAAGCGTTGCGGCTCATCCAGTGTATCCTACCGGCCTCACGGTGCTACATCTTCATACTACAAAGTTTATAAATCAGTACCACATACGTATATTTCTTAAACTATAAATGCATCAAATGTATCACAACTTTCACTTACCATCTGAACCACATGCTCTTCCCGGTGGAAGTGGTAAGTCAGGATCCCCCTGATAGTTCATGCCACTATATGGATAGTCATCTATGTACAATGGCATCTAGTACCAATGAGCAAAAAAATCAGGTCGGAACACTCGTCCAACTCCCCCTCCTCCACCTCATCTCAGTAGTTGCACCTAGCACCGCATCCTGGGCTCCTGTGGGCCCCCATCACGGATTTGTACATGAGGTCGAATATTGAGGACATTCTCAAAGAAGAGTGAGCATAACACTTTCCCAAATGAATAGTTATCAATGGTCCTCCATTTGTATAGTGCCAACTGTCATTTCAACAATGATAGCATCATCTGGGCCCACCCATAGTAGGTCCCTCCTAACACACTCTCCACCAGCCTCATCTTCCCTACAGGGATATGGTGGAAGGCATGACTACCCAAGATCCACAACATTGTTGCAGCTATAGCTCATGCCTCAAGTCTCTCCAGGTCACTGATCTGTATGGTCGTGCCATTTGCACAACTCCCTGGTACACAGTGACGATCAACAAACTCATATATATGCCTCCCACAAGGCAGCACTGGATGTATCTCCCCTACCACCCCCAAGGGGGGAAATCCTGTCAGAAAATATATGCCTTGGATCGTGATCTCGATCCTATGCCCTTGTATTACAAATGCCTCCTGATCTAGGTCCTAGTAACTCACTATCCTTGACAGCAAAGGCTCACCAGCCCTCATCATATGGTTCTCTAAGAACTTCGGCACGTCATGTGCCAACACCCCTCTCACTACTTGATTCCCCTGAATCTCAGCACGGAGGGACTCAAAATCTCATTCTCACCATGATACCTTCAACTTTTCCATACCTACAAAATACCATTATGTTTTGTTAGTCCAGAGTCAAAGGCATGCATGTCTAGTCCTTACCTTCAGCTCACAGCAGACAACCAATCATTCCCATCCTCTCAGCCCAAACATAGTTTTTTCCCTCAAAATTGCATTGGACGCACTTTTGGGCCCAGTTCCTACACCCCAAAGTGAAGAACGGGCCCCCAAAAGTGAGTTGCAACTGTGAGGATGAGCAAGGGTCCCCCACAATGAATTGAAGCCCTAATCTGAAAGTTTGATCCACCAAAAATGATGAGTAAGGTTAGGCCACCTACCTCCAACTTGCAGATCTTAATTCTGATGGTCGGTTTGTCTGCTACGATCTCCACAATATTTAGGGCCTTCTCCTCCTCTCCAAATTCTCCACAACTCACTATGCAAATGAATTGGATTTGGGGGTAAAAATCCCTTCTATAAGAAAAACCTTAGTTTTTTCACCGCCCATTGCGACCAAACCGTAGCTCTATTTGATAAACCATCAGCACCGTTGGAAATCCATCACTGAGTTATATAATGGGTCTCTATTTATTTTTGATAATTTGACACTTCAATAGGAAGCCATTTTTTCCATGAGGTCTCACTTTGTCGCCTATTAAAACTGAATTTCTTCATTTAAGCCACCAGTACTCTAGGACCACTTTACCTTTGCATTGGTTGAATCACATGTCAATTTTCTTCATGAGTAACCATCATTTACTCATGTTTTTATGGTCCCCTCCAGGCCTTCCTCCCCATGGCAGCATCATTGAGTCACCCTTGTTCAAAGCATCGAAGATGAGTCACCCTTGTATTTATGGAGTTTGTTTAGAGTCCCCTTGAGTCCCATTACAGAGTTTCATATGTCTTTGTGACGCATCCATCCCATTTTATTCATATTTGGTCTCCTGCTCTTCTACTTTATCTTTACCGAACCCCTCTTTGATTCATTGACCATCCCTTTCAGAATCGAGTTAGTCGCTGCTAGGTCAACCGTCCTTATTATGCTCTAACAAGGTAATTCGTTAGTCTGCCACCCATCTTGTTTCCTTCCATCATCATCCATGGTGTCAGTCCATCAATCACTCTACTATGATTCATCGTGCCTTTGTTAAGGATTCCTTATTGCTTTAAGTCTCGCGGACCCTCTTATGCCGACCTCAGCACATGTATTCCAAAAAAGTGGTCTAGAGGGCGGTGTATCTTGGTTCCAGCTTCCATATTTGTTCGGTACCTCGGATCAAGCAAAGGGAATCATCATTGCCCTTTGACATGGTTGTTTCTCACATGCTCGACACCATCACCTTATCACACGATTGAGATTCATACACCTGACGATTCGGTGATCCAGATGATTTTCCCAGTGATTCTCAGGTGTGTGTGTGAGATGTTTTAGACCTCATGAGGGGGTGGCCCTCCAGGTAGCTCCCCACATGCCCGGATGACCATAGATGTTGATCCAGCCTCAGATGCAGTTCCGCAAATGTGATGGGTTCGGTTTCCACCGCTTGCAGCGCCCACAGCACGCATGTCTCCTTCAGATGATCCATTCAGATCTTTAGAGCCCTTTCCTGTTATGCCGGGCTTCTTTGGTTGCAATCCCCCCTCACCATGTCATCTTGAGGGGCATTACGTCTCTAGAAATAATAAGATTTGGATTTTTCCTGTAACATGAAATAGTAAAAATTTAGTTAATTGTACACAAATAAAATTTATTTATAATATTAATCATTAAACATACAATTTCAATGTCTTACCACAAAAATTATGTCTTTGAGTTCATTTTTCCCTTGAAGGTTAATAGTACTAATCCTAATTGTGTGTCTAAATGAAAAATCACAAATCTCCAAAGTGGTGATGTTGTAACTTCTAGAAAACCTATAACCACTTTATTGAGAGCTTGGTAACTATAAGATTGACTTTAATATCTAATGTTTTGGAAATTGAAACCATGGGGGGTATTTGCAATAACTAGGGAGCATTCCTTTTTAGGAATGAAATTTTGCAAGATTTTCACAATCATCTAATAATATTTTATATTCTTCAATGTCAAGCCCATTCCAAATGTAGTGATAAAGAGTAGAATCAAGTTCAACATTTCCAAGGCATTGCTTTCTTTGCCTTTCAAACTTTTAAACTTTTAAAAGTATATGGTACTCCATCTGCATTCATCATTGGAACATTTAATGAAATAGACAAATATATATATATAAATAATTAATATTATAAAAATAATTTACAAATAAATAAAATGAATGCACTAAATCAACATGCTTTTTTTAATGCAACAGAAATTTCTTTTAGTGTTGTTGTAGAACTTGCATCTAGATAATTGCATCTGATATCATCCTAACTCTCTTCATTCAATAGTTGAACCATTTCTTCTTGTATTCTCATATAAACCTCTTGATTGGATAAATAAAATAAAGAATGTTATAATAATATGTATAATAAATACTAACAACAACAATATGTTAGATGAGTCATGGAAGCAAAAAACCTCCTACCCCTCAAATAGCATCCACACTATGTTCAATATGATGACTTTAACTAGCTAATTAGATTAGAATGAGTGAAAATTGACCTCAAAACCAGTGATAATGATATGAGGTCATTCCAAGAGAACCTCATTATAATCAAGGATCTCGCAAAGGCTTAAGTTAAAAAGACATTTCATGAATCAATAACTAATCTATAGAACATTACATAAAGGATGGAGCATATATGACTGATATGAAAGGAATCGCTTCCTATAAGAAACAAGGGTTGAAATGGAGGTTCAAGAGGAGAAAAGGGACCATATTTTAGCTTAGGAATATGTTAGATCGTGGAATAAGAGGATGTCTATATGACTTCAAGAAAGTGGTGAAAGCATAAAATACTTCCATAGAAAAGTGATCATGACTAGAAAAATTACAAAATATTGTTTGGCTGATTTATAATGACAAGGTGAGTGCTCTATATTTGATGATATTGTTCAGGAATTGAGGCACTACAAGGGCATATATATTAAATAGAATAGGGCTATATTAGGGAGAAATAGGCTATCACTTTCTTTTTTGAAAGGATAGTTATGAAAGGATAAAATCCACTTTTTGTGCAACCTTTGTCTAGTGAAAAACTAAAAGTGGTTATTTAAGTCATTTTAATCAGGAAAAGTCTTGAGCCATGATAGTTGGGCTATTTAATTCTACTAGGGTTTCCTCCACTTATTTGATGATGATCTCCTAAATATGACTGAGAATTAAAGAACATGTGGAAGATACTAGGAGATTTTGTTATGAATCTTGCACCTTAAAAATTTAAGAAACCAATAATTGTAGTTCACTTTGCAAGGGGGGCTCCTTTTACAATGAATACAATGTATAAGGCAAGATTTGATGATCCTAAGACTAGCTCTCCTTAGTTGGTGTGTGTGTGTTTGTGTGCGACTGTGACTAAGAATACAACGAAGGTTCTAGCTGACCTCCTAATATAATGAGTAAACTAATAATGAATGCATATTAGGGCCTAAATAGAGGGGGCCCGAGGGCCTTAACATAGACCTCCTCTTTTTAAAAAATATTTTCCCTCAAAGCTTGTAATTGAGGTTGTTTCTTCATGAACTACTCAATTTCCCATGTAGCTTCTTCTAGAGGCATATCCTTCCACTTTATTAGGTACCCCATAATGGTTTTATTTTGAAGAGAGAGAGAAAAAACACATTAATCCATAACTTTTTTTGGTTCAAAGATAACTCTCATTCTTCATCTAATTCTAGAAGTTTTGTTTGCATTGGCATAGTTTTTCCCACAACCTTTTTAGGCAAGATACATGAAATACCTTATGAATGCAAGAAGAAGGAAAACCTAGTTCATACTCCACTTGCCTAATTTTGTGAATAATCATGTAGGGTCCATAAAATTTTGAAGCTAATATCTTATTCTTCTTTTGCTTGAGTGTTGATTTCTTACAATATTGTAGCCTCATAAATACCTAATCACCCTCTTCAAATTGACTTTCGCTTCAATGTTGATCTACTTATTGCTTCACCTTGTTTTACACCATTTGAAGGTTTTCCTTGAGAATTGTCATATCTTCTTTATTATTTTCCATGCATGACACTATTACATATACTTTGGACTTATCTTGTAAAAAATATGAGATACAATGAGCTAGCTATCCGTAAAGAGCCTCAAATGGGGTCACTATAGCATATGTATGGTAGGTAGTATTATACCCCCATTTTGTCGAAGAAAGCCACTTCATCCATTGAGATTGTTTATCTGAAGAACAACACTATATATAACCCTTTAGATATTTAAATTTTTTTGTCTGGCCATCTATTTGTGGGTGATATGTTTAACTTATTGCTAGTGTTTTTCCACTCATCGTCCATAATTCTTTCTTATAAAAACCTATGAATTTTGAATATGTCACTTACTATTACCTTAGGAAGACCATGAAGTCTATCGATTTCCTTCAAGAATATTTATACCACTTGTCTTATTGTGTATGTACTTTGAATTCCTTACCACAACAACAAAAATGCATATTTTGTGAGTCTTTCAACAACCACAAAAATGGAATATTTACCTTCAAATTTTGATAACCCTATCATGAATTCCATCTGTATTTATTTCCATATTTGATTGGGCATGTGTAATGGCTAATGTAAACAAGAGTATTTCCTTCATGAATACTTATACCACTTATCATGTTGTGTATGTACTTTGAATCCTTACAACAACAAAAATGCATATTTTGTGAGTCTATCAACAACCACAAAAATGGAATATTTACCTGCAAATTTTGGTAACCCTATAATGATTTCCATTGGTATATATTTCCTTTATTTCTGTGACAAACCTAGCATTCATTTATGAATTGTTGAATATCTTTCTTCATTTCTTGCCAAAAAAAAATCGTTTTTTATCCTTTCATAAGTTTTAAGGAACTCTACAAAATCATAAGACTCCCTCAATATTTGTTACTTCAACTTTGATTTGAGGGCATAACAATATCCTACCCTTGTAAATTATATCTCATTTCCACTCCCAATGTTCCATAGAGTTAATTCCTCCTTTTCTAATTTAGAATTTTTGTTTAGTATTATTGTGATCTTTCTATTCATAGCAAGTTTCTTCCAACCATATTGGAATAGGAGATGTAATTAAATATAAACATGAGGCTTCTTCTATTCTAGAAATAGTATCTGCTACCACACAATCTTTTCAATTCTTGTATGTTATTTTATAATCAAACCCAACCATTTTTGCTACCCATTTTTATTGCTCTTTTGATGATAATATTTCCTCCAAAAAATACCTTAGACTATCATGGTTTATCTCGACTTAAATGTCTCTCAATAAGATATTATCACCATTTTTTTATTTAGGCTATCATGATTTATTTGACTTAAATGTCTCTCAATAAGATATTGTCACCATTTTTTTTTATTGTACATAGAATTGCTTCCATTTCATTTTCATATGTTGATTTCACCAAATATTTTCCCTTGAATTTTTTGCTTTCAAAAGCCAATGGTCTCCCTTGTTATGTCAACACTAATCCAATTCCTTGTCCTCGTGCATCAAATTCTACTATTCCTTGTCCTCGTGCATCAAATTCTAATATGAATGTTTTCCCAAAATCAATCATTTCTAATATTGGTGGTAGAATACATGGAAACCCTTGAGAAAGGGAATGACAAAGTAACTTCATCAAGCATCTCTTAAAAGTCCTAATGGCTATGACATGATTCTATAGATTTAAAATTGATTAATGAACATTGGCATGGTCAAACTAAATACTATTTTTTTGTTTATAGTACCCTGATCTACAAATTGTTTAAACCTTTGGATTATAATTAAAGTTATTTACAAATACTTTAGTGTAAACTATGACTAGTTTTAAAGAAAATTTAGAAAATCTAAATCCATTTTTTTAAATATATAACACACAAAAAAACCTTTGGATTATAAAGTCATTTACAAATACTTTAGTGTAAACTATGGCTAGTTTTAAAGAAAATTTATAAAATCTAAATGCATTTTTTTAAATATATAACACAAAAAAAGCTATAAAACTAGCTGAAAGAAATAAAAGAAAAAATAAATAAATAAAAAATAAAAAATCAACAATTAAATTTTTGATGTAAAAACACAAAATTAAGATTCATAGCCTCGTCAATAAGAAATAAATAGGAATTGCACATTCAAGAAAAAGGTAACCCAAAATCCACATGTCAAATGTCTCCAAACATACAATTAAAAGTGGGAAAGTAAAAAATTGAGACAAAAAATAGAATTTGATAAAACAAAATAATGTTCTACATAAAGAATTAACAATAAAACTTAACTTTTTAAACCAATTATGAAAGCCAAAAACTGAACATATGTTAGAAATTATTTATTTGATGAAGAAATTAGACAGCATTATTGTGAATAAGAAATTATTTAAGATAATATACATTTTTTTCACAAGTACTACTTATTTAACCAATTATCTAGGTTAAAAAATTAAATCTACTAAAAAATTATGTACATTGTTAAAAGAATCATGAAAGTTTAAAATTAAATCTACTAAAAATATTTACATTAATGAAGGAATTAGACTGGATCTCTATTGTTTTACTTATTTAACCAATTATGAAAGTTAAAAAAAATAAATCTACTAAAAGCATTTACATTGATAAAAGAATTAGACTGGATCTCTGTTGTTTTACTTTTTTAACCAATTATGAAAGTTATAAAATTAAATCTACTAGAAGATATTTACAATGTTAAAGGATTATGAAAGTTTAAAAATTAAATCTACTAAAAATATTTACAGTACTGTAGGAATTAGACTGCATCATTGTTGTTTTACTTATTTAACCAAATTATGAAAGTTTAAAAATTATATCTACTAGAAAATATTTACATTGTTAAAGGAATTATGAAAGTTTAAAAATTAAATCTACTAAAAATATTTACATTACTGAAGAATTAAACTGCATGGCTGTTGTTTTATTTATTTTCGTTGTTTTACTTATTTAACCAATTATGAAAGTTAAAAAATTAAATCTACTAAAAAATATTTATATTGTTAGGAATTATGAAAATTTAAAAATTAAATCTACTAAAAATAATATTTACATTACTGAAGGAATTAGAAGGAATTAGACTGCATCACTCTTATTTTACTTATTTAACCAATTATGAAAGTAAAAAAATTAAATCTACTAAAAAATATTTACATTGTTAAGCAAATTATGAAAGTTTAAAAATTATATCTACTAAAAATATTTACATTAATAAGAAATAGGAATTAGACTACATCGCTGTGAATAAAAGATTATGTATCTGATAAACCAAAAAACACTGGAAACAAGAAGTAATATCCTCAGCAAAATTAAATGCTAAAACTCGTGCCATGGAGAGATGGAAATCTTTGGAAGATGCCTTGATTTATTGAGTAAAAGATTATATTTCAACAAATTAAACTTGTCAATAATTGAGATTACTGAAGTCTAAGTTACAACTACAACTCAGGATCTAAGCATGATCATGCATGATCAATAGATTATTTCTTTACTGCCTATTTATTCAAATTAACAATTTTATTTCACTGTATATTTGAAGTTATTATAACCCAAAACAAATGTTACACCTGTGGATTTTAATTGAGTTGTATATGAAGAGTTGTGTTAAAGTATTATCCAGCCACCTTAATTTTACTTTTATAAATGACATAACAAAATTAACTTTTACAAAATATAATTTAACCTAATTACCATTGTACATCCTAAAAATATCAAACAAAATTCAAAAAACATACATTATACAAATAGTAAAACATTTAAAAATTAAAAACAAACAAATAATAACTATATAAATCAAATCATAAACAGATGACAAATAATAATAAAGAAGCTTCGTAGGGCTAAGCGTGCTTTAGTAAACGAACTTCGTAGATTTAGATTTAAGCATGTTCTAAAACGGACCAACGCAATCTTACACCTTGAATCACAAGTTGAATCCTACTGCCAAATGGAGCAATTATATAACACCAATTTACATTGCATCAGACCATAACTAAGAATCGAGGATAGCGCTTCGTTCAAGCAAACACAGCATGAAGCCAAATCTAATCCTGCCAGATGGAGCAATTACACAAACACTAATTTATATTATATCAGAACATAACTTGGGATTGAGGACAGTGCTTTGATCAAGCAACATCAGGTCGTTCAAAAATGACATCCAAACTGAAATAATATCAATAACTGGAAATAGACTAAAACATGTGATTAATTTATATTAAATAGATAACATTCTCTTCAATGTCAAGAAGATAAACAATTCAATGCAGGGGCATGCATTCCTATAGTTCTATAAACAATGTCAAACGAAATTATAAATCGTTAGCAGTAGCCTATTTCTTTAGTTTGATTAATACAAAAAAATTGGATGAGTTCATCCAGCAAAAGATTTTTCAATAAATTCTGAAGACAAACACACAACTTTTTATACCATATTCACCCCTAAGAAAGGACTTCACCAGTTGCATACAGCACATCTCTTTTGGGTCAAGCCATTATTGTTGGGAACCAAAATAACTCGAACAATGACAGACGTAATAAAGTAACCATCGATATGCTAGCACACAAGCATTCCGATTGATTCTGCATGTGCTTCAGAGCTTGGATTAACTGCTACTGATGACCCTAAAGTACAATAATAATCTACTCAGTAGACGATGGATCAATGGAAAGCTTCTTGGTAGGTGGTTCTGGTTCTGAGACATCAACTGGAACCGGTGTTGCACGTTTCACACCTCTCCCAACCACACCAAGATGCGTTACATTACCACTGGAAGGGACAGCTGGTAGACTAGGCTGATCAAAACCATTGTTTGTCGTTGCTTCTACTTCATGAGAGGAATTCACACTCATACAAGCATTTTTATCCTGAGAAACGTTCTTATCATCATAAAGAGCCTGAAGAACCTCAGACAACGGTGGAGCTGACATCATCGCCTTGAGATCTTCAATCTGTATATGCCAAACATTTTAGCAAGCTCAATATTCACAACATCAATAAACCTAACAAACGAGTAGATTTCACTACACAATACCTTATCTGAAAGATCTGACATTAGACCTTTAAGCACATCAACCTCATCATCCACGGCACTTGTAGCCAGTGTACCATTATGGAGATCTCCCTCGGGAACATTATTTGTCTGTGCATCTTTGCCAGAACTTTCACCTTTGGATGTCTCAGCATCATTTGTAAGTTTCTGCATACGTGATGCACATAATAAATATGCCCGTTGGCAGTAGCTTAGAGCATCTGGGATCTTGTTCTGCATCTGTAGAGCCAAACATATCTTAAAACATCTATCGATAAATTAAGGTTGTGAACAAACAAACACTGCATATATATATATATATATATATATATATATATATATACTTTTCAATATTACAACCAAGTAGCACCACAGTGAAGAGTCGGACATATAGGAAAAGCACAAACTATCCAAACAACACATTCATTAGCTTATTTTATCCCCGTTAAATCTATGCACTCTTTCCTAAGTTCAAATGGCAAACTATCCATTATTGTAGCTAATACTGATAATAACTTTAGCTATATATATTACAGCCTAGTACCACGATGAAGAGAGCATACTAGGAAAAGCACAAACCAAGTATTGAAGTAGGTTCAACTATAACCATACACCACATTTATAAGCTTCTAATATCCCCACATATATATATATATATGGTTTTGAATATTACAGTCTAGTACCGCAGTGAAAAGAGCATACTAGGAAAAGCACAATCCAAGGATTGGAGTAGGTTCAACTATTACCATACACCACATTTATTAGCTTCTAATATCCCCATATTAGTTTTATGCACTCTTTCCTAAGTTCAAATAGTAGACTATCCATGATCGTAGCTAATATTGATAAGCAATGTAGTTTTATAATTTTGCATGCTTTTTGGACATATCAGCATCCTGACCTAAAGAGAGCCTATGAAGAATAAATTATAAGTACAGAATATAAATAGAAAAGGATACAGTTGTGAAATATGACGACTGTTGGGTTCTTCCAAGCGTTCTAATATAGAAAGAGCTCTCAAGTAATCACTTGCAGAAGTCTGAAAATCCTCTGCAACCAAACAACCAGGTTTCAAAAAGAGCACTGTAACATTCCCTGCTTGTACAAAATTTTAGCTTTATCAACCTACCTCTTTCCAATGATACATCTCCTAAGGCACTTATAACATCCACTTTTTCAACAGTATCTTCTTGTTTATCCAGAATCACTCTTGCAGATTCAAGCATCTTCCATGCCAAATCCAGATCAGAATCTTCCTCATCTTCACCTTCCACATCAACATCCTCACCAGCATCTTCCTCATCACTTTCTTCTCCTTCAGCACCTTCCTCTATATCATATGCACCATTACAGAACTTTAGGAGCACAAGACTTAGGAATACAGCCCAATTTGATATAACTAGTAAAAATAATGATAAAAGGAAAAGGAAAAATCCAAGTGAATAGATCAAAGACCTTTGTCCATAGATTCAATGCCATCTTGATCACTAATAGAGCCTTTGCCCTTGTCATCCTTAACAGGAACTTCAGTAGTGGGAACTTCAGAGGGTTCACCCTCGCCAACTTTCCCAGAGGTCCCTTTTGCGGCATTTTTTGAAGAAGCCTCTGCCTTCTTTGCTAGAGCAGCATTCTCATTAAATGGATCAGCTTCATCCTGAGCTTTGTAAAGAAGTGCACATCCATACTTATAATATGTTGAAGCACACTCTGGAGCAAGCTCACCAAAATGCGCCACCCTGCAGTTCATCAAGGGCCAAAAGTCATATTGCAATAAAATATCATAGAAACATAACAGTGATTGAACCACAAATAAAATAGATAGAAAGCTAAACATAACATATGAAACTTGGGGATCAAAAAGAGAAGCTGGAATGGTTCTAGGTAAAACTGACAAACAAGAAAACTGTAAGTGAAGAACAATTAATTGAAAATGTCTTAAAGACCAAGGCACATGCAGCAAGCAATAGTTTATGTTTCATTGACTGACATAAATAAGCAAATAAGCTCAATATTTGCTTAGTGATTATGAACACACTGAAAAATGAAGGGAAATGACAATCAATTTCTAATGGTACAGCTGCTCCCATTTATCAGTTAACAAGGATCCATCTTAACCCTAGCTCTTAAGGACCAAGAAGCATCCAATCTTTTTTTCACTTTTTCATTCTTTTTTGACATTAGATATATCATCATTTTTTTCATTCTAGTTTATTAGCATGACACAACCCACACAAATGTACATGGCACAACTTTACAATCCCACAGCTGTAAAAACACCTTAGTTCCTTTAATGTGAAACATACAAAACTTCAAATTTACCTTCCAAGGTGACTAGACCTTACCAGATTTGCAATCATGCTTTTGAAAACTGGTTACAATTGCAAAAGAAATGACAATTTTGCTTAAAATCCCTCAAGAAACAACATTTTCAATACTATCTAAGCTCCATTTCATAATAAATGAGCATCCAATCAACCTTGAGTATAATTTCTCACAAACAACATTACCCCAATCCCATCTACTACCACAAAAGACAACACTAACATTTACACACACTTGTATATAGCTTTGAAGTAGATAAAGCTAAGAGAAAATAGCTTGAGCTGGGAATAACTTCAAATGGACAAATCATCAGATATCTTTTGTACAGTCTCAAATTAAACTAGATTAGAGTAAGACCACATCATATAACCAAACAAAGCAGTAGAAACTTCTAGGCTTAAAATGAAAACTAACGCCCCTCTTATCCAAATTAAAATATTCATGGATCTCTATGTTAGTTATCAACAAGCAACTGGTCATTTTGAGATGCTTAAGCAGAAGGTGAAATTCCAAACAAAAGTGGGAGATCTATCAGCCTTTTGAATGAGTTTGGCAGTCACACAACTGGGTTCAACAAAAAACATTGCAAAATGGTGGAGAGGAACGACAGGTTGTAACTTAACTTTAAATTAATAATAATAATAATAATAATAAATAAAAACAAAAAAAAAAAAAAAAAAAACTTTATAAAATTTAAACAAAAGAAAGGCAATATAGTACAAGGAAAGAAAACACAATAATTATTTCTTTTAAAATCTGCAATTTTTTGTGAAGCTTCAATTACTTGGCATATTCATAAGTCCAAGTAATACTTGCCAAGTTTTTGGTGCTTATTACTTGGGTTGCTGCTGAGATTTTTTGAACCAAATCATCTTACATACCACTTGACAAGCTTAGTAAGTCTTGTCACATTATCTAATTTATCTTCAAGATGTAGACAGATTAGACAATGAAAGCTTGTGTCTACTCTAAGACGCTCTTGTTATATACATGTCAAAAGATAACTGGACTTTGAACAACATTTTCTCAATTTGTTTGTCCCTACCATAGTTCCTGTTCAAACTTCTGCAAAACTTATGTCCCAGATTTGTTCATGGTTAAAATTCAAGGAAAATATTTAAAATCAAAAGTTGCAACCACTACCAATAACAAAAACTATCAAAAACATAGACAAAAATAAGACCAGAATTATCTTTAAAAATGCATTTGACATCGTATGCAAAGAAAAACACATTTAACCCAGAATCAGTGTTTCTGGTGGTGAACAAATGTCAAATCAACCCTCTTCAGCAAAAACCACAATGTGACTACTATTGGAGATCAGCCAACTAAAATGTTGTATTTTAAACCTGACATGAACTAATGACAAAGTACATAAACAGGCAGCTAGGTAGAAATGCTCTGACCATACACAACCAGCACATGACAATGAATTCAAAATCAAATACTAAACGTCAAAAGGTCAGGGGATATAAAACAGTCAATAGAGCTGCGCTCTTTGCAATTGGGTCGTTGCGATTACAGGTTGGGATTGGATGCATGATCGCCAGGGTGATAATGATAGTATCGTCACTTACTTTATCTCAGCAATGGGGAATAAGACCAAAGCATGCCACTGAAACTTTATAGAGACAAAGAAACAAAGAAAGCTCATCCAAGATGAGGAGCAACAAGGTTCTGTTTCACACAAACAGAATCATTTTGGGAATGCACCAATGATCGAGAATATATGAATCCGAATTTGAACGTGACATCGCTACCCAGAAGATCCCATGAACGAGTGATCCGCAGAGAGTCGATAACGTGGCTTTTAATAGTCTCAGGCTAAAATGTAACCAAATGTTATGCATAAACCACAGATATATCACAAGCACACGAATGTTTCGTTTTCAAAGGACCTCGCCATTAATTCAGTACAAAGATAAACACGTAATGCTAGAGAAAAGCAAGAGGATCCAAAGCCTTACATGGAAAACTACAAAAATAGAGGAAAATTTTGGCATTCACAACAACTTAAGTTCCAACAATATGTCAAAAACAAACAAAACCTGATTTCCAGTGCACGGCTCAGAGAGTCAACGGCCTCAACAAGGTCATCAGCCTTCAATGCATCGCAGCCTTTTTGAAACAGAGCTTCCGCATCTTCCAGGGTTTTAGGGAAGGGTTCTTGCTCAGCAGCCGCGGCTTCTCCCTTACAGAGTTCTTGCTCAGCAGCTGCAGCTTCTCCATTACAGGGTTCTTGCTCGGCAGCTGCAGCTCCTCCATTACAGAGTTCTTGCTCGTCAGCCGCAGCTTCTCCATTACAGAGTTCTTTCTCGGCAGCCGCTGCTTCTCCGTTACAGGGCTCTTGCTCAGCAGCAGCGGCTGCTTCTTCGTTACAGAGCTCTTGCTCAGCAGCCGCGGCTTCTTCGTTACTGGGCTCTTGCTCAGTAGCAGCGGCTTCGCCGTTACAGGGCTCTTGCTCAGCAGCCGCGGCTTCTCTATTATAAACAGCGCTCCCATTCATGAGCAAACCCTCGACAGGGGAAGCTCCGGCAGTTGCGTCAACATCGTCTTTGGCTTCATTACCTTCTCCCACCCCGGCAGTTACGTCAACATCGTCTTTGGCTTCATTACCTTCTCCCACCCCTGTCCCGGCCTCTGGACAGTCCGGGGTGCCAGGCTCGGCGGCACTAACAGTACTATTTTCAACAGGGGGCGCACTTTGATTTTCGCCCTCGACGGGAGCCGAACCCTCGACAGCAGTGGGCTCCTCTGGAATGCCGGTTTTCGCAGGGTCTGCAGACGACGAAGACATGGCTGACGGATCTATTGCAGAGAACTCGAAATTAGCTTGTGGGTCGTGGGAAAAATGGGATCTGGGAGACGAAGGATCGAAAGGTTGAGGAGAATGAGAGGAATTGAGGGAAAAGTTGAGGAGAATCAGAGGAATGGGAAGAACTCTTGGACTGGGACTTACGCGGCTTTGCGGAAACTGATGGAGGGAAGTATAAATTGTTGAATAAGAAGAAAATCCACCAGCCTAGAAAAACCCAAGGGCGGGAAGCTGCAAGGTAGAAAGATATACACCAAATGCAATGAGATACATATCATATGCCAAGTAGTGGGTTCAACTATCGAGGCCTTGACCTTAATCATTTTTAGCGGTTGACAGCGTTTGTGGTTTAGCTAGGTTTAGATTAATTTTAATTACACAATGGTGTGAGATAATTTAATGTTTTATGATTTTATATATATATATATTTTTTTTTGGAGTATATTTTTATATTCTGGCGTAAATCGGTTTAAAATTGGGCAAAGATTTATTGGAATCACAAGTTTGAGTTTTGAGAATTTGTATATATTATATGCTATGCTATGTAATGGGTTCAATTATTGATGCATTGATGTTGATAGTTTTATAGAAACTGTAGTGGATTTAATTGATCTTATCTTTTTTTAGCAAATGAAGTAGGTTCAACTATCAAGGCCTTGACCTTAATTGCTTTTTAGCAATTGAAAATCTTTATAGTTTGGCGAGATTTACTTTAAAAATGTTCAAGAATTTAATGTTTATCTTGGAATCACGAGTTATGAAGTCTCCATAGTTAGAGACTAATTTAAGAAGTCTTTCAGGGTGCTAAATCATATATGCAGTTAAAAACCCATTTTAAATGGTAGTAGTCTAATCAGACTGTTTTTTGCCCTGGATCATGAAAATTTCGGTAATTTTTTGTAAATCTACGTTCAAATTGTTAAACTTCAAGATTTTGGGTGCCCCACAAGTTTTTGTTGATGTTGAATATATTGCCACCTTCAAAAACATGATTTAAACACTGCTTAAGATTTGTTGAAATTTTTTTGCCTCAAAAGTGACCGTCGGCAATTCCTTTGGTAAACTTGTCCTTTTAAATGGTAAAAAATCACAATTTCACCAAAACTTAGACAATGCAATATAAAATTTATATATATAAATGGATGTGAAGAGAGAGTAAATATTATTTTTCCATAATAGAGTTTTGTTCAAGCTTTCTTGAGCCAATTTTTTAAGATACAATTATCTTCAAATTTTATCTAAACTTTTTTCAAGAAATATATCTAATTTGTCTTAGTGTGAATCTATCAAAAGTATGTGGAGTGGGTACTTTTTGGATGAGCAAATTTATAAGGACATAAGCTGGAAATATAAATAATAATAATAATTTATTTATTTCCCTCCAAAACTATTTATCATTATGGTTTACATCAGTGTCTTGAATCGTATTGGTTATTTTAAAATTAAATTAATATTAATATCATATTTTTTTGTTGCCCACGGGGTGTAGAGCAAACGGTGACATGATGTTCTATTAAGGTACGCTGTGGTCTAAAGGTCATTGGTTCGAAACTCTATGGGAAAAAATCCAGTCATGCTAAGGGTTGTTGTAGCTCAGGCTAGGTGTGATGCCCAGGTGATTTGGACGACTTAGATACCCCTAGGTCGCGGCTACCCAAGCCACAGGTTAGGCATGTCAGTCATCTCAGGGCTCACATATCCTAACAAACAAACAAAAATCACATTTTGTGTTTTCTTGTCCATATTTTATCTCCAAATTTTTGTAATGAAATTACATGACTGGGGTTAAATAAAACTCTCTCGAATTATATCATTTCAAAGTATAAAGGACCCAATACTTGGACTCTTAATGCCTCCATTTAGATGTAGGCCTTGTTTTGGATTTTTTATTAAATATCCCGAAAATTAATGTTCAAAAGTTGAAAGTTAACTAATCCATTAATGTAATTAAATTCATGAAATCGAAGAAAATCACACAAAGTTTAACAAACCCCACTAAGGACCACTAAGGAAAAAATATGAATTTGGAGGGAGATACAAATAAAAGAAGGACCTTCCAACATGGAGGAGAAAGTTTGTAAGGGGAACCTCAATGAAAAATTCAAGGGAGACTTCAACATGGTTGATTATACCTCTATTGCTTAGTCACCTCACATGAAGTTAAAGGAAGCAGCCTTTAGGACACATAAGGGATCAAGAGAAAAAATGGTAACATTCTAGTAGGGTCTATAACTTCTAAAGTGGGCTTGATAACCTCATGTGAGGAAAATTTGAGAGTTAGAATAACAATGAAGCTTGAAGATGCAAGTGAATATGGTTTTAATGAGGAAGGATAAGAAATCAGAATCATAACATTTACACAAAGAAGTTCAACTCTCCTTGTATTTGAGTAAGCAACATCATACTATGGAGATGTTCCTAAGGAGTAGATTGATTGATTGAATGTGTTTCAGCTAAGTACTTACTAGTAAGAGACCTTAGTGTGATTCATTTGGGATCACTTGTACACCTCTAGGTGTCAATGCTTGTTAAAGCTAATGAAGGTTAGAGAGGCAGCTCACTGAGTTGAATCCATGGCTTTGTGTCTCTAAAAAAACATCATATTACAAAGATATGTGAAAGGGGAGCACAAGTGGAAGGGTTAAACCTTCTAGTTATTCAAAGAAATGGTTATTATGGCATGACAACTCCAAAGGCATAAATAAGATGACATGCTTGGAAATTAGATGCCATGTTCCTTCGTGAAATGAAACTCTTAAAAGGAGAAAATGAAAAAGGTATGGAAGAGAGAAAAATGTTTGGAAATGAAGTTTAGTATGGGTTTGAGCATTGGAGTGGGGTTGGTGTAGCTTTATCACCTATTTAATTTCAATGGTGCACCTATGTTGTATTTTAATGAACATGCCTTACGGATTCTCAGTACTGACTAGGCTTATTTCTTCACTTTTCAGTCTCAAACTTATCATATTAACAACTTGGGGGTGGTTTGGGCCAAGTGTTACTAGAATCTTCCACATTTTGGTGTATGTTTCCCTTTGTGATGATTCTTTCCATGTGCATTTCATTAAAAATTTGATATTACAATCCCACCACAATAAAGATGCAATTTCATCACTCCATACATGCAAGCGAAAGGAACTCTAAGATCCTTCAATCCACCCGTAACATAAAAAGTGCAAATCCTACAATGAATCCTTCAAATTTGTAATTTGACAAATTTTGTGATAGTGGGGCATTTTAGTTGAAACACTTAAGACAACATTAATCAAAGACTTCTCTAGGGTTATGATAAAAAAAAAAATTACCATTGAAATTTATGAGCGAGCATCAGTCAAATTCTATTTCTATAAGGATAAAAGAATTTTTTAGGGGAGTTGGTTTCTCAATCTTTGCATTATGTTAGAAGAAATTAGTTTCATTTGCCATGTAATCTTTATTATTAACATTTTTGTTAATTTATTAGAGGAAAGGCTTGGAGATTGATTTCAAGCCAAAAATGGCTCATTCAATCCTATTCTCAAGGATCTAGAAGAAGTCTCAAATGTATTTATCAAAGATTTGAGTAATGAGAAAGTTGGATCTTTGGTGTGTAAAATTGATCGCAACATGGCTTGTGTCCATACAAACTCTCATAAATCCCCTTGAAATTTCTTGTTTTTTGTGTGAATTCTTCAAAATTCCCCATCGCATGGCCTTTTAAAAGCATGCAATCGATTTGATCTGAGTGGCACAAGGAAAGCTTGTTTCTTGCTTTGAAATTGACATAAAGACCCTTTTGCAAAACCTTGAATTTCCTTTTTCAGCCTTGGGTCAGAGACTAAGAGTATTCAATAAGGCGTGAGACTTAGTTTTTCTTAGGAAGTTCGAGGTTCGTTAAGTGTTGTGTTAAAATCTGTCAAGTTTTGTTTGATTTGTTGTTCCTAACCAACGTGGATAGGTGGAAAAACAAAGGGCTAGTGTTAAGCGAGGTTGGAGAGATGGAGAGCGAGATGGACTTTAGTCCGTCTATTCGTGTGAAAGTTTTCGTTCTAGACTAGAGTGGGACCTGCAGAGGTGTTAAGTGAGACTTAAGTGGAGGTCAGCAGACGAAGGGTGGGGTGAACATTGGTCCATCATTTGTTGTGAATTTTTTCCATCTCGAGTAACAGGCCTCAGAGGATTTCTAATGTTTGCGAAGTGTTACAACGAGAAATTATTGACCAAGTTTTAAAGGTGGTGGACACGCCATCAATTGTATGAACCTTCTCCACTAGCGCTTAGGCTAAGGTAAAGTTCGAGCCTTGGCATTCCTTTATGTTATAAAGGAATCCTCCTCCCCATGGCTATATACATATATATAAAGAGTCACCAATTGTGTTGGGACTTGGTGCTATAACGAGGCTTTACAATTGTGCTACCTCTTATAATATACAATGCTACGTAGGTTGGGATTGGGTTCAAGTTATTTATGGTTTTGAATACAAATTTGGATATGTTATTACTAAAGAATTCATGGTGCCCTGCACCATTAGTGGTATTAAAGTAGATCCTACATCTGGTCCAGGAACAAATCATGGCTCATAGAGTTGGAAGAGGAGGCCAAAGAAGAAGAAGACTTGTAGCAAATGTTAAAGTGATAGCAACAATGCAGTCATTGGAAGCAAGATTGTGTTGATTTTTCAAGTACAATATATACAAGTACTTATTTCTGAAACTTGATAATTACTTCCATTGATGTAGGTGATTATATTCTTTTTTCAAGATATCATTAAGCAATTATACATTCAAAAATTCAACCATAGAAAGCACTAGAGAAAGAGAAATCAAAAATCACAAAGAGACAAGAAGATTTTACCTTGGGAAAACACACAATGGGGGGAAACCCAACCAACCTTTTCCTTAAAGAATCAATGCAACAAGAGGTACATCAAAGTAAACTAACCAACAAGATGACTATCCATTAAGAGCCAAGGCAACCCTCTACAAGATCCAAGACAAGTGTCCACAACTCTATCCACATAATCTCTACAACAAGGTCTCCAAGAGAGCCTAATTTTGTCCTGCAAATTTTCCTTAGACTTCGCACTATGCCACAAAAATATACCACAGAAACAAGGTCATTAAGAGGGTTGAAGTTCCTCCTGCAACTTTGCCTTATACTTTGCACTATGCCATAAAAATATACCTCAAAAACAAGGTCTTTAAGGGGGTTGAAGTTCCTCCTGCAATTCTGCCTCAGAATTTGCGCTATGCCACAAAATATGTATCACAAAAAATCATCCAGAACTCAGCCTCCTTTGGTTTCTAGAGCGAGGGAAAATGTAGTGTATCTCTTCTTTTGTTTTTGGCCTTGTACTCATTCTCTTCTTCGCTCAAAACAAGATGTGTATGATGATTTGAAGTGTGTCTTTGGATGAGAGTGAATAGGAAACTTATAGCCTTCCAATCATGTGAATGGGTGTCTCTCAAGGGTAGGCTGACATGACTCTTGGAGGGTTGACTTTTTGACTTGTGGAGGCAAATAAAAATTTTCAATTTTCAATTTTTCCCGCTTTGATAAGGTCATGAAGAATATGAGTTATAAAATTTATTTTGAATAAAAAAAACAAATAAAATATTTTCTTGCAAGCATGAAGAACATGATTCAAATATTTATTTCTTTTACAAATACAATTTATATTTTTCATCATTCCAAGTATAAATTATACATTATGGAGGCCAACCATAGCTATAAAAATTCAACGCTCTCTCTTAGCTATGGACGTATTCATAATGACTAGCCATATGTTCTTCGTATACACGATCTCTCTAAGGAAAGGTACAATTCATCAATAACATCATCATGTAGGTCAACATTATTGACCTGCACCACCATCATCATCAATATTTACCACAACCCATGTTAACTCTCCTAACCAATGGTACTCACTCAACTAGTCACCATGATCTAGTGGGCGCCTCACCTCATGGTACTCCAACTAGTTCAGGGTTGCCATCACTAATGGTCAAACCCTAAGGATATTCAAGTCCGAACTCCAAAGGCCTCACTCTAGGCCATGATGTTGAAGAGGCACCCACTCCATTGAGTGTCCAGGCCTTAGGGACAATCCTCTCTAGAATGTCCATCCCTCATGTTGTCTCACCAATAGTCTTAGCCATGCTCCTATTGTCACCAACAGTCTGATCCATGCCCTTTTTGTCCACCAATCAATAATTTGGGCCATGCGCCTATTGTTACCAACAGTCTAAGCCATGCCCCTATTGATGTCACATTAATCTTCCCTCTTACTAATAAAGGGGTCCTCCACAAGTCCAAGCTTGTCTCTGAAGTATACATACTTCGCTCGAGGTAGAGGCTTTGTAAGAATGTCAGTTGTCTGCTCATCAGTGGGAATATACTACAGCCTCACTGCTCCCTTCTACACCATATCACGAATGACGTGGTAATTAATATTAATATGCCTCAACTTATCATGGAACATTGGATTTTATGTTAGCTTCACATAGCTTTGATTTTCACATAATAGCATAATGGGTTCCAGTATACGATCGAACAATCCAAAGAGTAGCTTACGAATCCATACACCCTCACAACATGCCAAACAAGCTACAATATACTTTGTTTCCATAGTATTGAGTGTGACAAGTGTTTGCTTCCTACTCATCCAGGATATCATAGTAGAGCTCAAATAAAAACATACACCAGATGTACTCTTCCTATCATCCGCACTCCCTACCTAGTCAAAGTTCGTATATCCATGCAATTGTATCTCACTACTTGAGGCATATCTCAAACAACAGTCAACATTACCACACAAATATCGAAATATATGTTTTGATGCAACCCAATTCTCATGTCTTTGTTCCATCTAGAACTAGCTCAGGTGTTTACTACAAAGAAAATGTTTGGTCTAGTATTAACCAAATGCATCAATGATCCAATCAACTTTCAATACATAGATGGATCTACCAAATCAAATTTAGAATCTCTCAACTTTCTCACATTAATCACCATAGGAGTTGCCATAGACTTGCATTCCATCATGCCAGACTTCTGAAGGATCTTGCTGACATGTTTTCCTTGCCCAAGATGGTTTTCACTAGGTTTCTATGAGACTTCGAGTCCCAAATAGTAATGCATCAATCCAAGATCCTTTATGTCAAATTCAGAGGCCAACTCCCTTTTACACTAAACAATAAGAGGCCCTACACATGTCAGGAGCAAATCATCAGCATATAGTAATAGCATCATGGGCTCACCTTTCACTACTTTGATATAAATATTTGGATCAACAACACTCTTAGAGAAACCAAGCCTCGTCAAATATTCATCAATTCTAGAATACCGAGCCCTTGGAGCTTGCTTGAGTCCATATAAGGCCTTCTTCAATCCGCACACATGATTTCTCTCTCATGAACCTAAAAACCTTGAGGTTGTTGTCTGTACACCTCTTCCTCAATCATGCCACTAAGGAAAGTGGTCTTCACATCCATCTAATGTAACTTCCACCCCATAAATGAAGCAAGAGAAATAAGAGATCTAATCATGGTATACTTGGAAACTAATGCAAAAACCTCATCACAATATTCTCCCTCTTTCTGGGAGAACCCTTTATCCATGAATCTTGCCTTTTATTTGTCAATGCTCCCATCAACTGCATGCTTGATCTTACATATCCACTTTTCAGGTCACCACAGACTTTCCTTTAGGTCTTGGAACAATCTCCTAGACATTGTTCTTCATAATAGACTAGTATTCTTCCATCATTGCATCCTTCCACACTTGTTGGGTGGTTGCTTCCTCGAAGTTGGAAGGTAAAAATCAATCAGCTTAGTCATTAAAGTTGCATAACTGTAATACCTCTTAGGTCTCTTAGATTCCCTGAAGGTGTCTCATGGGGCTGCATGTCCTTATTCATCCTGCAAACTAGATTTGAGCCAAGTTGGTATTTTTCTATTTTCTAGAACAACCAAAAGATCGAACGATTCGCAAGGTCCTTCTAATATTTCTTCATGATACTTAATATGACTTGAGGATGTGGGAAGACTTGTAACCTCTTCTTTGGGAGCCACATTCTTCCTTTCTTCATCTTTAGTGTCCAAGTGTTCTTCTTTGGATTTCCAATAAGCGATATCTTCATCAAAATTCACGTCACTGCTTGCTTCAACTTATTGTTGCCTTGGAATATAGATTATGTAGGCTTTTGATGGCTCATTATACCCAATGAATATCCTCTTCTTTCTGGAAGGCTCTAACTTACTTCTCTTTTCCTTAGGTACAAGTATGAACACTGGATAACCAAAGATTCTCATATGATCAACCAATGGTTTATAACCAGTGAATGCCTCTTAAGTGGTCTTGTATTCCAGAACTCGATGAGGACTTCTATTCAAAATGTAAACAGTTGTCCTGGTTGCTTCTCCCCACAATAACATTGGTACATCTTGATCATGTATCATTGCCTTCATAAGCTCTTGAATATATGTGTTCTTTCTTTCAACTACACCATTATCTTGAGGATTATAGGGAACTATCAACTCCCTCTTCATCCCAACTTCCTTACTGAAGGAAATGAGTTCCTTGGAAGTGTACACTCCTCCATTTTTTTTTCTGGATAAAGGCTAATCTATTAAATAAGAAAAAGAAAATTATTTACAAAGAGGCCTAGGCCTCTGAAGATGCAAGGGAGCATCCTCTGTCAGAGAAGACTGCAGGTGCTCAAGGCAACCTGGATTACATATATGGAGAAAATGACAGAGAGCATAACAGTGGCTGTAGCTAATGGCCTTCTGGCTTACAAAAAGAGGACTATGCAAAAGAGCAGCATTTGATTGATATGAGATTGCCTGTAGAGTGTAGCTTGCTGCTGAAAACAAAGTACCAAACTGTGGTAGGGAGTCCAAATTCTTCAAAAGTCTGGAAGAGCTGAGAGTTCTTGAGGACTCCCTACTATGAAACCGGTGGCTGGACCCTTCTGAACCCGAAGGTGTTCCTTCAAAATTGCAAAACACTTTCATTAAGCATCAAAGAAAAACATGAACTAAGCCTCTGGCGGCTTACCTTGTTCAGTGCCTGGCTTGTAAGCCTCCTCATTCATCTCCAGACTGTTGGTAGGCTGAGTGTCTATGTTGGCAGTATTCTGAGGTGAGCCATGAGCCAGATGCTGAGGCAAACCATGAATTGGTTGCTGAGGCGAGCTCAAGCCCGGAAGAGGCTTCATCAGAGTAACATCAACAACAATTTCCTTGTCAATATCTTCTCCTACTGCTGGTACCCGAGCATGATTCAATGGCTCCAGCTCCCTATCAGGCTCTTCCTGGCTGGACGAATCATCCTCTTCCTCTGTAGCAATGACTGTTATGAGCAGTGAGAGACGGGTCTGGTTCCTCCGGCAGCGAAAAGTGCAGCGTGAAGTGTGGACTTGACTGTCCATCTGGTCAGACTCTTCAGAGGGAGACAACGGAGGCTCCAACATGGCAACGGGCTGAATTGCCTGGGCCTCTTGCCTGCCGCGGATTCCCCATACCCCTCCACGTCTTGTGACTCCCCTCTGTCGTGGCGCCATTAACCCTGGAGAGCACACTTTGCAAACAATGGACAGTGCAATTCAGAAATGAAACTTGCTATCAGTTCCTCCCTAATTACAATTACCCAATTATGGTGCATAACCAAGCATTTTTCCAGCGAATGCCCAGAACACACAGTCGGAACAGAGTGCTCAGAACACGCGGATGGAACGGGAGTTAAGCTGTGGCTTCTGCCCCTACCACCCGCTATCTGCTCAAACTCACACTCAAACGAATTAACTTCACAATACCTCATATCCCCACTGTGATACCTGCGCAGCATTTTATAGGACCCTGAGCTGAGCATTTCGGCGGCAATGGAGCCAAAACTCCATAGAATGGCGTACATGAACATCAATTCGCCTCGCGCGAGGCCATCCTTCTTCTGCAGAGCCATCCGCTCCATCTTAAGCAGCGTCAATGCTTGGCAGGGGCGAGTTAAATGACCGTCCTGCCAGACGATCCTAAGATCACAGCTGCCCCCCATTACGTGTAGTCGGATGAGACCAGGTGTCATCCGCATCCGGGTAGTGTACACTCCTCCATTATTTGAACTCGGGATCTTGATTATCTTCCTTTCTGGTTCTCCACTTTAGTTTTGAATTCTTGGATCATTTTGAAAACTTCATCTTTTGACTTCACAAGATAGATACAAGTCTTTAGAGAAAAGTCATCGGTAAATGATACATAGTGTAGAGCGCCTCCAAGAGATTTCATCAGCGTAAGACCACACATCAGAGTGGACTAGATACAAAATCTCTTTGGACCTATGTTCACTACCTGGAAAGGTTTTCTTAACAATATTTCCAAGAGAACATCCATTACACACACCTTTATGATCCATCTGCAAATTTGGTACACCTGAAACAATTTGTTTTAGAGATGGCAAGACTCTACGATGAATATGTGCATATATTCTATACCATAGCTCACTACGATTAATATCAATATGCACCAAGGCTTGGGAAGGTTTCCCCGAGAGTTTGTACAACTTTCCTTCATGAATCCCAATAACCCTAACAGAGCTTATATTATATCCCTTGGCCCACATAAGGACGTTCCCATCAATGAAGGCTACTCTATCTCCTATATCTTCTAAACATGAAATTGAAACCAAATTATTTTTCAAACTTGGAACATAGAGTATGTTGCTCAAGTGAATGCTTTCACTTGTTTCCAGCTCAACAGATGTTGTCTCAATTCCTTTGACTACATAGTTATTGTTGTCTCCAAACTCCAATTTTTGTGCCAATCCTCTTTCCATCAAACTTGTAAGATGACCACGCTCCCCTATCATATGTCATGAAGCTCCATTATCAATCAACCATATGTTGTTGTCATTTGCAAGAGATCCTGCAAGTGTGGAATAGTAGAAGTGGTCTTTATCTCCTTCAACTTTTGGTCTCTTGGAATGTTATTCAAATTCTATCATGGTGACATGTTGAATCCCTATTTTCTTCCTATCATTGAATCTTTTAGGACATTGGGCTTTGAAGTGACCAAATTTGTTGCAACGGAAACACTGAATTTGTGACATATCTTTCTTCCTTTGAGGATTTTTTTTTTTTAATTTTTTTAATTTTTTTTTTTATTTTTTAATTTTAATTTTAATTTTTTAAATTTATTTATTTATTTTTATTTATTTATTTTTTATTTTATTATTTATTTTTTCCCTGAATTGGACTAATTCTATTTATCAAAAATATGGTACAAGATGATACAATCAAGAGATACAGAAAACCGGCCATCGGAAATGATAGGACTATCAACCTCGGTTCCGGAAAAGGAGAGAAATAAGCAAGAAGCTATAACATATGGCTGGAAGCAAAAAGAATGACTTCTACCTAGAATGGGCAGAAGCCTCAACACGAAGCTTTTTCCCTTTCCTTTTTTTGACTTCGACCTAACCATCCTGGGGTGAATGAGAAATGACAACTTGAAGATTGGGGATCTCCACCGGGGGGCCCTCCTTTTCTGAATCAGAGGTCATATGGACGCGTTTCTGGGCGATGGCTGTATCGGAGGAATGCGTCGGACGATCGGTGGAAGGGACCACTGAAGGAGGGGCTTGATCCAATTCTGCATCGCTACCTTCATCTTTAGAGCTAGAGGATTCAAAATCCACAACTAGAGGTGGAGAGAAAGGAGCCCATCATTTGGGCTTGGGCTTGGAGAGGTTATCCTTATTCTTTTTTGCCGGGAGAGATGGGCAGGAGTTCTGCAGATGCCTTGATTGGTGGCAATGGCGGCAACGGAATGCAGTATTTTCGTAATCCAGTGTCTGGGTCCAGACAAAGTCGTTGATCTTGAGATTGATTTGTTCTGGAAGTCCTTTGCTCAAATCTAACTCTGCACATATTCTGGCATATGTGTAGAGACCTTTGAGATCCTGCCAGTAATCTCCCATAATGAAACTGTCCAAGGTGTTTCCTATGGCTTTATAGACTGCACTACGCCATAAGTGGGCAGGTAAGTTTGGAAGCTTGATCCATACAGGTGTCCTAGTAATGACTGCAGTTGCTAGATCAAAATCTGGGAACCAAGGAGTCAAGAAGAGCCCTGCAGTTCCCTTGAACCAAGGGCCTTCTTTTAAAGCCTTTTCATAATGCTTACTGTCCTCAAATAGAACAATGAAGTATCCTTTTGAACAGAAACTGATCTTACAATGATGAGTCCAGTTTGCATGGATCCATTCATAGAGATCTTGAGATCGTGGCCACAGTCCGTTAAATCTGCAAATGATGGCTCTTTCTGCAAAATCTTGAAGTTGGATTGCAGGACCTTCATGGGTGATTTCAACAGAGGGAACTTCCTCTATCTTGTCAACCAAAAAAGGCTTAGGTTTAAGGGCTTCCGGGGGTTTGGGGTGCTCAGAGTGTACTGCATCTTTGTAAGAGAAAGGAGGAGCAGAGGATGACTGTCCTGCTGCACCTCCTCTCAAACGAAGGGTTAACACCAAAGAGCAATTTCTAGTAATGCTGTAAGAAGAGAGGGGAAGAAGGTCTTCAAGTTGTTTACCTTGAAAGAGAAGTCTCTGAAGGCCTGAAGGGATCCCAATCCGTCATTCTAGATCCAGTTTGAGATCCAGCACCAAATCTGAAGAACTGACCCATTGCAGGATGGTTCTGCCTGTAGGTTGAGAAATTTGGATCTGAAAGGAGTCAAAGAAGTGCCTAGACACAGTGCTAGGGCCTCTTGTGCGTCCGAGAGCAGATCTGCCATGGCGATGATAGGGAGGGGATTTCTCCTCTGCAAGCATATCTGGCGAGTTCGAGAAGCCGATCCGCTGCTTGCTTACGACAGAGATGAAATCTGAGGGATCTTCACCGTTAAGACTTACGCACCTTTTTGTTTGCAGATCGGCGTGAGGGCTTGGCTGAAAATCACGCCAACCTATGTGAGGGCAAGAAGGCTGCATTTTTTGTCTTTGCATAAATGCTCTGTGGAGGAGATCGGTGGTCGTGGCAAGATCGGACCACGCAGGGATCGATTGAGGCTACATTTTTTGATTTCGAGCAGCATCTTGGTTCGCTGCGGACTGCCGTGGAGAGCGCGTGCAGAGTGGTGAAGAGGACTGTCGACGGAGTTTGCAAGAGCGGCGGTGTGCGGGGAAAGGTAAGGAAGATTGCCGAGGAAGCCAACCCCAGCCTGTGGGTAGAAGGAAGTCGGCCGCAGTGATTTGCGTGTTGGAGAAACCCATTGCTCCAAACCCTAACCAACCTAATTCTTCCTTTGAGGATTAGGTCTTCTATCAAAATCCCTTTTCTTATTCTAAAAACCAAACTTCTTTCTTCCTCCAACTTTCTTAAGACGAGCTACATAGGCTCGAGAATCTTCTTCTTCCTTTAGCTTCCTTTCTCTAGACAAAAGTCTTGAATCTTCCTGAGAATAATATGCCCATAGTTATTCCAAACTTGGAGCTTCCTTTCAACTAATTATACCTGTTTCAAATGAATCCCATGAACGTGGTAGTCCATTAAGTGTTGAAGTCACGAGTTTTTTGTCAAAAACAATTTCATCAATAACTTGTAATTGATCTCGCAATTGAGAAATCCTTACAAATTATGAAGTCATTGTATCGTTCTTTGTCATTCTTATATCATGAAGATCATTTTTCAAACTCATGACTTGGCCAATATTGTTGATATTATATAAATCATTTAGGGCATCATACATCTTCTTTGAAGTGTTAAGCTTTGAGATGTATGGAATTAGACGACCCTTGAAGGATTCCACAATAATTCTCATGGAAGTGATGTCATCTTTCTTGTACTTCTTATTTCTTGCTTCATTTGTAGGTTCAACCACCTTGCCTTGCACAATTTCCAAAATACCTTCCCTTGAAAGAATTAGATCGATTTTTGTCTTCCAGGCCCTAAAGTTAGTAGCCCTCTCTAGCTTGTTCTCTGATTTCATAGTAGAAGCCATGGATGCAACTTGATTATAGATCTAGGGTTTCTTCAATGTGATCTCAAGATAGGTCTTTTTCAAGAGCGATCTCTCCGCTCTTTTCTTTCACCAAAGCTTGGATACCATCTTGAATTTTCAAGTACAAAAGGTACAAGTACTTATTTCTGAAACTTGATGATTACTTCTAATGATGTAGGTGATTATTTTATTTTTCAAGATATCATTAAACAATTAAACATTCAAAAATTCAACCATAGAAAGCACTATAGCAATAGAAATCACAATGCACAAAGAGACAAGAAGATTTTACCTTGGGAAAACCCACAATGGTGCGAAAACCCAGCCAACCTTTTCCTTAGAGGATCAATGCAAAAAGAGATACATCAAAGTCAATTATTTATAGTACAAAAGACCGATCTGTTATCTTCATCAAGATGGTCCTACCTCGTTGGATATTTCATTTCTAGAATATTGAATCTCTAGAGCACGAGGTCTATCATAGATATGTTCCGGAAGATCTTAACTATGGTTTGTACCTATCATTTCCTCGTCATCAGACTTCCAATAAAGAAATTGAAAGAGGTATTTCCTATAATAAATCGAAGGATCTATCCCCTCTCATAATTATGCTGATTATGACCAAAGAATGATATAGTATCTGATTTCTCTTAGTTAGCATATTCCGTTGAATGAGCGAAAATGAAAAGGTTATTACCCAGAGAACCTTTTGGGGATTTGACCAAAAATATGACCATCCACCAAGAGCCAAATCAACCCTCCACTAGATCCAAGACAAGTGTCCACAATTATTACCATAGAATCTCTGCAACAAGGTCTCCAAGAGAGCCGAATTTTGTCCCGCAACTCTCCCTCAAACTTTGCACTACGCCACAAAAATATATCACAGAAACAAAGTCTCCAAGAGGGCCAGAATTTGTCCTGCGATTCTGCCTCACTTTGCATTATGCCACAAAAGATGTACCATCGAAAATCAATCAAAACTCGACCTCCTTTGATTGTTAGAACGAGGGAAAATGTAATGTATCTCTTCTTATGTTTTCATCCTTGCACTCCTCTTCTTGGCTCAAAACATATATGTATATAATGATTTGAAGTGTGTCTTTGGAGGAGAATGAATAGACTGCTTATAGCCTCCCAATCATGTGAATGTGCATCTTTCATGGGTAGGTTGACATGACTTTTCAAGGTTCGACTTGGTCACTTGTGGAGGCAAATAAAATTTTTCAAATTTCAAATTTTCGCACTCTAATAAGGTCATGAAGAACAGGGCTTATAAAATTTATTTTGAATAAAAATAAATAAATATTTTACTTTTCTTGCAAGCATGAATAACACACTTCAAATATTCTTTTCTTTTACAAATACAATTTATATTTTTCATCATTAAAAGTACAAATGATACATTATGAAGACTAATTATAGCTACAAAAATCCAACAGATTGGATGTCATGGAAGTTGACAGAAAGAGAGATCTTTAAGTTGGAGATATAAGTGTGGAAGAAGAGGAGTCTCCAGAAGAAGAAGCAACAATTGAAAAGATAGTTGAGAGCAGTTCTTGGATCTACCTCTAAACCAAAGCCAGAGGTGCCAACTTATAATGGTAGCATGAACCCTAAAGAGCTCATTGACTAGATCAATGATATGGACAAGTTCTTTGAATATGAGGAGATGGAAGATGAAAATAAGGTAAAGTTCTGGAGTAAAATGGCATGAAACTTTACAGTGGGATGGTGTGCAGGCTAAAAGAAGAAGGAAGAATAAGTATAAAATCAAAAGTTGGGATAGGATGGTTGCAAAACTCGGAGATATGTTTCTACCTAAATATTATTGGCTCTCTTTATTTAGACAAATGCAAAATCGTAGACAAATATTGATGTCTATAAGGGAGTATATTGGGGAGTTTTATAAAGTAAATATTAGGGCAAGATATGTGGAGGACACTGCAAAGAAGAAAACCAGGATAAATGGCCTCATATTAGACATTTTGGATCAAATCAATGTGTTGTCTCCTAAAATATAGAGGAAGCATATCAGCTTGCCTTGAAAGCTGAAGAGAAACTTGACGGAAGCAGTATGGCAGAGGGAAAAGTTCTACTAAAGGAAAATCATAATCTTCTATTAGAGGGAGATCTATAGTCGAGCAAGATGAAGCTAGTAGCTCGAGTAAGCAAGAATCATAAAGAAGTAACACTAGATGATGAAGAAGTAGAGGCAGAGGAAGAGAGTATAGATGTAAAAAATGTGGTAAGATAGGGCATAGGTCATTTGAATGCTCATAAAATAAGAACAGACTAGATAAATGTTGTTGTTGCACAAGCAAAAGAAAGAGACGAAGAGGTACATGGATTTGAGAATGTACCTGAGACAAGAGTGTCTTTATTATTAAATAAAATGATGTTGAAATCCAAGAAGGAAGTTGTTGAACCAACTTAAAGAAAAGTCTTATTAAAGATTGTTTGCAAGGTCAAAGGAAAATGATGCAATGTTGTGATTGAAAGTGGAAGTACCGGTAACTTGGTCTCCATAGAGGTGGCAGAAAGTTAGATTTGAAGAATATTAAACACTCTACACCTTATAAGGTTTATTGGCTTAAAAAAGGCCATCAATTATTGGTGAATGAATAATGTGAAGTGGAGTTGCAGATAGGCAACTACAAGAACAAAATTCTTTGTGATGTCATGCCAATAGATGTGTGCCACATTCTATTGGGAAAACCTTGGTAGTTTGATAGGAGTGTTACACTAATCCAAAATTATGCAGGAACGCAAAAAAATACAAATATACGCATAAACACATAGATGCAACAGAAATAAAACTCCATTTCATTAATATCAAAGAATTGAAATATGCTTACATACAGAAATGGAAAACAAACTAGCTTGGGCGATGGTAGCTTATATCTGAGAACATATGTGGCAGCTACATGCCTCTAAATTATGTTCCAATGAGGGTCAAAGGCCTATTTATTATTGAGAAACAATGGAAAACCCTAAACATCCAAAAACCTAACCCTAGGAGATGAAGCGCCAAAATTGTGGGCCCCATTTGGGTAAATTGGTACATTAACTTATGGGGGTCGTATCTTTGGCACATGATCTCCATTTAGCTATCATAATATCTCATTTCAAAGATATCAAAGATTGGTACCTGGTGATAACCAGACTTCAAGTCAATATTGCTGAAATATTTGGCCCCTTGAGTTGGTCCAGAAGGTCATCAATCCATGGGATTGGATACCTATTCCGGAAAATGATCTTGTTCAGCACCAGATAGTCAATAAAGAGTCTCCATGTCTCATCCTTCTTCTGTACCAACACAATCGGGCTCCCATAGGTTGATGAACTTGTCCTGATGTGCCCTTTCTGTAACAGCTCCTGAATCTTTCTCTTGATTTCATTGTTTTCCTGAAAAGAGCATCGATAGATCGGTCCATTGGGTAGCGGTGCACCTGGGGTTAGATCAATGGAGTGCTTGACTTGACAGTGTAGAGGTACCCCTATGGGTGAGGTGAAGATGTCCTTGTACTCCTCCATAACCTTGTCCATTTGTCGCTATCGTGCGGAGGAGCCCTGTTTGGAGTACTGTGGCTAGCATCTTCTCCTTGCCTCGAGGACGAATCATAAAGAAAATAAATTTCCCAGCATGGGAAATGATTTTACTGCATTGCTTCGCAATGATCAAATAAATGGTAGTAGGTGGTGCTACCTCTGGTATCTTGTACAACTTATTGCCCAAAGTAATAATAATAGTGTGAGGCTTAGACTCATACACAACATGACGTTTCCAGAAGTATGGTTGGCATAATAATACATCACAAACTTCAAGAGGAGAAACATCACACAATACCTCACTGTGAAGGGCTTGATGTTGTAGGGAAGACGACATTGTTGGCTGACGCAGAGATCTCGCCCTTAGTGAAGCCACCAAATGGTTTACAGCTGGGGGAGTGGTGTGGTCGGTAGGCCCAACCGCTTCATGACCTCTGTTGAAATGAGGTTCTTTTGGATCCCCTTGTCAACAATGAACTGCAGCGGAAAACCCTTTACCCACATTTGTGAGTGGAAGTGTTGCTCCCCCTCCTTTGGATTTGTGGACTCATCCTTTCGGATCTTGGTGGTGGCAATGGTGGCACAAGGATTTGCATCGATAATATGCTTCCCTTTGTCATTCCCCTTGTTAGTTTCAAACTCAGAGTTAGAACATGAGCCTTCAGCTCGGCCACCAGTGACTGCTTAGCTCAACACTCACTTGTGTTGTGAGTGGGGCTCTTATGGAACTCACACCATTTCCATGTATCCTTCTTTGTCTTTGTGGTGTTATTCTTTGATTGTGGCTTCAGTGGGTTGTCCTGGGTCACCCCGCCTTGGCTTTGTCATTTGTTTAGCACTTTGGGGGCGTCTTTCCCTTGCTTCAGATTCACAAATCCAAATTCTCGCTTCTTTTGTTTAAATTTCTGCTCAATCTGGACAACGTATCGATAGGTGGCACCAAGCGAGGAGATGTCCAAGAACTTCATCTCATCTTAGATGTACTTGTGCAGGTAGTCGCAGTTATTAAGTAACAAATGTCACTCAGAATCCTTGATACCCAGCTTTGTACGAAGGGTATGCAAAACATTTGTGAACTCCGACACATCTTGGTCCCTTCCTTACCGCAACATGATTCACTTTATGTATTTATCTTCATAGCTCCCAACAGGGTAATATTGTTCCTTAATGGCGTCTCAGAAAGAATTCCAAGTGGGTGTGGCTGAAAACAATAAGGATTCCTTCTCGTCCTTTTCTTTACATTAGGTTTCCCACTAGTACTTGATATGTGGGGTGGCTTGGAGGAGTGCAAAAAGTAATATTTTCCCAATTGGAAAGGTCATGAACTAAAAAATATCCTTCCAACAAATTTAACCATCTATTTATAACGTCTGCATTTATCTGACCTTCAAATATGGGATTGTCAAAGTTAACTTGTAACTTAAAAGGAGTGGTGCCTCTAGAGTGGTTGTTGGATGAAGATGTGTCGCCTGTGGGTAGCTGTTGAAGGATCTGGGCAAGGTTATCCATCATCACGTTCCTTTGTCGCTCGAGGTCTTCATCGAGCAGTATTTTGAAAGGATCTCCTGCTCCCTCGTCTTTCTTTTCTTCCACCATCAGAGGTCGTCGGGGTTTGCGAGGATGGTCTTGCAAAGGTTCAACCAGTTTGAGCCCTAACTCCTTATACCCTGACCTCATTGGCGACATGCAAAGAAAAATAGAGAAAGAGAAGACCACTATAATACCACTAATCTGGAATTATGCAGGAATGCAACAAAATACATATATACACATAAACACAGAGGTGCAGCAGAAATAAAGCTTCATTTCATTAATATCAAATAACTGAAATATGCTTACATACCAAAATGGAAATAAACTAGCTCGGGCAATGGTAGCTTATCTCGAAGAGGAGATGTGGCGGCTACATGCCTGTGAAATGTGTTCCAATGAGGCTCAAAGGCCTATTTATTATTGAGAAACAATGAAAAATCCTAAATATCCAAAAACCTAACCCTAGGAGAGGAAGAGCCAAAATGGTGGGCCCCATTTGGGTAAAATGGTACATGAACTTCCCAGGGTCGTAACTTTGGCATACAATCTCCATTTGGCTATCATAATAGCTTGTTTCGAAAATCTCGAAGAGGAAGATCAAAACAAAATAGTAAATTAGTTTGGCACTTTTCTGGTCTCTCTGTTTTCTCTGAAAACACCTTTTAGTCACTCAAAACGGCTCCCAAATTTTAGGACCCGAAAAAACTGCCAAAAATAATAAGTTGTGCTACAATTAAGGAAACTAAAAAGAAACAATAGTGGGGGTCCAAGTGGAATAGGCGGGTGGCCACCAATATCCACCTAGATTTGTCTTCTGCCTTTAGGAAGCAATGGTCCCCATTGTGTCGAGTGTCTCCATGAGATGGGGAAACTTCTGCTGAATTTGGTCCCTGGTGAGTCACTTGCCTTGGTGTAGGAGTTGGCCAGCTTTGACAACCAGATACAGTTGGATCTTCTGTTGGTGAGTGTTCTTGATCTGCATGTCCATGATACGATCAGTTGTGGCTTGTTTCATGCAGTCTGGGTTTAACTCTGTTTGTGTGAGTTGTTCTGCAATGTTTGATGTGTCTGGTAATGGTAGAAAGTATGGTTGAAGGCGGTCCAACACTGGGTGCGAGCCAAGGAATAGTGGAATGTTGATCTCGAAAGCAGTGTACCCTACAACCTCAGTCATGGCGTAAGGCCCATATCGGAGTGGGTGAAGCTTGCGGTGGGGCCCAGTGAGGCGCTCCTTCTATAAATGTAACCAAACTTTGTCACCCACTTGGAGCTTGTGTGGCACCTGATGTTGATCATGACATTACTTGTACTTAGCATTAGCTTTATCCAATATGTCATGGACCTACCGGTGGATGTGTTGAATGCACTCAATGAAGTTGTTAGCCTTGTCAACTTCGGAATGGACATTAGCCGAATCTGCCTAAGTAGCTACAAACGGTATGGCCACATCAATGGGACATAGTGGTTGGAATCCCAACCACACCTAAAAGGGGTTGTGGCTAGTTGAGTTATGGAGAGCTTTGTTGTAGTTGTGTTGGACATAGAGAAGGCTATCATCCCATGTGTGTGGATGCTTCAAGTTGTACATATGCAAAATGTGTACAATCATCTTGTTGATGACCTCTATTTGGCCATCAGTTTGGGGGTGGAAATTCATGGACTTAGTGAACTTAGTATCCAACATTGACCAGAGTCTTGACCAAAATGTACTTAGGAACCTGTTGTACCGATATGAGATAATGGACTGTGGGATCCCAAAGTGTACCCACACTTGTTCAAAGAATAGCTTAGCAGCGGCTGCTTTTGTGATACTCTTCTTGTAGGGCGCCAGAATGGCCAACTTAGAGAATTTGTTGATGGCCACAAAAACACAGTCGTTTCCTTCTTAATAGAAGGAAGGTCCGACATGTAATCCATGGAGATGGATTCCCAAGGTCAACTAGGAGTAGGTAGGGGAGTGTATGTGCCTTGCTTCTTGATGGTTGGTTTGGCAATGGTGCAGGAAATACAGGATCTGATGTACTTCCCAACATCCTGTCAAAGGTTTGAACAATAAAAATACTTCTGCAATACTGCAATTGTTTTCTCAACCCCGAAATGTTTAGCGAACCAACTGTAATGCGCCTCCAAAATTATCTTGGCACGCTCGCTCGAAGGAACACAAAGGTGTCCCAAGTGGCATAATAGTGCATCCTGGAGGTGAATATTTGGAAATTGCTTGCCTTCTTGGAGCGTCTGGTATGTGTTTCCGAATTCTATATTACTCTTGTAAATATGCAGCCACCCTGCAGTCTCGTACCCACAAGAGTTGAGCACAATGGCCAGCCGAGGTAGTCTGCAACATTGTTGGTGCTGCCCTGTTAGGTAAACTTGACTCGGGATAGAGTCAAAGCTGACCAGGTTAAACAGTGATGGTTTTGGGGCACATGGTATTGTGCACCCATAGTATTCTGCCCATGGTATTATATGTAATGGAGCTTATAAAAGGCTGGAATGACTTCATTGTAATGAAAAAGGCCTGGAGGTGAGCAGTGAAGGCTCACTTGGTCGGATTGGCCAGGGTTTTGGCCAATGCTAATGAAATATCATTAGGTTGGTTTTTTCCCCAGATTTGGGGTTTTCCCGGATAAACATGTGCGTTTATGTGTTTATGGTTGTTGCTGGTTATTTTTTATATTTGTTCCTCTCAGAAATTCTCAATATTAATTTATGTTATATAGTCAATTTTTGAACAATTGGTATTGGAGCCAAATGTTGGCTTCAAAGGGATGCTTTTGTTGCCAAGGGTTTTAGTGGCCTGGTGAATGAAATAAATTTTAAGATTTGAAGATTTGAGTTCAAATAAAGGCAGCAAGTGGCTGGAGAGCAGCTCCATCATGTGGCAAGCCTGAGCTGCATAGATCTGAGATCCCAAAAAGGGTTTCAAGGCCATGGTTATACGAAATCGATGATGCATGCGGTGAATATGAAGGGCGTGGTCATGAGCCACCGGGGGGCGTATGTTGCGTCCCTCGGCTTTGCTTTGTCCTGGGGAATGGCTGACGGTTGTGTTTATCTATGGACTCTGCCCATGTTCCACTGCAACGGGTGGTGTTATACATTGGCCATCGTAGCGTTCTGCGGCACCAACATCTGCTTGCGTCAGGTTACTGCCTGGGGGATCTTCACCTCCATAGCCGAGCACAAGGTGACCCATTTCTGCACGGCCCCAGTGGTTCTGAACGCAATATTGAACTCTGTAACCAAGGATCGAGTCTCCATCTCACGCGGCATTAACATGATGACTATCGGTTCGGCGCCTCCAACTTCTGTACTGGAGAAGATGGAAGAGCAGGGCTTCCATGTGATGCACACATATGGCCTCAACAAGTCCAACAGGCCGTCAGTCAGGTGCGCGTGGAAGGAGGAGTGGGACTCGCTCCCGCCGCCGGATCGAGCGAGACTGAAGGCCTGGTAGGGCGTGCGTTACGTCTCCCTGGAAGGGCTGGATGTGATGAATCCAAAGATCGCAGCGACGACAGCTGGGACTCTTCATTCTCAGCGGCAACGGAATGGTAAGGAATGTCACCCTGCACAATCTGGCGGATCCAACGGGAGTGGTGACGTATGGAGGACCGTTTCATATTGTATCGATCACCGGAGCTTTTCCCCGCACCACCGAGAACCAGGAAGCTACAGGAATCACGGTCAGTCTGAAAGACGTGCAATCTGGTGCCATAGTGGCAGGAAGCGTGATGGGCAGCCTGCTAGCGTTCGGACGCGTCTTTGTCATGGCGGGCACAGCCGCCGACATCCACCAGGAGCTGCTGAACGTCCAGCCTGCGCAGGTTCAGCCACGTGGATTGTTCCAGTCGGATCTGACAGAAGCCCAAAGGCAGACAAATATGATGTCGGAGATCCACTCACTTTTGGGAAACAGCCGTGTCTAACCTTCCGCCCGAGCACAGAAACGACCACGTGGTGAAGGGCATATAAGACCAGACATTGTTTCCAACCTGCGAAAGTGAGTCAATGAATTGTTTTAATTTTTGTGTATTGTGTAAGGAAATCCATCGCTGAGGCGTCGACGACTGAGAGAGGATGGGTCAAAATAGCAGCAGAAATAAACAAAAATAATAATTAATGAAGTCAAAATTATTGCATGTAAATAGGCATACTACTGTAAGACCTGGTAAGGCATGTGTACCCCTGGGTAATCGCCGGTAAAGTGTGCGTTAGACCTAGATGATAGGGGGGATGTCGAGTTAACAATACCCCGGGTAAAAACTCTGAGGGGGGTAAGGGCTAGAGTGAGTGGGACTGTCTCACTTAGCAGGTTTGGCTGGAGTTAGTCAAGGAACCCCAAGTCAAGTTTAAGGGGGGAATTGTTAGGTGACCAGGTTAAATAGTGATGGTTTTGGGGCACATGGTATTGTGCACCCATAGTATTCTGCCCGTGGTATTATATGTAATGGAGCTTATAAAAGGCTAGAAGGACTTCATTGTAATGAAAAAGGCCTGGAGGTAAGCGGTGAAGGCTCACTTGGTCGGATTGGCCAGGGTTTTAGCCAATGCTAATGAAATATCATTAGGTTGGGTTTTTCCCCGGATTTGGGGTTTTCCCGGATAAACATGTGTGTTTATGTGTTTATGGTTGTTGCTGGTTAATTTTTATATTTGTTCCTCTCATAAATTCTCAATATTAATTTATGTTATACAGTCAATTTCTGAACACGCCCTTCTTGTACTTAACATTCAAATGTAACTGTTGTAGGTATGTGGACCATTTATGATGGTGATCGTTCTGCAACTTCCCCTGTGTTTGTATGAACTGCAAGGGTTGGTGGTCTATGTGGATGATTATTTCATTTCCCAAAATGTAATGCTTCCATTGTTGGGAGGCCCGAACAATGGAATAAATCTCTTTGTCATAGGTGGGATACTTTTGGACTGTGTCTGAAAGTGTCTCACTATGATATGCCACGGGATGCCCCTGCTGAGTAAGAACTGCACCAATATCATAATCAGGGGCATTTGTCTTAATCTCAAATGGTTGCTGCAAGTTTGGTAATGTGAGCGTTGATGCAGAGAAGAGGTGAGGCTTCAACTCGACAAATGCCTTCTGTTGGGATCCAAACCAAAATAACTTTGCTTTTGATCCTCCTTGGTGACTAGACTCAAAGGCCAAGGGATATGAGAGAACCCCAACACAAACATGCAGTAGAAGTTGACAAGACCCAGAAAGCTGTGAAACTTTATTAGAGTGGTTGGAGCTGACTAATCTCGAATGACTTATATCTTTGTTGGGTCCACATGCACACCCCGCTCATCAATGATGTACCCCATATATTGAACTTGTGTCATACCAAAAGTTCCTTTCTCTAAATTGGTGCACAACTTGTGTTTCCACAGGGTTTGGAGGACCTGTGGAATATGGTGAAGGTGCTCTTCCCAACTCTGGCTGAAGATCAGAATGTCATCCAAATACACCACTATGAATGAGTTAGTGAAGGGTCGCAAGATGTCGTCCATTAACCTCATGAAGGTTGCGGGGAAATTCGTCAACCCGAAAGGAATGACCAGCCATTTGAGAAGGCCCTCCTTGGATTTGAATGCAGTCTTCCAGACATCAGAGGGTTCAATCAGTTCCTGGTGATAACCAGACTTCAATTCAGTTTTGTTGAAATATGTGGCTCCCTTAAAGCTTGTCCAGAAGGTCATCAATTTGTGGGATTGGATACCTATTCTGGAAAGTGATCTTGTTTAGCGCTCGATAGTCAATACAAAGTCTCCAGGTCCCATCCTTCTTCTGTACCAACACAATCGAGCTCCCACAGGGTGATGAACTTGGCCTGATGTGACCTTTTTGCAACAGATCCTAAATCTTCTTCTTGATTTCATTATTCTCTAGAACATATTATCGATAGATCGGTCCATTGGGTAGCGACGCGCTCGGGGTTAGATCGATGGAGTGTTTGACTTGACAGTGTAGAGGTACCGTTGTGGGTGAGGTGAAGATGTCCCTATACTCCTCCACAACCTTATCCATTTGTGTTTGTCATGCGGAGAAACCTTGTCTAGAGGTCGTGGCCACAATATTCTTCTTTCCTTGAGGGCGAATCATAAGGAAAATAAATTTCCCAGTTTGGGAAATGATCTTACTGCATTGATTCGAAGTGATCAAAGAAATGATGGTATGCAGTGCTACCTCTGATATTCTGTACAACTTATTGCCCAAAGTATAATAACTGTGCGAGGCTTAGACTCAGACACAACATGTCGCTTCCACAAGTATGGTTGGCCTAATAATACATCACAAACTTTAAGAAGAGCAACATCACACAATACCTCATCTGTGAAGGGCTTGATGTTGTAGGGAAGGTGACATTTTTGGCTGACACAAAGATCTCACCCTTAGTGAAGCCATCGGATGGTGTACGACTGTAGGTGTGGTGTGGTCAGTAGGCCCAACCGCTTCACGACCTCTGCTGAAATTAGGTTATTTTGGCTCTTGCTGTCAACAATGAACTGCAGCGGAGAACCCTTCACCCACATTCATGAGTGGAATAGTCGCTCCCCATCCTCTAGATCTTTGTACTCATCCTTCTAGATCTAGGTGGTGGAAATGGTGGTACTATGCTCCACATTGATAATATGATTCCCTATGTCATTCCCCTAGTTGGTTTCTAACTTAGATTCAGAACATTCATCTGATTCCGAACATTCATCTGATTCAGAAGCCTTCAGCTCGACCACCAATGACTATTTGGGTTGACACTCACTTGTGTTGTGAGTGGGGCTCTCATGGAACTCACACCGTTTCCTTATGTTCTTCTTTGTTTTTGTGGTTTTTTTTTGCTTGCGGCTTCAACGAGTTGTCCTGGGTCGCCCTGCCTAGGCTTTGTACATTGTTCTGTGGTTTGGGGGTTCCTTTCCCTTGCTTCAGATTAGCAGATCCAAAGTCTCACTTCTTTTGTTTAAATTTATACTCGATCTTGACAGCGTATCGATAGGCGGCGCCAAGCGAGGAGATGTCTAGAAAATCCATCTCGTCCTGGATGTACTTATGTAGGAAGCCACAGTACTTGAGTACCAAATGCCACTCATAATTCTTGATGCCCAACTTCATGTGAAAGGGTATGGAAAACACATGTTAACTCTAGCACATCTTGGTCCCTTCCCTACCACAACATGGTCCACTTTATGTATTTATCTTCATAGCTCCTGACATGGTAATATTGTTCCTTGATGGTGTCTCAGAAAGAATTCCAAGTGGGTGCGACTGAAAATAGTGAGGATTCCCTCTCGTCCTTTTATTCACAGTAGGTTTCCCACTAGCCCTTGACACGTGGGGTGGCTTTGAGGAGTGCAAAAGTAATATTTTCCCAATTGTAAAACTCATGAACTGAAAAAGATCCTTCCAACAGATTTAACCATCTATCTATGGCATCTGCATCTATGTGACCTTCAAATATGGGAATGTCAAAGTTAATTTGTATCTAAAAAGGAGTGGCGCCTTCAGAGTGGCTGTTGGATGAAGATGTCTCGCCTATGGGTAGCTGTTGAAGGATCTAGGCAAAGTTATCCATCATCGCGTTCCTTTGGCACTCAAGGGCTTCTTCGAGCAGTATTTTGAAAGGATCTCCTTGCCCCTCATTTTTATTTTCTTTCGCCATAAGAGGCAGTTGGGGTTAGTGAGGCTAGTCTTGCAAAGGTTCAACCAGTTCCAGCCCTAAGTCCTTATACCGTGACCTCGTTGGGGACATGTAAAGAAAAACAAAGAAATAAGAGACTACTCTGATACCACTAATATGAACTTATGCAAGAACACAAAAAAATACAGATATACACATAAACACAAAGATGTAGCAAAAATAAAACTTCATTTCATTAATATAAAAAAACTGAAATATGCTTACTTACAAAAATGGAAATAAACTAGCTCAGGCGATTGTAGCTTATATCTGAGAAGAGATGTGGTAGCTACATGCATCTGAACTATGTTCCAATGAGGCACAAAGGCCTATTTATTATTGAGAAACAATAGAAAACCCTAAATATCCAAAAACCTAACCCTAGGAGATGAAGCGCCAAAATGTGGCCCCTGTTTGGGTAAATTGGTACATCAACTTCCGAGGGTCGTAACTTTGGCATACGATCTGTTTGGCTATCATAATACCTCATTTCAAATATTTCTAAGATGAGATCGATAACAAACTAATAAGCTTAATTGTCACTTTTATGGTCTCTCCATTTTACCTAAAAATATCTTTTAATCCCTCAAAACGGCTCTAGAAGTTTAGGACCCAAAAATGCCAAAAATAGTAAGTTATGCTACAATTAAGGAAACTGAAAAGAAACAATAGTGGGGGTCCAAGTGGAATAGGCGGGTGGCCGCCAATATCCACCTGGATCAGTCCTCCAGCCTTAGGAAGTAATGGTCTCCATTGCGTTGAGTGTCTCCATGAGACGGGGAAACTTTTGCTAAACTTAGTCCCTGGTGAGCTACTTGCATTGGTGAAAGAGTTGGCTAGCTTTGACAACCTGATATAATTAGATCTCCTGCTGGAAAGTGTTCTTGATCTGCATATCCATGATCCGATCAGTTGTGGCATGCTCCAGGTGGTCTGGGTTTAAATTTGTTGGTGTGAGTTATTCTACAATGTTTGATGTGTCTAGTAACGATGGAAAGTATGGTCGAAGGCAGTCCACATTAAAAACGGGGTGCGGGCCAAGGAATCGTGGAATGCTGAGCTCGAAATCATTTTCCCCTACATCCTTAGTGATGGTACGGTGTAGGGTCCATATCGAACTGGGTGAAGCTTGGGGTTAGGCCCAGCAAGGTGCTCCTCTGCAATTTTAGCCAAACTTTTTCACCCACATGGAACTTGTGTGGCACCCGATGTTGATCATGACACTACTTGTACTTAGAAATGGATTTGTCCAATATGTCATGGACCTATTGGAGGATGTGCTAAATGTGCTCAATGAAGCTGTTAGCCTTATCATCTTTGGAATGGACATGAGCCGAATCTACCTGAGTAACTGCAAATGGTATGACCACATCAATGGGACATAGTGGCTAGAATCCCAACCCCACTTGAAAGGGGTTGTGGCTAGGTTAGTTATGGAGAGCTCTGTTATAGTTGTGCTGGACATAGGGGAGGATATCATCCAATGTGTGTGGATGCCTCGAGTTGTACATACACAGAATGTGTACGACCATTTTGCTGATGACCTATCTTTGGCCATCAGTTTGGGGGTGGAAAGTCGTGGACTTAGTGAGTTTGGTATCCAGCATCGACCAGAGTCTTGACCAAAATGTACTTAGGAACCTACTATCCCGATTTGAGATAATGAATTGTGGGATCCCAAAGTGTACCCACACTTGTTCAAATAAGAGCTTAGTAGTGGCTTCCGATGCGATACTGTTCTTGCAAGCCGCCAAAATGACCATCTTAGAGAATTTTTCGACGACCATGAAAACACAATTGTTGTCATGCTTAGTAGAAGGAAGGCCCAAAATGTAATCCATGGAGATGGATTCCGAAGGTAGACTAGGAGTAGGAAGAGGAGTGTATATGCCTTTCTTCTTGATGGTTGGTTTGGCAATGGTGCAGACAGTGCAAGATCCAATGTACTTCCCAACATCATGTCAAAGGTTCGACCAATAAAAATACTTCTACAACACTGCCATTGTTTTCTCTACCCCTAAATGTCCAGCGATCCGACTTCTGTGTGCCTCCCAAATCATCTTGGCACGCTAGCTTGAAGGAAAATAGAGGTATCCCAAGTGGTATAACAGTGCATCCTGGAGGTGAAAATTTGGAACTTGCTTGCCTTCTAGGAGCGTCTAGTACGTGTTGTCGAATTTTGGATCGCTCTTGTAAAGATGCAGCCACCTCGCAGTCTCGTGCCCACAAGAGTCGATCACAATGGTTAAGACCATGATCGATGGTTGGTTGAGGTGGCTTGCAACATTGTTGGTGTTGGCCTTCTTGTCAAGTATGTGGACCATTTCTGATGGCAATCATTCTACAACTTCCCCTTGTGTTTCTATGAACTACAGGGGTTGGTGGTCTGTGTGGATGATCGTTTCCTTTCCCATTGATCCAGGTGGATCTCTAAAGCACTAGTGGCATGGTAAAAAGACTCAAAATTCAAAGTGGCAAAATTTCGATGAACTCAACATCAGATCAAAGTTCTCATCGCCCTGATCCCAACGGCGTGAACGACACTCAAATATGAGCTCAAATGGAGGAGATAGAGCCAGTGAAAGTTCAAGGTTGACTTGGACAAGTGGCAGACTAAGGAGGCAACAAACTGGTCAATTCTGGCATCGAAATCCGTTTAGTTTCCAGGAAAATTTGTGGGACACTTAAAATGTCCAGTAACCTCCAGTTTTGAGAAAATTCCTAAAATGGCTAATGGTTGTATTAAAATCAAAATAGGATAAATAAAAATAAAAAATGAAGTGGGGGGGGGGGGGGGCTGTCACCCCCGGACTACGGAACAAACACATTAAAATGGTAGAGGGGTCAGGGCTCGTTGACCAAGAACCCCTCCCCGTGCGCCGGAGCCACCGAAACAACGTGGTATCAATGGAGAAAGGTGTCGGCGGGGGTAGAACCCGCTCGACCCACGTGGTTGGCCCCCGAGCGAGCGACACCGTATTAAGACCATGTTCAAACGCAGAGAAACCGCATAGTCAAAACAAAAAACCGCATGCATATTTCGAGAGGGGCAGGATTTGATCCCCTGACCCCTCTCCAACCATTTTCTATCCTTGCCAGTGAGGCAAACCACCGCATGTGGTAAAGTCCGCCTGCGACCTAGTACTTAAGCGCAAATTGCAGAGGCACCGAGGAGGAGTTGCGTGAATTTCTAGATTAAACATTATTTTATTGCAGAGAGTGGAACCTTGATTCCTAGTAGGGGCCAGAACCTTGCCCCAGGGAATCTTGGGGGGTATCAAAATATTCTGAGAGGTGCATGAAGTCATTTTCTTAGAATTGAGTGTTTGGACAGGCATTTCTGCACAATTTTTTGCCAGGAATTTAGTGGTGTTGTCTGTTTTTGCAGTTGGTCTCTCCATTTCTCGACCATCTTCCAGCTATGAGGTATAAGGAGTTTATGTAAATGTTGACTGTACTTATTCATTTTTCATGCCACTTAATGAATGAAGGACTCCCCATTGTTGAGCAGGGCTCGGAGATGTAGTCCAAATTGGATGAATTCCATTATCAACTCTTGTGTCCTCTATTTCTTCTTTTCATGATCTTTTCTTCATGTTTTATGTGCGCTTAAGTTTCCTTGGTTAATATGCTCTTTTACATGTTATTCTTAATGCATCCATAAGCAAAAGATCTTGGATCACCCATAATGTAATGGTTCCATTGTCAGCAGGCCTGCACAATGGAATACATCTCTTTGTCATAGGTGGGATACTTTTAGACTGCGTTTGAAAGTGTCTCACTGTGATATGCCAAGAGATGCCCCTGCTAAGTAAGGACTGCACCAATAACATAGTCGGAAGCATATATCTTGATCTCAAACAGTTTCTACGGGTCTGGTAATGTGAGATTGGTGTAGAGCAGAGGTGAAGCTTCAACTCGACAAATGCTTTCTATTGGTATTCATACCAAAATAACTTTGCATTCGCTCCTCCCTTGGTGAATTGACTCAAAGGTCAAGTGATATGAGAGAACTCCAACACGAACCCATGGTAGAAGTTGGAAAGACCTGGAAAGTTGTGAAGCTTTGTTAAGTGGTTGGGGTTGACCAATCCCGAATGACTTGCATCTTGGCTGGGTCCACATGCACACCCAACTCATCAATGATGTACCCCAGATATTGAACCTGGGTCATACCAAAAGTGCATTTTTCCAAATTGGCACACAACTTGTGTTGCCACAGGGTTTGGAGGACCTGTTGAATATGGTAGAGGTGCTCTTCCCAACTCTAACTAAAGATCAGAATGTCATCGAGATACATCACCATGAATGAGTTAATGAAGGTTCACAAGATGTCATCCATCAGCCTCATGAGGGTTGCAGGGGCATTCGTCAACCCGAAAGGCATGATCATCCATTTGAAAAGGCCCTCCTTGGATTTTAAGGCAATCTTCCACACATCAGAGGGTTCGATCAGTACATGGTGATAACCAGGCTTCAAGTCAATCTTGCTGAAATATTTGGTTCCCTTAAGCTTGTCCAGAAGGTCATCAATTTGTGGGATTGGATACCTATTCCAGACAGTGATATTGTTTAGCACCTGGTAGTCAATACAAAGTCTCCAGGTCCCGTCCTTCTTCTGTACCAACATGATTGAGCTCCCATAGGTTGATGAACTTGGCCTGATGTGACCTTTCTGCAACAACTCCTGAATCTTCCTCTTGATTTCATCTTTCTCCAAAATAGAGCGTCGATAGATCGGTCCATTGGGTAGTGGAGCGCCCAGGGTCAGATCAATTGAGTGCTTGACCTGCCAGTGTAGAGGTACCCCAATGGTTGAGGTGAAGATGTCCTTGTACTCCTCCACAACCTTGTCCATCTATTGTTGTCGTGCGGTCTCGAGGTCATGGCCACAATATTCTTCTTACCCTGAGGGTGAATCATAAGGAAAACAAATTTCTCGCTCTGGGAAATGATCTTACTGCTTTGCTTTGCAGTGATCAAAGAATTAGTGGTAGGTGGTGCTACCTCCATTATCTTGTACAAATTATTTCCCAAAGTAATAATAACAGTGTGAGGCTTAGTCTCATACACAACATGCCACTTCCACAAGTATGGTTGGCCTAATAATACATCACATAGTACCTCATATGTTAAGCGCTTGATGTTGTAGGGAAGGTGACACTGTTGGCTAACGCGGAGATATCACCAATGTGAAGCCACCCGATGGTGTACGACTGCGGGTGTAGTGTGTTCGGTAGGCCCAACCACTTCACGACCTTTGCTGAAATAAGGTTCTTTTGGCTCCCACTGTTGACAATGAACTGCGACAAAGAACCCTTCACCCACATTTGTGAGTGGAAGAGTCTCTCCCCCTCCTCTGGATCTTTGGGTTCATCCATTTGTATCTTAATGGTGGCAATGGTGGCACTAGGTTCCGCATCGAGAATCTGATTCCCTTTGTCGATTTATGACTTAGAGTTGTGTTGTAGTACTCAACAACCCCACATTTAAATTTATTTTAGCTATATAATAAATAATGGGGACCCTTTTGAACTTTAATAAAATTCTCTATTCTTAATACAAATAAGACTATTTTTAAGCTTTTGTAAATAACCCTCTTTAATAAAGGTTTCATATATCATAATTATATATCGGAGGACTCAAACCATGCAAATATTATTAAAACTCGATAGGCCTTTTGTTGTTTAAAATAATGCATTATTGGATTAGTTATATTGGATTGTTCAAATATTGTAACATTCCTTATAAGAAAGTTACGATAAAACAATCCATGATCGAATTTCCCTGATATCTAAAGCATAAAGTGGGCATTTTCTGTATATTTATTACTTCAAAGTAACATCAGGCCCACAACTTGTTCACCTGGAATACCAAAGCTCCCATATATCGTAACTTTCAACCAAACCACATCTCAAAAAATCTGATGCCACAAACCTCCGATACCTAATATCCTTGATACCAAACAATTCTGCTATTATCAAACTCCCGATATCATAACATTTCGAGGTCTCACACTCTCGATACCCGATATCTCTTATACTCCTCCCCTCCGATATCTCAACCATTCGGTATTCCCGTCTTTGATCATATCGAGACTTTTCATATCGGATGACACTCTTTAAAATCCTCGATATTCCAAAATGTTGATATCAAACCCCCGGTCTATCTGCCCGCCTACACTTATAACCGTCTAATATTTAAATAATATATATTAAAAGTCTCGAATATCGTAACTTTTAGAATGCAACCATGGGATTTATTTGATATGTTGATGTGTCCATCACCCACGTGAATCCACATTTTTCATTTAATTTCCAAGAGTGGTGAATTTATGGTTTTTGAAGTTCTAAAACAATTTTGTTCATTTCAAATTAATATTGTCATGATTTGCCCTTTAAAGACATAAATCGTTATGGAAATTCATTATTTGCGTAAAGAGATTTCTAGTGAGAGAATTATCACTTAGTATTGTGTTTTCCATTGTAGGCCAGTCCCGATAAATGCAATTCAAAAGATATGTCGAGGGTAACTAAAGAAAGAAAGAAACCAGTTGCTCAACAATAGCCAATCGCTCCACCAACCGAAAATCTTGACACACTAGGCCTGTTTTCAGATACAATTTTTTCTTTAGCCGCTGGTAGCACCTCATGGGAATCTATTTGTCAGTTATTCGAAGAAAAGGGACCAAGTGTTACTAAAAGAACTGTCATAACTGAAGGTTCCGCTCTGGTTTCTAATACCATTTACAACGATGTTGCAAACTCATTTCTACACAGAGTTGTTGCTCGGACCAAGCTCCTACCCTACATAGATATGATCTGGTGAATTATGGAACATTTAAACAATGCAGACAGGAAATTCATAACAAAGAATGATACAATCATCAACTCTTTCAGTGGTAGTGATTTTAGCACTATGTATCATTTGCCTACTCCTCAACATAAATATGACAAACAATTCGTTGAGAAGTTCATGAGTGGCATTGATCATCCATTAGAACCCATCAAGGATTGGAGGAGAGATCCCAATAAGCACAAACACGAGGAAAATGTCATATATTCAATAGACTCCTTTGCAGGACCTTATTGCCAAATTGTTGCCATGGTATGTAGACTTTTCTCCTATCTTAATACTCAAAAGTTCCCAGATCAATGGACTCCTTTAATAGATGTTGCTTCTGAAGGATATATATTGGACTAGGGAAATATTTTATCTGATAACTTGGCACTCACATTCTGAATTTTAGAAGAAAGCATACAGTTTTAGAAGGTATAATTCCCCCTTTTTATATGAGTGTGTATGTTATGGATGCCCTATGCTATAATATGAATTTTTCCACCATGGGATGGAAATGGACTTTAGAGGATCCTACTCCTATTCACATATACCATAATATCCTCTGGGATTCTAAGTAACAACCCCATTTCTATAAGATTTGCTGGGTGTCATGTTGTCGATTCATCAAATTATCTTTAACAAAAGGGTTCCTAGGATTTCCACGGAAGCAGAGACATATTTTCTAAGACTTGGGAATTGGTTTGGTGAAGAGTGGTTTACCTACATTCGGGTCTATTGCAATCTAGCTAATCCACATGTTTTTCCCCTCTATGTTCATGATAAACTGTTAGCTTGTGAAATAGCCTACCAAACAATAGGTATCAGAATTTCTAAAGTACTCAAAGAATCCAATAAGAAAGTATGGCCTCCCTTTCCTTTCCATTGTGGTAAGTTCACATTAGATCATTTCAAACATGCAGCTATTGAGGTGAACTCTATTTTAGAGTTAAAGTTTCCTACTATCCCTAACAGGTAGTATGATCCTCATGGAACTACTAAAAAGGTTACTGCTCAATCAAGTGTAAGGAAATTCTCTCACAAACCTAATCAGTTTGATGATATTTTTGAAAAAGCTGCCACCTATGCCATATTTGCCAAACAGATTTCAGAGAAGCTAGCTCCACAAGAAATTAATCAGTTTTCACAATACAGGGAAGCAAGGCTATCCCGTTTACCCTTGGATTTGTTTAAACTTCCACAAGAAAGCACAGTTCAGGAAGAGGTTATAGTTATTTCTTCTAAATAGATTATTGATATCCCTGATCCAAAAGAGACAGGGGCTTCTTCTTCTACCCAGATTGAGGGACAACTGCCAAGTTATAAGCTTGAGGAGATTTGGGAACAATGTAGCTAGGCTCTAAAAGGAAATAAACCTGAGGTTTTGAAGACTCCATCATAGGAGAAGATCTTAGACATTTCCAAGACTGCATAGAAAACCTTGCTTACTATTGGGGCTTCTGACAAGCCTTTAGAGGTTGAAGATATAGATATTATACCAACATTCCTGACCTCTGAGGTTGCCTTAAGGGTCAAATAGATTCCGCCTCTCGAAATATTCTACAGTCCCCAACATAAGGTTGTGGTCAAAAGACAAAGAAAGAAAAGAAAGTTGATCAATCCTAGGCCTTAGTCCCTGGAAACACTGCTTTTGAAGTACTATGGAAAGGTTCACAGACTACCCATGTAGAGGAACTCGACAGACTCACATAGTTCACAAAAGCTTATGCTTTTGCCACTATGGACAAATCTACCAAGATTCAACAGCTTCTAAAGGTGATCCAAATGGAAAATGACATCCATATTATTCATCCACCCATGGAATTTACCCATGGTATTGTAAGTGGCATCCACCCATGGTATTTATCCACACATGGTATTGTAAGTGGCATTCACCCATGGTATTGTGACATCCACCCATAGTATTCATTCACCCATGGTAATTGCCCATGGCATTATGACATCCACCCATGGTATTCATTCACCCATGGTATTTAGCCACCCATGGAATTTACATATGGTATTGTAACCAAAAAAGGCTATAAGTAACAAGTCACATTTTTAAGAAAAAAAGTTTCTTTGTGGCAGAACATTTGTCCTTTTATAAAATGCGACTTGTTACTTATAGCCTTTTTTTTGTTACAATACCACAGGTAAATTCCATGGGTGGATAAATACCATGGGTGAATTAATACCATGGGTGGATGTCACAATACCATGGGTGAATGAATACTATGGGTGGATGTCACAATAACATGGGTGAATGAATATCATTGCTTGATGCCACTTACAATACCATGGGTGGATGCCACTTACAATACCATGGGTAAATTCCATGGGTGTCATTTTCCATTTGGATCAAAAGGAAAAGGATAACAGGATAATGCAATTGGAACAAGGCCTTGAGAATGAGAAGCAAATGATTTCTCAACAATGGCAAGGACAACTTATAGAGCTTCAAAACAATTTCAACACCCTTAAAGTTCAGTATGACTCTGATTTAAAGGTCTGAGATGCCCAGATTCGAGAATTACAACAAAAGAATGAACAATTGAAAGTCAATCCTGAGTTGGCAGAAATTAAAAAGGAAGCAGGAGAACTAAATACTCTCCTTGCTCGAGAGTAGGTCATTTTATGTCAGAAGTTAGCTATGATTCACAATTTGTGTCAAACAACCAGTTCATTTGTAGACCAATTGTTCGAACTAAGGACATACTTTGATGGTATTGAGGAGAAGATTGCGGGATATATAACATGGCAGGATAATGCTGAATGGACATTGTCCAACCTCCCAAGGATTGAAGAATCACACAAAGATATAGTCTTAAGAGAATGGGAAATTCGCTTGAAACAGACAAAGACAGTGGTATTCAATGCAAGGGACATCTCCAATGAGCTTATTGAAGGTATCATTGATAATTTGTTTCAAGAAAATCTTATTTTATATTTCCCTGAGGGTACTCTCCCCGATATTAAATTGTTAACTAATATGTGGTAGGATTTGTCAAAGAAAAAGGCCGAGAAGATTGAAAATATCTCTAAGATAGACTTAGAATTCCATTGCCATTTCTAAGTCAAACCTCATATCCAATGGTTAATGCTTAGATGTTTATCTAACACAACCACTCATATGTTGCCAACACTCAAGAACACTATTTTGAGGGTCAAATGTGCATTCAACCACGGTCTCCACTTGAATTGAAGCCTATGACAAATATCTACGAAATGCGACAACGTATGGGAGGGCAGTCTTCTTCACAATCTTAGCTGGGTTGTTGTAACAAGATTTAAAATTCTCTTATAGTTTTATTTTAAATGTTGTTTGTTAAAACCAATTCAGACTTTTATTCTGCTTTGCTATATTTATATTTTATTTGAAAACAATAAATCCCCTTCATTTGAATGAAGAAGTGGTTCTGAATTTCATAGAAAAGACTTTTGTTTGCACTATTGTAACTCAAGTTATCTTAATAGAAAGCTGAACCAATATTATTTTTCTCATGAGCAAAGTTACAATATATTGGGTACTATTATTTGTCTATTTTTCCTTTGCTTAAGAGTTAAATGGTTGTTTGATTATGTTTATCATATATATGTTGTAAGCAGTCATACATATTTCACTATTGACATGTGTGATTGAAATCATATGTTATATGCATGAACAATGATATCATATATGTGTAACGATTTCATCAACTAATTTAATTAACTATTTAATTAAATTAGTTATCATAAATTGCTTTAACCTCATATTAACTTGATAATCTATATTGTCATGTTGTATGTGAGATTCTCTTAAATCACATATATAGATAAGCTTTCCTGTGATAGATAGATACATAGATAAATAGTTAATTTAAATACTTTTTATTCTCATTTTTAATCACATCATAAGTATCACATCTATATACTTCATTCATTTTCTTATTTTATATTAAGGGAAACTGGTCCCATAAAACCCAGTCAGAGCCACTATCCAAAACGGAAAAGAATTTGCTCTAAGGTCCCGAACAGGTGGTTTTCCTCGACGTTGAGGCAAACATTTCGTGCCTTCAACAAGTCGAAACATGCATTTGATTCAAAAGCCTTCAGCTAGGCCACTAGTGAATGCTTGGATCGACACTCACTTGTGTTGTGAGTGGGGCTGTTATGGAAAGCACACCATTTCCCTATGTCCTTCTTTGTCTTCATGGTGTTGTTATTTGCTTGCAGATTCAACAGGTTGTCATGGGCCACCCTGCCTTAGCTTTGTCCTTTGTTCTATGGTTTGGGGGAACCTTTTCCTTGCTCCGGATTCACAAATCCAAAGTCTCACTTCTTCTGTTTAAATTATTGCTTGATCTTGACAGTGTAACGATAAGTAGCGCCAAGCAAGGATATGTCCAGAAACTCCATCTCATCATGGATATAATTGTGTAGGCAGCCACAATACTTGAGTACCAAATGCTGCTCATAATCCTTGACATCCAGCTTTGTGCAAAGGGGATGGAAAACATTTGTGAACTTTGACACAACTTGGTCCCTTCCCTTCCGCAGCGTGGTCCACTTTATGTATTTATCTTCATAGCTCCCGACGGGGTAATATTGTTCCTTGATGGCGTCTTGGAAATAATTCCATGTGGGTGTGGCTGAAAATAGTGAGGATTCTTCTCATCCTTTTGTTCACATTAGGTTTCTCACTAGTCCTTGACATGTGGGGCGACTTTAAGGAGTGCAAAAGTAATATTTTCCTGATTGGAAAAGTCATGAACTAAAAAATATCATTCCAACATATTTAACCATCTATCTATGACATTTGCATCTATCTGACCTTCAAATATGGGAATGTTAGAGTTAACTTGTATGTTAAAAGGAGTGGCGCCTCCATAGTGGTTGTTGAATGAATATGCGTTGCCTGTGGGTAGTCGTCGAAGGATCTGGGCAAAGTTATCCATAATCACGTTCCTTTGTCACTCAAGGGCTTCCTCGAGCGATATTTTGAAAGGATATCCTGCCCCCTAATCTTTCTTTTCTTCCACCATGGGAGGTTGTCAGGGTTTGTGAGGCAAGTCTTGCAAAGGTTGAACCAGTTTGAACCCTAACTCCTTATACCCTGACCTCGTTGAGGACATGCAAAGAAAAATAGAGAAAGAGTAGACGACTATGATACCACTAATCCACACTTATGCAAGAATGCAACAAAATACATATTATACACATAAACAGAGAGATACATCAAAAATAAAACTTCATTTCATTAATATAAAAGAACTGAAATATGCTTACATACAAAAAAGGAAATAAATTAGCTCGGGTGATGGTAGCTTATCTCTAAGAAGAGATGTGGTGGATACATGCCTTTGAATTATGTTCCAATCAGGCTCAAAGACCTATTTATTATTGAGAAATAATGGAAAACCCTAAACATCCAAAAACCTAACCCTAGGAGATGAATTGCCAAAACTGTGGGCCCCATTTGGGTAAATTGGTATATCAACTTCCCGGGGTCGTAACTTTGGCATACGATCTTTGTTTGGCTATCATAATACCTTGTTTCAAAGATCTCGAAGCGGAGGCCAAAAACAAACTACTTTTATGTAAGAGACTTTTCTGGTATCTTCGTTTTCCATAAAAACGTCTTTTAGTCCCTCAAAATGTCTCTAGGAGTTTAGGACCCGAAAAACTGTCAAAAAAAGTAAGTTGTGCTACAATTAAGGAAATTGAAAAGAAACAACAGTGGGGGTCCAAGTGGAATAGGAGGGCGTCCACCAATATCCACTTGGATCAGTCTCCCCCCCTTAGGAAGCAATGGTCCCCATTGCGTTGAGTGTCTCCATGAGAATGAGAAACTTCTATTGAACTTGGTCCTTGGCGAGGCACTTACCTTGGTGTAGGAGTTGGCTAGATTTGACAACCTGATATAGTTGGATATTCTGTTGCTGAGTATTCTTGATCTGAGTGTCCATGATCCTATCAGTTGTGGCCCTTTTCATGTGGTTTGGGTTTATCTCTGTTGGTGTGAGTTGTTTTGCAATGTCTAATGTGTCTGATTGATCTGAAATGTGTAAACTTGAAGATTTTAAACAAATTGCAAGTGAAAATTATATGTGTTTTAGGAAGAGGATCAACTTACTAAACACATAAACAAGTAAATTTTAACCAAATTTTACATCCAAACAGAGACAAAACCAACATATCTAAAACACATAACACAAGCATGATAAAAGAGTTCACCCCTCTCTTGGGCTACATCTCCTAGTCCAACTTCGCTTTACACTTCTTAAATAGCATAACTGATGTCTCCAATGGATCCAACACTGTCAAAAACCCCTATTTTGGTTCTTTTTGCACCTCATTTGGCCAAAAACTGAGAAAGTTATGCTTGTTTCTTCATTTTCCCAAATTCTGCAACTAACCATCCTCTAATTCGGCCTAAACCTGGCTTGAGCACCCCAAACGTGGAATCGATGCACTAAACCTAGCACAATTCCCGCTCAGCGGGTGAATTTGTAGGACCATTAAGGGCGTCATTAAGCACTAGTCTCGAAATTCCTGGTCACATGGCGCCATGCGACCACATAGGGGGGCGATATTCCAGGGCTGTTGTCTAACACCTAGCTCTGGCGCACCCTTGGTTATATGATTGCAGGTGACCGTGGAGTGGTCCCCTCGTGGGTTGGTCTCGTTCCCTGTGCACATTATTAGTCACATGAAGCCCCATCGGGCTTGGGGCTAGCCCCCGACTGTTCAAACAGGTTGTGAGGGATGGGCTAGGCTCTAGCCCTTGGCCCCCCGCCTGTGGTCCTGTGGTGTAGGGGTTTCCAGGGGCTAGGGCTTAGCCCCCCCCCTCCAAAATGTGCATATACCAACATTAAATAAAACCATTATATGTTATATTAATAAGTAATATGTTGGTGCGGTGGTATAGGCCTTGGTTTCTTGGTATGTGGTCTCATTTTAGAACCTCGGGGGTGTTGTTCAGTGTCCAAACAAATTTTAATGTTCCACTTGGAGGCCACCTCTGGTTGGCCCACGTGGCCTTCCACCATTGGCCACAAAAAAAAAACCAATCATAATTAAAAATGTTTAAAAATTCGACCTTAGAGCAAAATTGGAGAAATTTTGCAAACCCATTTTTTAACTTTTTGACCAATCAGATGAGGCCATGTGGCAGCCTACCATTGGCCCAAAAATACCTAGTCACCTGTCCATTTGCCAAAATTTTACCTGTTTGAGAATTCGATCAAAACATGATTCTGGGAGCTTTCGATGTCAGATTTGAGAGAAATGAGTTGCGTTGGATTCAAATCAGCGAGATCTATCCAATCGTACATGTTTAGAGCTCTGTCGCACCCTTTCAATTTTGAGAATTATTTTGATCCACTGGATCACTTCTCCCCATTAGAAGCTTTTGGACCTCCAAAAGCTCTTTATCAGTCAACAAATTGATGAGGGTATCGCTCCCTCACCCTTCTAGTCTCACTCCACTGAAATTTGCTCATATTTGTCATTTTGAGATTTTTATGAAAATACATCATTTTCCCTGACTTTGGAGTCCTTGTCTTGCTATCATAGATGACATCTTGCTGCGATTTCCCAAAATATGCAGAACAACAAACTGAATTTGAAGGAATAAACACATTCCTTGGTCTCCAATCAAAGGAAACTTAAACAATCTCAAATTCTTCTCACCTTGAACATTGTCATCATGATGATGCTTACCATGTCTACCCTTGTACTTGGCTCGACTCTTGACCAAATGTGATTGCCATCGCCATGCACCATCCGTTTTCAAAGCCAACACATTATGAAACCCACAAGAAGAATTTTTGGAACCAATGTCCTCTTTGTCAATTTTATTTTGCATTTTCTCTTTGACCTCTGCACTCTCTAACACTGGTATCTTGTTTACACCAATGTTCAACAATGATGCATGCTGCTGCAAATTTACTTGATTTGTTTAACTATTTTAGAAGGCAACATGTTATACACCTGAAACATCTTATCACATTAATTTGAAACATCAATGAAATCAAATTTCAAACTTGAATCATATCCTTGAAAGGCTTTAGATTCTTCAACACCTTCATGTTTGATCATTAACAATGTAAAGTTCTGACTAGCATTAACAATCCTCTTCATTTGTCCCACATTTACAAGAGATGCATTCAACTTCTTGTTGTGTGCTCTAACAATGTACTCAATCCCATTCTTGAACAAATGATATTTGTTCTCATGGTGATGAAAAATAGCTCTCCTATCATATAGATATGGGCTTCCCAAAACAATACCACATATATCAATTGGAATTACATCAAGCTCTACCTCATCTAAAAAGTTTGCAGTGATTGCAAATTTCAATTTACATCTTTTTGTCACATGCAATTTTGCATTGTCACATATCCAACCTAAAGGATAAGGTTTAGGATGAGGAATGGTTTCTAAATTCAAATTCTTGACAATGTCTTATGAGATAAGATTTGCTTGTGAACCACTATCAAACAATGTATCTATATTTATATGTTTTGAAATAACTCTAATGTGGAAAATCTCTATTCTTGTTTTTTCATCTTGAGTTTCATTGAGACAATTTGAAGAACTAGTACTTGCAATGTCCTTACATTTCAAACCAATGGTTGTAATCTTTGTTTCATCTCCATAATCTAAACCTAAATCATGTTGTGTAGTTGTAGTTGTCTTCTCCTTCTCTTTGTTCTTAAAATTTTTGGGTGTCATCTCTGGATGAATTTTCCAGCAATGATCTTCATCATGGCCCTCTTTGGAACAATGTTTACATGTAAGTTTTTCTTTCTCCATCTTGATGGCAACATTCTTCTTCCCTTTTCCTTTGAACTTAACTTTTCCTTTTTCTCCAGACTCAAAGGAACTCTCACTAGTTTCTTTAGAAACATTTTTCCCTCTTGCCTCTAAATGAGTTGCCTGAACACGAACTTCATCTAGTTTGTAGGGTTAAAAATGAGAATGGTATGTCTCAAATAACTATGCAATCCTCCAATGTATTTGAGAAAAGTATATTGTGAGGACAAATCTGTACCCAAAATCAAAGCTCTTTTCCTAAATTCTTGAGTATAAGATTGCACATTTTCCCCTTTAGCTTGCCCAAAGTTCTGTCAATCCATAAAAGATTTTTGCATGTATGCTAATGGATAAAATTGCGTTCTTATTGCAACAACAAAATCATTCCAAGAGGATAAAACCTTACCATGTTTCTTTATGTCCTCTTGAGTTTTGGCTTCCCACCAAATTAGTGTTGCACCTTCCGATCTAAGAGAAGCAAGCTAAATCTTGGTTTCATCATCTTTGATTCTTAGTATCCTGCAATACACCTCAATCTGACGAATCCAATTATCTAATATTTCTGCATTTACCTCTCCACTGTATGTAGGCAATTCAAACTTAATATCAAGCTTAAGCAAAGGAGTTTTACCATGACCCTTTGGGGAATTTGGATGTATTTGTGAAAGGGTAGAAGAAGTTGAAGGTTAGGATGAAGATGAAGATGAGGATGATGATGGAGGTGAATGTGGTGGTTTGTCACCATTCCCTCCATTCCCTTTGGAGGTTTGTCTCCTTTTCCTCCATGAGGTTTTGAGCTCTCCCCATACAGTCTGGAATTCCTGTCCTCATTCAAAACCTTAACCATCTATGAAATTTCAAAGAATTCTTTTCTCAAAGTCTTATAATCTTCAAGCATCTCTTCAGGACCTTCTTTATGTGCCATAACTATTGAAGCTTGAGGTGTGTTTGTTCTCCTTAAAACAATTTGAGATCTTGGCTCCACAAGTTATCCTTCTCCTCTTTTGGGCTTCGACCTTGTAAGCATCATAAAACACTTGCAAACAAATCAAATATTCACAATAAACTTGTTGTTGTGATACCAAAATGATCTTAAATGTGTAAACTTGAAGATTTTAAACAATTTTCAAGTGAAAATTATATGTGTTTTGGGTAGAGGATCAACTTATTAAACACATAACAAATAAATTTTAACCAAACAGAGACAAAACCAACATATCTGAAACACATAACACAAGCTTAATAAATAAGTTCACCCCTCTTGGGCTACATCTCATGGTCCAACTTCCAATGCAGGGCCTCTTTCATTAAAAATTCTCAAAAGTGTGTTTAAATTCTTTACATTGCTCAAATAGCATAACTAATGTCTCCAATGGATCCAACACTGTCAAAAACCCCCATTTGTGTTATTTCTGCACCTCATTTGGCCAAAAAGCTGAGAAAGTTATGCTTGTTTCTTCATTTCCCCGAATTTTGCAGCTAACCATCCTCCAATTCTGGCTCAACCTGGTTTGAGTGCCCCAAATGTGAAACTGATGCACAAAACCAAACACAATTCCCACTCAGCGGGCAAATTTGTAGGACTGTTAAGGGCACCATTAAGCCCCCAGTCCCAAAATTCATGGTCACATGGCGCCATGCGACCGCATAGGGGGTCGATATTCCAGGGCTACTATTTAACACCCAGCTCCGGCGCCCTTGGTTCTATGCTTGCAGGTGACAGTGGGATGGCCCCTTTTCCAGTGCACGTTGTTGGTCACATGAGGCCCCATAGGGCTTGGGGTTGGCCCCTAACTCCTTTTGCGCTCGGTCTTCGGACTTGGCATGTGACTGTTCAAACATGCCGTGAGAGATGGGCTAGGCTTTATCCCTTGGCATCCCACCCATGGTCCTACGACGTAGGGGTGGCCATGGGCTAGGGCTTAGCCCCCCCTCCAAAATGCACATATATCAACGTTAAATAAAACCATTCAACGTTATGTTAATAAGTAATATGTTGGCGCAATGGTGTAGGCCTTGGTTGCTTGGTACATGGTCTCGGTTTCGAACCCCAGGGGTGTTGTTCAACCTCCAAACAAATTTTAATGTGCCACTTAGAGGCCATGTGGCCACCTCTGGTTGGCCCACGTGGCCTTCCACCATTGGCCACAAAAAAAAAAAACCAATCATAATTAAAAATGTTTAAAAATTTGACCATAGATCAAAATTGGAGTTTTTTTTTTTGAACAATCAGATGAGGCCATGTGGTAACATGCCACTAGCCCAAAAATACCCAGTCACCTGTCCATTTGCCAAAATTTTACTTGTTTGACAATTCGATAAGAACGCGATTATGGGAGCTTCCGATGTCGAATTTGAGTGAAACGAGTTGCGTTGGATTCAGATTGTCAAGATCTATCCAATCATACAAGTTTCAAGCTATGTTACACACTTTAAATTTTGAGCATTATTTTGATCCATTGGATCACCAGTAATGGTGGAAAGTACGGTTGAAGACAGTCCACATTGAACACTGGGTGCAGGCCAAGGAATGGTGGAATGTTGAGGTCGAAAGAATTATCCCCTACAACCTTAGTGATGGTGTAAGGCCCATATCAAAGTGGATGAAGCTTGCGGTGGGGCCGAGTGAGACGCTCCTTCTGCAAATGTAACCAAACTTTGTTGCCCACCTGGAACTTGTGTGGCACCCGATGCTGATCGTGACGTTAATTGTACTTAGCATTGGCTCTGTCCAATATGTCATGGACCTATTGGCGGATGTGTTGAATGTGCTCAATGAAGTTGTTAGCCCTGTTAGCCTCGGAATGGGCATGAGTCTAATCTGCTTGAGTAGATGCAAATGGTATGGAAACATCAATGGGACATAGTGGTTGGAATCCCAACCCCACCTAAAAGGGGATGTGACCAGTTGAGCTATGGAGAGCTCTGTTGTAGCTGTGATGAACATAGGGCATCCTATCATCCCATGTGTGTGGATGCTTCTAGTTGTACACATGAAAAATGTGTATGATAATCATGTTGATGACCTTTGTTTGACCATTAGTTTGGGGGTGGAAAGTCGTGGACTTAGTGAGCTTGGTATCGATCATCGATAGAGACTTGACCAAAATGTACTTAATAACCTGCTGCCCCGATATGTGATAGTGGACTGTGGGATCCCAAAGTATACCCACACTTGTTTAAAGAATAACTTAGCAGTGGCTTTTGTTGTGATACTCTTCTTGGAGGCCACCAAAATGGTCATCTTAGAGAATTTGTCAATGACCACGAAAACACAGTCGTTGCCATGCTTAGTAGAAGGAAGGGTCGACATGTAATCCATGGAGATGGATTCCCAAGGTCGACTAGGAGTAGGTAGAGGAGTGTATAGGCCTTGATTCTTGATGGTTGGTTTGGCAATGGAGCAGGCATTGTAGGATCTGATGTACTTCCAAACAATTTGTCAAAGGTTCGGCCAATAAAAATACTTCTGCAACACTGCAATTGTTTTCTTGACCCCAAAATGTCCAACAACCTAACTGTAGTGCACCTCCCAAATCATCTTGGCACGCTCGCTTGAAGGAACATAAAGGTGTAAAAGGTGGCATAACACTGCATCCTGGAGGTGAAAATTTGGAACTTGCTTGCCTTCCAAGAGCGTCTGGTATGTGTTACCGAATTCTAGATTGCTCTTGTAAAGATGCGGCCACCCCGTAGTCTCATGCCCACAAGAGTCGAGCACAGTGGTCAGCGCCATGATCGGCGCTCGGTTGAGGCAATTTTCAACATTATTGGTGCTGGCCTTCATGTACTTAATGTTCAAATGGGACTGTTGTAGGTATGTGGACCATTTCTGATGGCGATCATTACGCAACTTCCCCTGTGTCTATATGAACTGCAAGGGTCAGTGTTCTGTGTGGATGATTGTTTCCTTTCCTAGAATGTAATGCTTACATTGTCGACATGCCTACACAATAGAATACATCTCTCTATGATAGGTGGGATAATTTCATACTAAGTCTAAAAGTGTCTCACTGTGATATGCCACAGGATGCCCCTGCTAAGTAAGAACTGCACCAATAGCATAGTCGTAGGCATTTGTCTCGATCTCAAATCGTTGTTGCATGTTTGGTAATGTGAGCATTGGTGCAGAGTAGAGATGATTCTTCAACTCGAAAAACACCTTTTATTGAGATTCAAACCAAAAGAACTTTGCTTTCACTCCTCCCTTGGTGACTTGACTCACAGGCCAAGTGATATGAAAGAACCCCAACATGAACTTGCAATAGAAGTTGGAAAGACCCAGAAAGTTGTGGAGCTCTGTTAGAGTGGTTGGGGATGGCCATTACTGAATGACTTGTATCTTGGCTAGTTCCACATGCACACCTCGCTCATTAATGATGTACCCCAAATATTGAACCTAGGTCATACCAAAAGTGCATTTGTCTAAATTGGCACGCAACTTGTGTTACCATAGGGTTTGGAGGACTTGTCAAATATGTTAGAGGTGCTTTTCCCAACTCTGGATGAAGATCAGAATGTCATCTAAATACACCACCACAAATGAGTTAGTGAAGGGTCATAAGATGTCATCCATCAGCCTCATGAAGGTTGCAGGGCCATTCATCAACCCAAAAGGCATAATACTCCATTTGAAAAGGCCCTCCTTGGATTTGAAGGTAGTCTTCCACACATCAGAGGGTTCAATCGGTACCTGGTATAACTGGACTTCAAGTCAATCTTGCTGAAATATTTGGCCCCTTTGAGCTTGTCCACATGGTTATTAATCTGTGGGATTGGATACCTATTCTGGACAACGATCTTGTTCAGTGTCCGATAGTCAATACAGAGTCTCCAGGTCCCATCCTTCTTTTGTACCAACACGATCAGGTTGAATGTTGGCGGATGTGTTGAATGCACTCAATGAAGCTGTTAGCCCAATCAGCTTCAGAATGGACTTGAGCCAAATTTTCCTGAGAAGTTGCAAATTTTATGGCCACAACAATGGGACATATGGCAGGAATCCCAAAGCCACTTGAAAGGGGATGTGGCTAGTTGAGTTATGGAGAGATCTATTGTAGTTGTGCTAGACATAGGGGAGGCTATCATCCCATGTGCATGGATGTTTCGAGTTGTACATAAGCAGAATGTGTACGATCATCCTGTTGACAACCTCTGCTTGGCCATCATATTGGGGGTGGAAAGTTGTGGACTTAGTTAGCTTGGTATCCAACATTAGCCAGAGACTTGACCAAAATGTACTTAGTAACCTACTGTCACAATCTGAGATAATGGACTATGGGATCCCAAAGTTTACCCACACTCGTTCAAAGAAGAGCTTAGCAATGGCTTCTGTTGTGATACTCTTCTTGCAGGCTGCCAAAATGACCATCTAAGAGAATCCATCGATGACCATGAAAACGTGGTCGTTGACATAATTAGTAGAAGGAAGGCTCGAAATTTAATCCATGGAGGTGGATTCCCAAGGTCGACAAGGAGTAGGCAGAAGAGTGTATAGGTTTTTCTTCTTGATGGTTGGTTTGGCAATGGCACAAGTAATACGGAATCTGATGTACTTCCCAACATCCTGTCAAAGGTTTGGCCAATAAAAATACTTCTACAACACTGCCACTATTTTCTCTACCTCGAAATGTCCAACAATCTAATTGTAGTCCGCCTCGCAAATCATCTTGGAACACTAGCTTGAAGGAACACAGAGGTATCCCAGGGGGCATAATAGTGCATCCTGTAGGTTAAAATTTGGAACTTGTTTTCCTTCCAAGAGCATCTGGTATGTGTTGTTGAATTCTGGATTTCTCTTCTAAAGATGCGGCAATCGCGCAATCTCATGCACACAGGAGTCGAGCACAGTGTTTAGCACCATGACCGGCGGTCGGTTGAGGTAGTCTGCAACATTGTTGGTACTGCCCTTCTTGTACTTAATGTTCAAATGGAATTGTGGCAGGTATGTGGGCCATTTTGATGGAGAACGTTCTACAACATCCCCTGTGTCTATATGAATTGCAAGGGTCGGTGGTTTGTGTGGATGATTGTTGGTAGGCTAAATCTCTTCATTTTTAACCCCTTTTCTTCTTCAAATTCATAACCTTAGACCTCTATTTTAGCCTTGCAACCTCCTTATTCTTGCACTATTCCAAGAATTGTGCCTTTTCCTGCACTAGCTTTATATTTCATATTTAAGGGTTACAAATGTACTTAACTAATTATTTTTATAGATTTTACATATTTTATATTCTTTGCAGTTAATATTTTCTTTCCTAAAGTATTTGGTAAGAAATGTATTAATCATTTCTTTAGCATGGTCGAGTGCAGGTAGGATTCCTACACCACTAGCGAATCCTAAACTTCCGTTACATCTCACTATCAAACGCAAAGATCTCGTTCATAATCGGTCATCTCGAGTTGGGCTCGAAGCAGAGATAAGTCAGGGATATGATAGAGATAAGGTCGCCGGCTACATGCTTAAGTTTAGTGTTTTGTTACAGCCGAAAGGCTTATAATGTAATGTTGTTGTTATTTCGTTACAACCAAAAGGATTAGATTGTAACGCTAAATGTAATTTTGTTACAGCCACAGGCTTAAAGGGATGTATATAATGTAGGATTCAGATAGGAAATGGGAGCGATAACAATGCTACTGTAACTGTGGTATTTTGTAATTTTGCTGGTATCACCCTCATTCTAGGTTGGATTTGATTTCATCATGTACATTTGCTGATTCTAAAATTTAATATAAAGGGATTGCGCCATGTTATTTCAATCCTGTGTTTTAATTCTATGTTGATGCGTTGCTGAGAGCTGAGTTTCCAATTTTCTTAAACAGGGAAACGAGTTGGTTGGCTAGGGACCAGCCAACCCAGCTATTTCTCCCTCACATTCTTCTTTCTCATTAAAGGTGTGTTGATTTCATTTTAATGCAAGGCGTGAATTAAGTAGATTCTTCTATTCTTTCACAAAGTTCATGTTCAATTTCATTTATAGCCATTGTGTGATGGATCTGTGGTGTGCATGCTTAACTAAGTTTGATCTTACCTTTTTTGTAAATTTTCTTTTCGAAGCTTAGTATTATTTCTGCCTGGATCGTGCAAGCATGTTATTCTTGCACTAGTGCATTTACAGTTCTGCAATTTGATTTCTTTAGTTCATTACAGCGAAGACTTTCGTTCTTTTCTGCCATAAGGATCTTTATGCGTTTCTGCAAGTGAGTGTTCATGTTTTAGAAGTATTATTGATATTCTAGATTGAATATGCTTTGGTAATTAAGGAACGAATGTTGTTATAACACATTAATCTGTACCTGCACTTTACACTTTTAAGGAAAGGATCGAACTTCACATCTAATCATTCAAAGTGAATCTTTCTGAATTAAAAAGGCAAATTGGATCTATGTTAATAACTATTACAGGGATAAAGCCTGTTGTCACAATTAGATGATTTCTTTAATTGCATGAAAGAGTTCCTTGATTGAAGAAAAGTGTGCTTTGACTTTCAAAGTTAATTCTTATTTTGAAGTTAAGTTGGGTTGAAGCATATTTCTGTTTGTGAAAGCTATTTCAAAGTTCTGTTCACCTTTGCAAATTCTTTTCTTAAGTTAACACACTCTTTATTCTTTTATGAAGAAAACTTGGTGCAAGAATCTTTGTTCTGGTACAGGAATCAATATCCTGATACAGGAACAGAGTGTTATATTCCTAAGACTTAGAGCCCATGCATGAGGACTCTTTAGTACAAGTGTAGAATATGCTTCTAGCATATAAACTTTGTTCCGGTACTGGTGCAAGAATATTGCAGGAGTACAGGAATAACAACTTAGTGCATGGAGAAATATATATAAATAAGTTAGATATCTTCAGGGGTCCAATTATTAATCTGACATACAACAACACTAAAGATAGACATATATTTCGATTTCAATTAATCAGGATTGCTTACAAGAGTTTGAAAGTTCCTTTTATTTATTTCTTCGCAAAAGTACTTTCTTTCATATTCCAGCACTAGAATTTCTTTGGTGTAAATTGCCGGGTGATCTTTTCTTTTCGATTCTGCAAGATTGTAATTAAGGAAGTAGGAATAGAGTTAGGAAAAGTTCATATCATTTCTGGAATTTCCTGTGCTTCGCCTCTAAGTTTATGAAACCCCCGGGTTGACAATTAAGTGTTGAAGGAGTTTGCTTAACCGCAATTCCTGCACCCAACATTTTGGCGCTGTTGCCGGGGAGGCGATTTTAAATTGGTAAGAACTTTCCATTTTATGCAATAGGGGTAAGTCTGCTATTATTTTCTCTGCATTATGCTTCTATTGTTTTAATGCTTTTATGAGCGTTGATTTTTTATTCTTTGCAACAATTGACAGATTCTTTTCTTTACAACATTTGAACTTTTTTTTTGGGTTTGATTCTTAAAATGAATGCCTAAGAAAGGTAGGGGTCCGAAGCCCACTAAGCGCTGACAAAACACTGAAAAATCTAAAAACTCTTCTTATATTGGACCTTCTTTTGCAGGTAGAAAGTCCAAGCAAACCTAGACTCATCACGCTGGAATGGTCCACTTGGATTCTGGAAATAGTGATTCAGGTGTGACACAACCCAAGAAGGGGAAGAAGGAGGCTAACGGTGATCGGAAAGTCCAATTCAGTAATAGTCAACCTTCATCTTTTGGAAGTGGTTCGATTGGAGGCACAACAATGGTTGATCATGAAGACCATGTAGAGGGGACTGGCGAGAATCAGGTAAATGAAGGGCAGTCCACTTTTGGATTTCCAATAGTGAATTTTGAAGCAAATGTGCAAATGAAGAATATTTCACCCTCAACTCTTCCACATTTTCATGGTAAGGTACACGAAGACCTAGATTCATTCATTTTTGAGTTTGATATACTATGTAGGAGTTATGATTATTCTTCAAATGCTCAGAAATTAAAATTGTTTCTTGCAACTCTCAAGGATTCAACCTTGCACTGGTTCATGGGACTAGGAGGAAACACTATAAGTTATTGGGAGCAAATGAAGAGAGTGTTTTTGAATAAATATTAGGAATATTGTAAAACTAGAGAAATGCAGGATGAGATCTTCACCATTGTACAAGGTGATGATGAGACTTTGGAGGACTACTTAGAGAGATTTTTGTATATACTCCAAAGGTCCAAACACAAATTTGATTTAAGTACCATTCGAACCTTGTTCCTACGAGGGCTTACTAAGGATTCTAGACATAATTTGAATTTGTTAGGACAAGGAGATATTGCTTAGAAAACTTTTGAACAAATTTGTGACTTGTGCAGGAAGTTCTCACGAAATCAATCTAGATCCACTAGAGGAGGTCGAAGCAGAACTAACAAACTAGGATCTATAGATGCTATGATTATTGGCTTGGAGAATAAAATGGACAATATGAAAATTGAAATAATGAATACTATTAGCAAACAAATAAACTCTTTGAAATTTCAGCAAAAACTAGAAAAAGAACAAGAGTCATTGTCTATTTTTTGTCCAAAATGTAGGAAAAAGCATCCTTTAAGAGAGTGTCCTACTGATATAAAGAGTGTTAATAAATGTGTGATCTGTGCAGAGAACCATGCCACTGAGGAATGCCCCTCCATACCTGGATTGAAAGCTGCATTTGAAGGAGAGCGTTCTGAACCTGAGCCATTACATGCCATGGGAGCGTGAAGGAACTGGCCACAGGTAAGTGCAGGTATGGTTCCTGAACCACATTTTTATGGTTATAATGCACCTCCATATTCCTATCATAATAATAATAATCACTCTCAGCATTGGTAGCACAGAAACCATTTTCACCATGGAAAGTCCTCTCGACCTTGGCAATAAAGATGGAGAGGGCCAAACCATTCATATCATTCCTATCCAGTTCAGATGCCATCATATCCTATTTTATATGTACCGCACCATATGTCACAACCATATTTTCCCTCTCTACCTCAGCAGAGTCAACCAATGCCACCATTTCCTTTGCCACCACCATTTAGACCACCTCAACTACCTGCTCAACTGGTACTGAATTCTAATAATAAGGCGATACAACTGATTCACTCGGTTGGATCATCCCCTTCTCCTACCTATCGAACCTTGTCGGTTGGGATAAATGAGCTTCAATTGAGATCGAGAAGGGTAGTTAAACTAGAAAAACAAAAACAACCCATGGTGATCATTGAGGAGAAAAATGAGGAGGCAACTCTTGATCATTCGAAAAACAATGTCACCATTCAGCCCATTCCCGTACCTTCAGATTCACCATCTTCTTCAAACCAACCCCCCTATCTAGAGAGGTTGGCTATGGAGAAGAGTGACCCCGAGTCCACTCTGGCTTCAGAGTTAAGGAATCTTTGCATAAAGGTTCCTTTACTTCAGGCTATTAGAGAAATTCCCATCTGCACAAAGATCATTAGGGAGTTATGTCTTAAAAATCCAGGGAGGAAGAGAGTAGAACCTCAGACCATTCAGTTTGTTGGTAGAGCAGCTGAGTTAATGACATGATGCGTATCAATGGAGAAATACATAGATCCTGGAAACCCAGTTGTTTCTGTCCAGATAGGTGATATCCTTGTCTCTAATGTATTAATAGTCCTGGGGGCAGCCATCAATTTTATGACCAGGAAAACCATGGAACAACTTGGGTTGGACCATATTTGTCCTACACCCATCGTGCTTGAACTTACAAATAGATCTAAAATCAAGCTCGATGGATTATTGGATGATGTGGTTGTCTCTATAAATTCATGGGAATACCCCGCATATTTCATTATGCTTTAGCTAAAGAATCCAGTGGGGGGACATCCTTTGATTCTGGGACGACCATGGCTTGCCATGGTCGATGCTTATATTGGATGTCACTCCTATGATATGTACATTTCACATGGAGACTCTAGGAAAAAGGTCACCTTATATCCACTTTCTAGATCTATTCGGGAACTCAAGCACGCTTTATGGTTAGATTATGGCAGGAGTGATGAGGAGACCCGATTTGTTTCTTTGATTAATCATCATACCAAGTCTACCCAGGAGGGTGAAATATGAGAATTCTTGAACAATTTAGACACTATGCCTAAATTTGACACACTTCATTAGATCTTTAGTATGGATTTTCAAGGAAATTCTGATTCCCAACCTTCCTCATCCCATACTGTAGGATCATCTTCCTATACTCTTGAGCCTGAGACCACTCTTGTTGAAATTAGTCCATGAAAATCTCTACACATTAGCTCAGACCTAGATTCATCTTAGCAAGATCAACGTGTTACCTTGTTGCAAGTTCACTTGGATGCGTTCCCTTGGAGTTACAAAGACATGAAAGGCATTCCTCGCGAGACTTGTACTCATCATATCTATATTTAGGAGGAAGCCCGACTTGTCCGACAACCCCAGAGTTGAATGAATCCCACGCTAAGAGATATTGTTAAAGAGGAATTACAAAAACTCTTAGACACTAATTTCATCTATCCCATTTCTGACAGTTAGTGGGTCTCTCCATTAATGATAGCCCCTAAGAAAGATGGGAGACGACATATTTGTATTGATTACTGAGAATTAAACAAAGCCACTCTCAAGGATTACTTTCCCCTTCCTTTCATCGATCGGGTGCTAGATACCCTTGCCGATAAAAGTACTTTTCATTTTTGGATGGCTTTAGTGGGTATAACCAAATCCAGATCGCACCCTCAGATCAAGACAAAACTACATTTGCATGCCCTTGGGGTACATTTTGTTATCGGGTGCTTCCTTTTGGGTTGTGTAATGCACCTGCCACCTTTCAGAGGGTTGTTCTGGCTATTTTTTCTGATCCTAAATGTGTTGAGATTTATATGAATGATTTTTCTGTGTTTGGTAACTCATTTGATGAAGCTCTCAAAAATCTAGAAAAAGTGTTTTTACGTTGCCAAGAGTCTCATATTGCTTTGAGTGATAAAAAATGTAGATTAATGTGCAAAGCAGGAGTGGTTCTTGGTCATTTGGTTTTCGACAAAGGTATCTAGGTAGGCCCCGCTAAAGTTGAAGTTATTTTTCATCTGCCTGCACCCAAAACACAAAGGGAAGTGAGAGGCTTCCTGGGACATGCTGGTTATTACCGGAGATTCATTGAAATTTTTTCCAAGATTTCTACCCCCCTTTTTCGATTATTAGCTAAGGATAGTGAATTCTCCTGGTCCACAACTTGCCAAAAATCGTTTGAGACATTGAACAAAAATTAGTACACGCATCAGTTTTGAGAGGACCGAGCTGGTCCCTCCCATTTCACATTTCCTCCAATGCCTCAGACACAACCATTAGCATAGCTTTAGGACAAGAGGATAATACAAAATCCTATGCTATTTATTACATCAATGAAAAATTGTCACCTGCCAAATTTAACTATACATGCATTGAGAAAGAATTTTTAGCCGTTATTTTTGCTATTAACAAATTCAGACATTACATTACAGGATATGAAGTTTATGTGCATACTGATCATTCTGCTATAAAATATTTAATGAATAAATCTTTAACTACCGGTAGAGTGACTAGGTGGTTGCTTTTATTATAGAAATTCAACATTACAATTATTGATAGACCAGGAAAGTCGAATGTTGTAGCTGATTATCTTTCTAGATCAAAATAATCCTAGTGAATTAATTCCTATTGATGATGATTTCCCCGACGAACAAATTTTTGCTATGTTAGCAAAATCCCCATGGTTTGTTGACATAGCTAACTATTTAGTCACCGAAAAAAGACCACCTCACTTATTTGCTCGTGAAAAGCGGAATATCTTTCACAAAAGTGCTTCGTATTCTTGGATATAGGGAGACCTATTTTACACTGGACCATATCTTATTATTCGTAGATGTGTGAGATAGGAAGAAATGTTTGATATCTTAAAATCTGCCCATGATGAACCTTGCGATGGCCACTTCGCTGATAAACGAACTGCATATAAAATTTTACGCACTGGCTATTTTTGGCCTTCTTTGTTTAAGGATGTCAAGCAATATGTTAGGCGTTGCGATAGTTGTCAACAGATAGATCAACCTATTCAAGCCAATGAAATGCCTTTATGTCCTCAAGTTATGATTGAGCCCTTTGAAAAATGGGTTATTGATTTCGTAGGACCTATCGAGGCAAATTAATTACCTATCATTTAATTGTCAATCCGGGGGATTTGTAAAACTTGCGAAGGGTGCATGCACTGTATATGCTAGAAATTAACTTTCAATTTAGATCGATCTAACTACGAAACCAAATAATGAAAAACCAAATTCACTTATTCTAATTCAACACTCTATTCAAAGGAAATTATAGTACAATTATAGTACAACGCGCATAATTGAAATCTTAATCTTTCAATATTACAGGAACTGAAAAGCACACCACTCTTTCAGAAATGAAAGCAAAAACAATAATTCTTAACCTCTCACACAGGAAAAGATATGAAAGCAAATAAAAACAATTGCTCTTAACTTCTAGGTAGAAAGCAAATAAAAGCAATCACTCTTAACCTCTAAGTACAAATCAAATAGAAACAATCACTCTTAACCTCTCACACATGAAAATGTATGAAAGCAAATAAAAACAATCACTCTTAACCTCTCACATAGGAAAAGATATGAAAGAAAATAAATCTTAATCTATGAAAGCAATAAATCTTAATTTATGAAAAACAATAAATCTCACACATTATAGGTGGTCAATCCAAAAGCATGAGAGATGGAAAGTTGAGAGGCTCCAAACGCAAGCATAACCAAATCAAAATGAACGTCACTTATGAGCATGGTGCCAAATCCAAATTCTGTATTCAAAACATGAGCATTTCCCCAACTTTACACATGTCTTTAAAAGGAGAAGGCTCTCCTATTTATACAAAAACATAAGAAGCTACCTCATTAATGGAGGTCCATTATTCTCTCCCTAGATCCCTAGAAAATCTCATAGAGTTACAACTCAAATAGGTAATGATGAGACACATATCCTCTTTGACCTTTATCCAAATCTTCTTCCATATCTCGATGATAATTCAAATTTGAGTATTGGAGGCCACATATGGGTGCCTTGGAAGCTTCCAAATGACCTACACATGTCATTAAACTCAAGCCACTTTTAAGTATTAGCAAGTATATGTCATTTTTCTAAATTTTAACCATTTAATTCACTTATAATACTAGAAATCATTAACTTTTAGAAAACACAAAGGTAACCCTTATAATTATGAAAATGGAGGCTAATGAAAGGTTATATGGTCATGGAGTTGTGACATGTGAGTGAAATGGTGGTGATAAAGGTGAAAGTGGATGATATTTTGAATACATTTTGGAGACTCTACAGGACCCATAAACCCCACATCTTTAAACAAAAAGCATATCTTGGTTTGTACTAATTTTGCTACTAAATGGGTAGAGGCTAAAGCTGTTTCTTTTGTCACTGAGAAAGTTGTTGTTGATTTTCTATTTAGTGAAATTTTTACTAGATTCGGTGTTCCTAGAGAAATTGTTTTTGACAATGGACCGCAGTTTGTTTCTAACTTGGTACAGGAAGTCATGAATCAATATAAGATTCGGCACAAGAAATCTACATCGTACCACCCACAAGCAAATGGCTAGGTGGAATCTACAAACAAGGTGATCGAATCCATCCTCACCAAAACAGTAAACATGCACAGGAAGGATTGGGCTAGCCGATTGCCTGAAGCCTTATGGGCTTATCAAACCACTTGGAGGAATAGCATGGGGCATACACCATATGAGTTGGTGTACGGAAAACAAGTCCTTTTGCCGATTGAATTTCAGATAAAGACTTTTAGAACTGTAGTTCAATTGGGTCTAGATCTCTCGGAAGCACAACAACAATGTCTATTGCAGTTAAACGAGTTGGATGAATTTCGGAGGGATGATGTTCAAAAGAATATTTTGGTGCAGCAACAACGCAAGAAGTGGCATGACATGTTTATCAAGAAGAAACAATTCCAACCAGGTGATTGGGTACTTCTCTATGACTGTAGATTTAAACATTTCAAAGGGAAGTTCCATACTCGTTGGATAGGATTGTATGAGGTAATTCAAGTTTTCGACAATAGGGCTGTAGAATTCAAAACTATCGACGGGCGAAATTCAGTTTTCCTTGTGAATGGGCGTAGTCTTAAAGCATACTTTTAGCCCCTCACAAAGGAAGCTTCCATGAAACAAGTTCAGCAGCAGTCTGAACTTCAGTTGGTAGGTGGCTATGCCGACCTATTGTGATATGATTTCTTCTCTCTTGAAATAAAGTTTAAAGAAAATCCAAAAAAAAAAGGTAAAGAAAAAAATATTTTCCTGTGATTGTGAAAATCAGTTTTACTGACATGATTGCAAAAGGATCAACCTGAAAACCAGCTTGCTGGCAGGAAGATCAAATTCTAATAAAATGGGAATGTTTCTTGATTTTTAAATGTGTTAACTGTCACCAAGAAGAAGCAGGTTCAAGTGCAGGAACTGATCCCTTATTCAAGTTTGGGATAGTTGGCACGGAAATTTTTACCCAAGAAACACTCAATTCCCACTATATTTACTTTTCGGATCAGCACTATACAGGCAGATTTCAGGTGAAATTCTGCCCTTCTTCTATTCCCATTTTCGTAAAAAAAATCCCCTTTATTTTCTTCTTTTTATCCCATGAAGTTTACCATCCCTTTCTTCAAAGAAACTTTCCCTATCCGATTTCGTATTTACCTCTTTTCCCCCAAAATCCCTTTTCGATTTGTCTCTCTTAGTGGTCTCACTCTTGAATTCCCTATCGTAATGTCCTTCCCATTCTAAAATTTACCCTTTTCCCACTTCTTTTTTTCCCTCATGGATCAATTACAGGATCTGATGTGAAATCACAAGTCAGATTGAAAGGCATATATCAACACCAAAGACTGGTGAATAAAACATCCCTTGTATATCCAACAAAATTTTCAAATCCAGCCTATGAATTATATCCTATCCGAATTTTTTTTGGTTCCCTTTCTCTTTCCAGATATGCTACAAATATCCTTGGTGCAGGAATTTGTGTTCGAGTGCAATCATGTTCAGTCTACGCATGTTCAGTGCAGGCATGTTTAAGTGCAGGCATGTTGAGTGCAAGCATGTTCAGTGCAGGCATGTTCAATACAGGAATCCGCACCACTGAGCTCACCCAATTATGAAAACACATGTTCTGGTGCGGGAACAATGGTCCCAATGCAAATACGGTGCAGGAACACCTGGTGCAAAATGTGTATTGAAAAGCTTATCTTTGTTTCGTAAATTTTTTGTACAGCTAGAATGACTGCACCACCTGTAGATAATGGCATTCAATAATTTGTATTGTGGTTAACACTTTGTTTTATCATTTACTAAAATAGGAAGAAGTAGTTTAAGTATAAAGATATTTTAGGTTATGAAATCTCATCTTTTTAATGAGTATTGAGTACACCTTATGTGAGATTATAAAGTGAATGTGGGATGGTACGATTCTCCCGAAATCCAATACTTACCTCTTCTTGAAAAGACTCATCACCTATCAATAATAACCTTACCTCATATCCGACCTTGCATGACCGTTACATCGAATCATTATCTAAATCCTTGCCTTTCCCAATCATCATCGCTTACCTGTACTTGAACCAATTCGTATTCACATCTATCCCAGGAGTGTAATCTTAATGATGGAGCATGACAGTTTGGAAGTTCGCCAATATAGCGGCGAATGTATAGCTCAACCATCATAAATCCCTTGAAAAAGCTTTGAGTTATTCATTTGTAATACTCTTCCAAAGTTTAGACAGAGATTGGGTGTATTAAAACAAAGAAATGGCCCCTGTAAGGATTGAACCATGGTCCGTGAAGGAGATGGTGCAAACGACCGAGTATAGAAACAGTCTTGAAAATATTGCAGGAATATGGGTTCTTCCCGTTTTTGCAAAAAATTGAATGATTCGACTCAGCCGGGCCCTAACATTCGCCCAAACTTTTGATGGAAGCCGAGCAAAGGTGGGTTTGCTGGAATTTGCGGTCACAAAGGAGTCCATATCTCAGGCTACAGGTTTAGTAGCAGTGGGAGAACAATGGTTTAAGAAGGATAAGATTGAGAAGAAGTTGTGGCACCGATTCGTGGTCGACCCGAAGAAAAAGGTGGACTGGAAGAATGGTCTCCAGCGTAGCGCTATGCTTGGGAAATGGAAGGACCTCCTTTACGTATTGCAGAAGTTTCTCACCTACGAGGGTCGTTATTCACTGACCTTCCTGTATCACATACGATTGCTCCTGCATTTTGAGTCTGGTAAGCTCATTAATTTTCCCTATTATCTGCTCAGGAGCTTAGAGAAAATGTCGAAAGGTGTTCAGAGAGGGAAGTCAAGCCAGGTTGCATACAAGTTATACCACCACGGGCTGATCGCAATTTTAATCAAGAAGGAACTAGAGGTTAAAAATGTGACCTGGAAAGAATTTCTAAAGGAGTTTCAAGGACAAGGTGCAGGGAAGTCATCCAAGAAGAAGAGTGCAAGCAAGGAAGGAAAATCAAAAACCCTGACCTCGCACCCTACCGAGACCAGGAGATCGGCTAGGAAAAGGATTGCCTCTTCAAGGGCGGGTCATGTTCATTCGACCTCCCCGATACTATTGGACGACTCACCACCTGCTTCACCAAGTAACAATAACCTCTCGATCCTTGCTGAGGTGGCAGCCCATACAGTGGTCAATGAAGACTATGTGGAGAAGGAAGACGACACACCCTTGTCAGTCCTCTTTGGTAAGAAGAAGTGTAGATATTTCACCGTAGATCACCTAATAATGCAATATACTAAAGCAAAATACTTGATCTACTTCTACTATCAAACTTTGCGAAAGCTTAATCAATTTGAGCAAGATCAATCAGAACACATATAACATAGAAGAAGAAATCATACACATGAAACACAGAAGAATACTCAGGGGAAAGCCTCAGCTAAAAACCCCGCTATATTTATTATCATACAAGTGGAAATATTTTAGGATTACACAAAGATTTAGCTCTCAAGCTATCCAGATCTCAATACAATCCCTCACTACTGCTCATAGACAGAATAGACAACACATATGCCTTCCTTCAGGCCTCCAAGCCTCCTATTTCCTTGCGCAGTTTCTCCTGGGTCCTCCAGCTGCAACCTGTGTAATTCTCACCTCACACACAACACTGACCTCTGAAATAATTGCACAATCCTGAAGGAGATAATTTCTTCTGCATGGATGAGTTTCCTTTATAGGAAAATTCCTCCAACTGATAGTACATTGTCCCTTCCTTTAATCTCAACTGGGTCTTTCTCTGAACTGACATGCATGAGTTATTTATGAGAGAATATTCATTTATCTGGTGAACACTAGTTGCATGCATGCATGCATTAACTGACTGAACTCACAATTAGTTCCTCCAACTGTTTGGAACTAATTTAACTGGACTTAACTCAGTTAACTGAGCTAACTAATTACAACTCAAATACAACTCAACCTTATCTCCTTAATTAAGGGATAACTTCCTCAATCAAAGAGATAATTGTTGCATGTCTTCACATATACTTCATGTTTGATTTTCTCCAACTAATTAACTCAAGATGAATTAATTAATTATTTTTCAAACAGCTAGTGAGACTAAATTCGAATTTTAATTCTCAATTTTAACTCAGGGACTAATTAAAATTGGAATCTATCCCGAAATGCTATTTATAACAATGCTATTTTTAGCATTTCTATTTTTTGCTATTTCCAATGAGTTGGAGTATATCTTGAAATGCTATTTATAGCAATGATATTTTTAGCATCTCTATTTTTAGCATTTATTGTTGCTATTTTCAACACTCCCTCTCAACAAGAAAGACATTCAACTTGAACCCGATCCTGAACCTTTGGAATGTTTTGCATGCAACACTTCTCTCAAGTGTTGTTGCTCCAGCAACTCTAGGAACACAAAAATATCCAACCTGAATCAGAATGATGCCTCTGTCATCAAGTCTCTAACTATTATTGCCTATGTCGACTGAGAACTCTACACCTCTGTGCTCTTCAGTATCTGACTGCTCTAGCCTTTGTCACTTTGATCTCTGACTGCATCAATTACGCTGATTTCTCATGCTGCATCCATGCTGCTGCTAGTCCTATCTCCCAGCACTGCATCCGCACTGCACCTCCTCTCATCACGTTGCATCGTGCTGCCCACTGTTGCACTATAACTCAGTTACTGAGAAATAAGTAACTGATCTCCCAACTGACCTCCCTGTTGGGCTAGAAACACCCTCTGTTGCTGAAGCTTCCTCTACCGCTCCATCTGCATCTGTCTCTACCCACTTAGCCGGTCTTGCTACTACTTGTCGGGGCTCCCGTAGCAAGGTCTAATCAAAGAGGCTGGGTACCTCAAGGATCCTACCCCTATTTCAGCCTTCTTGGGACTATCACTTCACATCGCCCCAACTCACACCTGGAGGTATGGATGCATGTGATCCCTTTTCCCACTTGGCTCGAAATTTCCCCCTACTGGAGGTCTCTGCATGAGTGGATGCCTCCACTTGGTCTCCTCTCTGCATCTCCAATTATGGCTCCTCCACAATTGTCTGAGACTTCTTCTGGCATTACATGTTGAGAGGTAATGTACTCTCCCTCTCAACCACCAAGTCTCCAACAGTTGCCTTGCTCCTCAAGGCTTTGCATGCATCTTGAACCTCAAGAGAATACATGTTCTTGACTCGTGAAGCGATCTGGTTCACCTGTCTCGTGGTGATGTGTCTAAGGAAAACCTTTCCCTTACTGAAGACAACATCGTAGCCTTTGTCCTTCAGCATCGCGATTAATACCAAGTTCTTCTTTAGTCTTGGCACATACTTCACATCTGTCAAGGTGATAGAAGCTCCATGATCCCTCTGAAAAGCAATTGTGCCCACTCCTGAAACATTATACCTTTCATCGTCACCCATCTCTATGAGTATCTTGAGGTCTTTCTCCTCCAAGGTAATGAATAAACTCTTATCGTCAGTCATGTGGAATAAGTCTCCACTGTCAAGAAACCAACCACAACCCATCATCGATGAAACCATGCATGTGATGAGGTAAAATCCAATTCGAACTGAGAGGCCAATGCCTCACCTTCAGATCCTTCTGAGGATCCCTTCTTGGATTTCTTCAATGGACAATTAGTTGCATAATGGCCCACCTCATGACAATTAAAGCATCTCACTTTAGATTTGTCAATCTTCTTCCCTCCATGAGAAGAACTCAATTTGGGACGAGAATCCTTCTCCTTCCCTTTCCTTTCCTTACTCGTTAAGGTGAAATTTTCTCCATCCTCCTTGGATGAAGAACCATCTTTGGTGCTCCTCCTGATCTCCTCCTGCATCAGATCCGACCACAGTCGTTCCCAATCTGGCAGTTTTTCTCTTCCATTCACTGAGTCCTGGTAGCTATGCCAGCTCTTAGGAAGATCGAGGAGAGCAAGACTCACCATTGCTCTGATACCTTGTAGAACTTTTTCTACAAAAACTCGCTCCAATACCATGTAGAAATTTCACCATAGATCACCTGATAATGCAATATACTAAAGCAAAATACTTGATCTACTTCTACTATCAAACTTTGCAGAAGCTTAATCAATTTGAGCGAGATCAATCAGAACACATGTAATAGAGAAGAAGAAATCATACACATGAAACAAAGAAGAATACTCAAGGGAAAGCCTCAGCTAAAAACCCCGTTATCTGTATTATCATACAAGTGGAAATATCTCAGGATTACAAAAGCTTTAGCTCTCAAGCTATCCAACTCTCAGTACAATCTCTCACAGCTGCTCATAGACAGAATAAACAACATATATGCCTGTTGTGGGGAAAAATGCCTATGTAGGACGATCCTATCCACCTAAGGTGTGACAGTGCCTTAGCAACAAACGAGTACAGCTATTCTGGTTTCTTCCTTTATGAAATGTGAAAGAAGAGAGATCAATAGACTTACCGGTGTCTTCCGTTTGTCCCTCGATCCGGTCTCTCTTCTCTTTGGGAGTTCACAGCTACTTGCCTTCTTGCTTCTCCAGCTTCAACGGGTTCCTGCAAGATCACAAGAGAACAGCTACTTGCGACAAGAGAACAACTACTTGAGACAAGAGAAGAACACTACACAAAGACAAATATTCACATTCATAACTAGTTTAGGATTAGAAATAAACTAAACATGCTAATACATTCATACATCAAAAATACATCAGCATATAGGAGAAACCAAGATAGCTTTATTGATAAATAACAAGGTTCAGGGAGAGATACAACCCAGAGGGCTCCAATCCAGCGTCTCCTTCCCAGCAAATGGAATTCCTATCTTCACCCCTTTCAAAGCATTAAGCACCCAATGATTCCAGTCTCAAACCAACAACAATTCTTTGCTATAACAAAATTCCAGCCTCTTGGATCTCATGGAGGAGAGATCCATATATAGATGTTTGGAGAGAGGATGAGTCAGCTTGAGATCTAACTAGTGTCCTCTCCCTCTGTCAGTTCTTGAGTCCACTTGGAGGTTCTTGCTTCCACTTGGAGATTTGGAACCTCTTACTCATCACCAGTCGAATTCCCTGAGGCAAGTGTCATTTTGGAAGCTTCTTGGGTTTTGACACCTTGAGAAATGAGCCTGCCACATGTCCATTCTCGTTCAGCGCAGGTAGCCAGTGTTGGCTTTGACATTCAGCGCAAGTAGCTAGTGTTGGCTTTGACATTCAGCGCAGACAGCTAGTGGAGCCACTGAATTGATCCTGAATTGACTTGTTTTTGAGCAGTTTCTGGTGGAGAACTTCTGTGAATTGCTGTGGTTTGTTAGCCTTGTTCCTCTAGGGGTAGGAACAACATGTTTAGAGACTTTGGATCCCTTAGATTATGGACATTTCATGCTCAATGCTGTAAGGCACAAAAATGTCTATAACAGTTGCCCCCTAAAGTATGAGGCTGTTTATCGGGTGAAATGCTTTATCAGGGGGATCCGAAGTTCATCCAATGCTGGGAGGAGACCTGTAATAAGATACAATACAATACATTATTTTTCATACTGCTTTCATGATCTAGCTGAGGCGGGCATTCCCATGCTTTGCTTTATAAATTCATTTTTCTGTACATAGAACAGACAATCGTCTGATGGTAGACTGATAATTTTGATGAAATTATCATCCTTTGAGTAGGATGATTATCTGCTACAATGATGTACATGTCAATGTCTTTATCTTTCCTGAATATATATCGCAGCCCGGATGGATGAAACTAGATCCGGGGTCTTCAAACTCATTCGATCTTCACTCTAAGTACAAGTCGATCCATGTGAGAAATGTTCTGAAGTCGAACATGGAAAGACATCGCTTGATTACCGGTCAATGATGTAAACTGTTAACAAGCGCGAGAGGAATCACCGATAATGATAATGACCCTCAAGGTACTGTAGTACAATTCACGTGGTGTGAATAAAGGACTTGGCGGCGAACACCACGCAAAATCTTTCGGTCGAAGGTCATTGATGTATACCTGTCGCCGGAAGTGAGAAACTTGCCATTGAGGCATGCAAGCTTCAAAGTACTGAAGGGGTTGTTCCTAGATCAACTTCTTGGATAATGAGCTGATGTCGACAAGAAGCGATCTGTCAAAGGAGGGCGTTAATGAATCCCACATCAGTGACACGGAACGGAGTTGATGATTTTAATGGAGGTGAAAACGATCTGTGACATATGATTCAGGGTGGCGGTCATGAAAGGATGAAGGATAGTGTATGGCAGTGGATGGGACACGGTTGACTTTTCTGAACGACTTCTCTTGAACATATGGCGACACTGATGCGATGGATTGGTAGCATTACCCCAAATATGGATGGTATGGCGAGACCATGGATGTGACCGGTGAATGAAACAACCCAACCCGATTGTGGTACGGAGGAAAAGTGTCATGTTCAAGAGTGACTTGCTACCATCAAAGTTTTCTTTAGTTTCTCCCAATTTTTCCCCAGTCATTGCTGACCAGTACCTCTTTATTTTTGTCAAGCTTGAGGAGGATAACATATGCTTGTTCTATAACCTGCCCTTCGGGCAAGCCCATCGCTATGTTTTAACGAGCCTAGCGATAGTGAAACTCGTTCTCGTCTAAAGACAAGTTTGTCGCTATTTAATGATTTTAACGAGTCTAATGACAAGGATAACTCGGTCCTTTCCATTTTTAGAGAGTCTGAAAAGGTACATAAAGTTAACTCCAAAAGTCCTTTTTCGTCATCTAATCCCTTAAGTCCGAAAAAGTATAAAACAATACAGAAGGGATGAGTTTTCGATAGTTTTAACGAGCCGAACAAAACAAGTGCTCGATCTTTTTGTGCAATAATCCCTCAGGTCCAAAAAGATTAAAATCTAGAGGAGGGATAACACTTCCTGTCCCTTTAACGAGCTGGAAGGCCAAGGACTCGGCAATCTTTTCATATTTTACGAGTCAGATGAAAAGAGCTTAAAGAAGACTCGTCTTTTGAGGAACGAGTGATAAAACAGGTTAGCAGCTGATTCCAGGTACAGGTTGGAATTTTCCAATCACGGCAGTGTCACAAGGATGGCTAGTGAAATCACTCTTCGCAGCTGTTCCTCAAAATGGGTAAACAAACATATGGAGGTGAACGATCGGCCGATGGAAAAGTGGAGGTGACGGTTCAAACACGACCAAGGCTTTAATGGCTGATGATATTACATTCACAGTGGTTATTTACCGGGATAGTTCATTTTTTAACGAGCTTAAACGTGGGTGGAAACATTTGCTCGGTCTTATGTTTTTTTTTTAACGAGCATGAACTATGTGCTAAAACTGCTCGGATCTCGCGTTTATTTTTTAACGAGCATGAACTGTGTGCTAAAACTGCTCGATGATAAGTTTGCATGCCCCCAGCATAACAACGCAAATCGAGGTGCATGCCCCCCAAGCTTCATTGCATTCAACTTGGTGGTTGGAATGAAGGTTTACCTTTGAGATTTGGAAAGGAGATTGTTTCATTTTTTAATGAGGTTGACACAGTAAAAGAACTATCCTCATGACTCCTTGTTTCATTTTTTAACGAGGTTGACACAAGATAAGAACCGTCCTCGGAAGCCCACTGTATTTACAGTATTTCTATTAGGGCGATGATCCACGCTGACAAAATGTTTAGGAATCTTCCGAATCCATTAGATATAGAAGATTTCATATTGTAGGTTTCCACTGTGGCCACTTCCGCCAGATTACTTGCAGGCGGTAGGGCAAAAGTACCCATTAAGGCAGGGTCTTTTAGGAGACCTACTCCAATATTTTGAAGCGAATGATTGCTTCCATGGATCATTGGAATGATTCCCGTAACTTGTGAACTGTCGGGGAGGAAAGTTTGTTGGTCGACGACTGTAATTCCTCCTTGAAAGGGAAATGCAATCTTCCTGAAGTACGTCGACACAACTGCGGCCATGGCATATATCCATGGCCTTCCCAGTAGGATGTTGTAATCGAGGTTTCCATCAATTACTTCAACATCAATTCCTACTGTTTTGCCCCCTAGTTCAACTTGCAAGTTACTTAAAATCCCGTATGGAGTATATGATCGTCCATCAAATGCTTTTAATGTCGTTGACGATCTCGACAAGGGTGGAGATCCTAAAGTTTTCCAGCAACTCATCGACATAATGCATGTAGATGCCCCCTCATCAATAATTGTTCGATGAATAGTTTTGTTGAGGGTTTTCACTTGAATAAGGAAAGCTAGTTGAGCTGGTAACTGAGGGTCATATCCTTTATGATCAAAGGCCACAAGATTGGAATCCATTGGGTCAATCCCACCTATTGCTGCTAATAAAGCTTGCTCTTGGGAGAAGCAATTTTGCGGTACCTCAAGTGTCGACATAGCGGACGACGATCGGGCCAGGTCCTCTATCTGTGCTATTTTCGCACAAGGATTAAATGTCGATTTGTGTACTGCTCCCTTTTGCGAATTTATCATTGGCTCAGGAACGATGGGTGGCACAACTTCGGTCAAAGTTGTTGTCGAACTACTAGGTTGTTCATTAGCCTTGTTGTTCGACAACTTTGGATTCCTGTAATCTTTATTCCTCGTCAAAGCATCATTTTGCTGCTTTGATATAGACAACATAAGCACTTGGGATCGGGAAGCATTTTGATTAGCAACCAGTTCGGTTCCCGGGCTTGGAAACAGATCAGTCAACACAGCTGAGGTTTTCGAACTCTTAAAGAATCTTTTAAGCTCAGCTTTGTATGGACAATCTGCTGTCCAATGATCCTCATCGCATATATGACACCTCGCAGGGGGTTTCCTTTTTCTCCCTTTCTTTTTCTTCTTGCCCCCTGGTTGCTTCAGTTGTTTGCCCTTGTCGTCCGACACGACACTTACTTCCGAGGCAAGAAGTTCCTCATTTGCATTTTGACCGGAAATCTTACGGGTCTTTTTAGATATAGCCTTTGTCGATTTCATGTCTGTTGCGCCAATCACGCCATCGCCGGCATGAGAGTCATTGTTTGATTTAGGAGGAGGAGGAATTGAGAATTCCGGTCTAGGGGCATCAGGTATTTTGTCGTAGAGCGTGCCAGACTGAGTATAGACCAAGTCCAGATATTGCACACGAGCGATGACTTGCTCTTCCGTTACGACTCCCCCCTTTGCCACATCTTCCGTGATTGTAGGAAGTAAGGATTTGATAAACCATTCAGCTAATAGCTGATCGGGAACGTACGTTTTCACCATCCTACGACGACGTCGCCACTCATGTATATGATCAGATATGTGAGTGGCCATTGTCTGTTTGAAGTTGGTTAGGAGTTCCGTTCCCATTTCATACCTTATCGGTAATTGAAAATGGGTTAAGAAAGTCGTGGCTAAGGTACTGAAATTGTCGAACGAAGCTCTAGGCAATTCAATATACCATTTTGCCGCTGGACCCGTTAACGTCCTCTGAAAAAGGCGAAGTCTTATCGAATCATCATTTAGGGTGTTTGATGAACACCACAGATGAAAAGTCATCACATGATTCGACGGATCTTCACCCGGATTTCCATTAAATTTAGGAATATCTGACGGAAGTTTATGCGGAATCGCTGGCCACCAAGGGGCATAAGCAATTGGATCATTCGTCAGCCGGTTTAGATCTGGTAATTCTAGAGTTGCTACAAAGGGCAATTGTTGATTCAGATTAGGCGAAGCATACCCAGGATAAGATGGAATCGCCTGAGCAGTGGGTCTTTGCATACCAGCATAATGTATTTGATGCTGGCAACTTTGACAAGGTTGATGGGCATAACCATTATAGTACGATTGTTGATAACCGCTTTGGAAATGCAGTTGCACATTACTTACAAAGACTTGTTGCTCAGGTCCTTGATATGATTGCTGTAATTGCGGTTGTTGAGATTGAACCAGCCCTGGTTGTTGGACCATTTGCTGTTGTCCAATACTGGATGATTGACCAAGATGAGGAGTCATAGTACTTGTTTGATCCTGAGTCGCTCCAGATAAGGAGGCACTAACCTGAGGTTGTGATTGAGTTGTCGAGACAAGAGGTTGTTGTATTGCAACCTGAGAAACTTGGGGTTGACATACAACAGGTAGCGCTTGTACTTGCGACGCAATCACCGTACCAGGTATAGTGGGAATATTCGACACAGGGTGGACTGGTTGCATTGAATATGCAACCCTTGGTTGCTGAGGCAGTATTGGTACCCAACCGCTGGATGTAATTCCAGTTTGACCTGAACTTTGTTGTAAACTCCCATATGGTTGTTCTCCGGGAGGGAACAATGAAAAGGCATACTGCCCTCCATATGGTGGCAATCCAGTATTTAAAGGGCAGATTGGCCTTTGAAGACACATTGGATCAATTTGTTGAGTTTCAACATAAGAAATACCAGATGATAATCCGGATGAAGAAATAGGAACTAACCATGTCGTCGAAGCAGTCCCTGATGGGACTCCGGCTTGTTGTTGATAACTTGCCAGGACAGATGGTATACCATCGAACATCATTGGGGTAGTAGCAGGAGGCTCTGCCGCTGCTGTGTCAGATGACACAGTCCTGGATGTCGACGGTTGTTCAGACATATCTAGTCTATCCAAAAGATTTTCTAGCGATTCTACAAGAACTTACGATGAAAAGAGACTAACTTCGAAGATCAACGAGGGAATGGTGATGATTATTCCGTTTAAAATAAATTTTAACGACGCTTAGACACAACCTGCTTTTTCAATTTTAAAGAGTCGATAAAAAGCAAAAGATGACTCTAGTCTCCTTCGATGTTTTAACGAGCCCGAAGTGACAAATGCTCGGATGGACTTTTTCCGTTATAGAGTCTGAAAAAGGCCAAAAGGAACTGCTCTAGAGTTCTAGGCAGAGGGTGTGCCAAACTTTTCACAAAACCGCAGAATACTTTTTAGGGTACGGGCGGTCGATCTTCCTGAATGCTGTGTTCAGTGCATTGCGATTAGTAGGGCGGCCGACACGACTTCCTAAGGATAAAGGTTTTATGCCTATAGGGGTCTCCCAATATATACGCGACGGTACGTGGGAGCACAATCCGTACTAGCGCTATCGTCCCTCAGGAGGAATCACCCACCATCCACGAGATCGACAGTCACCAGGCTTAACGACGCCGGAACACGTCTCTAGCCTAGACCTCTATGTTGTGCGTTATGTTGCAAAGCGTTGTTAAGTTCATTCAATTTATTTTAGGTTGATCTTTTTAGAAGTTTGCCTTTCAAGGTTCACCATGAGATGTATGATACAATTCCTAAATGCAGTCTAAAGATGATAAGCAAGTTTTATATCTTTTCAACTTTGAAAATCCTAGCTACTAAGGGAAAAGAAAGACACCATCTTTTCTCAAAGAGAAATCAGCACACTCTAATGCACTTTTCCTAAATCCAACATGCAAACTATCAAATGCAAATGCACAATGCAGGTGTTTGTTTTCCGCTTTCTTAGTATTGATGCCTACAAAGAAAGCTTTTTGTACAACTTTGAATTTGCTTTTAAATGATCAATACAAACAAGTTTACTTTTTCGAAATCAGAGAGGGTAGAAGAGATTACAACACTTAACGATTTTCGAAATGAAGACTTGTTTCGACACTTAAAAGAGACAAATTCAAACCAATAAGCAAAAGTAAATATATAATCAATCTGCAAACAGCCAATGAACTCTCTTCTAAGATCACAATCAACAGATCTGAATCAAGGGCTACAGGATGACTATTTCACTCATGCAAAGGAAAACTGTAAATGACGCAAAAACACATAAAAACACTCACAGTCTTTTTGTACAAAAGGAGGCGGAATTTAAGCAGAGAAAAGGAGTTATCAGACTGGTACCTATGCTGGTTACAGGCTGCAAAAATCAGAGATCAAAACAAGGCAAAACAGAGCAGAGAACCCCAGCTGCACAAGGGCAAACTGGTTCAGCGCAACCTCAACACAGGGGTTTTGACATTCAACGCAGGTAGCCTTCACGGGACCTGCGTTGAAATGCAGAATCCCTTCACTGGGTCTGCGCTGAAGGAGAAACTCTCGTTTCTCACAGGTTCTGGGTCACAGATTGCTATTTAATTCATTGTTTCAGGCCAAATAAAAGCAACAAGCAAGGTACAATCTAAGGGATGCTTTGAGGGGGTACTAAGATCTATCACAAAGGATCATCAAATCATTTGTGAGTCCATTGTTCAGATCATAGACAAGTCCAGTGATTGGATCAAAGCATCAACTGTCTACTTTGCATCCGGGAATAGCAGATGTAGTTCGATTGTTGCTGTCAAGTCTATGAAACAAACAATGATGGAAACACAAATAAAATGACTAAACAAATGTCCCCAGTGGAGTCGCCAATTTGTTGTGGGGAAAAATGCCTATGCAGGACGATCCTATCCACCTAAGGTGTGACAGTGCCTTAGCAACAAACGAGTACAGCTATTCTGGTTTCTTCCTTTATGAAATGTGAAAGAAGAGAGATCAATAGACTTACCGGTGTCTTCCGTTTGTCCCTCGATCCAGTCTCTCTTCTCTTTGGGAGTTCACAACTACTTGCCTTCTTGCTTCTCCAGCTTCAACGGGTTCCTGCAAGATCACAAGAGAACAGCTACTTGCGACAAGAGAACAGCTACTTGAGACAAGAGAAGAACACTACACAAAGACAGATATTCACATTCATAACTAGTTTAGGATTATAAATAAACTAAACATGCTAATACATTCATACATCAAAAATACATCAGCATATAGGAGAAACCAAGATAGCTTTATTGATGGATAAAAAGGTTCAGGAAGAGATACAACCTAGAGGGCTCCAATCCAGCATCTCCTTCCCAGCAAATGGAATTCCTATCTTCACCCCTTTCAAAGCATTAAGCACCCAATGATTCCAGTCTCAAACCAACAACAATTCTTTGCAATAACAAAATTCCAGCCTCTTGGATCTCATGGAGGAGAGATCCATATATAGATGTTTGGAGAGAGGATGAGTCAGCTTGAGATCTGACTAGTGTCCTCTCCCTCTGTCAGTTCTTGAGTCCACTTGGAGGTTCTTGCTTCCACTTGGAGATTTGGAACCTCTTACTCATCACCAGTCGAATTCCCTGAGGCTAGTGTCATTTTGGAAGCTTCCTGGGTTTTGACACCTTGAGAAATGAGCCTGCCACATGTCCATTCTCGTTCAGCGCAGGTAGCCAGTGTTGGCTTTGACATTCAGCGCAGACAGCTAGTGGAGCCACTGAATTGATCCTGAATTGACTTGTTTTTGAGCAGTTTCTGGTGGAGAACTTCTGTGAATTGCTGTGGTTTGTTAGCCTTGTTCCTCTAGGGGTAGGAACAACATGTTTAGGGACTTTGGATCCCTTAGATTATGGACATTTCATGCTCAATGCTGTAAGGCACAAAAATGTCTATAACAATGCCTTCCTTCAGTCCTCCAAGCCTCCTATTTCCTTGCGCAGTTTCTCCCGGGTCCTCCAGCTGCAACCTGTGTAATTCTCACCTCACACACAACACTGACCTCTGAAATAATTGCACAATCCTGGAGGAGATAATTCCTTCTGCATGGATGAGTTTCCTTTATAGGAAAATTCCTCCAACTGATAATACACTGTCCCTTCCTTTAATCTCAAATGGGTCTTTCTCTGAACTGACATGTATGAGTTATTTATGAAAGAATATTCAGTTATCTGGTGAACACTGGTTGCATGCATGCATGCATTAACTGACTAAACTCACAATTAGTTCCTCCAACTATTTGGAACTAATTTAATTGGACTTAACTCAGTTAACTGAGCTAACTAATTACAACTCAAATACAACTCATCCTTATCTCCTTAATTAAGGGATAACTTCCTCAATCAAAGGGATAACTGTTGCATGTCTTCACATATACTTCATGTTTGATATTCTCCAACTAATTAACTCAAGATGAATTAATTAATTATTTTTCAAATAGCTAGTGAGACTAAATTCGAATTTTAATTCTCAATTTTAACTCAGGGACTAATTAAAATTGGAATCTATCCCAAACTGTTATTTTTAGCATTTCTATCTTTTGCTATTTCCAACAGAGTTGGAGTATATCCTAAAATGCTATTTATAGCAATGCTACTTTTAGCATTTCTTGTTGCTATTTTCAACATGAAGAAGAGAAAAACGATGTTGAGTGCAAGCAAAGACTCGGGGGAGGGTGAGATAGATGATGGGGTGCGAGACATAGAAGCCTTGGATAATTTTGAAGTTCCGGGTACTGAAACCCCTGGTAAGGTGAATGTGCAGGGTATTGAGGCCCTTGATAACATTGAAGTTCCGGGTACTGAGACCCTTAGTGACATTGAAATTATGGGTATTGAAACCCTTGACGATGTTGAAATGCAGGAATTGGGTAGTCAGGGTAATCTTGACCTTGATGATGTCGGCACATGTTTGGAATCGACTGCCGAGAAATCTGCACCAGAGGAATTGGGAGTAGAAAACTCCACCCTCTGTTTGAATAGTCAGGTAGAAGATCTCAAGCAACATGTTTACGACTTGGAGATATTAAACTAAGCCATGAAAGAGCAGGATACAGTGCTGAAGCACATAAATGCATAGTTGGTAGGAGAAATGAAAGAGCATAAAAGACAAGTCAAGATATGGAAATTTCGGGCCTCAAAGTGCTATAAACGTCTTAAAAAGGTGACCAAGCAACTCAAGAAGGCTCGAGGCAAGAAGGCAAAGATAGTGAAAGCAGGGATCAACATACAAGTTCAGGATTGAAGGGAGGCTCCTTTGTTTTGGTTTTTTTGCAGCAAGTAAAGGTTGTGTGAGGACACACAACAACATAGGGAGGGGAGGATGTTGGTAGGCTAAATTGCTTCATTTTTAACCCCTTTCCTACTTCAAATTCATAACCTTAGACCTCTGTTTTAACCTCGCAACCTCCTTATTCCTGCACTATTCCAAGAATCATGCCTTTTCCTGCACTAGCTTTATATTTCATATTTAAGGGTTACAAATGTACTTAATTAATTATTTTTATAGATTTTATACCTTTAATATTCTTTGCAACTAATATCTTCTTTCCTAAAGTATTTGGTAAGCAACATATTAATCATTTCTTTAGCATGGTCAAGTGCAGGTAGGATTCCTGCACCACTGGAGAATCCTAAACTTCTGTGACAACTCGCAACCTAACGCGGACGTCTTGTTTATAATCGGTCACCTCGAGTTGGGCTCGGAGCGAAGATAAGTCTGGGATATGATAGAGAACGGGTCGTCAACCGAATGCTTAAGTTTAGTGTTTTGTTACAGTCGAAAGGCTTAGAATGTAATGTTGTTGTTATTTTGTTACATCCAAAAGGCTTAGATCACAACGCTAAATGTAATTTTGTTATGGTTGCAGACCTAAAGGGATGTACATAATGTAGGATTCAGATAGGAAATGGGAGCGATAAAAATACTACTGTAATTGTGGTATTTTGTAATTTTGCTGGTATCGCCCTTGTTCTGGGCTGGATTCGATTTCATCATGTACATTTGTTGTTTCTGAAATTTAATATAAAGGGATGACGCCATGTTTTTTTTTTTTTCACTTACTGGTTCACGGATACCCGGGTCAGTGGGTAGCCGCTACGTCCAGGGTTTTAAACACTGAGTGGACGCCACCAGAAGGGCATCAACACCCCTCGGCCTATTTACTGACCTAACCCCAAGAGCTTTCGGGATTCGACCCTGTGACCTCCCATTGGCGAGGCACTTGATTTGACCGATTGAGCTAACTCTTGGGGCTGGGACGACGCCATGTTATTTCAATCATGTGCTTTAATTATATGTTGATGTGTTGCTAAACGCTAAGTTTCCAAGTTTCTTAAACAGGGAAACTGTCTAGGGCCCAACCAACCCAACTCGTTCTCCCTCTCATTCTTCTTTCTCATTAAAGGTGTGTTGATTTCGTTTTAATGCAAGGCGTGAATTAAGTAGATGCTTCTATTCTTTCACAAAGTTCAAGTTCGATTTCATTTATAGCCATTGTGTGACGGATCTGTGGTGTGCATTCTTAACTAAGTTTGATCTTACCTTTTTTTGTAATTTTTCTTTTCGAAGCTTAGTATTATTTATGCCTGGGTCGTGCAAGCACATTATTCCCACACTAGTGCATTTACAGTTCTGTAATTTGATTTCTTTGGTTCATTACATCGAAGTATTTCATTCTTTTCTGTCATAAGGATATTGACGTGTTTCTGCAAGTGAGTGTTCATATTTTAGAAGTATTCTTGATATTTTGGATTGAATATGCTTTGGTAATTAAGGAATGAACACTGTTATAACGCATTAATCTGTACCTGCACTTTACACTTTTAAGGAAAGGATCAAACTTCACATCTAATTATTCAAAGTGAACCTTTCTGAATTAAAAAAGATTAAAAAGGCAGATCAGATTTATGTGAATAACTATTACAGGGATAAAGCTTGCTGTCACAATTAGATGATTTCTTTAGTTGCATGAAAGAGTTCCTTGATTGAAGAAAAGTGTGCTTTGACTTTCGAAGTTAATTCTTATTTTGAATTTAAGTTGGGTTGAAGAATCTTTCTGTTTGTGAAAGTTATTTCAAAGTTCTGTTCACCTTTGCAAATTCTTTTCTTAAGTTAACGCACTCTTAATCTTTTATGAAAGAAGTTTTAAAACTTGGTGCAGGAATCTCTATTTCGGTACAGGAATCAATATCCTGATACAGGAACATAATGCTCTAGTCCTAAGACTTAGAGTCCCCGCATGAGGACTCTTCAGTACAAGTGTAGAATATACTTCTGGCATATAAATTTTGTTCCGATACTCGTGCAAGAATATTGCAGGAGTACAGGAATAACAACTCCGTCCAAGGAGAAAGATCTATAAAGAAGTCAAATATCTTCAAGGGTCCAATTATTAATCTGACATACAACTATACTGAAGATAGACATAGATTTCCATTTCAATTAATCAGGATTTCTTACAAGAGTTGAAAGTTCCTTTTATTTATTTCTTCACAAAAGTACTTTCTTTCATATTCCAACACTAGAATTTCTTTGGTGTAAATTGTCGGGTGATCTTTTCTTTTCGATTTTGTAAGATTGTAATTAAGGGAGTAGGAATAGAGTTAGGAAAAGCTCATATCATTTTTGACATTTCCTGTGGTTCGCCTATAAGTTTACAAAACCCCCGGGTTGATAATTAAGTGTTGAAGGAGTCTGCTTAACCACAATTCCTGCACCCAACAATGATCATTTCATTTCCCATAATGTAATGCTTCCATTGTCGGCAAGCCTACATAATAGAATACATCTCTTTGTCATAGGCGAGATACTTTCAAACTGTGTCTGAAAGTGTCTCACTGTGATATGCCACAGGATGCCCTTGCTGAGTAAGAACTACACCAATAGCATAGTCTGAGGCATCTGTCTCGTTCTGAAATGGGTGCAACAGGTTGGTAATGTCAGAACTCATGCAAAGCAGAGGTGATGCTTCAAGTTGATAAATGTCTTATGTTGGGATTCAAACCAAAATAAATTTGCTTTCGCTCCTCCCTTCGTGACTTGACTCGAAGGCCAAGTTATATGAGAGAACCCCAACACGCACCTGCAGTAGAAGTTGGTAAGAGCTAGAAAGTTATGGAGCTCTATTAGAGTGGTTGGGGCTGACCATTAGAAAATGACTTTTATCTTGGTTGGGTACACATGCACACCCCGTTCATCAATGATGTACTCCAAATATTGAACCTGGGTCATACCAAAAGTGCATTTGTCCAAATTGGCATACAACTTGTGTTGCCGCAGGGTTTGGAGGACCTGTCAAATATGGTAGAGGTGCTTTTCCCAATTCTAGCTGAAGATCAGAATGTCATCCAGATACATCACCATGAATGAGTTAGTGAGGGATAAAAATATGTATTCCATCAGCCTCATGAAGGTTGTGGGGGCATTCGTCAACCCGAAAGGCATTAACATCCATTCGAAAAGGCCCTTTTTGGATTTGAAGGCAGTCTTCCACACATCAGAGGGTTCGATCAGTAGCTGTGATAAACAGACTTCAATTCAATCTTGCTAGAATATTGGCCCCCCTTTAGCTGATCCAGAAGGTCATCGATCTGTGGGATTGGATACCTATTGCAGACAATTATCTTGTTTAGCGCTCTATAGTCAATACATTGTCCCCAGGTCCTGTCCTTCTTCTGTACCAACACAATGAGGCTCCCACAGGGTGATGAACTTGGCATGATGTGCCCTTTCTGCAACAACTCCTTAATATTCCTCTTGATTTCATCGTTCTCCAAAACATAGCATCAATAGATCAGTCCATTGGGTAGCGACGTGCCCGGGGTCATATCGATGGAGTTGTCAGGTGAAGGAGCCTTGTTTGGAAGTTGTGGCCACAATCTTCTTCTTGCCCTGAGAGTGAATCATAAGGAAAACAAATTTCCTGATTTGGGAAATGATCTTACTGCATTGCTTCACAGTGATCAAAGAAATGTCAATAGGTGGTGCTACCTCTAGTATCCTTTACAACTTATGCGCAAAGTAATAATAACAGTGCAAGGCCTAGACTCATACACATCATGCCACTTCCACAAGTATGCCTGGCCTAATAATACATCACAAATTTCAAGAGGAGAAAATGACATATTACCTCTTTTGTGAAGCATTTGATGTTGTAGGGAAGGCAACATTATTGGCTGATGTGGAGATCTCGTTGTTGGTGAAGCCACCCTATGGTGTACGATTGCGAGGGGGGTGTGGTCGGTAGGCCCAAATGCTTCATGAGTTATGTTGAAATGAGTTTATTTTAGCTTTCATTGTTGACAATGAACTATAGTGGAGAACCCTTCACCCACATCTATTAGTGGAAGAGTCACTCCCCCTCCTCTGGATCTTTGGGCTCATCCTTCTAGATCTTGGTGGTAGCAATGGTGGCACTAGGCTCTGCATCGATAATCTACTTCTCTTTTTCATTCCCCTTGTCAGTTTTTGACTCAGAGTCAGAACATGCATCTGATTCGAAAGCCTTTAGCTTGGCCACCAGTGACTGCTTGGCTCAGAACTCACTTGTGTTGTGAGTGGGGTTCTTATGAAACTCACACCATTTCCCAGTGTCCTTCTTTGTTGTCGTGGTCTTGTTATTTGCTTGTGGCTTTGGTGGGTTATCATGGGTTTCTTTGCTTTCTATTTTTTATTTGTTTTGCGGTTTGGGTGTGCCTTTCCCTTGCTTCAGATTCACAAATCCAAAGTCTCACTTCTTTTGTTTAAATTTATGCTTGATCGTGAAAGCATATCGATAGACGATGCCAAGCAAGGAGATGTCCAACAACTCCATCTCGTCCTGGATGTACTTTTGTAGGCAACCATAGTACTTGAGTACCAAAATGCCGCTTAGAATCCTTTATACCCAGCTCTGTGCGAAGGGCATGGAAAACATTTGTGAATCCGACACATATTGGTCCCTTCCCTGTCGCAGCATGGTCCACTTTATGTATTTATCTTCATAGCTCCCGATAGGGTAATATTGTTCCTTGATGGCATATTGAAAATAATTCCATGTGGGTGCAGCTGAAAACAGTGAGGATTCCCTCCCATCCTTTTGTTCATGGTAGGTTTCCCACCAGTCCTTGACATGTAGGGCAGCTTTGAGAAGTGCAAAAGTAATCTTTTCCCAATTGGAAAAGTCATGAATTGAAAAATATCATTCCAATAGATTTAACCATCTATCTACAACATTTGCATATATCTGACCTTCAAATATGAAAATGTTAAAGTTAACTTGTACCTTAAAAGGAGTGGCGCCTCCAGAGTGGTTGATGGATGAAGATGCGTCGCCTGTGGGTAACCGTCAAAGGATCTGGGCAAAGTTATCCATCATCGCATTCCTTTTTTCATTCGAGTGCTTCCTCAAGCAATATTTTGAAAGGATATCCTGCCCCCTCATCTTTCTTTTCTTCCACCATGGGAGGTCACTGGGGTTTGTGAGGTTGGTCATGCAAAGGTTCAACCAGTCCAAGCCCTAACTCCTTATACCTTGACCTTGTTGAGGATGTGCAAATAAAAAAAGAGAAAGAGTAGACCACTCTGATACCACTAATCCGCACTTATGCAATAACGCAAGAAAATACAGATATACACATAAAAACAGAGACACAACAAAAATAAAACTTTATTTCATTAATATTAAAGAACTGAAATATGCTTACATACAGAAATGGAAATAAACTAGCTCAACGATGCTATCTTATCCCTGAGAAGAGGTGGTGGCTACATGCCTTTGAATTATGTTCCAATCAGGGTTAAAGAACTATTTATTATTGAGAAACAATGGAAAACCATAAACATCCAAAAACCTAACACTAGGAGATGAAGCATCAAAACTGTGGGCCCCGTTTGGATAAATTGGTACTCAACTTCCCAGGGTCGTAACTTTGGCCTACAATCTTTGTTTGGCTATATCTTGAAGTGTATGTTTTAGCCCCATACATAAATTACCTTCATATGAATTCTAAAAATAGAAAATAAACAATGGCGAGAGCATAACACATACAACAAATATACATAGAGATTTTCCCCTGGATCCCAAAACCGGGACTACCAGATTGATTTTTCATTATGTTCCTTTCAATGTTACAATACATATATATACATGTCGAAGCATCCATAAACCCCAATCCATTAACCATGGATTAGAACATAACCGTTGATCCCTTGATCGGATCTACAAAATACCATGGGCCGAAAACCATCACGCCCAAAACCATGTGCGAAATCCATGCACAAAACCATAGGTAGGTCTACCCACCTAATATAGGGTCCAAACAAATTTTCCTGGGGTGCTGCCCCAGACCCCGTGCAGGGGGGCTACCGCCCCCTTGCTTACCCCCTGACAAGGGGGGTAGCCACCCCCCTTGTGACCCCCCAACGTAATGTGCAGGGGGGGCTATCAACACCCCCCCCCCCCCCGCACGTGGGCTAGTTGTGGAAAGAATATAACACAACCCAACATTCTCCCACTTATTGTTTTCTTTCCATAAGAGAGCTTAGTCATTGATCCAACCCTACAACGCCCATTGTTTCTCTACACCAAGAGAACTTCTCAGTGCTCACAGACTTTGTCAATACATCTGCAGTATTCTTCAAAGTCTCCACATTTACCAACAACACCTTTTTGTCTTCTACCATATCCTTCAAAAAGTGATATTGAACATCAATGTGCTTTGTCTTTGAATGATAAGCAGGGTTCTTTGCCAAGAAAATTGCACTTTGGCTGTCACAATCTATCCTTATAGCTCGTTGTACTAACCCCATACTTTAACACAATCTCTGCAACCAAACTGCTTCCTTTCTTGCATGAGTGGCTACCATGTATTCTGCCCATGTAGTTGAAAGTGCCACTACAAATTGTCTCTTTTTCATCCAATTGACTGCACCTCCAAATAGGTTAAACACATATCCACTTGTAGATCTTCTCTGATCCAGATCTCCAGCTTAGTCTACATCAAAAAGCCACGAATGTCCGAAACTCTTTCCAATTCTGGTCTTCCTTGGTATAACAAACCATAATCACTAGTGCCACACAAATACCTGAAAACCCGCTTCACTGCTGCCCAATGCTCCTTCCCTGGTTTTGACATAAACCTGCTCAATACTTCCATTGCATGTGCAATGTTTGGTCTAGTATAGACCACCGTATACATCAGGCTACCGACTGCACTTGCATATGGAACACATGACATGTCCTCTTCCTCTTCTGTGTCTTGCGACATTGTTTAGCAGGTAACTTTACAGCTACAGGAATAGGAACCTTCATTGGTTTACTATCCTGCATATTAAACCTTTGCAGTATTTTCTCGACATACTTCCTCTTGTTTAACCAGAGCTTCCTCTTTTCCTGATCTCGTTTAATTTCCATGCCCTAAACATAGTTTTCAGCACCAATATCTTTCATGTCGAATTTGGAGGACAATTCGGTCTTCAAATCCTGGATAATTTCTTTGTCATTTCCAACCAGCAACATATCATCCACATACAAGACTAGATAAATAACGTGGTCACCAATTAATTTAAAATACACACAGTGGTCTGCTTTGCTTTTGGTGAAGCCAAGTCCCCTTATAAATGTATCAAATTTTTGATACCACATCTTTGGTGACTGTTTTAACCCATACAAAGACTTTTTTAACTTGCATACTAGTTCTTTCTTACCCTTCACCGCAAATCATTCAGGTTGCTTCATGTAGATATCTTCTTCCAGATCCTCGTGAAGAAATGTTGTCTCCACATCCATCTATTCTACCTCAAAATAAAAAGCAACAACAATAAATAAAAGTAATCTAATAAAAGCTACATTGGAAATAGGAGAAAAAATATCACCAAAATCAATTCCTCGCACCTGGGAATAACCTTTTGCTACCAACCGAGCTTTGTATTTCTCCACCTTTCCTTCTGCATTCATCTTCTTCTTGAACACCCATTTGCTGCTAATGGGTTTCCTTCCAGCCGACAACTCCATCAGATCCCAAGCCTCAACTTTGTGCAAAGATGCCATTTCATCAACCATGGCCTCTTTCGAGAGTTTGCCATCCTCTGAATCTACTGCTTCCTTCACAGTTCTGGGATCATCATCAGTAATAGATAAAGCAAAATTTGAACTAAAAGTAGATGGACTACACCTTTCTGGCTGCTTTCTTTCTCAAACTGATATTCTCACAACCGTAGTTTGTGGCTTTTCATCTTCGGATTCCTCTTCTGCTGTAGAGTTTGATTCTTCCTCCTTTAGCTCAAACTCTATCTTCTCAGGTTCCTTTGGTAGGAATTCATGTTTAATAACATATTTCACCTCTCTAAACACCACATCTCGGTTGTATATAACCTTCCTTGTTACTCGGTTCCAAAGCTTATAACCTTTTAAACCATTCTTATACCCAATAAAGATGGACTTTTCAGATTTACTATCCAACTTTGTTCTTTTCTCCTTCAGAACATGTACATATGCATCACATTTGAATACCCTCAAATGTGGAGTCTTATCCTCCAACACTAATGAAGGTGATTTGTTGACCAGGTAACATGCAGTCTCCACCGCCTCTGCCTAGAATTCATGTCCTAACCTAGCACCACTGAGCATGCTTCCTTCCATTTCCATCAATGTCTTGTTCATTCTTTCTGCAACTCCATTTTGCTCAGGTGTGTGTGGGGTAGTCTTTTGCTGTGCTACACCACACTTCTTACAAAAGTCTTCAAATTCCTTCTTGTAAAACTCTCCACCATTATATGTCCTCAGCACCTTTATCTTCTTCTCTGTCTGGTTTTCTACTAGAGCTTTAAATTCTTTAAACCTGTCAAAGACTTCTGATTTCTTCTTGAGGAAATATATCCACGTATTCCTTGAGAAGTCATCTATAAATGATACATAGTACACAAAATTACCCAGTGATGGAACCGACACAGGTCCAAACACATCACTGTGCACAAGCTCTAATATTTGTTTTTCCCTCTTACCACCAGAGGGGAAACTCACCCGATTCTACTTCCCATATACACAATTTTCACACAAATCAAAATCGAGAGAGCTATTAGACACACCTTCTACCATACCTTTACCATGAAGTATTCAAAGACCATTCTCTCCAATATGTCCAAGCCTTTGATGCCATAGCATGGTATTTTCTCCAGAGACCACTAGATTTTCTGCTCCACTCCCAGGAACCACAAAATTGTTGCACCCATCAATAATAGTGCTACCTTGCAGCTTGTATAGAGTTCCAAGCCGAACTCCTCGGATCAATACCAGTGCTCCCCGAACCATCTTGCGGGTATCTTTCTCAAACACTGTTTTTACACCTGCATCATCCAACTTGCTTACAAAAATCAGATTTTTGGCTAATGTAGAAATATGCAGAACACCCGGAAGTGTTCTAATCCTTCCACCTTGCAACTTCAACTTGACTTTTCCGTGACCAATGATTCTAGCCTTCCTGTCATCCCCTGAGAAGACATCACCACCATCATATTTCTCATACTCATAGAACCACTCTTTATGGGGAGTGAAGTGAAAGGATGCACCTGAGTCAATCAACCACGCCTCATGATCTACATGTGTACTTGAAGAAGAAGCCAAGTACACATCCCCACTTTCATATGAGGTGGTTTTCGCCTCTGTAGAAGGAGCACCATCAGATCCATTTTCTTTCTCAGGAGATTTAGATTTGCAGTCCCTTTTGTAGTGCCCTTCCTTTCTGCATTTCTAGCTCACCTTTACAGTTTTTCCTAGAGATTTAAATCTCCCTCTAGATTTAGATCTCCCACTCGAGGACCCCTTTTTTTTTAGGACCGTCCTCGTACAGACAAGGCATCACCATTTTGGCTCTCCATATTTTTTCATCTCATATCCTTAGTTAGCAAGGATGAGACTATTTCATCAAACTGCAAGGCAGTTGCATTGCTACCTATTGCAACAACCAGGCTATCCCAAAAATCTAGTAGAGAACACAACAAATTGATGCACTTATCTTCATCTGAAATTTTAATATCAACATATAATAATTGGCTTACCAAAGTATTAAATGCGTTCAGATGCTCTGTCACTGAGTTCCCATCTTTCATCCTTAGGTTATACAGCTTTTTCTGTAGGAATAGTTTATTCACCACAGACTTAGATTGGTACAACGTCCCTAACTTGTCCCACAAAGCCTTCGTCGTAGCTTCCCCTGATACATTCAGTAATATTGAATTTGAGACACACAATCACATTGTGCTTTTTGCCTTCTGATCCAACTTATTCCACCCTTCATCAGACACTGTCGTTGGTTTAGTACCTGGATCTACCATGATCCACTGATATTTATCCACCAACATATCCTCCATCTTGAGTTTCCACAACTCAAAACTCCGACCATTAAATTTCTCGATCATTACCTTCCCACTGCTCGTCATCTTCTTTCACCACAAGCATTGATCCCGCAGATCTCCCACTGAACAGGGTCTACCACAGGCTCGAGAAAAACCCTTCTGCAGAAAAGGTGTCCCCTTGAAGCCAAAACAACTATGATACCAAATGTAGGTTTTAACCCTGTTCAGAAATTACCTGCATACGAATTCTAAAAACAGAAAATAAACAATAGCGAGAACATAACACATAAAATAAATATACACATTGATTTTCCCCTGGCTCCAAAAATCAGGACTACCATATTGATTTTTCATTATGTTCCTTTCAATGTTACAATAAATATATATACATGCTGAAGCATCCATAAACCCCAATCCATTAACCCTGGATTAGAACATAACCGTAGGTCCCTTGACTGGATCTACAAAATACCATGGACCGAAAACCATCGCACCCAAAACCATAGATAGGTCCGCCACCTAATATAAGGTCCAAAAAAAATTTCCTGGGGCGCTTCCTCGGACTCCATACAGGGGGGCTACCGCCCCCTTGCATACCCCCCGACAGGGGGGATAGCCACCCCCCTGTGACCCCCCGGTTCATCGTAAAGGGGGGCTATCGTCCCCCCTGTAACTCGCCCGCGCATGGGCTGGTTATGGAAATAATATAACACAACCCAAGACGAAGAGGAGGCTGAAAAAAAAAAAAACTAATATGTTGATATGAGACTTTTGTGGGCTCTCCGTTTTCCTTAAAAACATCTTTTAGTCCCTCAAAACAGCTCTAGAAGTTTAGGACCCAAAAAACTACCAAAAATAATAAGTTGTGCTACAATTAAGGAAACTAAAAAGAAACAACAATGGGAGCCATGTGGAATAAGCAAGTGGCCACCAATATCCACTTGGATCAGTTCTCCCTCCTTATGGAGCAATGGTCCCCATTGCGTTGAGTGTCTCCATGAGATGGGGAAGCTTCTGCTGAACTTGGTCCTTGGTGAACCACTTGCCTTGGTGCAAGAGTTGGCCAATTTTGACAACCCAATATAGGTGGATCTTCTGCTGGCAAGTGTTCTTGGTCTGTGTGTCCATGATATGATTAGTTGTGGCTTGTTCCATGTGGTTTGGGTTTAACTCTGTTGGTGTGAGTTGTTCTGCAATGTATGATGTGTCAGGTAATGGTGGAAAGTATTGTTGAAGGCCGTCCACATTGAACACTTAGTGCATGCCAAGGAATGGTGGAATGCTAAGCTCTAAAGAATTATCCTCTACAACCTTAGCGATAGTGTATGACCCATATCAGAGTGGGTGAAGTTTGCGGTGGGGCCCAATGAGGCTCTCCTTTTGTAAATGTAACCAAATTTGTTTCCCACCAAGAACTTCTATGGAACCCGATGTTGATTGTGACACTGCTTGTACTTAACATTAGCTCTATTCCATATGTTATGGACCTGCTGGTAGATGTGGTGAATGTGCTCAATGAAGCTATTTGTCCTGTCAGCTTCGGAATGGACATGAGCCGAATCTGCCTAAGTAGTTGAAAATGGTATGGACACATCAATGGGACATAGTGGCTGGAATCCCAACCCCACCTGAAAGGGGTTATGGCTAGTTGAGCTATGGAGATATTTGTTGTAGCTATGCTGGACATAAGGGAGGCTATCTTCCCATGCGCGTGGATGCTTCAAGTTGTACATATGTAGAATGTGTACAATCATCCTGTTGACGACCTATGTTTGACCATCAATTTGAGGGCGGAAAGCCATGGACTTAGTGAGCTTGGTATCCAACATTGACCAAAGACTTAACCAAAATGTACTTAGGAACCCGTTGTCCCAATATGAGATAATGGACTATGGGATCCCAATGTGTACCCACACTCATTCAAAGAAGAGCTTAGTAGTGGCTTCTGCTATGATACTCTTCTTGTAGGCCGCGAGAATGGCCATCTTAGAGAATCTGTCGACGACCACGAAAACACAATCGTTGCCATGCTTAGTAGAAGGAAGGCTCGACATGTAATCCATAGAGTTGGATTCCCAAGGTCGACTAGGAGTAGGAAGAGGGGTGTATAGGCCTTGCTTCTTAATGGTTGGTTTGGAAATGGAGCTGACAGTACAAGATATGACGTACTTCCAAATATCATGTTGAAGGTCCGACCAATAAAAATACTTCTGCAGCACTACCATTGGTTTCTCTACAATGAAATGTCCAATGATCCGACTATAGTGCGCCCCCAAATCACATTGGCACGCTCGCTTGAAGGAACACAAAGGTGTCCCAGGTGGCATAACAGTGCATCCTAGAGGTGAAATTTTGTAACTTGCTTGCCTTCCAGGAGCATTTGGTATGTTTTGCCAAGTTCTGGATTGCTCTTGTAAAGATGCGGCCACCCTGTAGTCTCGTACCCATAAGAGTCGAGCACAATGGTCAACGCCATGATCGGCACTCCGCTTAGATAGTCTGGAACATTGTTGGTGTTGCCCTTCTTGTAATTAATGTTCAAATGGAATTGTTGCAGATATTTGGACTATTTTTGATGGTGATAATTCTGCAACTTCCCCTATATATGTATGAACTGCAAGGGTCGGTGGTCTGTGTGGATGATGCTTTTACTTTCCTAGAATGTAATCTTACATTTTCGGTAGGCCTACTCAATGGAATACGTCTCTTTGTCATAGGTTGGATACTTTTGGACTTTGTGTGAAAGTGTCTCACTACGATATGCGACGGGATGCCCCTGCTGAGTAAGAACACACCAATAGCATAATTATAAGCATCTGTCTCAATCTAAAATGGTTGTTGTAGGTTTGGTAATCTGATCACTGGTACAAAGTAGAGCAATGATTCAACTCAACAAACACCTTATGTTGGGATTTAGAACAAAAGAACTTTGCTTTCGCTCCTCCTTTGGTGACTTGACTCAAAGGCCAAGTGATATGAGAGAACCCCAACATGAACCTACGGTGGAAGTTGGAAAGACCCAGAAAGCTGCAGAGCTTTGTTAGAGTGGTTGGGGCTGACCAATACCAAATGACTTGTATCTTGGTTGGGTCCACATGCACGCCTCGCTCATCAATGATGTGCCCCAGATATTGAACCTCGGTCATACCAAAAGTTCATTTCTTGATATTGGAAAACAACTTGTGTTGCCACAAGGTTTAGAGGACTTGTGGAATATGGTGGAGTCCCAAATCTAGTTGAAGATCATAATGTAATCTAGATACACCACCATGAATGAGTTAGTGAAGGGTCACAAGATGTCATCCATCAACCTCATGAAGGTTGTAGGGGCGTTCGTCAACCCAAAAGGCATGACCAACTGTTTGAAAAGGCCCTCCTTGGATTAGAAGGCAATCTTCCACACATTGGAGGGTTTGATCGGTACCTGGTAATAACCAGATTTCAAGTCAATCTTGCTGAAATATTTGGCTCCCTTGAGCTAGTCAAGAAGTTCATCAATCTATGGGATTAGATACCTATTCCAGACAGTGATATTATTCAGTGTCTGATAGTAAATACAAAGTCTCCAGGTCTCGTCCTTCTTCTGTACCAACAAAATTAGGCTCCCACAGGGCGATGAACTTGGCCTGATGTGCCCTTTCTGAAACAACTCTTGAATTTTCCTCTTTATTTCGTCGTGCTCCAAAGCAGAGCGTCGAATGATCAGTCTATTGGGTAGTGGCGCGCCCTTGTTCAGATCAATGGAGTGCTTGACTTGATAGTGTAGAGGTACCCTAGTGGGTGAGGTGAAGATGTCCCTGTACTTCTCCACAAACTTGTCTATCTGCTTCTATCATTCGTAGGAACCCTATCTGGAGGTCATGGCCACATTATTCTTCTTTCCCTGAGGGAAAATAAATTTGCGGGTCTAGGAAATTATCTTATTGCATTGCTTCGCAGTGATCAAAGAAATGGCGGTAGGCTGTGCTACGTCCGGTATCCTGTACAACTTATTGCCCAAAGTAATAATAATAGTGCGATACTTAGACTCATACATAATATGTTGCTTCCACAAGTATTGTTTGCCTAATAATACATCACAAACTTCAAGAGGAGCAACATCGCACAATACCTCATTTGTGAAGGACTTGATGTTGTAGGGAAGGTCACACGATTGGATGACGCGCAGATCTCGCCCTTGATGAAGCCACCCGATGGTGTATAGTTGTGGGTGTGCTGTGGTCGGTAGGCCCAACTGCTTCATGATGTTTGCTGAAATCATGTTCTTTTGGCTCCCGCTATCGATAATGAACTGCAATGGAGAACTCTTTACCCACAGTTGTGAGTGGAAGAGTCGCTCCCCCTCCTTAAGATCTTCTTGCTAATCCTTCTGTATCTTGGTGGTGGAAACAGTGGCACTAAGATTCTCATCAATAATATGCTTCCCTTTTCCATTCCCCTTGTCGGTTTCTGACTCAGAGTGAGAACATGCATCTTATTCGGAAGCCTTCAGCTCGGCCACCAGTGACTACTTGGATCGACACTCACTTGTGTTGTGAGTGGGGATCTTATGGAACTCACACAATTTCCCTGTGTCCTTCTTTGTCTTTGTGGTGTTGTTCTTTACTTGTGGTTTCAATGGGTTTTTTTGGGTCACCCCACCTTGGCTTTGTCCTTTGTTCTGCGGTTTGGGGGCGCCTTTCCCTTGCTTTGGATTCGCAAATCCAAAGTCTCGCTTCTTCTGTTTAAATTATTGCTCGATCTTGATAGGGTATCGATAGGCAGAACTAAAAGAGGATATGTCCAACAACTCCATCTCATCATGGATATACTTGTGTAGGCAGCCATGGTACTTGAGTACCAAATTCCGCTCATATTCCTTGATACCCAGCTTCGTGCGAAGTATATGGAAAACATTTCTGAACTCCGACACATCTTGGTGCCTTCCTTTCTGCAATGTGGTCCACTTTATGTATTTATCTTCATAGCTCTCGACGAGGTAATATTGTTCCTTAATGAAATCTCGGAAAGAATTCATCTAGGTGTGGCTGAAAATAGTGAAGATTCCCTCTTGTCCTTTAGTTCACATTAGGTTTCCCACCAGTCCTTGACATGTGGGGCGACTTTGAGAAGTGCAAAAATAATCTTTTCCTAATTGGAAAAGTCATGAACTGAAACTATCATTCCAACGGATTTAACCATATATCTATGACGTCTGCATCTATATGACCTTCAAATACAGGAATGTCAAAGTTAACTTGTACCTTAAAAGAAGTGGTGCCTCCAGAGTGGCTGCTGGATGAAGATGCGTCGCCTGTGGGTAGTCGTTGAAGGATCTGGGCAAAGTTATCCATCATCACTTTCCTTTGTCGCTCAAGGGCTTTCTCGAGCAATATTTTGAAAGGATATCATGCCCCCTCATCTTTCTTTTCTTCTGCCATGGGAAGTCGTAGGGGTTTGTGAGGCTGATCTTGCAAAGGTTCAACCAGTTCGAACCCTAACTCCCTATACCCTGACCTCGTTGGGGACATGCAAAGAAAAACAGAGAAAGAGCAGACCACTCTGATACCACTAGTCCACACTTATGCAAGAACGCAAAAAAAAAACATATATACACATAAACACAGAGATGCACTAGAAATAAAACTTCATTTCATTAATATCAAAGAATTGAAATATGGTTACATGCAAAAATGGAAATAAAATAGCTGAGGCGATGGTAGCTTTTCTCTAAGAAGAGATGTGGCGGCTACATGTCTTTGAATTCTATTCCAATCAAGCTCAAAGACCTATTTATTATTGAGAAACAATGGAAAACCCTAAACATCCAAAAACCTAACCTTAGGAGATGAAGCGCCAAAACTGTGGGCCCCGTTTGGGTAAATTGTTACATCAACTTGCTGGGGTCGTAACTTTGGCATACGATCTTCATTTGGCTATCATAATACCTTGTTTCGAAGATCTTAAAGAAGAGGCAAAAGATAAACAATTTTTTGTTGAGAGACTTTTCTAGTCTCTCCGTTTTCCCTAAAAACGTCGTTTAGTCCCTCAAAACGGCTTTGGGAATTTAGGACCTGAAAAAATCCCAAAAATAGTAAGTTGTGCTACAATTAATGAAACTGAAAAGAAACAATAGTGGGGGTCCAAGTGGAATAGGAGGGTGGCCACCAATATCCACCTGGATGAGTCCTCCTCCCTTAGGAAGCAATGATCCCCATTGCGTTGAGTGTCTCCATAAGATTGGAAAACTTCTGCTAAACTTGGTCCCTGGTGAGGCACTTGCTTTGGTGTAGTAGTTGGCCAGTTTTGACAACCCAATATATTTGGATCTTCTGTTGGTGAGTGTTCTTGATCTGCGTGTCTATGATCTGATCAATTGTGGTCCTTTCCATGCGGTTTGGGTTTATCTCTGTTGGTGTGAGTTGTTCTACAATGTCTGATGTGTCCGACTGATCTGAAATGTGTAAACTTGAAGATTTTAAACAATTTGCAAGTGAAAATTATGTGTTTTGGGTAGAGGTTCAACTTACTAAAAACATAAACAACTAAAATTTAACCATAATTTACATCCAAACAGAGACAAAACCAGCGTATCTAAAACACATAACACAAACATGATAAAGGAGTTCACCCCTCTCTTGGGATACATATCCTAGTCTAGCTTCCAATGCAGGGTCTCTTTTATTAAAAATGCTCAAAAGTGTGTTTACATGATTTACACTGCTCAAATACTAGAACTGATGTCTCTAATGGATCCAACACTATCGAAAACCCCTATTTTGGTTCTTTTTGCACCTCATTTGGCCAAAAAAAGAGAAAATTATGCTTGTTTCTTCATTTTACCAAATTCTGTAGCTAACCATCCTCCAATTTGGCCTCAACCTGGCTTAAGCCCCCCAAAAGCGGAACCGATGCACTAAACTGGCACAATTCCCACTCGGTGGGTGAATTTGTAGGACCGTTAAGGGCGCCATTAAGCCCCCAACCCCAAAATTCAAACTTCATTTCATTAATATCAAAGAACTGAAATATGGTTACATATAGAAATGGAAATAGACTAGCTCGGGTGATGGTAGCTTATCTCTAACAAGAGATGTGGCGGTGACATACCTCTGAACTATGTTCCAATGAGGCTGAAAGGTCTATTTATTATTGAGAAACAATGGAAAACCCTAAACATACAAAAGCCTAACCCTGGGAGATGAAGCGCCAAAACTGGGGGCCCTGTTTGGGTAAATTGGTACATCAACTTCCCGGGGTCGTAACTTTGGCATACGATCTCCATTTGGCTATCATAATACCTTGTTTCAAAGATCTCAAAGATGAGGCTGAAAACAAACAATGCTTGATTGGGACATTTCTAGGCTCTTTGTTTTCCCTTAAAATGTCTTTTAGTCCCTAAAAATGGATATTAAAGTTTAGGACCCAAAAAATTGCCAAAAGTAGTAAGTTGTGCTACAATTACGGAAACTGAAAAGAAACAACAGTGGGGGTCCAAGTGGAATAGGAGGGTGGCCACCAATATCCACCTGGATCATACACATGATAGGAGAAAGAACACTTACAAGTTTCAAAAGGATGGCATACATCATTCATTGGTACCATTGCAAGAGGAAGATTCAACAGGGAATAGTGACCCAAAAGTCTTATTGTTGAGTAAGGACATTGTGTAGAAAATTGAAGACAATGAGATAATTGTGCTTGAATTTACAAGCCTAGAGTAATTCTTACAACCACTACAATTAAAGTCTTTCATGTTGAGATTCAAGAAATGTTGAATGAGTATAATGATATAATTGTGGATGATTTGCCTAATGAGTTGCCACCTATGAGGAGTATAAGTCATCATATTGACATGATACCTAGAGCAAGTCTACCAAACAAGGTTGCATATAAAATGACCCCTCAGGAGAATGAAGAAATAAGGAATCAAGTGTAGGGCCTACTAGATTAAGGACTAATTAAAGAGAGCCTTAGTCCATGCGTGATGCCAATAATGTTGATCCCAGTGAAAGATGGTGGTTGGAGAATGTGCACAAACTTTAAGGCAATAAATAAGATCACAACTAGGTACATATTTCCCTTACCCCACATAGATGATTTGTTTGATTGTTTAAGTGGTGCTAGATATTTATCTAAGATAGACCCGAAAAGTGGGTATCATTAGATCAAAATTAGAAAGTGTGATTAGAAAACAACATTTAGGACTAATGATGGCTTGTGCAAATGGATGGTAATGCCATTTGGATTGTCTAATGCACCCAACACTTCTATGAGGTTAATGAATGAGGTACTAAAGGAATTCATAGGGAGATTTGTGATTGTATATTTAGATGACATCCTAGTATATAGTTAGTTCAAAGAGGAACATTTAAGGCACTTAAGGTATGTTCTGGAAAAGTTGCAGCGAGAGAAATTACTAATTAACTTAAAAAAAGTGTTCATTCATAAAAACAAAGCTTGTTTATTCGGGCTTTGTCGTATCTGAAATTGGCTTGAATATGGACCTAGAGAAGGTAAGAGCTATTGTAGAATGACCTTCTCCTAAAAATGTAATTGAATTTATAATTTTTCATAGATTGGTTAGTTTTTACAGGAAATTCATTAGAAAATTTAACCGAATGAGTGCACCAATTATAGAGACCATAAAAAAGGAGAAACAACCATTCCAGTGGACTGCTGAAGCTAAGGAAGGATTCCATTTGTTAAAAAGGAAGATTATAGAGCAACCCATCTTGATGTTACCAGATTTTGATAAACCCTTTCAAGTAAAGTGTGATGCTAACGGTGAAGCAATCAGAGTTTTGTTGAGTCAAGAGGAGAATCCCATCGCATATTTCAACAAGAATTTAAATGAGGTAAGGAGGAAGTACACTTCCTACGATAAAGAGTTCTATATTGTGGTTCATGGACTAAAGAAATGGAGGCACTATATAATGTCAAGGGAGTCTATTCTGTGCACTGATAATCATGCCTTGTAATATATAACGCAACAACCAAAGTTAGGCCAAAAGCATGCTAAATGGGTAGAATTATTGTAGAACTTTAGTTTTGTTTTAAAACATATAAATGGCCAAGCTAACCAAGTTGTAGATGCCTTGAGCAGAAGTAGCTTGAAAATGCATGAGAGTCAAATACATGTAATGAGCTTTGATTTTATGAAGTAATTATATGAAAATGATGTAGATTTGAAGGAGGCTTATGAGGCATACAAAAACCCAACAATGAGAGAAAGAAGCAAGTGGCTCGAATACATGTTGCTCAATGCAAGAGAATTTAATTAAAGAGAAGCACAATGGAGGTTTAATTGGAGATTTTGGGAATGAAAAGACCTATGAACAACTGAAGTATCTTTATTTATTTTTTCCAAAAATGAGGACTGATGTTCAAAAATTTGTGAAAAAATGTAGAATGTTATGAAACCAGCTCACAAAAAGATAGAAAAGAGAGATAAACACCTTAGAATTTAACCTCTTTCAAGGGGGCAACCTCCTTTACATTACACAAGTGAACAATTCTTGGATGATACAAATGAAAAGACCTCCTTTCTATATATAGGAGTTTAAGGGGTCATAATATAATCAGAGCTGACATAACAATAATAATGTAAGGGCACAATAATAACAATAGTGGGCTTCTATGGGGCACAATAATAACAATATGGGGACTACATGGGAACAACAATATAATAATGGGGTTGTACAAATAACAATAAGGGGTTACACTGGTAGTATAGGGACCTAACATGCCCCTCTCCTTCAAAAAGTGTTGTCCTCAACGCTTGAGTAGTTCTTGATGCTTCTGTATAAAATTCTTGTCCTCCCATGTGGAATCTTCAGCGGGTAAGTTCTTCCACTTGATGAGACACTCTAAAATTGATCGATTTTGTAGCTATCAGGTTCTTGTTTCTGTGACTGCTCCAGATTCTAATATGATTTTTCCTTCCTCGTCAAGTTCTGACAATATTGTTTAAAATGGGATCTTCTGCAACTTTTGAATGAGTGCCCACACTTCTTCGTCCTTCTTCCATTCATCCCTTGCTTCGTTTATCCAATCTGGTTGGATAATAGAAATAGCACAAAACAATGCTTCCACATCCGCATCCTTTCTTGAGAGTGTATCTGCAACAATATTTTCCTTCCCTTTTTTGTAGATGATTTCAAAGTCATAACCCAACATATTTGTGACCCATTTTTTTTTTTTTTCTAAAGATAATCATTGTTCTGAAAAGTATTTAAGACTATCATGATCCATTTTTACCTTGAAGTGTCTTCCCATTAGGTAGGGTCGCCATTTCTTATGTGCATGTAGTATTTCCAACATTTCCTTCTCATAAATAGCTTTGTGTAAATACTTTCCTTTGATTGGACGACTTTTGAAAGCAATGGGTGTTTCATCTTGCATTAAAACAACACCAATTCCATTTCCTGAAGCATAACATTCCACAATAAAGGTTTTTGTAAAGTTCGGCGTAGCTAAGACCGGTGCTCGGCACATTGCCTCTTTAAGATGTTCGAAGGCCTTTGATACTTCTGGAGTCCATGAAAATGCATCTTTCTTCAATAATGTTGTTAGAGGTGCTGCTATTCTCCCATAATTCTTAACAAACTTGCGATAATATCCTATCAACCCGAGAAATCCTCACATATGCTTCATGCATGTGGGGATTTTCCACTCCTTAATGGCTTTAATTTTGCCAGGGTCCACCTTAACACCTTCATGAGATACAATATGACCCAGATATTCCAACTCTTGTACTCCAAAGAAACATTTGGAGCTTTTTGCATATAATTGTTTCTCCTCCAATAGTTTGAGCACCCTGTCAACATGTTGAACATGATCCTTCCAAGACTTGCTGTAGATTAGTATATCATCAAAAAACACTAACACAAATTTTCTAAGGAAGGGTTTGAAAATGGAATTCATCAAACCTTGAAATGTAGAAGGTGCATTGGTAAGGCAAAAAGGCATGACCAAAAATTCATAATGACCCTCATGAGTTCTAAATGTTGTTTTCAGAATGTCTTCAGTCTTCATTTTGATTTGATGATATCTTGAACGAAGATCCAACTTGGCGAAGTAAATTGATCCATGCAATTCATCCAATAATTCATCAATGATAGGAATGGGAAATTTATCTTTAATAGTGAGCTTGTTGAGCTCCCTATAATCTGGACACATGCGCCATGATCCATCCTTCTTGTGCACCAATAATACTGGAGCAAAGAAAAAACTTTGACTCGGTTGAATTATACGAGCCTCTAACATTTCTGCAACCATACGTTCAATTTCACTCTTTTGGGAATAGGGATATCTGTATGACCTGATGTTTGGAGGAACACTTCTTGGAATCAAATGAATAGCATGATCATGATAATGAATTGGTGGGGGGTCTTTGGGAGTCTCAAATACCTTGGAGTGATTGTCCAAGACTTTTTGGAGATTTGGAGAAATAGATGATTTCGATGTGGGAACCTCTAGTGAACATAATTGTGCAATTACGCCTCATTGTTCCTTCTTTAGAAGCTTTGCCATATCTTTAGAGCTGATTATATTTCCCAATTTCCTTGCAATACCCCTCAATACAACTTCCTTTCCTTCTGCACAAAATTTCATGAAAAGTTATTGAAAATTAAAAGTTGTTGTACCCAGGGATTGTAGCCATTGGACTCCTAGTACAACATCAACACCACCCATTAGAATGGAAAACATTGGGCTATTCAATACATATTCTCCCATGGATAGCTTGATATTATGGCACTTTCCAGAGCAATTTATGGTTCCTCCACTTGCAACCATCACTTGAGACTCTGGTGTTGGATATAGGAAGCAATTCAATTCCTTGGCTATCTTATAATGAATAAAATTATGGGTACTTCCCTAATCAATCAACACTATTACCTTTTTCTTCTTGATATGTCCTTCTATCTTGATAGTTTGAGGAGTGGTAATTCTAGCCAATGCATTACAAGATATGGTCGGATTCATTTCTTCTTTATCTAGGGTTTGTTCCTGGAATATCTCCTCTTCTTTTGACATTTCTTGTTCCTTTTCTTCCTCCTCTTTACAATCTATGTAGAATAATTTCTTCTCAACACACTTATGACCTCTAGTGTATTTGCTATCACAACTGTAACAAAGCCCTTTTGCTCTTTTTTCTTCCAATTGTTGTGGTGTCAACCTTGTAGGTTATGGAAGGCTAGGGGCAACAACACTTCCATCTGTATAGTTGTGAGTGGTAGGCTTCCTAGTTGCCATAATTTTGCTTTCTATTTTTCTTGCTAACCTGAATGCCTTCTCCAATGAATCACGTTCCCAAAGGCCAACCTCATGTTGGATATTATCCTTTGAAGTCCCTATGAACACATCAATCCTATGCTCCTCTAAAATATCTTTTAACCTTATGTTCAATTTTTGGAAGTCCTCAATGTGCTCCATCATTGAACCCTTTTGTTTGAGATTTATCAATTGGCTAAAAGGTGTTGCTTTTTGTATCCTCATAATGTGCTATCATTTCTTTCATAAAAATTGCCTAAGTGACAATTTGTTTACGAGAGCAAAGCCATCGATACCATACAAACTGATTTAGTTCCAAATATAAAGTTGCAATATGTACCTTTTGTGTGTTTTTCACATTATGGAGATTGAAAAATTGCTCCATTTGTAGTATCCATGTTCCGGGATCCTTGCCATCAAGCTTCCTCATATTGATTTTTGGAACATGGTGGGTCTTCGATCCTACATTAGAGTCTATGAAATCATTATCAACATTTCTTTTGTTCTCATCATGAGTTTCCTTTACTACCCTTTCACCATTAGTAACCATTTCTTGTAGCAACTTATTCAAATTTATCTTCAGTTCTTCCATCTTAACGTCCATGCCATTCATCTTAGCGTTCATTCCATTCATATTAGCTTCCATGCCATCCATCTTATCTTCCACGCCATCCATCTTAACTTGCACACCATTCATATTAGCTTCCACGCCATTCATCTTGGCTCCAGTTACCATTTGTGAGAGTGAAATTTGTTGTACTTGGTCTTGTAATTTTGGTATATCATGTTGCATTTCTTCCTCTTCTTCACGAGTCATGCTAGAGATTTCACGTTGCTTACTAGGTGTTTCCATTTTCTTTCTTTAGGGAATCAATTAATGCTAATAATTCTTCACTATTCCCTTTGAATTCCTTCAAACTAATTTTTCAAACCAATTTGATGCAAAATTTAAAAAAACTACACACCTCCTTTTTTTTTTTTTTGTAAGAGTTTGATATTGAATCTATTGTATCTCTATAACTGTGGATCTCAAATATCTAAAATCACGTCCTGTAGTAGCCCTTTGAGTCCTCCTTCTAATCCTGCAAGTCTGATCAAGATTGGATTCTCCAAGGAAGAGTTATGCCAAATCTCCCACGGTGCCCTGATTATAGACTAGTTCAGTAGAGCGAACTTGTACAAAGTGCCACGTGTCACTATTTCGACCTTAGTACTTGAAACTGATATACAAAAAACTACAGGTCGTCCTCTTTCTAAAACTTCTTACGAAATTTCAATCTGATGCTCAGAACAAAAGTTATGACAATTTTCCCCAGGTCACATGTTTGGAATGTAATTCGGGAGTCTACAAAAACCCTAACTTCCTCAGATTATATCTCCGAAAATATAGCGCAACAAGCTCGGAAATTCGGACCCAAAGTTCAGAACGATTTCGGCTCAAATGGGTTTTTTTTTAGCTTCTGAAACGTCGCAGAAAAAAAGTTATAGTGAAAATGCCATGATGACCTGTTTGGAGCAGCGAAACCCTAGAATCCAAAGCTCTGATACCAAATGCTATGAAACTAGCTCACAAAAAGATAGAAAAGAGAGATAAATGCCTTAGAATTCAGCCTCTTCGAGGAAGCAACCTCCTTTACATTACACAAGTGAACAATTCTTTGATGACACAAATGACAAGACCTCCTTTCTATATATAGGAGTCTAAGGGGTCATAATATAATCAGAGCCGATATAACAATAATAATGTAAGGGCACAATAACAATAGTGGGCTTCTATGGGGCACAATAATAACAATATGGGGACTACATGGGAACAATAATATAATAAGGGGGTTGTACTAATAACAATAAGGGGTTACATTAATAGTATAGGGACCTAACATAGAATGTATGAACATGCAAAAGGGAAGGTTCAAAACATAGGCTTGTATGCCCCATTACCAATTCCAAATAATCATTGGGATTCAATAGTTATGGACTTTATGTTGGGGTTGCCAAAAACACAATAAGGTAAAGATTCTATCTTTGTAGTGATTGATAGATTCACAAAATTGGCTCATTTCATTCCTAGCTTTAAAACTAGTGATGCTACCCATGTTGCTAACTTGTTCTTCAAAGAAGTGGTAAGACTGCATGGAGTGCCCAAGAACATTGTCTCAAATAGAGACACCAAATTCTTGGGGCATTTTTTGAGGGCCTCGTGGAGAAAGCTAGGAACAAAATTGAGTTTTAGCTTAACTTATCACCTCGAGACTGATGGAAAAATTGAGGTAGTCAATAGAAGCTTGGGGAATATCTTAAGGATCTTAGTTGGAGAGCATCCCAAATGGTGGTATCAAGTGTTGGCACAAGCATAATTCACATATAATGATGATCTAAATAGAAGTACAAGTCAAAGTCCATTCTAAATCATATATGGAATGCACCCTAAGAGAGGTCACAAACTCAAAAGTTTGGGACAAGCTGAACAAAGGAGCACAGAAGGAGAGGACTTTGTTACAACTATACAAGAAATCCATGAGCAGGTGAAACAAAAGCTAATAGAAAGCAACCTTAAATATAACAACAAAGTATATTTGAAGAGGAGAGAAGAGAGATTTGAAGTGGGAGAATTAGTCCCAACATATTTGAGGAAAGAATGATTTCCTATAGGAGATTATAATAAACTTAAAATGAAGAAGATTGGACCTTGTATAATCCTCAGGAAAATTTCAAACAATTCCTACGAAATAGAGTTGCCACCAGGGATTGCCATCTCTCTTATTTTCATGTTGCAGACCTGTATAAATATTAGCGAGATGAGACAACTCAACTAGTAGATGATAGTGGGAAGTAATAGATTGAGTGGCAGAAGTAGTCACCAATAGAAAAACCTCTATAGCCTGAGAAAATCCTACACACATGACTACTTAAGAAGATAAGGGGCAAAGAGTATTATGAATACCAGGTCAAATGAAAGAATCATTTAGTAGTAGATGCTACTTGGATGATTACTACATTATTGCAGAAAAGTGGCAGTTCAATTGGAAAACTCATATCCAGGAGCCCATGAGCAACTTGTTCCGTAAGACTATGATGTAGGGGCATTGATCAAATTCCATTTTGACCTCTAGAATGTAAACCAAATTTACAAGAGGAGTTAGTCCCTCAATCTTTGCATTCTATTAGGAGAAGTTAGTTTAATTTGCCATATATTATTTATGATCAACATTTTTGTTAATTTGTTAGAGGAAAGGCTTAGAGCTTGATTTAAAGCCAAAAATGGCTCATTTGATCCTATTCTCAAGGATCTAGAATAAGCCTTGAATGTATATATCAAAGCTCTGAGTGATGAGAAAGTTGGATTTTTGTTGTGTAAAATCGATCGTATCATAGCTTATGTATGTACAAACTCTCATAAATCCCCTTGCAATTTCTTGTTTTCATGTGTATTCTTCAAAATTGCCCATCACATGGCCTTTTTAATGCATGTGATTGATTTGATATGAGTGGCACAATGAAAAATTGTTTCTTGCTTTGAAATCAATAGAAAGGCCTTGTTACAAAACCTTGAATTTCCTTTTCTACCTTGGGCCAGAGACTAAGAGTATTCACTAAGGCACGATACTTATTTTCTTTTAGGTAGATTGAGGTCCATTAAGTGTTTTGTAAAATCCATCGAGTGTTGTTTAATTTGATGTTCTAGACTGGCATTGATAGGTGGAAGATTGAAGGGTGTGTGTTAAGCGAGGTTGAAAAATGAAGAATGGGAAACAATTTTGTCTATCTATTCATGTGAAAGGTTTTATTCCTGACTAGAGTGGAACCAACAAAGGTGTTAAGCGAGATTTAAGTATTTATTCCTTTGTCTTAAACTTCGACTGATGCTATTGGAGACTTCAATGTTTCTTCTTGAATAAGTTGTTCTAACTTGTCATTTAGTGACTTTTTGTCACCTTTTAGTTTCTTTATTTGCATAAGAAGGCTTTGGTTATGATTCCTTAAGCGTAAAAGCTCTTTGTTTTCTGAATCATTGACTTTGTCTTTAGTATCCATTTCTTTATCTTTTATAATTTTGTTTTGTTCTAGTAATTTTTTATTAAAGTTTAAGTGCAAATTTTCTTCTTCTCTCTTTGATAGATTCTTGTTGAATTTTTTCTCAAGACATTCTTTTTCTTCTTCCAATTTTTTCTTTTTAGTTTTGGACTTCTTGACCTTCTCAAGTAATTTTTACTATGATCTCTTAGATGCCAATTTCTTTGTTACTTTCTGTTGATTCTTCGTAAAATTGATCTTTGAGATCCTTATATTTCTTTTATGATGCCTCATTTTTTTGCTGAAGTTCCACAAGATCTTCTTTTAATCTTTTAATTTGTGTATGTGGATTACCTTGATATTCTTCCAAGGTAAGCACTTTCCTACATGTTGGACAAAATAATGTGCGATTTTTAACAATCGATAAATACTGATATTATGTTCGACAAAACAAACATCTGGTCCAAAACATAGGACTATGTATTGAATCCATAGCTCCTTCATTCATCTTCAAATAATACTACATCTTTTCTCTTCAAAAATAGACTTTCTTTTGTGTTCGTTGACAATTTCGTCAACAATATTTTGAACAAAAAATTTAAATGAATTTTAAAGTATAATATTGTATTCCTTGTTTTTAATAACTTAGAAATATCTTGGAATTATTATTTATTTAAATAATCTCCTCAATTAAAAACTTCAAACTTCTTTTTTCGTTCAATAATTCGCTTTACTTTATACCCCTTTTTCTTTTTTTATAAATATCCTCTAATTAACCTTACCTTATTGCTTTTTAAGATATAAGGTTGTTCTTTTTAATTTTTTTAAACTTCTTGAATGTAAATTTAACTCTCTCTCTCTCTCTATCTATATATCTTTTGATATTACTTTTATTTTATTTAAACTAATGTCGCCGCTAATGAATGATGGTTATCTCTAGATCCAATCAGAAAAGTCATGACCTACAGAGTTTAAAAAGTTCAACATTCTCGTTTAACCCTTCATTGTTAGCAATAATAATGGGTAAGAATGGTCTCTTTCCAACACGATGCAAACTACCAATTCTCCACGGATTCAATGATTTAGTGATATGGTTTGAGGTGGATACAATTGATTTTTGGTTGTTGTGTGGCCTGAAAATTGAAAAGTAGCGACAAATTCAAACTGACATCAATTTCTTTATTTCCTTTCTTAACCTTTGTTAAAAATCCTTCTAATTGGCTAATGAGATGTACAGGTTGTCGTACGTTGGAGAATTGATGATGGTAAGTGGTGATTGATGAAATTCTATATTGCAACAGTTGGTAAATTCATAAAGGGTAGATAAGGTTGTGCGTGGATGGTGGCCAAGGCTCGCTGACATACAATGGTGGCAACTGCAAACAACCACACAATTTTTTATTTTTTTGCTTGGGTTGCGGCTGGCCTTAGTCATCAACGGATGACGGCTTCAATGGAACCGTTTGGTTGAGGCACTGTAGCTGATGTGACCGACACGAATAGAGAAAAATCGACAGGGATCCTATTGTCGGTGGCTGTGGTTCGACGTCTGTGCGGTGGGGCTGTGGCCCTTTTTATTTTTTTATTCAAATTTTATTTATGATTTTTATTTATGTTTTTTTAGTCTTTTTCTTTTAATAATGGCCAAAGGCCTTAATGGAAAAACAACCAGAATGGAGAACCTCCAATTATGTAGCGAAACACTTCATCTGACAAGGAGTTGTTGGCTAAAGGTCAGGATCAACCAATGTGGCTTTGATACCAATATTACAAACAAGGTTTCTATACACAACAGAAATTTTCAAAATACTTCAAAGATGTGTGACATCCACAGAAGGACAAGTAATTGTATATTGTATATTGTATAAAAGAGTTGATGAGATATGAGATGATTACAAATGAGGGTGAGGACCCGCTTATATACCCTAGGCAGGTGCCTCTTCACCAATGATCATGTCCTTCGGGACATACCTCTTCATTAACTA